>CM035414.1:155880691-156045691 GCA_020310875.1 Ceratopteris richardii
TTCCTCTATGTCGTCATCGATAGAGGGTATGCCTTGGGGAAATTGCTCCTATAAGTCATCTATTTTGTGAATAGGAGGATGGGTTTCTTGCTCTCGTCGCCACTTCTCTTCTTCGATTTCTCTCAGAAACCCTTGTGAGTACTTATGTATGGAAGAATGGTCCTTCCAGTCTGTCCTGTTTGGTACTTGAGACAGAGATGGTGCATTTCCTTCCTGTATCTTTGGAACATTAGAGTTCTTTTGCAGATTCCGATTCTCGTTGCTAGCAATCAAGTATTCTAACCTCTCCAAGAGTCCTTGAAAGTGTAACTTAGGTTTCACTATGTTACTCCAGTCGAGAGGCTTCAAACATGGTTTGGGCTAGTTCTACCATCTTCATGCAAAGCTTAGTTCTCTCAATTTCTAAGTCTGCCCTGGGGTAATATGCCATCTTCTAGGGGATCACTTGACCATGGTATCGACTTAATTCCTAGGAGTTCCCCTCCCCATAAAGCCCCTTATAGGCATGGACCTTCACATCAACAAGAAATAGCTAATCAAGCTAACGATTTACTCCACAAAGGGCTTATAAGACCTAGTTCTTCTCCCTTTAGAGCACATGTTCTTTTAGTAGAGAAAAAAAACAAGACTTATAGGATGTGCATTGACTATAGAGTGCTCAATAAGATCACAATTAAAAATAGATATCCTATTCTTGGAATAGATGATTTGCTAGATATATTTCATGGAGCACATGTTTTTAGTGAAATTGATCTTAAATCTGGGTATCATCAGATAAGAATGACACAAAGTGACATTTATAAGACTACCTTTAGAACTCAAACTGGTCACTTTGAATTCATGGTAATGCCTTTTGGACTCACCAATGCACCTGCTACATTTGCATGTATGATGAATAACATTTTTCTTGATTACCAAGCTTTTGTTCTTGTTTTCTTTGTCTATAGTGAAAATGATGATGACCATGAAAAGCATTTAGCAACTGTCTTTAATTTGTTATGCAAAAACAAACTTTATGCCAATCTCGAAAAGAGTTATATCTTTCAAAAGGAATTAGAGTATTTAGGTCATATTGTCTCTAGTCAAAGTGTTCATGTAGATCCAAAGAAAATTAAAGTAATTGAAGAATGGCATATACCTCAATTTGTGAATGATGTATGCTCTCTTCTTGGATTAGCTAGTTTTTATTGAAAGTTTGTAAAAGGTTTTTCTTATTTAGCACGCCCACTCACATTATTATTGAAGAAAAAGTTAAAATTTGCATGGGGATTAGCACAACAACTTCTTTTGAAAAACTCAAACATGCACTTTGTCATGCACCTATTTTGCAATTACCTGATTTTGCTTTCCATGTAGTTAGATACTAGTGGCTTAGGTATAGGTGTTGTATTAATGCAAAATGACCATCCTATTGCATTTGAAAGTAGGAAACTTAAACCTTAAGAAAAGAATTATAGTACATATGATAAGGAACTCCTAGCTATTGTGCATGCTTTAAAATTTTGGAAACATTATCTCATGGGTTTTGAAGTCATAATCAAAATAGAACAACAAGCTATTAAACATTTATTAAATCAACCATTGATTTCTAACAGACATATTAAATGGGATTCATTCATACAAAATTTTCAGCCTATGATTCAATATCAACCTGACAAAGCTAATGTTGTAGTTGATGCCCTTAGTCGTTTCCCATCCCCACAAACAAAGATTGTTTCTATTAATAATATTTTATGTTGTTCATATCCATTCATTTCATGACATGATTCCTACTTATGCATTTGATTTGTATTTGGAGTGCTTTCAATAACTCTCCAACATTTAGTGAGGAATACTACACTTTTCATAATGGATTCTTATATTTCAAACACAAGTTATGCATTACACAAGGTTTTAAAGAATTTGTTGTGAAAGAGATGCATGAACCACCATATATGGGTCATAGGGGCATACAAAGTACTATTTCTACATGTAAAGAAATCTTCTTTTGGCCAAATATGGAAAAGTATATTGCACAGTATGCTTCCCATTGCATTGTGTGTCAAGGTGTGAAAAGACATCATGGTAAACCATTTGGAATATTAATTCAACTTCCCATACCTAATGGACCATGGGAACAAATTTCTATGGATTTTATTACTGGTCTTCCCTCAACTTCATCTCATAATGATATGATTTGGACAATTGTTGATAGGTTTAGTAAACAACCATATTTCATTCCTTGTAAAAAGACTCTTTCTGCACCCCAAGCTGCTAAGTTATTACTTAAATGTACTTTTTTGCATCATGGTTTTCCAAAAGTTATTTTATCAGATCGAGATCTTCATTTTTGTAATCATTTTTGGGTTGCATTATTTCAAACTGTAGGTTCCACAATAGACTTTAGCTCTGCATTTCATCTTGAAAGTAATGGGCAAAGTGAAGCTATGAATAGTATTATTTAGGATTTATTACATTGTTATTCTTTAGATAATCCAAGTAATTGGGACGAGAAACTTCATGTATTACAATTTGCATATAATAACACAACACATACCACTATTGGACATGCACCATATGAAATTGGGTATGGTAAACAGCTTCCCACTCCCATGTCTATCACTCAAACTAATATACCTATGGCTGATTCTTTTGCACAAGATCACATTACTATACTTCATGAAGTTCATGAGCACATTAAAAAGAGTCAATAATGTTACATGCATATTGTTAATAAGAAATGAGTAGCTAAAGAATTTAATGAAAATGATATTGTATGGTTACAAATAATTAAAAGACGTTTGAGAAATATTTCACATCCTAAGGTTAAACTTGCACCACGTTATTATGGGCCTTTCCATATTATTCAAAAAATTAATGAGAATAATTTTAGATTAGACATACCTTCTCATTGGAATATCCATAAATCTTTTCATATTAGTTTATTGAAGAAATTTAAAGGAACATTGCCACTCACTCCTATTTTAGATGACCCTCCTTTACTTGAAGAGGATGCAAAAATTTTAGTTCTAGAGAAAATACTTGATTATGATATCACTACTACACGCATGGGTAATCAATATCATGGATATTTGGTTAAATATAAAACTCACACGCTTGAAGAACATCAATGGATGCATAAGACATCACTAACTCCACATTATGACCATTTGATTTTTGCTCATCATTCACAATCACATTAAATTCCAATTTTCCAGTTCCATGCATGTGTTTTTACATGGAACATGCTTGTGATTGTTCACTAATGGGACATGTGACTGGCCATCCATGTCTATTTTATTTTTATCAACTGAGGTCGGTTGCTTGTCAACTGGGAGGCATGTTATACTTTATGAAATAATGGAATGTTAAATGGATTTTAATGCCTTGAGGTTTTTAATCTGTTTTGTGTTTTGATTTAGCAGGTGGAGATTCATGAAGGTGTGAACACACATGGACTTATTCAAATATTTTTGCAGATATCTAGAAGAATATTTAGAAGATTACATCACCTCAAATGGATCTGTTTAGGTTAGTCAACAACTCTACAAGAGACTAGAGGGGGGTGCGGGCTTGATAGCTCCTCCTTACTCCTCTATGCATGTTATGTCTGCCTCCACATTTTTCCTAGCTTGGATTGCTACGTTTCAGCCTCTTCAGTCTTGCATGACTCTCTCCTTGAGCCTCCTTGAGTATATGTCTCCTAGTCTTCAATTATATATAGGACTTCCATACATTTGATGTCTCTCCATCTCCTTTTATAGCTTTTTGATGCCTCTCATGACTTTTTACTGCCTTAGGACTTCATTGGCTGACCTTGAACCCATCCTAAGTGATCCGAGTCATGAATTTTGTCCACATTAAGGTCTTTGACCCCTTTGTCCACCTAGAGCTTGCATAGTTCACACTTTCGACACTCCCCCTCAAGGTTAAGGTGGTAGTTTCCATATCAAGTAAGCTCATAGCCTTTGAAAACTTTGTTAAATTGGTCACATCCAAGCCTTTGGTGAAGATATCTGCAACTTGCTCCTTTATTCCTACAAAATGAACATTAATGTCTCCACCTACAGCCTTTTCCCTTGCATAATGGTAATGCACTTTAATGTTCTTGATTCTTGCATGATACATGGGATTGTTAGCAAGATGTAGGCTTGACATGTTATCTCCATAAACTAGAATTGGTCCAAGTTGTATACCAAGATCTTTGAAGAGCTTCTTAAGCCACATTGCTTCAAATGTAATGAGGGCTAAAGCTTTATATTCAGCCTCAATGCAATTGTGGGCTGCTTTTTGCTCATCCATGAAATTGCTTTTGTACCTAGCATGAACTTCTATCATCAACACTCCCTGACCAATTTGCATCACTCCATGCTCTTACTTGAAGTTCTTCATCATACCTGTGTAGCAGCCCATAACTAACTATACTCTTCTAATACCTTAACACTCTCTTTGCATGATTGAATGTGTATCTATGGGTGAATGCATGAACTGAGAAAGAAATCCAACTATGTAGCACAAGTCAAGCCTTCTGAGTGTAGCATAGATCAATGATCCCACAATACTCTTGTATTGTGTGAGGTCTTCTACCTTCTTACCATCCTCCTTGCTTAACTTGACATTTGAATCCATAGGTTGAGCTATTGGTTTGCAATCATGCCAAACCTAAATAACACATCTAGAAGATACTTCTTTTGAGAGAGATCGATACCTTCCTTCCAATAGGTCACCTCAATGCCAAGCGAGTACTTCAGTACACCTACATTTGAGATTTTGAACTCTCTTCCAAGCTTCTCTTTGATGTTCCTTATCCCTAAATCATCATCACCTGTCACAAGAAGATCATCTACATATATGCATATAAAATATATCTTGTCATTTGTCTTCTTCACATACAAGGATGGATATGCATCACTTGGAGATAAACCACATCTCTTCAAGAAGTACCCTAACCTCTGATTCCAAGCCCTTGGGTTGTGCTTTAGGCCATACAGGGCCTTCTTCAACCTACAAACATAGGTAGGATGTTGTGGATTTACATACCCTTAGACATTCATCATGTATGCATAGTGCTTTGCCACATAAGAACCATATGTATACCTTTGTGGGGCTCCCTTCTTCCTTGTAGACCTCCTCTCTTGACTTTTGGGATATTGCTTTTTGAGTCTATTACACTTTACATTAGGATTAATGAACTCCTCAAGCTCTTCCTCTTATGATTCCTCTTGAGCTTCCCTAGTGTCATAGTCTATCTCTTGTAGGCTTCTATACTTTTAAGTAGGGGATGATCTTTCATAATCATAAGTGTAATAGTGATCATATGAGTGTACCTTGGATATAGCTCCTATCTCCACACAAGCTTTTGAGCTTGGGACTTGCATATGAACAAAAGATTCCTCCATACATGACATGTGTTTAAAGCATACAAAGTCTATGTACCACTTTGTGTCCTTGGGATCACTAGTGTAGACATGTCTCATGGCTAAGAGGGTCTCCTTCTCATCATCCTTCTTGGAGTTGTTAACATAGTTCCCTTGCTCCCTATTTTTCTTGCCTTTTTCATCCTTGATCCAGAAATTTGGAGAAATATAATTTTTCTTACCACATATAAAACAAGTTTTACATTGATGATGGTTGTTCTTCCCTTTGCGATTCTTGACCTTCCTTGAAGATGATGCATTGCTATCTCTTTCTAAATCAGAATCTTCTTCCTTGGGCTACTTCCACTTGCTTTTTCCTTCTTTCCCCTTCTTGTCACTATTGCCTTTGCCTTTGCCTTTGCTAGCATATAGGACATGTGAGTGACCATCCTTCTTGGATGTATCTCCTATGGGAGCCTCTTTTGCCACTAGGTGCGGTCAACTCCTCAAGAGTTGGTAGAGGATATCTATACAAGATGATAGTAATAAGGGGGTTCCACTTGTCTTCCACTCCCATAACATTAATCGTAATTGGCATAAGGTCTTCCTCATCTACTTTGCAGCTAGTGGATTCCAATTTCTCCCTCAACTCCCTCACCATCAATGTGTAAACAATAGATTGACCACTACCGTTCTTCAAAGAATGGAGTTCATTCTTAAGCTGCATCTTTCTCCTTCTTCTGGAAGTGGCATATCCCTTATCTAAGTCCTCCCAAACATCTCTAGCATGATCAAATTCTGATATATGACCAATCATAGTGTTAGAGATTACCTCTAATATGTAGAACATAGCTCTCCTATTCCTTCCCTCCAAATCCTTCAACATCTTCAATTCTTGATTGGTTGTCTTTGGATCTTTGGGATCCACATTGGGCTTATGTTCATCTCCACAAACTATAGGCCATAAACCTTTGCTCATAAGGTACTTTATGAGTCTAAACCTCCATGGTTGATAGTTATCTTTGTCAAGCAACTCCACTTTTTGACCTTGATCTACCATAACAAAAATGTACCTCTTAGCTTTGATGCCCAAGATTTTATGTCCTCCTATAGTTGGCAAAGGTTGTTTCTTGCTCTGATACTAACTGATGGAATTTAGTCTCTCAGATTTGCATACTAGAAGTGAATTGAAGCTAATACCTAGGTCCCTTCATACACCTTTTCTACTACCCTACAACAAAACTCTGATTCACCTGCCTTACACTGATCCAAATCACGTGAGCTTTTAGCCACACTTATTATATTCATAAGCTTTCCAACAAGCTATAGAAAACCTCAAATGGATCTATTTAGGTCAATCAACAACTCTACAAGAGACTAGAAGGGGGTATGGGCTCAATAGCTCCTCCTTAGTCCTCCTTTGTGCCATAGTGCCCAGCACGGTTGGAAACGGTCGGTTCGGACCGGTCCGAAACGGAGTTTCGGAGTTTCCAAAAATTTGGAAACGGCAAGAAACGGGAAACGGCGGAAACGGTAAATATACATATATATATATATATATATATATATATATATATATATATATATACATACATACATACATACATACATACATACATACATACATACATACATACATACATACATACATACATACATACATACATACATACATACATACATACATACATACATACATACATACATACATACATACATACATACATACATACATACATACATACATACATACATACATACATACATACATACATACATACATACATACATACATACATACATACATACATACATACATACATACATACATACATACATACATACATACATACATACATACATACATACATACATACATACATACATACATACATACATACATACATACATACATACATACATACATACATACATACATACATACATACATACATACATACATACATACATACATACATACATACATACATACATACATACATACATACATACATACATACATACATACATACATACATACATACATACATACATACATACATACATACATACATACATACATACATACATACATATACATACATACATACATACATATTACATACATACATACATACATATTACATACATACATACATACATACATACATACATACATA
Source organism: Ceratopteris richardii (assembly GCA_020310875.1). NCBI lineage: Eukaryota > Viridiplantae > Streptophyta > Polypodiopsida > Polypodiales > Pteridaceae > Ceratopteris > Ceratopteris richardii. The sequence continues at coordinate 155,888,208 of CM035414.1, forward strand.
CATACATACATACATACATACATACATACATACATACATACATACATACATACATACATACATACATACATACATACATACATACATACATATATATATATATATATATATATATATATATATATATATATATATATATATATATATATATATATATATATATATATATATATATATATTATATATATATATATATTATAATTTATATACACACATGTCATACACACATGTCACATATACACACAATGCACACACACATTGCACATGCCAGTGGCCACACACTAACTACTCATACATGATACACTCAAGTCTCATACATACATGCATTATGCATAATTGCATTGAACAATCAAATTTCTTACATTATTAAGTTCAACTATGGCATATGCACATTATTAATTAAACATTTGTCTCTAGACAATAGACAGTTTATAAAGACTTGTATTATGTATACATACTTCCAAAATCCAAAATAGACAGTTTATAAAGACTTGTATTATGTATACATACTTCCAAAATCCAAAATTCCAAGCCAAAAAAGGCCCAGAAACTTCTGGAAAAAAAAAAAAACTTCTGGAAAAAAAAGGCCCAGAAACGGCGTTTCTGGGCCGGACCGTTTCCCAGAAACGGCCGAACCGTTTCTGGGGCCCAGAAACGCCGTTTCTGGGCACTATGCTTTGTGCATGTAATGTCCTCCTATACATTTTTCCTAGCTTGGACTGTCGTGTTTCAGCTCCTTGAGCCTTGGATGACTCTCTCCTTGAGCATCCTTGAGTATATGTCTCCTTGTCTTCAATCACCTACAAGTCTTCCATACATTTGATGTCTCTTCATCTTCTTTTATATCTTTTTTATGCCTCTCATGAATTTTTACCACTGTAGGATTGCCTTGGCTAACCTTGAAGCTGCCCTAAGTGATCCAACTCATGACTTTTGTCCACATTAAGGTCTTTTGACCCCTTTGTCTACATAGAGCTTGCATAGTTCACACTTTCAACAACCTTTACACTTAATGTACTTGATCCCAAGGAATTCACTCTCATGCCACTAGATGTGAAATCTAGCAAAGGAAAATATTAGGGATTTGAAGAACTTCAAGGCTATCAAATAGCCAAAGCTCAAGCTTGGGGTGATAATGTTACACCAACACTTTGCATTTGCACCCCAAGGTCAATACACTATTCCATACAAGAGAGTTTACCATGCTATGGATTAATTTGTTTGCACCAATAAGAGTGTGCAAATCACATATTGGCATGTAGAATAGTTTGGGGTCTGGACTGATAATTGGGGATCAAAACTTACAATGCATTCCAACCATTCTATAACTATATTGATCTATAGTGCATTGATCAAGGGAAGTACATGGTCCTAGTACCCATGGGATACGAATTAGAAAGTGTAATGATCATTTCTCTCACCAAATAAGCACCAAAGGCTGGGAACAAAATAAGACATAGAGACATTAATCCCTTGCAAGTACGAAGATGCAAAAGGCATAATGGAGAAGGGTCCTTTAGACAAAAGAGTAAAATATCCTTGTCTAATTCATAGTTTTAATTATGTGTTGTCTGAGCAACACTATCATGTGATATGGGTGTATTCAAGATGCTAGTCCGTTACATGGCATCACTAGTACATGGACCTAACAATTGGGGTTATATTTCTATACCTGTCAAGACTTTGAGAATTTTTGTTTTACTTGATTTTCTTTTGGAAATCAAACTAGAACTTTTGTTTGAGCCAAACATCTAGCTTAGATGTTTGTACAATTGTCTAATTCTAACCAGCATTTACTTTGATTTATGACCTTACTTAAGGACTACTTTGTCTGATTGGGGTTGAAAATCCTAGATAGAAGGTAGATTGAAGTGTGCCATTCACCTTTGGTAATCTTCTCCTTAACTTGAACAAAGAAAATTCAAAATAAGCTTTGTGTTACTTATTAGACTTTTTATCAAAGATTTTAAATCCTTGGAAATTGTCTGATTATGAACAATCCCTAACTTATATTTCTCCAAGCATATTTTGCACTCTATGAAATCCATTGGACTAATTCTACTTAACTTGAAGCAAATGCAAATTGGATAAGTCAACTTTGACTTACTATCTTTGAGGATTGAATTAGTTTTGCACAGAACATCTATTTGCAACATTTTAATTACCAGATAACCCTAGCCTTTATTGAAATTAGTTAGATACTCTATATGATTCACATCCAAAGGATTCGAAAAGTGGAGATGAAAACCAAAACTCTGTGCAACTAATTTAAATTTCTAAGACACCTCAAATTATTTTGAGTCTAGCTCTAAATGACTCAAGACTTTCACTCATAGATATTCAACAAGGTATTAAAGCATTTTATCTATCTTTAAGAACAATAAACTAGATTCTCAAAACCATTCTTGAAGTAAAGCTTCAAACATCACCCAACCACTAGATATTAGTGTGGCATCCAACATTGATGTCTTGAGCCACCAAACTTTACTGATGGTTTTTTCTTCTTTACTAAAAAAACTAATGCTTCTTTTAGGAGAAAGTTAATATTTAATCTCCAAGGACTTCCTTCTTTGAATGTAATTCTAGTGCATTACTTTGAGTCAAGCGATTGGATTTACCAAGTTACACTATGAACTATGTGCTTTCCAGCTTATCGTAGTTTGTCTGACCTTGGTTGAAAGGATCTTTACACGATCCTAAAATCAATTCAAAACTTTGACTTAAGTTATTTAGGCTTGATGTCATCTGAATGTGAGATCAAAACTCTCCTTCATTTCTTTATCATTTCTTTTAGTATAGGTACATTAAATACATGTATTTCCCAAGAAAAGGATAACTTGATTGATGCTATCTATGAATAATGAGTTCTTTTTTTTAATTAAGTCATCTAAGAGAAGTTCTCAAAGAGAGTTAGCATTTCACACTCTCATATGAGTGCGTATTATCTCCAATCCACAAAAATACACTTTGTATTTGGCCTTTATTTCTATGTCTTTTGAGTGTTCTCATGATAACTTCTAATGATCCTATTTCTAATTCTTGTTGCCACAAATTTTGAGATCAAAGATTAAGAATTTATACCCTTTTTACACACCCCCTAGTTCATTGAACAAGTTTCTTCTGTTTGGATCCTCCTTTTCATGTGTGTAGTTTTGACAATTCAAGCCCTAACAAAGACATTTTTAGGCCAAAAAACTAGGGTATCTTTAGAACATTGTGCAAGAAATTAAGAATTATGACCACCATATCCTAGAGAGATGAATCTCCTCCCAACCATATGCCTCTATATACAACTCTTTGCAAGGGATTGCCTTTTTGGGCAGTTGGATTCTAACCATCCATGTGTCGGCCATGTAAGTGCATGTGCACTGTGTCCCAGTTAATCGTAGTTAACTCAAGCAAATGCTTCTAGAAGGCTCTAGACCTCTTTGGCCAAAATACTTTCCTCATATACCCCATGGGGTTTGAACCCAAGACCTCCTCCTTCACATCCTTGAGACCTAACCACTAGGCACATGACCTCCTAGTAAGACTAGACTCAAGATCTTTGGTCATATACACGGTTGACCAAACGCTGTCCGATTTCACATCGGTTTGAACCGGCTAGACCCTTAGGACATAAACTTACTTCATTACATTATGTTCCCCTTGGAATATATTTTTGTGCTCGAAAATAGAGATATATAACTACTATAGACAACCTGTGAGGCTCATGTTCTAAAATCGAAAGAACATGTCTCATCTCTGTGGTGGGATCCCTACCCAAATGATTCAAAGCACCATCTTGCTTTGTAATTCGATGAACTGTTCAAAGTACAAAGTATGGAATGAATAATAAGGATGGATTTGAAAACATCCCTGTCCAATTCACTTGTGTCTCAATGTATGATCTATGTTCAAACATGTGAAATGCATGGATTCCAACTACTAGTTCAAATCTAGGCATCAGTGGTGCATGAACATAGTACCTAAGGTGGGATTCTTTTCTCTCACAGGCCTTTGAGAACTCTTGATTGACTTGATTTTGATTTGGAAAACTAAAAGTTTGGTTGGCACAAACATCAAACTTGGATGTTTGTACTATGGTTTACTTTCAACCAATATTTACTTAATTTCTTTCACGTGACTGGAGAATTGTTGTGTCCTAATGGGCCTAAAAAAATCATATGTAAGACGTATGAGAAAGTATGCCATTTACATTTTGTCAACCATACTTAAACTTGACCAAGTCAAATTCAAAATGAAAATTATCCAACTTAGGAAACTTTTCTCAAAGAATTTATCTTTAAGTTCTTGGGAATCTTGCGTAGTTTTGTAAGTTCCTCCGGGGATAGTTTTTATATTGTTCCAAAGAGTGGTTGTGCTCCCTCTTGAAGATCTATGGGACAATCATAAGGTCTATGCTCTGGGAGGATATCTTCATTCTTCTTTTCAAAAACATCTTCAAAGCCTTTGTACTGATTGGGTAGCTACATTGGATCATCTTTCTTGGATTCTTGAGCTGGTATGGCATATATCATATATGTTGGTTCCTTCCTTATTGCATGTATGAAGACCTTGGCTCCGACATATGTTGGTTTCTTCTAGATATCTCGACAGGTGATTTTATTCTTTTCCCAATTATATATGGATTATGCTTCTTTAAGCAGGGCATTCCAATGATAACTAGATGTACTAGGCTCGATACATTGAAACATGTGTGGGATTCATGGTCACCAAGGTGTACTCTTAATGGTGTGGTTTCCATGGTTATATTCCTAGATGTTAGAGGTCGTTCATCTACTACTTCAACTACTACTGGTTTGTTCTTCTGAAGTATAGGAATTCCATGTTTCATAAACAATCCTTCATCAATGGAACATGAGGAGGCTCTTGAATCTACTAGTGTTGTACAAGAAAGGGTCTTCTTGGGCATGATTAACTTGACAAGTGCAAGGGATGTTTCTACGGGTGTAGCTAGAATTATGAGACTGGTATGCTCCCAAGATTGCTATTGGCAACACTGATTATGTTTCCATGGCATGTTCCCAAGACTGGTATTGGCAAGAATGATTATGGATGTGGCCAACCCCTCCTTATATAGGTTTTCAAGGGCGGTTCATGAAAAGCGATGATGAATTAATGATGTCATCAATTCAAAACATGAGCTTTGGATATCCGAATGAGGCAAGTAGACAGTTGATCTTGGGTTTTTGGCATGTTACGGATGCAATGGAAGTATTGATTTACCCAAATTCTAAGCCAATCATGAGATATAGAAGTCCCATGGAATCTGAGGTTTAGGATGGTTTCCTTGTCCATGACAGGTTTCTTACAATTGTGAATGTCCTTTGACTATTATAAATATGGTGGTAGGAGAAAATTGACCACTATAGAAAGAAACCAAAAATCTAAATCAATCACGTCTTTTGAGCTACATACACTCATCCATAATTGTAAAAGTTTTCATATACCTAGCCTCACAACAAGAAATTGCCAATTTACCTTTATGTTGTTCAACCAAGATAGACATGAACTAACAATCATGAAACAAGGACCATTTCGAGACATGCAAATGTCATAATATCTAGCACAATTAAAATAAAAAAACATGATAACTTTTTGATAATGATTCCCTTCGTTTAAAACAACCCAAGTTGTTGAGTACTAGATATGTAGTGAAAGGTACATTTAATTGCTTTCCTATGTTTGATACTTAACTTATGCATAACCTTAATCATTTGGAGGACACAAAATGAATTTCATCCACCTAATTTATAGATAAGTAAAAAAAACAAAAAAATAATTGTTGATAGAAACTAAGTAACATTATGAAGATTCAATCATAAACTAATTGAACCGACCTCAGCTACATATAGGCAATACATGGATCGTGGATGCCCTCGTCCTATCACCCATGTCTAGCCATCTATAGAATTCAAAACCTCTTTATTGGCCTATATATAGATGCATTCTACACTATCCTAGAAATTTATTTGAGCCATCGTACATGTACTTGAATCCTATCTATAGTTATCTAGATCTCCATTTAAGTTTTACCTTAAGAGTGCATAGATGGGCAACACCATCATCTTTATGCTTGTTGTTAATAATGAATTTTTGAAATTCTACTATATGTGTTCTCTTCTCTACTATTGCTCTGAGCAGCATTGTGAAATTGATTTCTTAAATGTTATTAGTTGTTAAGTATCTATTAGTAGAAAGGGTTACTTTTTGAGCTTGCAAGTATATTTTTAAGTTAAGCACCAAAGTGCATGAGTAATGGCTTCATCTTCTGGTGTTGGTGCATATGCTAATGTTATTATTGTCCCAATTCACATCCATCCACCTCCATTCACTAAAGGAAGCAGCTTGATGGAACTAATTACACACTATGGAACTTCAAATTTTTTGTCCTTCTGGACTCATATAAGTTTTGGATGTTATAGAAGTGAATTGATGGTATATATAGCAGAATTACTATTCATGTCACTCGCTTGAACTAAAATAGGTCTTCAACCTCGAAATGTTAATCAAGAGAAGCTTTTCTCCTACTAAGTCTTCCAATTGTTGCATGGAGCCTTGATGCATCATCTGCTTGGTTGCTAGGTGTTTGTCGTAAGCTCTTCCTTCTCTTCTTGTTAACGAAATAATCTTCTAGTATCCTTCTTTTTATCTTGATATGATGAGATTGCTCTAAGCATAATGGCTCCTACCTTCACCTTTGTCTTCCTCACAACGTTACACTACAGCATATGAGGGACATATCAATGTTGTCCATACCAAAGGTCACCCCTCGGCGTGGGTATGATTGTTGGAAGTATCTCTAAAGATCTCGTTAGGCATACCGACGGTCACTTGACCATCGGTATGACCATTTAAAAGGGATCGTCAATATCATACGCCAGTGCCAGTATAGCACTGGTATAGGTGTCGATATAAGCATCGGTAATTTACTGGAAACTATCGATGCTCATATTGATGCTTATATCGATGCCTATACCGACGCATATATCGACGATGTCTTTTAAACATATAGTGACCCGAGAGCAAAAATTTGACATTTTGCACGTCATTTGAACTGAGAACTCCTTTTGTCGAACTTGCATGCGCGAGCTGAATTGTGACCTTCATTGTCTTGTGCACACACACAGATCTCTCTCTCTACACACACACTCTCTCTCTAGATCTCGCATTTTGGTTAGTGGTGCACGTACTCTTTGTTGGAGAATTCCTCTCCTACTCGCAGCGGAAAGTGTAGAAGACCTTCTCAGGATCAAGACTCTTGCCAACATCTAAACTTTCAAATGAAAACTGGTACCAAGTAAAAAATGCAATGAACTTGAAACTTTGGTCACTCAAACTAGACACCTAGAGCTTTCAAATGAGCTATCAAACACTCAATTTGGAGTAGATTTGGGTTGGCAATTCTTTGATTCAAAACAGACTACCTGTCCACTCAGCTAAGCTGAAAACTGGACTTCACTAAAACCTGAATAACTCACAGAGCATAAAGAATTTCATAAACCTATTTTAGATAGAGGAAGTAATCAAGATAAGATTTCCAACGAATGTTTAAACACTAAAATTGGATACATATGTTGAGAGATATGACTCTCACAAGTAGACTACCAAAAAATGGGTGTGCGGCTCGACATCCTCTATGAGAGTGAATTGAACGAAATGACTCAAACCAAATGAACTAGCTACAAGGGGAGTTCCACGCCTTCTTCCTCTATGCTTGAGTGTCCTCCCTTGCTTATTTTATAGCCTAAGTGACTAAAAACTCTCATGATGAGTTTGAGAGCTCTTCTCCATCATTTCTCCACTACTTTGGACAGCCACTCCTCTTACAGTTCAGTTTTTGGATTTGATTCTCTTTTGAATGATTCTCTTTTGAATGATTCTCTTTTGAATGATTCTCTTTTGGCCTCCACTACTTGCTGAAGTAAATGCTTCTATTTTTCATTTTTGTATTTTCCTTCTACTTGAAGAAAATCCTTTTTGCAAAAATATATACGAGCTTACTTCTTTATTTTTAACACTCCCCCTCAAGCTCACATGTGAGGTTGCACCTTCAGCCATATCCTGCAAGTTGATGTCATCCTTGAACCTCTTTAGCTTAGAAGCATCTAAGGACTTTGTAAACATGTCTGCAACCTGGTCATTAGTTCCAATGAACTTTATATCCACATCATTGCTCAAAACTTTTTCTCGAACATAATGATAATGCACTTCTATGTGCTTGCTTCGTGCATGAAACATTGGATTGTTTGTCAAGTGAATGCTCGACATGTTGTCACCATAAATTGGAATGGTCTCCACCTGCACATCAAGATCAGCCAAGAGCTTCTTAATCCACATAGCTTCACAAATTGCAAAGGCTAAACCTCTATATTCAGCTTCTATAGATGATAGTGCAATAGTAGGTTGCTTCTTTGAGCTCCATGTGATAGGTTTGCTACCTATCATAAACACATAACCTGAAGTGGATCTTCTATCTTCCTTCGAACCAGCCCAATCAGCATCACTGAAGCCTTTTACCTGCAATCCTTCATCATATCTATAAAACAAAGCATGATTGACTGTGTGCTTCACATATCTTAGCACTCGTTTGACTGAATTTAAATGTTCACTTGTTGGAGCTTGCATACATTGAGAAAGAACTCCAACAATATAGCATAAATCCGGTCTTGTGATCGTAGCATAGATCAATGAACCTATAATACTCCTGTATGTAGTTACATCATGTAACTTCTCTCCATCATTTGAGCATAGCTTCACATTTGTGTCCATAGGTTGAGTGAGTGGTTTGCATTCACTCATGCCAAATCTGAAAAGAACATCCAACAAGTACTTTCTTTGCATCAAGTAGATGCCATCTTTCCCATAGACTATCTCAATGCCTAAAAAGTATTTCAGCTCACCAAGATCTGAAATTTTAAACTCCTTACCGAGTTTCCTTTTGATCTATTGTATTCCTGTAACATTACTTCCTTTTATGATGAGATCATCAACGTATATGCAAATATATACCTGCTTGCCTTCTTCTTTCTTCATGTAGAGAGAGGGATCTGCATTACTTGGACTATATCCACACCTTGTGAGGTACTCGACCAATCTTTGATTCCAAGCACATGGTGCTTGCTTCAGCCCATACAAAGCTTTCTTCAATCTACAAACAAAATTTGGATGCTTTTTGTCTTCAAATCCAATTGGTTGACTCATGTATACCTCTTCTTGAAGTTCACCATTAAGAAAATCATTTTTTATGTCAAGTTGGTACAATGGCCATCTCCTTCTTGCACTCACTGCAATCAAGGTTCTAATTGTTCCCATCTTTGCAACCGGGCTGAAAGCCTCTTCATAGTCGATGCCGTGAGTTTGCTTGAATCCTTTTGCTACTAGTCTAGCTTTATGCCTAGCTAGACTACCTGTGTCATATATGCAAAATGCTTTGCAATAAAACTATCATAGCCCAGCCTTTCAATTTGGATACTTTGCTCTTGAAGACCTCCTTTCATTTCCTTTTGAACATTGCTTCTTGAACTGGTTCAACTTTACCTTTGGTGTGATCACCTCTTCATACTCTTGTTCACTTGCATTTGAATCACTATTTTGGGCATCACTTTCAGCTTTAGATCTTTCATAAGTTTATGTTGGTGATGAGGAATGACTCCTTAGCCTCCTCTCCCATGTTGAGCTTTCTCCAAGTGATGTAGAAGCTTCTGGACCTAATATTTGAGTGCTTGTTTGCTGAAATTCTTCTTGGACAGCACCTCCATCATCTTCGCAATCTTCTTCAAGAATCTTCTCTTTCCCTTTGTCTCCAAACCATGGTCTTAGCTCATAAAATACCACATCTCGTGAGACTCATAGCTCCTTTGTCACCGGATTGTAGCACCTATATCCCTTTTGCTCCGATGAATATCCAATAAAAATACATTGTTCAGACTTTGCCTCCATCTTTGTCCTTAGTTCTTGAGGGATGTGAACATAACACACACATCCAAAAACTTTGAGATGTGTAAGGTCAGGCTTCTTACCGGAATAAACCTCCTCGGGAGTTAGATTATGCACTCCAGCCGTTGTGCACTTGTTCATCAAATAAATGGCCGTATTAGTTGCTTCATCCCATTAGTTTAGTGGCATCTTCATCTCATTGAGCATGCATCTTGCGACTTCTGTGATATGTCTATTTTTCCTTTCAGCTATTCCATTTTGTTGAGGTGTGTACCTACATGTAAATTGTCTCTTGATGCCATTTTCATAAAGAAAATCTGAAAATTCTTTGGAGAAATATTCTCCTCCTCCATCGGACCTCAAGGTCTTTATGTAGCGTCTTGTTTCCTTTTCTACCTATGCTTTAAATCTCTTGAACATGGAGAACACATCTGATTTTTGTTTTATGCAAAACATCCATACTTTCCTTGAATGATCATCAGTAAAAGTGACAAAATATCTATTACCAGCCACTGATGGTTGTTGTGATGGTCCCCATACATCCGTGTGTATCAAGTCGAGGACATTCCTTGCCACATAGTTGCTTTTCTTGAATGGTTGTCGAGTTTGCTTTCTTAGTTGGCATGCTTCACAAAACTCATGTAGTCCGACATCATTGAATCTTGGAAGACCTCTTACCACTTCATGGTTGCTCATGTCCTTGAGCTTGGGAATGTTGATATGTCCAAACCTTTTGTGCCATAAATCAATTTCACCAATCCTCTTGTTTCCAAACTGAATATACATCACCTTTCCATGTGGTTGTTGAATGTCCAAAGTGAACATCCTTCCTTCTTTCCTTCCTTGAGCAATGACCTTGAATCCTTCTTTTGGATTCTTTATAAAACAGCCTTTTTCATTGAAGATAACATGATATCCTTTCTCTACCATTTGTCCTACTGAAGTCAAATTCTTTGCAATAGTAGGAACATGAAGAACATCAGCCAATACCTTTCTATCTCCAAGCTTGATATCTCCAACATGCTCAATTGCGTGTTGAGTTTCATCGACGGTCTCCACACATCCTTTTCCACTTGGAGCTTGTAGCTTTGTGAATAAATCTCCTTGGCATGTCATATGGTTGCTACAACCTGAATCTATGAACCATTTTTTGTCATCACTTCTCGAGTTGTTGTAGTCATGCTTCATGGCAAGCATGGCTTGCTTGTCTCCTTCACTTGATGTACTCGCATAGTTATTTTGGCTCCTTTGGTTGCCTCTATTTAGCCTTCTATTCTTTTGCCAACAATCATTTGCATAATGTTCTAGTTTACCACAATGATAACATGTTATACCTTTATGAGGATTGTATGAACCTCGGCCTCTTCCTCCATTTCTTCCTCGATCTCTTCCATGTGTGTTGTCATTTGAGTTGTCCTTGTTGTCCTCCGAGTTGTGTTGGCTGAAATTTGTGTTGTTGTAGCTTCTTCCTCTTCCTCTTCCTCTTGAGCCTCCTCTTGAGTTCCTTCCTTTACCTCTTCCTGCATATAACATTTGACTATGGCTGTCCTTACCTTTGTTGCCTTCTCCTTGTTGAGCTACCTCTTCAACCACAAGATTTGGTATAATCTCGTCGAATGTTGGTAGATGATCTCTATAAAGAATGTTTGTGATGAGGGGCTTCCACTTTTCTTCACTCCTCAAGCCATTGAGGGATGTTTGGACGATGTCTTCCTCTTCTATCTTGCATCCAACTGATGCTAGCTGATCTCGAAGCTCTTTGATCCTCAATGTAAACTCACTAATGCTTTGGGTTGAGCTTTTCTTCATGTTGTTGAGCTCGTTCTTGAGTTGCATCCTCCGAGACCTTGTTGAGGTAGCATACACCTTCTCCAATGCTTCCCAAACTTCCTTCCTAAACTTCCTTGGTTGTTTGTAAGCTTTCCACATGACCAATCATAGTGTTAGAAATAACTTGTGAGATGAGGAACATCACCCTTCGATTCCTCTCTTCCCAATTAGCAAATTGTCTCCTTTGTGCTGGAGTAATGTTGGGATCTTCAAGGTCCACCGGTTGTGGATCGTCTCCACTAACTAAACTCCATAAACCTTTACCTTTAAGGTAATTTGTCATTCTATACCTCCAAGATTGAAAATTGTCTTTGTCTAACTTCTCAACTTGTTGTCCTAAATCAGCCATTGAAAACTTTTAAGATTGAAGTTTACCTCAAATATGTTGTGGCGCTCTCTCTTGAATTCACGAAGCTCCCCTTTGATTTGTAGCTTCTCCTTTGCTTCTTCAGTTCCAATGCTTTGCCTCTTCAAACTCCAATGCTCTGATACCAATTGTTGGAGAATTCCTTTCCTACTCACAGCGGAAAGTGTAGAAGACCTTCTCAGGATCAAGACTCTTGCCAACAGCTGAACTTTCAAATGAAAACTGGTACCAACTGAAAAATGCAATGAACTTGAAACTTTGGTCACTCAAAGTAGACACCTAGAGCTTTCAAATGAGCTATCAAACACTCAATTTGGAGTAGATTTGGGTTGGCAACTCTTTGATTCAAAACAGACTACGTGTCCACTCAGTTAAGCTGGATGCTGGACTTCACTAAAACCTAAATAACTCACAGAGCATAAAGAATTTCATAAAACTGTTTAAGAGAGAGGAATTAATTGAGATAAGCTTTCCAACGAATGTTTAAACACTAAAATTGGATACATATGTTGAGAGATATGACTCTCACAAGTAGACTACCCAAAAATGGGTGTGCGGCTCGACATCCTCTATGAGAGTGAACTGAACGAAATGACTCAAACCAAATGAACTAGCTACAAGGGGAATTCCACACCTTCTTCCTCTATGCTTGAGTGTTCTCTCTTGATTATTTTATAGCCAAGTGACTAAAAACTCTCATGATGAGTTTGAGAGCTCTTCTCCATCGTTTCTCCACTACTTTGGACAGCCACTCCTCTTACAGTTCAGTTTTTGGATTTGATTCTCTTTTGAATTATTCTCTTTTGGCCTCCACTACTTGATGAAGTAGATGCTTCTATTTTTCATTTTTGTATTTTCCTTCTACTTGAAGACAATCCTTTTTGCAAAAATATATATGAGCTTACCTTTTTATTTCTAACACTCTTACCCTTTCTCTTTATAGTTTTTGTTTTATAAATTCTCTTCTTTTTGGTTTTGAGGAGTTTTTTGGTGTCGATTTTATGGAATTAAGAGATGATGTTCAATAGGCTTTGACGACAATGATCCAAAAGAGGGACATACCTGTAAGTGAAATAGGTCTTCAACCTCGAAATGTTAATCTAGAGAAGCTTTTCTCCTACTAAGTCTTCCAATTGTTGCATGGAGCCTTGATGCATCATCTGCTTGGTTGTTAAGTGTTTCTTCTCTTCTTGTTAACGAAATAATCTTCTCGTGGCATCCTTCTTGAATTCCTAGAGAGCAATAGTATCCTTTTGATGAGATTGCTTTAAGCATAATGGCTCCTACCTTCAAATTTGTCTTCCTCACAACATTACACTACAACATATGAGGGGCATACCAATGTTGTCCATACCAAAGGTCACCCCTTGGCATGGGTATGATTGTTGAAAGTATCTCCAAAGATCTCGTTAGGCATACCGACAGTCACTTGACCATCGGTATGACCATTTAAAAGGGATCGTCAATATCGGATGCCAGTGCCAATATAGCACTGGTATAGGTGTCGATATAAGCATCAGTAATTTACTAGAAACTACCGATGCTCATATTGATGCTTATATCGATGCCTATACCGACACGTATATCGACGATGTCTTTTAAACATATAGTGACCCGAGAGCAAAAATTTGACATTTTGCACGTCATTTGAAATGAGAACTCCTTTTGTCGAACTTGCATGCGCGAGCTGAATTGTGACGTGCATTGTCTTGTTCACACACACACAGATCTCTCTCTCTATACACACACTCTCTGTCTCTCTAGATCTCGCATCTTGGTAAGTGGTGCATGTACTCTTACCCTTTCTCTTTACAGTTTTTGTTTTATAAATTCTCTTCTCTTTGGTTTTGAGGAGTTTTTTGGTGTCGATTCTTTGGAATTGAGAGATGATGTTCATTAGGCTTTGACGACAATGATCCAAAAGAGGGACATACCTGTAAGTGATTGTTTTATTCTCTATCGATAGAGGGAGGGAGGGAGAGAGAGAGAGAGAGAGAGAGAGAGAGAGAGAGAGAGAGAGAGAGAGAGAGAGAGAGAGAGAGAGAGAAGAGAGAGAATGAGATAGAGAGATAGAGATACATACACACACATGCATACATACACACATACATACACACACATATACACACATGCATAGATACACACACACATACATACATGTATACATACATTCACACACATACATACACATATACATACACAAACATATGCATACATACACATCCGTACACAAACATATGCATACATACATTCACACGCATACATATGCACACATGCATACATACATGTACATATACACACATGCATACATACACACACATATACACACATTACATACACACACATATACACACATGCATACATACATTCACACACATATGTACACACACATACATAGACATATACATATACAAACATATGCATACATAGACATATACATACACAAACATATGTATACATACACATATACATATACAAACATATGCATACATACATTCACACACATACGTACACACACATACATACACACATAATATTACATACACATATGCATATATTACATACACACATGCATATTATATACTCACATATATATTATGTACTCACATAAACATATTCATGCATATGCATGCATTCATACACACATATACATACACACTCACATATATACATGCACAAACATATGCAGACATACATATATACATACACAAACATATGCATGCATACATTCACACACATACATATTACATACTCACATACACATATTCATGCATATGCATGCATGCATATACACATATACATACACTCACATACATATTACATACACATGCATATACATGCACACACATATACATGCACACTCATACATATACACACACACTCACATATATACATACACACTCACATCTATACACACACATGTCACACACACTCACATACATAGTACATACACACATGCATATACATACACACACATATGCATACACATGCATATGCATTTACACACATATGCATATACATACACACACACATATGCATACACATGTATATGCATACACACATATACATACACACTCACACCACACACACACTCACATACATATTACATACACATGCATATACATACACACATATGCATACACACACATATGCATATACATACACACACATACATACACACATGCATATGCATACATACATACACACATGCATATGCATATACATACACACATATGCATACACACATATTAAATATTTAAAAAATAGTTCCACTCGATTTTTAGGTTTTTTACATATATATAATCAAATATATAAAAAATAGGGATTTATAGTTTTTTAATAAAATTAAATATATATAAGAAAACGAAAAAAATAGATTATATGATTAAATATATATAAAAAATGGGATTTTAGTATAAATAAATAAATATGAAAATAGCTAGTGTTTTAAATATATAAAAATAGGATTTTATGGTTTTTTATCAAATTAAATATATAGAAATAGGATTAGGGTTTTTAGGTTGTTTACACATCATACACACATATACACATATACACATATAATACATATACACATACACATATATATATACACATGCATACACATATATACATGTTTTAGGTTTAGGTCGTTACGATTAGGGTTTTAGGGTTTTTAGGTTGTTTACACATGCATACACACAAATACACATATACACACATAATATATATACATATATACATGTATATACACATGTATACACACATATACATGCTTTAGGTCTATGTCTTTAGAATTAGGGTTTTCTAGTTTTTGCACATGCATAACATATATACACATATAATACTTATACATATATACATGTATATACACATGCATACCTATACACGTTTTAGATTTAGGTCTTTAGGATTAGGGTTTTAAGGTTTTTACATATGCATATATAAAAAAATAGGGTTTTAGGGTCTTCTAATTCAATTAAATTTATATAAAAAAACTAAGAAAAAATAAAATATATAAATAAATATATATAAAAATAAGGTTTTAGGATCTTCTAATTCAATTAAACCTATATAAGAAAAAAATTAATTAAAAATTAGAATATATAAATAAATATATATAAAAATAGGATAACACTTGTATAGATAGATAAATATGAAAAGAGCTAGTGTTTTAAATAAATTAATTAAATATATATAATTAAATATATAAAAATATGATTTTAGGGTTTTTTATAAAATTATATATATATATATATATATATATATATATAATTAAATATATAAAAAAAATTAGGTCAATATTAACATATATAATCATATATTTTTAAAAATTAGGAAAAAAAGTACAATATATAATCAACTACATATAAAAAATAGGATTAGGCTTTTTTGGCTATTTACACATGCATACACACATATACACACATAATACATATAGATATACACACATATATACACATGCATACACACATATACATGTATATACACATGCATACACACACATATACATGTTTTAGGACTAGATCTTTATGATTAGGCTTTTAGGTTTTTTTACATACATATAATATATATATATATATATATATATATATATATATATATATATATATATATATATATATATATATATATATATATATATATATATATATATATATATATATATATATAATTTAATATATATAAAAAATATGTCTTTAGGATTTTTCGGTTTTTTACATATATATATAATCAAATATATCTAAATTAGGGTTTTAGGATCTTTTAATTAAATCAAATATATAAAAAAAATTTAGAAAAAAAGAAAAGATCTAGTGTTTTAAATATATAGATCAAATATATATAATATATATGCATGCATAGGCACATATACATATTTTAGGTTTAGGTCTTTAGGATTAGGGTTTGTAGGTTTAATAAGATAAATTAAACATTCTAAAATGTCCATATTGTATTAGATGGCATCTTTGGATCCAAAGCAGAGAATGGAATGTTCTTGCACTCAATGCAAGTATCAAATTTATAAAAAACAACAGATTTCTATTACACATGTTAGAGAATATGGATCCTTTGATAAAAGACGACTACAAAACCTACGCTACCATTCGCATGGTCCTCTTGGTGAGCAGGTGGACCCAAATGACATTGTATTGATAACCTCTGTTGGATAGAAGAGAACAAAGAGGGAGGTAGAAGTACAAGGTACTGGTAGCATTACACAGAGTGAACGCATGGAAGAAATGCTCAAAACGTTTTATGAGACGAAAGAAGATCATGATGGTGGAGAATATGTTGTGGGTTTCATGGACACAATAAAATTTCCATGATCAAAAGCTGATGAAGAATACGAGAACATGTGAAGGCTAGCTCGTTTACCACTGTACACTGGGGCAAAGATATCTATACTACGTGCGTCACTCGTAATGCTCAATCTGCAAAACATTTATGGATGGGCAGATAGTAGTGTCTCTGAATTGTTGAGGTAAGTGGATTTGAAATAAACTTTCATTGTTGTATCAAAATAACTTTATTTACTAATATCGTTCTAATTGTCTATTGCAAGATTCTTAAACACCAATTTTTGCCAGATGGCAATGACATGCCTCCAACATATGGAGATGCAAAAAAAACTTTTACAATCCTTTGGAACGGACTACACCAAGATTCATGCTTGTCTGATCCTCTTTCGGAATGAGTATAAGCATCTCCACATATATCCAAAGTGTAAAGCAAACTGTAGAGAAGACCTTGTGGGCAAAGCGATCCCAGCAAAGGTTCTTAACCATTTGCCTACCATTCCAAGAATTAAGAGCATGTTTAGATGTAAATCTATAGCTCAGCTAATGTCATGGCATGTAAAAAGCAGGTCTACAGATAGTGTAATGTGAGTGCCTGCTGACTCTAATGCTTGGAAACACATAGATAATAAATGGTCAGAGTTTGCTAGTGAGCCTCGAAACTCTCGTCCAGGCCTAGCTATGGATGGAGTAAATCCATTTGGTTTACATAGCTCTTAATGGAACACATGGCCTATATGTTTGGTCAATTATAAAATCCCATTATGGTTGGCTACAAAGAAGGGTCATTTATTATTATCTCTTATTGTGCTAGGTAAGTATAAGGTAGAAAACATGGATGTATACCTTGCACCACTTGTGGAAGAGTTGCACACTTTATGGGATGGGATAATTGTATGCGACATGTCTCAAACTATAAGAAGACGAGACATGTGAGTGCAACACGTACTTATGTGGATGGTGCATGATTGGCTTGGTTATGGTAAATGTTTAGGTTTATCGATTTCGGGTTACCATGCCTGTCCACTATGTGGACTACGACTTGAAACACGCTATTGCAAAGCACTTTGGAAAACTATCTGTGAAGGACATCATAGATATTTACCTGATGGACATGTTTTACATGAAGGGCAAATTGGCCGACAAGCGCAATGCCAAATGAAATCTAGCGATTGGAAATAGCTATGGGATTCAAAAACACCAGTCGCTTGCATGAAATGGTTGTCGATCTTTCACGAACTCTCTTATTGGAGTGAGTTATTGATCAATCATTTGGTAGACCTGATGCATATTTTCAAGAATGTGGGAGAGATTCTCTGGAAGACTTGGATCAAAAAGAAAGAAAGCAAAGCACAAAGGGAGGAGAGAAATACTTCCCCACAAGTATTTTCACAATTCAACTTGATTTACTAGTTCATGTGGTAGATGAAGTTGTAATAGCAATAATTATCCATAGTCGATGGATATTCTTCTTAGATAGCTTCATGAAGACATTAAAAGGGTTTGTTCAATAGAGAGCATGTCCAAAGGGAAGCATGGCAGAGGGATGGCTCGTACAAGAGTCTCTTGTATTCATAACTAAGTTTCTATGCATGTCGGACCTAGAAATGCCTCGCTTATGGAGCGATGATGAAGATGTTCGTCTTGTAGGTGATGAACCTCAAGGTGAAGGGATGCAAAGAAAAATGAATGAAGCTTTCAGAGAGAAAGCAATGGATTTTTGCATCGTTAACTCTGAGCCTATTCAGAAGTGCTTAGAAAGGTATGAGCTTGCCAAAGAGACAAAAGCAAAGGAAAGAGCTTAGTTTCGAAAGAATCGTTCCACTCAATTTTTACCCCTTCCGGAAATTCTTCAACCTCTTCCACCGTTTCCAACGAGAAGATGGCTGGATATAATGGTTTCACAAGCAAATGTAGTGGATGAAGATATATCTGAAGAAGAAAAAAACT
Source organism: Ceratopteris richardii (assembly GCA_020310875.1). Lineage (NCBI taxonomy): Eukaryota > Viridiplantae > Streptophyta > Polypodiopsida > Polypodiales > Pteridaceae > Ceratopteris > Ceratopteris richardii. Next base: position 155,907,576 of record CM035414.1, read on the forward strand.
CGCAAAGGGATGTGATTGGGAGTATTCTAAATACAATGCACTATGGTCTCATGGACGACACTTTCGGATTGTATGAATTGACAAAAATAGGTCTACTTTTGATAGTGGAGTGATGATGAACTTTTTCCAAAAAAGTAGAGCTAGTGCAAACTAGTGAAAGAGGTGACAATACTCAAGAAGGCCAGCTAGATTATTATGGAGTGATTCAAGATATCTTGAAGCTATCCTTCAGGAAGTTTGATTACTTTGTTTTTTTTGTGAAATGGTTCCAAGTAGTCACCTCTGGAAGAAACGCAATAGTGAGGCGGGATAAGAGTGGCTTGCTTCAAGTTGACTGCACAAAGTTATGGATGTATGAAAGAGATACATTTGTACTTTCTGAACACTGTGAGCAAGTTGCTTTTATGCTAGATTCGAAAGAACCAGAGTGGATATTTGTTTTAAAAGTCTCCCCACGTAGTAACAAAATTTGTGAGCACATAGATGTAGAAGAAAGTCCATTTATAGTGGACTCTGAGATTCATTTGGTAGTTGAGGAGGAAGAGATCATTGTCCGAGATGAAGAGGTCTTTGAAGAAGACAAGATACATGATGAAGCAATAGATGATGATCAAGAAGAAGCTAGCATACCAAGAGATCTAGAAGTTGCCAATGTAGAGATAGATACCCTTTGTGCATGAGATCTCCAAGAGGATGCTAGAATAGAGGTAACCAAACACTTGTACATACTAATTTGTGTTTTTTTTCGCTATGTTCTTTTGTACACTACTAAAACTCTATATTACTTTTATTATCATATGCTAATTATTTGGGTTCTTTTGTTATAGATCACAATGGGATATAGTTCTTCAATCACTCCACATTCCATGATAGAGGAGCAGTTATTGGAGTTTATATCTCAGGTGCCTCCCACGTATATGGCCACTGTGTCACAGTACTAGATCGCTTACCGTAGCACTCCTCCCGGCATCACTCTTGCTTGAGTCACTCCTGTGGGCGAGAGGTACATCTCCTAACTTTATGACTCCACCACGACCACCTTCTCAGACATCCCCTAGTGGCTCTAGTAGTAGATGTGTCCATTCAACACCTTAGTGTGATACAGGTGCTAGCTTGTCCCATAGGTCGAGGTCCAGGAGTGGATCTACAAGTGGCTCTAGAGTAGGAGGTTTTGGGAGTGGATCTACAAGTTGCTCTAGAGGAGCCGAATGTTGTGGAGGTAGTGGGACGAATGTTGTGTTGCCCACTTCTACTCCTAGAGTGAGTACCTCAGATGTAGGTACGCCACGTACACCTTGGGGTGCTCATGACCATGATGACTCCAAGGTGTATAGTATCCATGATGGATGCGATCGGAAAGACCATGCATTAGCACATATGACAACTTATATGACAACTTTGCTCCATACAATTTGGTCACTTTGTCATGTTGAAATGGAGTGAACTAGATAAAGATTGTAAAAATTATATCACAAAGATGATCTATCAAGAGTTTTGGCCAGCACCTTTGCATCCTATTGTCAGCTCAGAGTGGATTCATCACATGGCACCTGAGGGTATGTGCCATTGACGATCTGAGGCTTGTGATACTTTCAAAGCAGGCTTACCAAAGCTTGCATGGTTAGATGTTGAGGAGTGAGATATGATTCGTGACGAGCAGTAGGAGACTCCTAACCAATATTACCAACAATGAGATGCGACGACCACATGTCTAGATACAGTCAGACTGCTACATTTGGGTAGCGGTGGATATGACACTATGCATCATGAGTTTGTAAGTGGTTTATTGAATTTTTTTGTGTTAAGCATGTCATGTATGTTCATCTAACATTTTGCATATTTATTGCAGGAGTTTGCAGTGGGTCATCCTCCAACACGAATCGAGGAGGCTTATGGATATTATCATGGATTGGTTGCACTATTGAAAGACTTGGCGGAATGCAGTGCGGTCGTTTCATGGGAGCATCTACGATGAGGTGATGAACTTATAAAATTGGTTTGGTGTTTTTAGTTGCTGTTTTTAAATATCATGTCAATTTGTCTCATTTCATGAATGTTCTTTGTTGTAGGACTCCTGATATATATGTTTTGTTCCTTCTGGGCATGTGTATGGTAGTGGTGTGCCACAATTTTGTATTTGGCACATATATGGAAGTGGTGCACCAATATTTTGTATTTGGTTCCTATATGGCAGTACCTTGCCACATTTTGTATTTGGCTCATATATGGCAGTGGTTTGATATACTCTTTACATGCTTCATTTATGGAATATATAATTTTTTTGTACATGGTTCATGGTTCATTCTACTCATCTCTTTTGTGTCTAATAGTATTTTGCTTTATGAAATCATGTTTTGGTTGCGATTAGAGTAGAAGCCATATGTAATTGGTTTTTTTTTGGGCAAAGTGTATTGCCTTTTGCTACACAACATCATGGTAATGTTGCTGCAACAAGAGACAACACAGTCTACCCAAAAAAAAAAAATTTGCAAATATGGTCGTCGATATACGATCGGTACTCCTAGCATGGTTGTTGGTATGCACAATGGTACGCCAAACATGGTTGCCGATATAGGCACCGTTATGAGTGCCGGTTTAGGCACCGGTATGAGCATCGGTATGACCGATGCTTATACCGATGCCTATACTGGAGCATATACCGACCCCTATACTGGTGATTTTTTACCGACGTGTACGTTGACCCTTACACCCATGACAGGGCAAAATCATGCCTGTGCATTTGCCTCGATAGAAGCCTCGATATACGCATGATATGTTGTAGTGTTAGTATATATATAGTGCAGATGAGGCTCTGTCCACCAATGGCATTCTATAATCCAAATATTCTTGGATTTCTTCCATTCTAGCTTTCTTATAGGTCAAAATTGACCTTATCCTTGGAGTAGTTTGGTGTTACATCATAGTGATTTTACTTAGTGTATCGGTGTCCAAAAGTTATGACCGTCTCTAAGCTTATTGCATGAATGCCTCTTGTTTACAATATTCAGACAAGTATTCTTGATGCAAGAATACTTATTGGTCTAGACCAAGGAGCTCAATATAAGTATTGGTCTGAATAAGCTCTGTAATAAGTTCCTTGGTCCAACCATATAGAATTTCTGGAAATAGGATACCTTTTGGTGCTATTGGGCCAAAACCTGTGGCCAGAGGCACCTCCCCATGTTCTACATCGTTCGGTCCTCCATTCATAAAACTGCCCAATTTGGCTTGATTACTTGGTTTTTCTTGACATAATAATGTTGCTATGCATTCAAGTAGGATTTGACTTTGAAAAAGTTTCCCAACTAGAGGTGTCTACCCCCTGAAAGTGTCTATGAAAAAGTTACCTATCCTACTTGCCTCACAAAAGGAGTTAGTACCATTGGAAAAGCTAGCCCAACTTGAGCATTTCAGATTATCTACACAAAAGAGATGTTTGTCCTACTTTCCTGCATGAGGTGGCCCATCCAAAGATAAGCACCCAATGTGACCATTTGGGTTACCTAAGAGGAGTCACCAAGTTTGGCCACCCAAAAAGAGGTGTCCAATCTGGGCCACTAGGTACACTCACCTAGATTGGCCTTTTTGGTCATGTGTACTTATTTTCCTGCAATCATCTAGTATGTCTTCTCCCATATCGAACATTTATAGGTTACATATTTTTACCTAAGTTGGGCACAATTGAGCACCTTCTATTACAACTCAAGGCACATAATATTTGGTCAATCTAGAATGTGCTCCTCTCTAAAGCTCACTCACGCTAACCTTTCTTTTATTCATCAATTATTCATGAATACAAAGAATACATAGTGTACACAGAGTGCGCATGGAGAAGGATTATAGAATTGTCATTAGCCTTCACTATAGACTATATTCATGGAAATCTCGATGCATCACTATAAAAGCCATTAAGTCGCATACAAACTTTTTTGCAAATAAACTCCAACAATTTATTGAACTGAGTATTATTTTATAGCCGCTACAAAGATTTTATACTTAACTCTTTAAAGTCATACGTTTATACTTTTTTTTTTGAATGGAGGTTTGGCCGAGGCCTACTCCCTCGGATTTTAACTTTGAAATTGCAACTGCACAAGGAAGGGCATAGTACCCATGGGAACCCCCTTATCCCACAAGAATAAGGGTTTACAAGATTGGGTTAAACAACAGTCACACCTATCGCGGGGATGGACAAACAGTGGCACATCAACCACATGCATCATTCCAAGATACACATGTCCCTTACATCTTACTGCGAGGGGTTGAACCCTCGCCCTTGCCTCAAGAGGGGAGAGGCCCAACCACTAGGCCAACAGCGAACTGGGACAAGTCAGAGTTGTCTTAAACTCGCATGTATTTCATTTTTCTTTTATGTAATATGAAAGCCACATATTTGATTATTTTAAGGAATTATCGTGCATATGGCGAAATTCACATCTCCATTTTTGGAAAATCACACATCACTTTAATCATTTCACAAGTGCAATGGCCAACCAAAAACATATATCTTTTTGTTGTTGTAGAAATCGAATAGAGTCAATTTACTCAATCACATGGTTAGACCTCTCTACATCCAACTCAACTTTGTTGGTGTAGTCGGTGTGCCTTAGTTCAATTGGTTTGGGCTCTTGCCTCTTGAGGGAGGGGGGGACAGGGTTGGCTTCAATCCTTGCTACCTGCAGTTGACATGTATTGGACCTTAGGCCAATCTTCAAATCCAAGATCCTTATTTCCTTCGTGATGTCATCATTGTATCACTTTCATATTGTCTTAACCCCTACTTAATTTGATATGGAGGCCCTATGTGTACTATGCCCATTCACTTGTACAATTCTTCTTTCAATCAATTCAAGCAAGGAAGATTAAACTTCGACTGAAGTTCCTCTTTCAAAAAATTTATTGGTGTGGTAGAAATTGAAAAGTGTCAATACCCAATCACATAATTAGACATCTCTACACCGAACTCAACTTCTGTAACAACCAAAACGACATTTTGCCTAATGCTTTCATCTTTACTATTAAACACTCATAAGCTCTTATTGACTAACTTGTGAAGTAATCCACATCCAAACCTTAATAGTTGCGTACAAGCTGATATGATGATGAAAATGATGTTGACAAGCATTAAAAAAATCCAAATTTCTCTTACCTCAAGCATCCAAGCTCTATATTCTATCAACCAAGCAAGTCTCAAAGGTTTCTCCTTGGCAACAACACCAAAAAGTGATTTGTCCTTGTAGCATAGGTATTAAAACCCCGATTGTGAATCTTGAGAAGAATGCTAAGAGTTTGGTGGTTGGTTGGATTGTGAGTCCCGAGCCGCTTGGTTGGGTGGTTGGGCCTTTTGCCTCTTGAGGCGGGGGTGAGGGTTCAACCCCCACTGGCAACATCTAAGGGACATGTTATCATGGAAACTTGTATCTTGTGGCCGATGTGCCACCGTTTGTCCTGCCTCGTGGTAGTTGTGACCGTAGTCTAATATATATATATATATATATATATATATATATATATATATATATATATATATATATATATATATATATATATATATATATATATATATATATATATATATATATATATATATGGAGCAAGAGGAAGTGTTCGTTGCCTTGTTTGATGAGGTGAAAGAGGATGGGCGCCATGATTGAAGGTTTGATGACTATGTCGGCCGTTCGAAATTGGGTTACATTTTGAAGGAGTTGGCCACTGAAAAATTTGGCAAATAGAGGGTTGGTCTCCTAGATTTAGTTAGTTTGGTTGCCTTTGCAAGCCCATATCTTCGATCAATTGGTTGCTCTATCTCTAAATTCAACAAGCAAAGGCTAAGGAGGTCATGTAGAGTACAAACAATGGGTGGTGGCGCTATTGCCCACAAGTCGAAATGGGTGGTCACCCTATATGCCCACATGCTAAAATGCATTTTCCGCCCAAAATACCACCAAGGGAGTTGGTTGCCCTATGTGCCCCATAGTAGTCAGGTGCGTTCAATTCGATGCGTGTAAGGTGCATGAACCGAATGGTATGGGGAGGTAAGGTGTGTAAGGTAAGTCATACACACACACGTGACACACACACATACATATATATATATATACATATATATATATATATATATATATATATACATATATATATATACATATATATACATATATATATATATATATATATATATATATATGTGTGTATGTATGACTTACCTTACGCACCTTACCGGCTCATATATATATATATATATATATATATATATATATATATATATATATATATATATATATATATATATATATATATATATATATACATACATATATATACATATGTGTGTGTGTGTATGTATGACTTACCTTACGCACCTTGCCTCCCCACTATTCGGTTCACGCACCTTACGTGCACCGAATTGAACGCACCTAACGCACCGCACCTAACACACTTGACTTCCCTATGTGCCCCATAGCAGTCGGGTGCGTTAGGTGTGTTCGATTCGGTGCGCGTAAGGTGCATGAGCCGAATGGTATGGGGAGGTAAGGTGCGTAAGCTAAGTCATACATACACACACACATATATATATATGTATGTATGTGTGTGTGTGTCAATGGGGGGGAGAGAGAGAGAGAGAGAGAGAGAGAGAGAGAGAGAGAGAGAGAGAGAGAGAGAGAGAGAGAGAGAGAAAAGAAAGAAAGAAAGTGTTTTTACGTCTATTAGGAGGCCGAACTCGGCCTATGAGACAAATCGATGTACATGGGTGTATCTTCTGTCAATCAGAAAAGATAAAAGTGCTGAAAAGAAACTGGTTAAGCTGATATAGATCTCCGTAGTATGCATGTGGGGATACCCATGAAAATGGTGGGGGGTGTATGGAGTGCGATATCTATGATAGTCTATATGCAAAAGGGTAGTACAACAACCATGAGAATGCATCTAAGACGACTACTAGCTCCATCCTGTGCTAGTGGGTGGGTGTAATATGTGATACATAGGTGGAGGTGGAGTCAGGGCCACCCTGATGGCTGCAACGGGATCGGCCATCATCTGGGATCGTCTCTCCTCCATGGCGCGATGGTCACAAGCCTGGATCTCCGCAATCTGGTGTCGGTGAAGTCTCGGGGCCCGATATCCTATAGCACGGGGTCGTCTCCTAGCTCGAGATATCTGAGCCTGCTGAAGAGTCACCCCGCTCGGTGTGTGGGCTGAGGGGGGGAGGGCTGCAGCACGTCGTGGAATAAAGAAGTCAGTGAGCTGACTCTGTCTCCCTCCTGTATGGAGTGCTACAGTAGGCTGGAGTACTGAGCTCTGCCTCTAGTACTGCCCCATAGATCTTGGCCAAGATATGGCCTATCATAATAGTCCTGTAGTTCCCTCGGTCCATCATATCGCCGAACTTATGGATAGGCGTAATGGTATTCATAGTCCACGATTTAGGTAATCCCTCAACCAAAGCACGGTTGAAGAGATGGGCGATCAGGTGGGAAACTACATCTGCTGCGTATATAAAGTGCTCGCCCTGAGATGAAATGAAATCATAGATCAATGTCTAAATGGTAAAAATGATATGAGACCAAAAGTTACAACCTGTCAATATGATACAATGTGTATGTGTACTTGTATATAAAAATGCATAGATGCTTAGTTCATATTCACTTGCGATATACACTATCACCAAAAGAGATTCTGGAGTTATAAATGAGTCTCAGATACATACAACTTGGAAAAGCACACATTTTTGTGCAATTTGTCCTACATTATCCCCATCATAAACACTATTTTCTATAAAAATGAGGCACAGACAAGCAAGAATAGATATCTAGAGGCATGTCCACAACAAAATGCATTCATCTCAAAGATTTTGGAAGAATTTCAGGGTTTTTGGCGAGAGAAAAAATTCAGCATTTTTTCAAAGAACTGCGTGATAAGGTTCACACCGAATTGAAAGTACCGGAATGTTGGAGAAACAATCACTGATTGGACATATATTTGAAGGTCAAAGCTTTAGAAGAAAACCACATGCCTATGTAAAGGGACAAATTCACAAGTGTATTATATTTATAAAGTTAGTTCATTTTAGTTCTATAAGTTTTTTAAAAATCGCGAGATTGAGAAAAACTATATAAGTTAGTTTGTATCAACTAACGCGATGACGAAGAAAGAGTGAGTTAGAACTCATTTTGTATGACTGAGAATAGTCTGACTAGTCTGCATGAGAAAGCACCTTTGCATTTCTGAGGTTTCATAGTTATGAAAAGAATTGATTAAACTTCTGTGTATAAGCTTTTCTTCTCCATCTCAAGAGTTTATTTTTTGTGTAATGATTTCAAAAGTTGAAGTTTTCCAAGCAAGTCGATGCTTTGCATCGAATCTAAGTGATAAGTCCTTGTTTTCATATGTGACTTTTATCTACTGCTAAATCTCCTTGAAAAGATTAGGTTTGTGGAGCAACTTGATGCCTTGCATCGAGTTTATGCATAAAGTCGATGCCTGGCATCGAATTCCAGTTGATAAGTGATGTTTGAAGTGTGCATGAAATTATATATTGTTTTGGTATCTGAAAGGTTGAGGTTTTATGCGGGAAGTCGATGCCTGGTATCGAATCCTTGTTGAAACGTGGCTAAAAACACCTCAAGTCGATGCGAGACATCGAATTCTCGTTGCAAGTCGATGCGATGCATCAAATTTCCATTTTTAGACAGGTGCTCTTACTATAACAGGCAAAATTTCCAATTTTGGCAATTATACATAGTCATCTTGTGAAGGCCATCTTGAGTTGTAGAGATCCGTTTCTTGCAAATAATAGCTTCTTGGAAAGCTCTACTCTTCTACTTCCATCACCAAAAGATCTTGAAGAAATAATGTCTGTGCTAAGAGAAATAAGCAAAAGAGTGAAGATATGCCATTATAATGACTCAGAATTTCTGAAGAAGTAAAGTTCTTGGTTTTGGCTATCATTTTTCAAATTTTGGAGTGGCAATGAGTTAATGGTGACTATAGAGATTGTTTAGTGTCACATTAATTCTTTTCTTGTGATGTTTCACACATCAACAAGTGGTATGAGAGAAGAAAGGTTCTCGAGAGTAGAAGGCAGCAAAAGTAGGAGAAGTTTTGGAAAAGTTTTCATTAAAGTTTGAAAGCTGAAGTATTCAAAGGCACAAGGAATCAAAAGGTTACTTCAAAAGTATATTCATACACAAAGAACTTCAAAAGGTATTATCCTTTATCCTTTAAGCTCACATGTTGTACCAGAAGGAAAGGAGTATGGAAGATAAATCTCAAACTGGACAGAGATAATTACCTCGCATGGGTAATGAGAATGGAAGCCTTACTTATGAGTAAGGATCTCAAGGTGTACATAACAGGTGAAGAAGAGAAGCCAATATTTGAAGATAAAAGCCAACCAAAGAAAGAAGAACTTGATGCTTTAAAGCATTGGCAGAAGAAGGATGCAAGTGCAAAAGCTTACATCTACAATACAATCTCATATCATTTGCTACCACACATTAGAGGATTGGAATAAGCTGAAGATATATGGAATGCATTGGAGTATCATTTCGAACCAAAGCAAGGAAAGCAAGTCTATGGTCAGAGTTTACAACATTCAAGAAGAAGCCAAGTCAAAGTATTAGTGATTACATCACTAAGATGAAGTCTAGCAGATAGTCTTGGATCCATAGATGAAGATATTGAGGATCACAGGTTGATTGCCCAATTACTTACAGGCTTGAGAGGGGATGAAAGGTGGAAACCTTTTGTCTTATCAACAAAACTTTCTTTGAATCATTTTGTTCCAGATTTGAACCAGTTGCTTGGTTTGATGCTCACATTTGAGAAAGACTTGAAGGGAGATAGAGATAAAGGACAAAGTTCTGCAATGTACATGAAGAACAAGAAGAAAGGAGATAAAGGTAAAGCAAAGGATGAAGATTCAAGTTCTCAAGTTTATTATGCAAGAGGTAGAGGCACAGGTAGAGGAAGACCAAGAGGTTTCGAAAGAGGAAGAGGTAGTCAGAATAACAATAAGAAGGCTGGCTAGATCTGTGGATTGAGTAATCATATGGCTCATGACTGTTGGCACAATCAACAAGGATCAAATCAAAATCAAAATAACAATAACAGAGGTAGAGGTGGAAGATATCAAAGTAATTTTCAAAGAGGTAGACAAAATTAAAGAGGAGGCTATGGTAGAGGTGGAGGAAGAAGTTGGGGACAGAATCAATCCTACAACACCACCTACTACAATTATGCAAATGACACAGAAAATGAAAGTCATACATCATTAATGATGAATTCAATCAACACATCAGATAAAGAAGATCTAAATGTATTTTACATTGACTCTGGATGTTCTAATCATTTGTCAGGAAACATAGGTTTGGAAAAAGGCATTTCTAGTCATACAATTCAAACAGGTGATAATACAAGACATAGTGTACATTCAATTAGAAAAGTGAAATGCAAGAGTGGAGCAGATTTGATAATCAATGTTTTGTATGTTCCCACAATACCTAAAAACTTGATTAGTGTGGGACATATAGTTGAAAAAGATTTTCAAGTTAGGTTTACAAATGAAGGAGTATTTGTTGAAGATCCAGAGAATGGATATAATCATATTGTTTGTGGTAAGAAAGAAGGTAGACTCTTCACTTTAAGAGTGCAATGGAACATTGGTCAAGCTTCGCTCATACATGGTGAAAGAGTGATTACAGAACTTGATCTTTGGCATAAGAGATTAGATCATTTCAATGAAAGAGGAATTAAAGCTATGGTTGCTAATGAGTCTGTACTAGGATTACCAAATGTGCAGAGTCAACATATGATTTATAAATGTGAAGCATGTCAGATGGGAAAAGCACACAGGTTACCATTTCAGAATAAAGGATTCAAACATGATGGATTACTAGAGCTCATTCATAAAGATGTATGGGGACCAACAAAAGAAGGATCTATCAGTGGCTCAAGGTATTATGTTCTTTTCATTGATGATGCTACAAGATGGATACCTTTATATGTCTTGAAAGAAAAATCAAAAGTGTTTGGAGCTTTCAAGCATTTTCATGCATATGTAGAGAGTCCCAGGTCAAAAGCTTAAGAGACTGAGGTCTGATGGAGGGGGAGAATACTTCGCCCAAGAGTTCAATGATTATTATTGAAATGTAGGTATTAAGAGAGAAATAACCTGCAGGTATACACCACAACAAAATGGTGTAGCAAAAGGAGAAATAGGACTTTGGTTTGCTAGAGCTATGCTGAAGGAGAAGAATTGTTCAAACTATCTTTGGGATGAGGCTGTAAATATCTTAATTCAGCTACATATCTTGTGAATAGATTACCATGTGAAGCTCTCAATGGAATGACTCCATATGAATCTTGGTGGGGTAAGAAACCAACATTAGATCACAGCTTAGGTACCATCACAACTTAGGCAGAAAAGTATGTGTTCATTGGTTATGATGAAAAGCGGATGGGTTACAGGTTGTGGAATCCTCTAACTAAACAATTTCTTGTTTCTAGAGATCTGACATTTGATGAATAAAAAAGTTGGTATGTAGATCAAAGTCATACAGCCGAAGAATTGGAAGAAGAGGTAAGAAGATATGAGAAAGGAAAATCAATTGTGCAGGTAAATGAAGATGAAGGCTATATGCAAGCAAGTACATCCAAAGGTGAATTAACAAGAAGAAATGAAGAAGCTCCTATATTTGATGAAGAGGTGTATCCAGACACATATGAAGAATGTGAACCAAGAAGGTCAAGCATGACTAGAAGGCAACGAGAAAGGTATTCTTATGATACTTCTTACATAACTCAAAAGAATTATGCTTACATGGTCAAAGATGATGAAGAACCTCAGAACTATGATGAAGCAAAAGGTAAGAAACAATGGGAAGAAGCAATGAAGGAAGAGTTCAATGCACTAGAGGAGAACAAGACTTGGGAACTTGTTTCTAAACCAAATGGTAAGAAAGTAATTGGAAATAAATGGGTTTATAAAGTGAAGAAGCTTGCAGGTGGAAGTTCAGCCAGATACAAAGCTAGACTGGTGGTGAAAGGCTATGTCCAAACTTATGGCATAGATTATTATGAGACATTTAGTCCTGTAGCTAAGATATCAACTATAAGGACAATCATTGCTATTGTAGCTTCAAAAGGATTGACGCTAAGTCAATTGGATATAAAGAATGCATTCTTGAATGGATACATATCAGATGAGGTATACATGGAACAACGTCAAGGGTTTATAGATTCCATGTATCCAAATTTTGTTTGCACGTTGAGAAGAGCACTTTATGGATTGAAGCAAGCTCCAAGAGCATGGAACTATAGATTGGTGAAGTATCTCAATGATCTTGGATATCAAAGTTCAAAAGCAGATCCAAGTCTACTCATCAAAAGAACAGAGGAAGGTACAATCTACATTTGTATTTATGTAGATGATATTATAATCACAGGTACTTCAGATGAAAGAATCAAGGAGGTAAAGAGATTACTTGAAAAAGAATTCAAGATCAGTGACTTAGAAAAGTTATCATACTTTCTTGGTATGGAAGTCACCTATACAGATCATGGTATATATATATCACAAAAAAGGTATCTTCTGAATCTATTGAAGAAGTTTGATATGGAAAATTGCAGAAGCTTCTCCACTTGAAGTTAATCACAAGCTCAGTAAATATGATGGTGCAGAATACAAAGATATGAGGAAGTATCAACTCTTGTGGGTAGTTTGATTTATGCTACATTGGCAAGACCTGATCTTAGTTATGCAGTGGGAGTTCTATCACAATTCATGCATTGTCGAAAGCACCCACATTGGATTGCAGGTCAAAGAGTGATCAAGGGAGCACTAGATTGTGCTCTCTGACTACATTAGATAAGATTTCGGAAATATAATTTTGATTACAAGATCACCCACAAAAGGGAAACGATATAAGAATACGTGACTGATACAAGATGTCCTACAACCCGAGACTGATAGGTATGAATAACGTGACTAGAGATATACAGGAGATCCCATAACCCGAAATCCTAAGTATGAAACAAGATCTTTGGATTACAAGAACTCCCTTCTGGGAGATGAACTAGATACAAGAAAGAACTCGACAAGATCTCGTACTACGAGATTACAAGAGGACAAGACAAGATGTCAAGGATACAAGACTAGACAGGACTAGAACAAGGAACAAGACAAGAACAGGAACTGGAACTTGGAGAGTACTTACTTGGCGGTCACGACTCCTTGAGCTCCCAAGACTGGTATTTGCAAGACTGAGAATGAATGTGGCCCAAGCCTCCTTATGTAGGATTTTAAGGGCAGTTCTCAAGGGCGGTTGCGAACTGATGATGTCATCAATGATGTAAGCAAATCGAAAAGGACCTCTGTTTATCAAAATTCAGCAAGTAAACAGTCGCTCTTAGGGTTTTGACACATTCCGAACGCATTGGAAGCATTAGTTTCTCCCAATTCTGAATCAATCATGAGATATAGGATTCACATGGAATCTAAGGTTCAGGATGGTTTCCCTTGTCCATGACATCACCTCTCCCCCAAGCGACGAGTTCCACGAGGAGCGGTCATGTTCTCTTGTCTCGGCTTCATTGGATTTCTCTTATGGAATTCTTGAACCTTGATTGGTTCTCTTTGAAGGTTTTCTGCAGGTTCCCAAGTACGATCACTGATGTCATACCCTTTCCAATGAATAAGGTACTCCAATCTTCCTCGGGATATTCTCGAATCTAGGACATGCTCGACTTCAAATTCTTCATGATCATCAATCTCAATAGGTGGTGAAGGACTAGTTCTCTTTCCCCTCAATGGTGACATTTGATATGGTTCCAACATGGGTACATGGAAAACAAGATGTATTCTCATGGTACTTGGTAGCTAGAGCTTGAAGGTGACTGGATTAATCTTGGCCAAGATGGTGAATGGACCAAATCTTTGATGGTCTAACTTTGCACAAGGCCTTGAAGTTTGCAAATTGCTTCTGAGTAACCATACTTTATCCCCAATTTGATATGATGGATTCTGAACATGATGTTGATATGCATAGTACTTATATTGTTCTTGAGCTTTACGGATCTCTTCCTTGAGTTCTTTGTGAATGTCCATCAGGTACTAGGCCTTGTCTCTGGAAGCTGGGTTCTTGACATGATTTGAGAGTTGTATATCCATCCTTGGATGTTGTCCATAATTTGCAAAGAAGGGAGTCTGCTTAGTAGATGCATGAACACTATTGTTATAAGCAAACTCTGTAAAGGGTAAAAGCTCTAACCAATCATTTTGATGATAGTTGCTGGTGCAACAGAGATATTGCTCCAAGACTTGATTCACCCGTTCTGTTTGTCCATCAATCTGTGGATGATTCCATGTAGATACTTTAACTTGAACACCAAGGAGCTTGCAAAGACTGTTCCGAAAGCTGGATATGAACTGTGGACCTCGATCACTGACAATATCATGAGGCAATCCATGAAGCCTAAATATGTACCTGAGAAAAAGTCTAGCAGTGGCTGCACCTGTGATTGCCTTAGTAGTCGGAATGAAGTGTGCCATCTTTGTAAATCTATCCACAATAACAAGAATGACATCATACTGATCTGACTGTGGTAGATCTGTGATGAAATCCATAGACAATGAAGCCCATGGCCTTTCTGGAATAGGTAGAGGTTGCAAGAGGCCATGAGGCTTATGTTGGGGTACCGTAGATCTATTGCAAGTATCACAGGTTCGGATATATTCTTTGACTTCATTCCACATCGGAGGCCACTAAAAGTCTCTTGATATGAGTTCTATTGTTTTATTCACTCCAAAATGTCTTGCTTCAAGGTTGTCATGGCGTTGTTGAAGTACTTGGATCCTGGGCATTCCTAGAGGGACATATAATAGGTTCTTATAGAGTAGTAACCAATCTTTTTCTGAAATTTGTTTACTTCTTGGAATTTTCCTTCTTGAACTTTCTGCTTAACGTTACAAAACAATTCATCCTGTGGTAGATTCTCACGGATCAAATGATTCGAGGCTGAATCTTCATGATGGCTTGAAGAGATAGCTGCGAACTGTAGATGCTCAGGCTTGAGTAATACACTCTCTTGTTGATCAAAGGTCTCTTCACCCTTCTTTGGTGCAAGGTAAGATCTTCTAGACAAGGCATCTGACTGACATTGTTGACGTCCTGAACGGTACGTGATGACAAAGTCAAATATGGATAGAAAGTTATTCCAGCAAGATTGCCTTCTATTGAGGATGCGAGTGGTCATAAAATACTCTATACACAATAACTTTGTGAGCTTCTCCTTCTAGATGATGACGCCTGGTATCAAATGCATCTACTATAGAAAGAAGTTCTTTATCATGGATTTCATAATTAATTTCTGGAGGGGAAAATATCCTTGAATGATATGCAACTGGATGTAGGTGTAGTCATCTCCATATTGGGATAGAATGGCCCCTAGGGCAAAGTCCGATGCATCTGTTTCTAGGAAGAAGGGTTTGCTCGAATCAGGATGAACTAGAATGCTGATTTCAAGGTCTGAAAGGCTTTTTCTACTTCTTTTGTCCATGAAAATTTTGAGTTTCTTGTAAGCTTGGTAAGAGGTGTCACAATCTTGGAGTAATCTCTAATGAATATCCTATAAAAATTGGCAAACCCTAGAAAACATTGTACATCTCGAATACACGAAGGCGGTTGCCAATCAAGGATTGTCTTGATCTTCTTAGGGTCCATAAAGATTCCTTTCTCTGATACAATGTACCTTGAAAACTCCACTTTTGTATGATGGAAATAGCACTTCTCCAATTTTGCATATAACCCTTTTTCTCTTAGTTTCTCTAGGACTATCTTTTCATGACATTCATGATCTTCTAGATTTTTGGAGAATATCAAAATATCATCAAGATATATTACCACAAAATCATCTAAATACTCTCGAAAGATATCATTCATCATATGTTGAAAGATTGCTGGAGCATTTGTGAGACCAAATGGCATAAGTTATAACTACATATTCAAAGTGTCCATACCTTGTTCGGAATGCTATCTTCCATTCGTCTCCTTCTCGGATCCTGATAAGATTGTATGCTCCTCGAAGGTCAATCTTAGTGAAGAACTTTGCTTTTCCGAGGCGTTTCAAGAGCTCTGATATAAGTGGTAGAGGATGTCTGTTCTTTATTGTGACTTTATTCAAACCACGGTAGTCCACACACATTTGAAGGACTCCGTCCTTCTTTACAAATAGAATAGTGGCTCCTGCAGGAGACTTTGAGTGTTTGATAAACCCCTTGGCTAGATTCTCATCAACATTCTTACGTAATTCTGTAAGTTCCTCTGGGGATAGTTTGTAGATTGGCCCGAAGGGTGGTTGTGCTCCCTCTTAAAGTTTTATGGCACAATCATAAGGTCTATGCTCTGGGAGCATATCTGCATTCCGTTTTTCAAAGACATCTTCAAACCCTTGGTATTGGTCAGGTAGCTTCAGTGAATCATCTTTCTTTGGCTCTTGAGTTAGTATGGCATAGATCATATACGTCGGTTCCTTCCTTACTGCATGTATGAAAGCTTTGGCTCCAACATATTTTGGGTTCTTTTGGATATCTTGACGGGTGATTTTATTATTCTCCCAATTAATTTCTGGATCATGTTTATTTAACCATGGCATTCCGATGATAACCATGTTTATTGGACTCGATATTACATTGAAACATATGTGTGAATCATGGTCACCAAGGTGTACTCTTAGTGGTATGGTTTCCATGGTTATATTCCCTGATGCTAGAGGCCGTCCATCTACTACTTTAGCTACTACTGGTTTGATCTTTCGAAGTACTGGAATTCCATGTTTCTTAACGAGTCCCTCGTCAATGAAACACGAGGAGGCTCCAGAATCTACCAGAGCTATAAGGGAAAGGGTCTTCTTAGACATGATTAACTTGACATGGGCAAGACATGTTTCTATGGGTGTGGCTTGAATTATGAGACCCTTTCTTATATCATGGTCCGGCTGGACGGTCTCTTTTACAACTAGACTTCCTCGTTTCCTTGCTCTACAAGGGTGGCTTCCACTTTGGAGTTCGTTCTCTTGTTGGGACAATTAACTGCAATATGGCCAGGGTTTCCACAATACAGGCATAACTTGTTATCCCTCCTTTGTTTCTCTTGTGGTGTTAGAGGCTGGAACCTAGTTACATCTATCTGCATAGGTTCGGGCATAGGCTCATCTCTAGGAGTTGGCTGGAAGGGTTTCCATTGGCGAGGTCTTCTTTCTACTTGATTTTCTTGTTTCCTTTCAAAAAGGCGGTTATCACATTGAATAGCTTGGTTGATGTATTCATTCAATGTCTTAACCTCTGGCATTGTGAGTAGAAGGTCCTTCACATCATCTCTTAAGCCCCATCTAAATTAGCTTATGAAATAATCTTCGTGCCAAGTGAGGTCACATATCAACTCCCTAAATTCTGATGCATAGGTAGAGGCAGGGCGGTTACCTTGACGTAGCTTTCGAACTTTCGTTTCTGCAACTCGACTCGTGTCTACATCTCTAAATGTGGCGATGAGCTCTCCAAGAAACCCCTCATAGTCATGAAGTACGGCCATATTCTTCTCCAAGATTGGGGCGAAGCATGATAATGCTTGACCATAGAGTAAGGTTCCAATAAAACTGACCTTGGATGCATCGTCAGGATATCTATCAGGCTGCATACGGATGTACAATTTGACTTGTTGCAAGAATCCTTGGAACTTTGTGCCATCACCATCGAACTTTTCAAGCATGCAGATCTTAGGTTCCCTCATGAAGGATGTACGAGGTCGTTGATTTACTTGCATACTCCCTTGATTTGTCTGAAGACTTCCTATTCGTTCTTGTAATTCTTGGAGGAGTGAACCTACATGCACTTGATGTCCCATCTTGACTTGTGTCTGTCGATGAGTTAGGTCTTCGACTTGTTGTTTGAGACTCTGAAGTGATGCTACAATGTGTTCATAAGCATTCTCCATGATGATTGGTCTTGGATAGAAGCTAGTCTTGCCAAAATTAGGGGAGCATTAGATTGTGCTCTCTGATTACAATAGAAAAGATTTCGGAAATACACTTCTAATTACAAGATCACCAACAAAGGGGAAACGATACAAGAATACGTGAGTGATACAAGATGTCCCACAACCCGGGACTGATAGGTATGAATAACTTGACTAGAGATGATACAAGAGATCCCACAACTCGGAATCGTAAGTATGACAAGATCTCTGGATTACAAGAACTCCCTTCTGGGAGATGAACTAGATACAAGAAAGAACTCGATAAGATCTCGTACTACGAGATTACAAGAAGACAAGGCAAGATGTCCAGGATACAAGACTAGACAGGATTGGAACAAGGAACAAGTCAAGAACAGGAATTGGAACTTGGAGAGTACTTGGCGGTCACGACTCCTTGAGCTCCCAAGACTAGTATTGACAAGACTGAGAATGAATGTGGCCCAAGCCTTCTTATATAGGATTTCAAGGGCGGTTCTCAAGGGTGGTTGCGAATTGATGATGTCATCAATGATGTAAGCAAATCGAACAGGACCTCTGGTTATCAGAATTCAGCAAATAGACAGTCGATCTTAGGGTTTTGACACATTTCGGACGCATTGGACGCATTAGTTTCTCCTAATTTTGAACCAATCATGAGATATAGGATTCACATGGAATCTAAGGTTCAGGATGGTTTCCCTTGTCCATGACAAAGAGTTCTCAGATATATCAAAGGAACTATAAAGGAAGGATTATATTCTCCTTTCACATCAGATTTGAAGTTGAGAGCCTATAGTGATTTAGACTGGGCAGGTAATCAAGATGACAAGAGATCAACACATGGATACATGATATATATTGGTGATAAGCTTGTAAGTTGGAGTTCAAAGAAACAACATACAATAGCATTGTCATCAACTCAAGCTGAGTACAAAGGACTTGTGGAAGAAGCTAAGGAGGTCATATGGATGCAGACATTATTCAAAAGCTTGGGCATTGATCAAGGTATACCTACAATATATGGAGATAATATGAGTTCACTTTATGTTTTAGCAAATCCAGTAAGAAAGAAATTGAAGTGGAGTACATTTCTACAAAAGATTAGATAGCAAACATAATGACAAAGAGCTTGGATGGTGTGAAGACCGGAAGATTCAAAAGCATGGCAGGAGTAAAAGAAAAGAAGATGATATGAAGAAACAGAGAATGTCAATTAGTGATTGAGAGGGAGCCGTTGGAGAAACAATCACTAATTGGACATATATTTGAAGGTCAAAGCTTTAGAAGAAAACCACATGCCTATGTAAAGGGACAAATTCACAAGTGTATTATATTTGTAAAGTTAGTTCATTTTAGTTCTAGAAGTTTTTTAAAAATCACGAGATTGAGAAAAACTGTATAAGTTAGTTTGTATCAACTAATGCGATGACGAAGAAAGAGTGAGTTAGAACTCATTTTGTATGACTGAGAATAGTCTGGCTTCTCTGCATGAGAAAGCACCTGAGCATTTATGAGATTTCATAGTTATGAAAAGAGTTGATTAAACTTCTGTGTATGAGCTTTTCTTCTCCATCTCAAGAGTTTATTTTTTGTGTAATGATTTCAAAAGTTGAAGTTTTCCAAGCAAGTTGATGCTTGGCATCGAATGTATGTGATAAGTCCTTGTTTTCATATCTCACTTTTATCTACTGCTAAATCTCCTTGAAAAGATGAGGTTTGTGGAACAACTCGATGCCTGGCATCGAGTTTATGCATAAAGTTGATGCTTGGCATCGAATTCTAGTTGATAAGTGATGCTTGAAGTGTGCATGAAATCATATATTGTTTTGACATTTGAAAGGTTGAGGTTTTATGCGGGAAGTCGATGCCTGGTATCGAATCCTTGTTGAAACGTGGCTAAAAACACCTCAAGTCGATGCCCAACATCGAATTCTCGTTGCAAGTCGATGCTAAGCATGTAATTTCCATTTTTAGACAGGCTCTCTTATTGTAACAGGCAAAATTTCCAATTTTGACAGTTAGACATGGTCATCTTGTGAAGGCCATAACTTGAGTTGTAGAGATCCGTTTCTTGCAAATAATGGCTTGTTGGAAAGCTCTACTGTTTTACTTCCATCATCGAAAGGTCTTGAATAAATAATGTCTGTGCAAAGAGAAATAAGCAAGAGAGTGAAGGTATGTCATTATAGTGACTAAGAATTTCTGAAGAAGTAAAGTTCTTGGTTTTGGCTATCATTTCTCAAAGTTTGGAGTGGCAATGACTTAATGGTGACTATATAGGTTGTCTAGTGTTACATTAATTCATTTCGTGTGATGTTTCACACATCAACACGGAAAACAGTACCGTAGGATTAGGTTTGCGAACCGGTGCAGCTATGATGTGCCCGCATGCTAGAATGGGCTTTTCACCCACAAGCATGTCCCACCAAGGGAGTTTGCTTCCCTATGTTTCCACAAGGGAGAATGGGTGGTCACCCAAAATTGTTGAGCCAAGGGAGTTGGTTGCATGTGCATTGGAAAGTGAGAAAGAGGATGGTTGATCGAGCAATGTCATGTGGAGGTGGCCTACCATGGTGCATATGTGCATATGAATGTGGAGAGAAATCATAAATGTTCACAAAGAAGAGGCAAATGACAAATATAGGTAAATGTATGATGGAAATTGCAGGTAACCCCACCTCGATAGTTACTTGCTTGGGAAGTTTCCCCCACTTTTGGGAAGCTCCATTGGGGGTCCATTGGGCATTGTCTTTTTTTCTTCTTGTGATGTGGAGGTCGACAATAGTGGATACTTCCACTCACATCCATGCAATTCTGCAAGACTTGTCGAGCCATGCAAAGGTCTCACATAGCCTATATTAAGAGGAATTCATTACCATTTTGGGCATCTCAAGGTACTTGAAGGGGAGTTTGTAGAAGAGAAGGATGGTGATTTTTGATTATTAGTTAGGTACGCCCTCGTGCTAGTGGAAAAGTCAACGTGTGAGTTTTTAGTAGGGTGGTGGAACTCTTTCCATGGTGGGTGCACGCACACATGGTTGGCAGATTTTGCCTTGGGCAGCAACGAGGGTTTTTCAAGATGGTCCCATCAATGGTTTGCCATGTGGCAGCCACATGGAAAAAATTGTTTTGCCACTTCAGTAAGAAAATAGGAGCGTGCATTCCTAGCCTTACATTTTATATGGGACAAGAATTAGTGACTGAGATTTCTTGTGGGTATGTGTAAAAATTAGAAACCTTAAACTTTCTAAATGATTACATGGAAAGTATAAAAAGAGCTTCTCCTCTCTTTATTTTGGCATAACACTCATTTGCCAAGCTTGCAGATAGAGAAAGGAGCTCTTTTTGCACTCAACCTCCATCCATGCACTTTCAACCACTCCACCTTTCCTTCTCCATGGAGATGTTTCCACCCAACTCCTTTTAAGCCATCAATTTCAGCTTGTCTGGTTCAGCCAGTGGAGGAGACAATGACTTCCAACCCTACTGACACACTAGGTATGTCTTAGAGGAGTCTCAAGCCCATCTTCACCACAAGATGCCTTGCTAGTGGCTTCTCTTCATCAAGAGCTGCTAGAGGTGAGAAAGGAGGTTATGACTATGAAAAACATTGATGTCTTAACCTCAGGGGATACATTGAACATTTTGTCACCATAGTCCTTGAATCCTTATGAAGGGACAAGGAGGAATGGGAGGAGTATGCATTATTGACCGGCACAAAATGGGTCGATTTCTTAACATGTATGAACTTGTCGATGCTCAATGCATCGGGCATCTCTAGCTCGTGTTGAAGGGAAGCGTATATTCATGGTAAATGGGGCTAGATGTCGCATTCACAATGTGTTGCGAACCTTCGCAATGTATGCAACACAATGTCGCATTGCGTATGTGTTTGCAATATGTTGCACAACATTTTGCGAATTTAAAATGAAGAGTCCTTCCAAGGGGGCCTGAAAATGATGTGCAGGGAGGGCCTTCTCATTTAATTCTAGAGAGCATGTAGAGAGTAGAGATTGCACTCAAGGAATCACGACAAAGAGCAGCCTAATATATTTTGAGAGAGAGAGAGAGAGAGAGAGAGAGAGAGAGAGAGAGAGAGAGAGAGAGAGAGAGAGAGAGAGAGAGAGAGAGAGAGAGAGAGAGAGAGGGAGGGAGGGAGGGAGGGAGGGAGGGAGGGAGGGAGGGAGGGAGAGGGGGGGGGGGGGGGAGGGAGGGAGGGAGGGAGGGAGAGGGGGGGGGGAGGGGGGGGGGGGAGGAGAGAGAGAGAGAGAGAGAGAGAGAGAGAGAGAGAGAGAGAGAGAGAGAGAGAGAGAGAGAGAGAGAGAGAGAGAGAGAGAGAGAGAGAGAGAGAGAGAGACTTTTTAACGTCTATTAGAGGCAAAAATCGGCTTATGAGACAAAACATATACATCAGTATGATCCAATCCACTGTGATCCCAAAAGGAAAATAAGGTGTGAGTACAGCAAACGGGTATAAAAGGGGGGGGGGGTGAGGGAGGGAGGGAGGGAGAGAGAGAAGTTAAGGCTGAACTCCACCTATGAGACAAAATCAATGTACATGCATTATGTCTCGGTCAATCGGAAAGACAGTGTGCTGAAAATAAAAATTGATGCTAATACAAGGAAAATCGAAGTCTCCATAGTGTGCATGTGGAGAGTCCATGAGAGGGGGGATAAATGGAGTGCTATCCCTATGGTAGCTTATATGCAAGAGGGTAGTACAAATATGAGAATGCATCTAAGTGACTGACTAGCTCCATCCAATGCTCATGTGGGTGTAGTATGTGGTACATAGGTGGAGGTGGTGTTAGGCTGCTTGGATGATTGCAGTGGGGTCGGCCATCATCTGGGCCCCTCTCTCCTCTTTGGCTCGGTGGTAATGAGCCTCGATATCCGCAATTTGGTATCTATGAAATCGTTGTGTTCAATAGCCTATAATGTAGGGTTGCCTCCTAGCATGAGAGGTCTAGCATGCCCAAGAGTCACCCCTCTCTATGTGACAGCTATTCGGGGGGCTTGTGCATGTCGTGGGGTGAAGAAGTTCGTGAGCTGTGGCTGTTTCCCTCTTGTTGGAGCTGCCGTTGTGGGCTTGATCAAGGAATCTGTGTGGCTGTGTATTTCTAGTAAGAATCGTCCTAACCGAAGCCGATCTCTGGAGGCCATGATCTCACGAAGGCTAGGTTGTCTTGTAAATAGAGCCTCACATCAGCTCCTTATATCATCATATGCCTTGCATCTACATAGAAAATGCTCCTCATCCTCTTTCTCTACCCCAAAAATATGACAAATCCTCTCCTCTTTAGGTGTGTCTGATGCACATCTCGTCTCTCTCTAGCCGATGTGATGAAACCCTCATTTGGCCAATTGCTACCATCGAGCTATGAGGCATGTATGTGTCCATGTAGCGTGGTCTTTGGATGAACTCATTTGCTAGAAAGTCCGAGAACTGGTCTCGGTAGTGTGATAATCTGGATTCTAAGCTTAGAAGTGAACCATGTTCATCTAGTGTAGAGCTTCCAGAGATCATGCATGAGCACAGTGTTGCTCTCACTACGTGAGAGGTGAATGTGGGGAGAATCTGGGTCATACTAGAAGGGAGGTAGCTTGTCCATATCCAATCAGTAGCAATCAAACCATGCCCTAACCTGAAAATACCAAGCTCTCTCATATCTTGACTTAGAGATATGTATCATTGCCTCAAATGCCTTGCATGTGATTCTATCAACTTTGAGCTCCCTCATCCTTTGAATGAAACATACAGCTTGGAATAGTACCGCTACCACCATGGGAGGAGAAGCCATCTCTTCCTTGATGATGTCGTGTGGTAGTGATTGTTTCCCACAGAATAGTCGTGAAATCATGTGTACTTGTGGCCTCTCAATCGCACTCCACTGGGTGACTATGAGACCTAGAGCCCAAATGGTTAGAGCATACATAATAGGGCGTGGGACGAGTGTCAAAAAGCAATTTCTGGGATGCTATCACATAATGAAGGGACCATGTAGACTTGTTTGTGAATGTGACTCCTAAGTATACATATGAAGTGACCACCTCTATCTATCCCCCCGATGCTGTGAAGCCCATTGCATTCCTCACCACAGGAGGGGTGTGGAAGATCATGACCTTGGTCTTACCAAGCTTTATTGGCAACCCTTTGTGTACAAAAAACTCATCCAAGGCACCCAGATGGCATTGCAACCCCTCTATGGACTTCGGAATCAATACAATGTCATCAGCATATAATAGAATGTGTATCGGTGTACGTGAGGTCTCCTCCCTCTCCGCAAGCCCGTAGGATGTAGTCCTCAATCTCGTCTACATAGAGCCCTAATATATATATATATATATATATATATATATATATATATATATATATATATAGATAGATAGATAGATAGATAGATAGATAGATAGATAGATAGAGAGAGAGAGAGAGAGAGAGAGAGAGAGAGAGAGAGAGAGAGAGAGAGAGAGAGAGAGAGAGAGAGAGTTATATCAACATCTTCCAAAGGCCAAACTTGGCTTATGAAACAAAAGTATGTACAATTGTGGTAACTCTATGTAGAAATGAAAAGGAAAAATACTCTCTACATAAAACTGTGTAGGCTGAAAACAAGAGGAGGATGGCGTAATTGGTAATGAGGGTGTAGTGGGGATTATGTAGTGGTACCTGGGGGAGCGTGACCCCAATTCTACAGATAATGACCACCTAATACATAGGGGACCCATGGGGGACATTATATACCTCTAGTGCTGATGATGGGTGGAGGTGGATGCAGTATGTGGTACATCGACGGCGGTTTGAGTACCTCTTGAAAGAAGGCTTCCCAAGTGGTGGTGGTGCACCATTGCTCCATCATGTGGTCATGGGCTATCTTGATGCATGAGACATCCTCCCGATGCTATTGTGGTCGTCAGTACCCATTTATACATGGTCAACATCGAACTCTCTATGCTGTTGCCTATTGGAGCATGAGCCTTATGCCTCTGAGAGGGAGGGAGGGGGGCAGGGGGGAGGAGGGGAGGGGGGGGGAGAGAGAGAGAGAGAGAGAGAGAGAGAGAGAGAGAGAGAGAGAGAGAGAGAGAGAGAGAGAGAGAGAGAGAGAGAGAGAGAGAGAGAGAGAGAGAGAGAGAGAGAGAGAGAAAGTCATATTAACGTCTTCTGGAGGCCAAACTTGGCTTATGAGACAAAACCATATACAAATGTAGTAACCCTGTGTAGAAGATGAAATGAAAGAAAAAGTATATCACTACACAAAGCTATATAGGTCTGGAAGAGGATGGGGAGATGTGGCTCTGACTCTGCAGATAGTGACCACCTAATACATGAAGAAGAAGAAGTTATGTTAACAACTTCTAAAGGCCAAACTTGACCTATGAGACAAAACCATGTACAATTGTGGTCATCTCTGTGTAGAAATGAAAAAGGGAAGATACTCGCTACCCAAAATTGTGCAGGCTAAAAAAAAACTAAAGGATGATGTATCTGATAATGAAGGGGTAGTGGGGATAATGTTGTGGTGCTGGGGGAGTGTGGCTTTGACTCTGCAGATAATGGCCACCTAATACAAGGGGTATCCATGTGGGGGTGAGATATGTATACCCTAAGCGCTGATGGTGAGTGTAGGTGGGTGGAGTGTGTGGTACATCGGCTACGATCTAAGTACCTCTTAAAAGAAGGGTGCCGGAGTGTTGGTGGTGCACGTGTGCTCCATCATGTGGTCGTGGGCTATCCTGATGCATATCCTCATGATGTAGTTTTGGTGTTCAATACCCAAACATACGTGGTCGGCGTCGCGCTATCTGTGCCACTGCCTGTTGGTGTGTGAGTCCTATGCCTATGGAAGGAGGGTCTGTTTGATGTGGCTCAGCTTGTTGAAAGAACTCAGTAATAGTCCGCTTGGTACTTACTTGTGTATGATGTGTGGGCTATAGCATCTACTCCCAACTCTCATATGGCACCATGAGGAAGCATCCCTTCCTTCGCGGATCTCATGTGGTCATGCATAGTTGGAGTGAATCCTTTATTTGGAACTTTGCTTGTAGGTCTGAGTATGCTTGGCATCTTTTAACCAAGCGTTCCTCACTCTCTATCTTTGTATGGCATAATAGGCACCACCTCTCCTCTCAAAGGGACCCCTCTGGCCCGACCTCTCTCTATCTTGAGTCGATGTGATGAAATTCGAAGCTACCCAATGATGACTTGGAGGTGGTGTGGTACATATATCTGCATGTAGCGTGGAGTCTCAATGAAACATTGGTCTAAGATCTATAGAAAATGCTCACGATAATGGAGCATTTTTTATGGCAATGTATCCCATGTCCTCTGTATGTATGTATGCCATCTCTCCTTGCGAATGATCTTATTCCTCTCGTGGTGGGAGAGTGAATAAGTGGGGGCCTTTGAGTCGTACTGTATTGGTGGTAGTTTGTCTATGTTGAATCCATGGTAGTCTCGAGTCTATGCGTACCATGAGGAATTATCTCCTACTAGTGCCATGTTCCATGATGCCTGGAAAGATCTGTAAGTAATGTGCTCTAGCCTCTGTGTCCATGCTCTGGATCGTGTGTGATAAGCATACTGTTTGGAAGAGTGCCTCTACAAGCATCGATGGTGCCCTCATGATATCATGGGGTACCGAAGATTTGTTGCGGATGAGTCTAGCAATCATGAGAGTCTGCGGCCTTTCCATTGTTGTCCATGTTGACACAGCCAATCCTAGTCCCCATATGGCTGTGATGCGATGGCGGGCTGCTTGAGACATGGAGAAGAAGCCAGAGGCTGTTGTGAATGTCACTCCCAAGTAGACATATGATCCGACTACCTCGATAGGTCTACCTGTTGCAATGAAAGAACTCTGTCTCCTCACATTTGCTGATGTATGGAAGATCAGAACTTTGCAGACTTTGAAACTGGACAATATCGTGAGCATATAAAAGAATGTGAATAGTGGTCCCTCGTACCTCAATGCCTTCCCCTTCGTGTTGTCGTATGAAGTCCACTATCATCAACGTATAGACCAAAGAGGGTGGGCGAGAGAATCCTTGCTTCACCTCGATGGTGCTTGCAGGTGAATTGGATAGGCTGCTTGGGCATCTGACTCTACTTGATACTCTCTCATATAAGGCATAGATCCCCCATATCATCTCCTTTGGAGCCCTCATGTCGAGTGTATCTCAAGAGCTGCTCCTTGGGAATGGTGTCGAAGGCTTTGCAGAAGTCAAGAAAGAAGTAGTATAATCTCCTCTTCCTCACTCGTGCCTGGTTGATCAGTCAATGTTAGAGTAATCTCATATCAATCTTGCTTGTCCTTGAGCCTTGATACCCTTCCTCTCAGCGAGGGTCCTCAACTCTGTCTCTAGCACTGCCCCATATAACTTCGCCAGTATGGGGCCAATCATGATCGTCCGGTATGTGACTGGATCCATAACATCGCTTGAAGTATGGATGGGCACTATGGTGTGCTTTGTCCATGAGTCAAGGAACCCTTCAACGAGTTCTCGGTTGAAGAGGTGGGCAATAAGCGGTGCTAGAGTCGTGCATCCATAGATAAGATGTTCTTGTAAACCGACCGGGTTGCGGCTGCCATGCTGTAGGTGGGTGATCGCTCGTTTCACCATCGCTGGTGTGAAGAAGTGAGAGGTGGTGGGGTGTGAACTTCGTGGTCTAGGGAAGGGTGGCTGGTCTAGAATCTGGTATAGGCTCCATCCATAGCTTTGCCATGTGTCTGACTCTCGGATGGGTGTTTGCTGTCTCCTCTCTCTGAAGTGTTGCCATGCCACTGCATTGTTGTGGCTCATGAGAAGGTGATAGATGTCCCAATATTGCCTCTCCTCCCATTCTCGTTTCTTTGGATGGGTGAGGCACTGCATGCGGCATTGCGCCTATTTGTGTGTAATCTGCCCACTATGCTCCAATGCCCGTAGCTGCAATCGAAGCTTCTGACACTCAGCATCATACCATCGGTTTCAAGGCATGGACCTTGTGTGTGGTGGGTGGGTGTGTGTGGGGGGTGGGGGAAGCTGTGTAGAGCTGAGTCATGTAAGATGGTGGTGATTTGTGAGGTGAGTGTGTCCAGAGGTGAGGGTGGGTCTAAAGAGAGTAGGCTGGTATGTAAATGGTGTGCATAGACATTTGAGAGCTCGTGTGTGAAGTGTATTGTGGTGGGAGGGGGTCTAGTGGAAGAGATGAGAGTGTGAACGTGATAAAAGTGTGATCGGCGCCTAGTGGACATCGATCATTACTAAGTGAAGTGATGAGTGATGCCCTAGAGAGTGTACCTAAAATGTAGTCAAAGGTGCTCTCTCCGCCACCATGTGGAAAGCATGTCAGTCCACGGGAGCTTGGCCATCGATGCATCCCATTATAAATAACAAGATGGTGTCTGAGTCCAAGCTAAAGTAGGTGTCTGCTGTACCCAATGCTATCCTGACCTATCTGCTGATAGTCGGTTGGTCCTTGTCTCCTTTGGCCCTTGCTCTCAGAGAGAGAGAAGAAGAAAGAAAGAAAGTGTTTTAACGTCTATTAGGAGGCCGAACTTGGCTTGAGAGAGAGAGAGAGAGAGAGAGAGAGAGAGAGAGAGAGAGAAGAAGAAGAAGAAGAAAGAAAGTGTTTTTACGTCTATTAGGAGGCCGAACTCGGCCTATGAGACAAATCGATGTACATGGTGTATCTTCTGTCTATCAGAGAAGATAAAAGTGCTGAAAAAGAAACTGGTAAAGCTGATACATATCTCCGTGAAATGCGTGTGGAGATACCCATGAAAGGGGGGGGTGTATGGAGTGCGATATCTATGGTAGTCTATATGCAAAGGGGTAGTACAACAAGCATGGGAATGCATCTGAAACGACTAACTAGCTCCATCCTGTGCTAGTGGGCAGGTGTAAGATGTGATACATAGGTGGAGGTGGAGTCAGGGCCATCGTGATAGCTGCAACGGGATCAGCCATCATCTGGAATCTTCTCTCCTCCATGGCGCCATGGTGACGAGCCTGGATCTCTGCAATCTGATGTCGGTGATGTCTCGGGGCCCGATATCCTCTAGCACGGGGTCGTCTCCTAGCTCGAGCAGCCGGAGCCTGCTGAAGAGTCACCCCTCTCGGTGTGTGGTGTGTGGGCTGAGGGGGGGAGGGCTGCAGCTCGTCGTGGAATAAAGAACTCAGTGAGCTGACTCTGTCTCCCTCTTGTATGGGCTGCTACAGTAGGCTGGAGTAGGGAATCTCTGTGACTCTGAATCTCTAGTAGGAATCGCTCGAGCTGTCGCTGGTCTCTAGAGTCCATGATCTCTCGGAGGGTGGGCTTCCCTGTAAATAGAGTCCCGTATCTACCTCTGATGCCATCATATGCGCTACATCTGCATACAAAGTGCTCCTCATCCTCTATCTCTACTCTGCAAACCCTGCATATCCGCTCCTCTCTGGGAATGTCTACGGCTCTGCCCGTCTCAATCTCTAGTCTATGTGATGAGACTCTGAACTGGCCAATCGCTACCCTCGAGCTATGAGGCATGTAAGTATCCATGTAACATGTCCGCCGGATGAAACCGTCTGCTAGGATGTCTATGAACTGGTCTCGATAGTGCAATAGTCTCGATCCCATGTGTGGTGTGTGCCATGTCTGACTAATGTAGCGCTGCCAAAGATCCTGTCTCAACACAACATTCCTCTCATGACGAGAGAGGTGGATGTGAGGTGAGTCTGGGTCGTACTGAAAAGGCGGTAATCTGTCCATATCAAGCCCATGACTATCAAACCATACTCTTAACCTGAGTGTACCTAGCTCTCTCATATCCTGACTCTGATATCTGTAGAGAGAGAGAGAGAGAGAGAGAGAGAGAGAGAGAGAGAGAGAGAGAGAGAGAGAGAGAGAGAGGACACATTGGACTTCACCCTGGTATTCTGTTTTTTTTATCCGCTTGAGCCTTGGATATATTTGATGTCCACAGTCCACTACAGTATCATAGATATGCATTAGTTTTTTTTTAATTTTTTACTTTTTTTTTGAGAGTACAATGATTTGGAAACACACTCACACACCCGACCTCGTAAGGTAGAGGCACCCATCTTTGAGAAACTCATAGACATGTCCAGCCAAGACTTGAACTCAGGACTTCCTCCCAGAGACTCAGAGCATCAAACCACTAGGTTACGCGCGCTTGGACATTATTTTTTTGTTATTGCTCCAATGCTCTGCTATATAATATATTCACAAAGTTTGCTCGTTTATCTGCTGGATATATCATATGGTTTATCATGTATTTTCAGCTGGTCTGCTATTTAATACAAGCAGCTGCTATTTTCAGCTATCATATGGTTTATCATGTATTTTCAGCTGGTCTGCTATTTAATACAAGCAGCTGCTGAAGTATATAGATACCAGGATGACTCCAGGGAAGCAACAATTCACCTTAGGGCCTAAAATGAAAATGTAACAATAACCTCACGGTAGCAAACCACAACACTATATAGCCATCAACTGGCAGCTGCGGAAGCATAAATATTTATTTCTCTGTTTTAAGTGGTCTGGAAGTCCAACAACATGACACCAACACATACATACATACCAAGAACCACATGCACACATGCATGATGCACAACAACCATATTTCCGATTTCGGATTTCATGGTGTATGATGGTTACTAGTAACCATACACACATGTAACATCATAGATGTTGATTTCAACAGTTGTCCGTCACACACAATGCACATACATACATACCACTCACCAGTGACCACACACACACACGTAGCATGTTTCACAATGCACACTGCACACTCCACTATGCATACACCATAGTCCATGATTAATGTAATATGAATTTTATGTTTGAGGTACACGGTGCCAAATTCCAAGTCCTTGAGATTATCACCATGCCTCGTGGTATTTCTTCTCTTTGTGATGCCCATACCACAAGCCTACCTTGGTAGACACCACAGGCTCTAGTTCTGGCACAAGAAGATGGGTATGCAAGTATTGTGGTAAGACATTTTATACCACGACGCTGTAAGAAAAAACAGCATAGCGGAATAGACATGTAGACAGAGTTGAGAGAAAAACGCAGACAAAGATAGACGCAGACTAAGAGATAGAGAACTCAAATTCTAAGAGTTACAATGATGGTGTTGTTGTAGGTGGTGAAGTGAAGTGTGTGGGTGCAGGGAATGCAAAATGCACTACTCCCGGAGAACATGTAAGCACGTGGCTCATTAAATCATATAAACATAATAGACACTTATCATGAAGCCTTGAGATCATCACTAAGACTTAGAAATAAGAGTCACAGCAGCAGCAAGCATAGAGCAGAATAGAGCACGAGACCATACTAACTGGAAAGCCAAATGTAACTCAATCCGAATACTAGTCATTAGCTAATCATACCACAGCTAAGCATACTACTTATCATTCAAACACAAAAGAACAACTGAACACAACCTCCAAGTATTCTCACATAAGTGGCATCAGCAAATAACATAAGAAACATAAGTAAATAACATGAGCAGGACTCAACCATCTACCAGTTCTAAGCCTGCTCTCACTCTCTGCTCTATTCTCCTGTAGTGTGCACTATATGCTCTATCTCATATCGGATATCATATGTCATATATGCTATCATATGTTTCTCTCTTGAGGTTTCCCCTTTTATAAGAGAGAGGTGAGGAACCGGTACGATAGAGAAGTCTGTTACATGGGAGTAATGGGGAGTTAATGCACTAGGCGGTTTCATTTGTGAGCCTAGCCGCCTCCAGTACCAGACTTTGTCGTGTAATGATGAGTGGCTGGCCCACTTGGCCGCCTTGTCAAGTCTGCTTGTCTGGGCATGCCTTGGGCATGCAGTCGCCCAACTCTTCCATCTGCCCAACTCTACTCTATCATCTGGACGTCTTGGTGCCCAACTCTAGATTTTGGACCTCTGGCGCCCAACTCCAGATTTTGGACGTCTGGTGCCCAACTCCGGAATTTGGACGTCTGGCGCCCAACTCTAGATTTTGGACCTTTGGCGCCCAACTCCAGATTTTGGACGACTGACGCCCAACTCCAGTATTTGGATGTCTGGCGCCTAATTTGTTATTTGGTTCCTTGGTGCCATCCTTTACTCTGTCCTTCAAAAAATGTATTCTACAGGTTGCCCGCCACTAGTGTCTCTCTGTCTCGGAGAGATGAGGGAGTACAATATTCAGTTGTTACAACAAAAAAAAAACATTTACAAGGAAACAAAATGCAGTTATAACTAGAGGAGGCCACGTCATAGTTGGTGGTCTCGAATATGGGTTAGGGACTTAGAGACAGGAGGTATTGGTCATAAGAGTCTAGAAGGAAAGGGGTGGAACAAGAGGTGGTTCCGATGGGTGGGTATGCTTGCCCAAATGAAGGATGATAGGAGTTGGAGAGTCTCTAATTGAGGATGAGGGGAGGTGGAGAGGTTGCCCAATTGAGGCTGAAGGGAGGTGGAGAGGTTGCCTAATTTAGGATGAGGGGGGATGTGGGGACTTGGAGAGGTCACCCAATTGAGGGTGAGGGGAGGTGGAGAGGTCGCCCATGTTGAGAGAAAGGAGGATAGGAGGAGGTGAGGTTGCCCAAGGAAATGCCAAGGTGAAAGTGGAGGAGAGGTCGCCCATGTTGAGAGAAAGGAGGAGGTGAGGAGGTGAGGTCGCCCAAGGAAGGGCCAAGGTGAAAGTAGAGGAGAGGTCGCCCATGTTGAGAGAGGAGAGGAGGAGGTGAGGTCGCCCAAGGAAATGCCAAGGTGAAAGTGGAGGTGAGGTCCCCTAAGGAAATGCCAAGGTGAAAGTGGAGGTGAGGTCGCCTAAGGAAATGCCAAGGTGAAAGTGGAGGAGAGGTCGCCCATGTTGAGAGAAAGGAGGAGAGGAGGAGGTGAGGCCGCCCAAGGAAGGGCCAAGGTGAAAGTGGAGGAGAGGTCACCCATGCTGAGAGAAAGGAGGAGAGGAGGAGGTGAGGTCCCCCAAGGAAGGGCCAAGTGAAAGTGGAGGAGAGGTCGCCCATGTTGAGAGACAGGAGGAGGGTCACCCAATTTTGCAAAGTGGAGGAGAGGAGGAGGTGAGGTCTCCCAAGGAAGGGCCAATTGAAAGTGGAGGAGAGGTCGCCCATGTTGAGAGACAGGAGGAGGGTCGCCCAATTTTGCAAAGTGGGGGAGGGTCACCCAATTTTGCAAAGTGGAGGAGGATCGCCCAATTTTGCAAAGTGGAGGGATGAGGGGTCGCCCAATTTCGCAAAGTGGAGGAATGAGGGGTCGCCCAATTTTGCAAAGTGGAGGAGGGTCGCCCAATTTTGCAAAGTGGAGGAATGAGGGGTTGCCCAATTTCGCAAAGTGGAGGAGGGTCGCCCAATTTTGCAAAGTGGAGGAGGGTCGCCCAATTTTGCAAAGTGGAGTAGGGTCGCCCAATTTTGCAAAGTGGAGGAATGAGGGGTCGCCCAATTTTGCAAAGTGGAGTAGGGTCGCCCAATTTTGCAAAGTGCAAGAGGGTCGCCCAATTTTGCAAAGTGGAGGAGGGTCGCCCGATTTTGCAAAGTGGAGGAGGGTCGCCTAATTTTGCAAAGTGGAGGAGGGTCGTCCAGCTTGGCCATAGAGCTTGAAAGGGAGGAGGGTCGCCCAAGTTGGTAAATTGGAAGGATGAGGGTCGCCTAGCTTTGGCCATAGAGGTTGAGCGGGAGGAGGGTCGCCCAAAGAAGGGGGATGGAAGAGTGGAGGAGGGGTCGCCCATGCTAGCCATAGAGGTTGAGAGGGAGGAGGGGGGAAGGTGGGTAGTGGTGGTAGTAGTGTGGGAATGGTTGGAAAGGGAAGTAGATAGATGTATGCCTGAAGAAGATAGTTGAGAAAAAAAAATCCAATAGCTAAATAAGGAAAGGACATAAGCTATTAGGAAATACATAAGAGGTATATACATTATATACAAGGGAAAGTTCCTCCTACCCTATCATTCCACATAGGGTTTTAGCTTAGATTCGTTGACTAAGGGCAGTATTGTGCCCGTCAATGTGGAGATTTGTACTGCACCTTTTGGAAGTGTGTGAATGACCCTAAAAGGTCCGTTCCATCTCGGCATCAACTTCTTCCTGGCCTTCTCCTCAAAGAGCCACGAGTGGTACAACAAAACTAAGCTTCCTTCCTTGATCTTTGATTTCCAAAGGTTTGCATCATGATCCTATTTCCTTCTTTCAACTCCTTTCAAAACTTTACCTCTTCGGAAATCTTTAGCTGTTTCTCCTAATACCACAGACTCCACAGTAGGTTCTTCTTCTTTTTCCTTGATTGCTATTGTAAAGCATGAAACATTATTGGTCTCCTCAATCCAATCCATGATGTCGCTTAGATCTTCATTGGATATTTCTTCTCCTATATCAACTTCTTCCTTGATGTCAGGTGATGTTGTTTTATATGGCTTTGTGTGAGGCTTCCCAGATGCCCATTGGGCCGCCCAGCCAATTGTAGGGGTAGCCAAAGATGGAGGATAAGCTGCCCATTCAGGTGCCCAGTGTGGAGGCCCTTGAGCAGAGTATGGAGCCCAAGCCTCTGGAGTGACCTAGCTACTTGGAGGCAGAGGCGCCCAGCTTGGACTAGGAGGTGGAGTCACCCAACTGTTTGGAGGTGGAGAAGGTGCCCAAACAGGAGGTGAAGTTGCCCAATTGTTTGGAGGTGGAGGTGGAGTTGCCCAATTGTTTGGAGGTGGAGCAGGATACCGCATAAGCTTTGTCAATAACTTGCTCATTAGTATCTTCATTTCTTCCTACTCTTCCCACTGAGATTTTCTCCTTGCCTTGGTGGTGGTTGGCTCCCTCAGAAGGTTCATGCCCCATGGTCCTTTTTCCCTTGTCCTTTGTTGAATCTGTTGCTTCTTTGGCAACATCTTTCAAAGCTTCCTTTTGTTTTTGTGCCCTAGTCATTACTTCGGGAAGTTCCTCAAGTTGGACCACTCGGGCGCTTGGGGAGTCTACATTGCCCTCATCATTAGATACTGTGATCATATACAGGGGAGAAGAGTTACCTGGTGTGCTTGTAGACGGCATTGACTTTGGGTAGTCCTTCGTGTAATGATCCCTTGTTTTAGGACAATTTTTGCATGGTGGGGCATCCTCAGGAAGTGAACATTTACTTTGGAAGTGTCCATACTCCCCACATCTGTAACACATTATAGGCCTAGGTGGTCGGTTCTGACGAGGCCTACCTTCTTGCCGTTGAGGTCCTTGATTGGTGTAAAAAGTTGTTAGAGGAGGTGTTGTAGTGGATGGTAAGGGTGGTTGCCCTAACAAGGAGGACTGAGCCACTCCTACGCATTGAGCTACCGGAGGTTGTCCTGGCATCATAGTTTGATTTCCAAGACCCTTCAGAAAATAACAATCCTTGGTCTCATGGCCACCCTTGCCACAAAACTGGCATGTTAGCCTCCTTGGACATTCTTGTGATGTGTGTCCTTGGGTACTACAGAGAGAACACTACCTCCCTTAATGTTTTGAGTTCTTCAAGCTCTTGTCGTATTTGAGCGAGACCTTCTGAAGTACCCTTATCCTCTTCTCGATTTCTTTGAAGCTTTTAAGGTCTCTAGTTCTTTCCTCAAGGCTGTCACCATGTCTTCATCTTGGGGGAAAGTCTTTCTCGGATGTGCTCCAAAATGAACCCGTGCAGCCTCAATCCTTGTGGCAGTTGCTTCAATTCTCTCAAAGTGGCATTTGGTCTCAAAAGTTCTCTCAGCTTTTGCTGTGTGGATTTCGGCAAGGCCTTCTCCACCCACTTCTTAACAAGGAAATCCCCTGGTGGTTCCGGCAATCTTGCCACGAGTGACCTTGCCCGCATCATAAGTTCTGAAAATGATTCTCCCATATGCAAGATTAGATTCTCAAGTTCATCTAACGTTCTTTCTGTAGAGTTAGCTTGCCGAAATGCGTTTGTGAATTCGGTCCTCAATGCTTCCCATGTTTGGAAATGTTTTTCAGCGTACTGGCTGAACCATTTGTCCGCCAATCCTTCAAGAGTTGATGGAAAGAGAGCAAGGAAGGCGTCCTGTCGTTGTTGTAAGCCCTTTCTCTTACAAATTGAAAGAAATCTTCGTACATGATCTTGAGGATCTTCATTAGCACCGCCATGAAATGAAGAAAATCTAATGTTTATTCTTGACAAAAGAGTGGAAAGTTCCTCTTCCATAGCCTTATTAAGAAGAGTGTCTTGAGGTAAGGTCTTTTGAGTTTTAGCCTTGTCGTCTAACCCTTCTATTCCAGAGACGAAGCTTGAGGCAGATAGACTTTGCCCTGTCCCATCGTGCGTGCCAAATTTTCAACTGTAGGTGGTGAAGTGAAGTGTGTGGGTGCAGGGAATGCAAAATGCACTACTCCTGGAGAACATGTAAGCACATGGGTGTAGAAATTTCCTTGCAATCCTCCATGTCGAATGCCTTCAATATCTGCCTTACATACTTTTGTTGAGAGATGAAAATCTTCCTTGGTCCTTGCCAAACTTCAAGACCTAAGCAATAATGCATTAAGCCCAAATTTGTCATTTGAAATTCTGAACTCAGGGCATCTTTTGTTTGTTGAAGAAGAGCATCATCATTTCCTGTAATCACAAGGTCATCTACATAGAGTACAAGGACAATTGTCTTCCCTCCTCCCTTTAGAACATACAAGTTAGCATTAGAAGCACATCTTCTGAAACCTAGATCCAAGAGATACTTATCTATCCGCTGGTACCATGCTCTAGGGGCGTGTTTTAGCCCATATAATGCCTTCTTCAGCTTACATACCTTGTTCTCTGAATGGGAGCTTCAAACCCTAGTGGCTGAGACACATATACCTCCTCCTTGACGTCTCCACTCAGGAACGCTGATTTGACATCCATCTGATAGACATGCCATCGCTTATGTGCAGCCAGAGCTAGTACTACTCGCATAGTAGTCATTCTTGCAGTTGGGGCAAATGATTCACAAAAGCCAATGCCTTCAACTTGTGAGTAGCCCTTTGCAACAAGTCTTGCTTTATACTTTTCTAGAGTACCATCAGCCTTGTACTTTAGCTTCCAAACCCACTTGGTGCCAATGACTTTACGCTTAGGGGGTCGATCCACTAGCTCCCAAGTTCCATTCTTCATGATATTGTTGTATTCTGCTTGCATGGCAGACCTCCAATTCGGATCATGGAGTGCGTCTTCCACATTGGTTGGTTCGTTTGCTTTTTCTTGAATGAGATCAGCCATCAAGGTTGTGTTTACAATATGGGTGCTTGCTCGTCTCTGTTCCTCTATTCTCTATGATCGCCTCGGTCCATCTGCAACATGTTCTAGTGACTGTGGGATGGGGTTTGCAGAATCATAGAGCTGCCTCACCCAACGTGCCAATAGCTTTTCCACTTGGGTGTCGGCAGGTTGGTAACTTTTAGACTCATCATCTGAAGATGAAGCTTCCTTCTCTTGTGTAGAAGGGATAGCTCTTGGGCCAGGTTCATAGTTGATTGCCCCTTCGCCTGATGATAAAGTGGAAGCTCTCTTTTCCTCCTCTACTGCATG
Organism: Ceratopteris richardii; assembly: GCA_020310875.1. Classification (NCBI taxonomy): domain Eukaryota; kingdom Viridiplantae; phylum Streptophyta; class Polypodiopsida; order Polypodiales; family Pteridaceae; genus Ceratopteris; species Ceratopteris richardii. Next base: position 155,945,094 of record CM035414.1, read on the forward strand.
TGGCTGCTCCTCCTTAAACACCACATCACGACTCACCATGATCTTCTTAGCCTCAGGGTCATAAAGCTTATAAGCCTTCTTATCTTCGCTGTACCCTAAGAAGATACATTTGATGCTTTTTGGTTGAAGTTTGTTTCTCTCCCTATCTGGAACATGTACATAACATTCACTTCCAAATACTTTGAAATGGGAAACAGAAGTTGTTTTTACCAATGTAGGCTTCTTGTGGAGTCTTTCCATCAAGTGCCTTGGTGTAGCTTCGATTCAAGATGTAAACAGCAGTGTTGATAGCCTCTGCCCAAAATTGATTAGGCAAACCCTTTCCTTTCAACATGCACCTTGCCATCTCCATGATGGTTCGATTCTGACGTTCTGCAACACCTTTCTGTTGAGGACTATGTGCCACCCTGAGTTGATGCTTGATTCCTTTACTCTTGCAGAAATCTTCAAACTCTGTTGATAAGAACTCACCCCCACCGTCTATCTTGAATTTCTCCATCTTCTTCCGTGTTTCAATTTCAACAAGCTAAAGCCATTCTTTAAACTTACCAAAAGCTTGAGCCTTATCACGAAGGAAGTACACCCACATCTTCCTGCTATAGTCGTCTACAAGTAACATGAAGTAGGAAGATCCGCCCAAGGCTTGTGTAGGCATTTTTCCGCACAAGTCAGCATGCACCAACTCTAGAGGATAGCTTGTCCTGTTCTTGCTTTCTTGTGGAAACACCTTCCTTTGTTGCTTGCCCATCATGCAAGCTTCACATGGTTCCTTCATTTCTGCAATCGATGGTAGGTGTGCAACCATACCCCTACGATGCATCTCTTTCAGTACAGGGTATCCAATGTGGCCGAATCTCTAATGCCATAGCTTACTTGTGCCCACGTTTGTAGTGGCTATAAGAGCATACAACTCATACAGGGTGTTCCTCCTTATGCCAGTCCCATCAATGTTGTTGTTACCATCCATAATCTTAGCTCCTGTCTTACTGAAAGATACTTGATGAGCTTGATCAATTATAGAAGCTACTGAAAGTAGATTTCGTTTTATTTGTGGAACATACAACACATTTGAAAGCTTTCTGATATCGCCATTAGAGTTAATGAAAGAAACCGTATCTTCACCCTTTGCAGGACATCTTGCATTGTTTCCTACCTTTACTGTGATGGGTTCCTTTGGAGGTTGTAGGGAACTGTAAAGGTCTTTTCTACTCGTCATGTGACGAGATGCACTGCTGTCCAACACCCATGAGTCATATGTTCGTGAATCTTCAGCCGAGGAGCACACCTCCTCTATCGTAACAAATAACTCAAGCTCTGTTTCTGCTGTGTTGGGAGTCTCCTTGCCCTTGCCACCTTTTAAAGAGCCACTCTTCTCTTCTGCCTTCTTGATGCGACAGTCTTGGATTCTGTGTCCCTTCTTCTTGCAATGGAAACACTCTCCCTTGAACTTCTTTTTGTCATTCTTCTTTTTGTCTCCATCTTTTGAAGAGTCTGTTTTGCCTCCTTTGGCATTTGCCATGAATGGAACATCTCCTTTGCTACCACCACTCCTTGCCTTGAGCCGCAGCTCCTCCTCCATGAGTAAGGCACTGAATTCTTCAAAAGTTAGTGGTTGAGGTCTGATTTGAGTGTTAAGAGCAATTACCAGACCATCAAACTTAGGTGGACAGATTTGAAGACAACGTCGAGCTAGCTTTTCACTTGCTCTTTTGAACACTTGCTCCCGCCATTTGATCTCGTAGATTCTTTACGCGAGTGATAAACACCTCTGTAGTCTCCCCATCAGCAAACCGTTCTGCTGCAAGCTGATTCTTCAAGTTTTGAATCCGTGTCTGATTACGAGTTTCATATTGATTTCTCAATATGTTCCATGCTTCACATGCCTTCGTAGTATGCTGAATGAGAGTCAGAACACTATTAGAGGTACTTGTAACAAGAGCACAGAGTGCATCTGCATTTCTACGTTTCCAAGCACGTAGAAGATCAGCATCAGGAGGAATCATTCGACCAGGATTATTTGGATCGGGTCTTTCCTCGGGCTCATGATCAATCCCAAGAACAGTCTCCAAAAGCTCATACGAATCTAGAATAGAAGTGATTTTGAACTTCCACAGGGTGTAGTTTGTACCATCAAGTTTACCTTCTGTGAAGGTTGGTGGCCGTATCCACAACGTTGGGATGACCGGAATCATTGCTGCCCCTACTTGTGCGCCACCTACTCCTGTTGATGAACCATCTTGGCCCCTAGTCGTAGACGATGATGCACTGCTTGACATCTCTCTTTCGTTGTTCATACCTCTGCAACCTTTACGTCTCTGCTTCTGCACCACTCAGAGCCTCCTGAGCTCTGATACCATGTAAGAAATAACAGCACAACGGAATAGACCTGTAGACAGAGTTGAGAGAAAAACGAAGACAAAGATAGATGCAGACTGAGAGATAGAGAACTCAAATTCTCAGATTGTCGAGTGTAATGCAGTGACAATGATGGTGCTGTCCACCCATGCGCTCCTACTGTGGAGCTTAGATGGCGATCTAGACAGACTCTAGATGAAGGGCTTACTAGTGCGCAATGCTATGTAAAGCTCAACCTCGGCCGTGCTTATATAGCTTTTACAAGGTGGTTCGGTATAGATAAACGTAGTCGAGAGAGACAAAATAGTCGGTAAAATATATGATCCGACAATGTCTCCATGACCAGAAGTCCTACCGTCTCGGCCCTACGGGCCTGGGGGATAGGCCCCCTGGACCTGCAGAAGGGGGCAAGCCCCCCTCTGCACTCCCCCCATTAAGGTTCTATGGGGAAACCGCGCGATGCCACATGGCCTTTATTTTCACCTTAAATGGAAACCGAATGGCTTGGAAGTTTATGCCCTACCTAAACTAATAGCTAGGCTCACAAAGATCATCTACAACCATCAACGGTCACACATAGACGTCATCTAAGTTGGAAGTTAGGGTTCCACAAATGTCCGGGCTCTCAGAATGGCTTCTCCTCATAATGGGGGCCTTACAATGTAGAGCACCATGGATCATTTGTGGTCACATGAGGGTGGAGTATTGAGCATATCTAACAGACGCTTCATTTGATATGCCATGTGTCAAGACTAGGTGGTATGGGGATCACTACATGTTTAGAGGTTTCTCTGAACATTGCAGAAGGTGTACAAAAAGAACATAATATTGCACAGGAAAATCTTGCAGCCCGTCGTTGTGAGCTTGCAACATCCTCACTAGACATGTTAGAGGAGATTGAGGTGGAGCAGTGTAGAATTTCGAGAAAAAGAGATATTTCACAGAGAGAGGAGAGTGAGTCAGAGAATGTTCGTGATCCGCATCATAAAGATCTAGACAAGCATCACTTAATACTTCTTTTATATCTATGGGACTTCAAAGGTAGCGACAAAAAGCTGTCGAGATTGAAATAGGGCGTTGCATTTTGGAATGTAATCTCTCTTTCAATGTTGTTTGTACAAATGTGTAGAAGAGGATGGTGAAGGCCATTGCACAAGTGGGGCAATGTAATGAATGGTATGGTGTTGACTATAATAGATTGCATGGGCCATGCTTATTGAGGAGAAGGAGAGGGTAGAGGTGCATATGCAGCCTTTAAAATTAGGGTGGCAAACATATGGATGCTCTACATTGTTTGATGGTTGGAGTGATATCAAACCGAGCCACATAATAAATAGAATGGTCTCCTCATGTATTGGTATTTATTTTCTCTTTGCAGTAAATTGTAGCACTGTAAGCACACCGATCGGAGTGGAATTGATTTATGAGCACATTAAGAGTGCCATAGAAGAGGTTCGATGTGAAAATGTAGTCTAGGTTTCGACTGATAATGCATCTAAGTGTAGAAGGATGGGAGAGTTAATAGAGAGTGAGTATCCCTATATAGTTTGAGGACATCGGTAAACTCCCATGGGTTTCCCTCTATTATCAATGATGCGAGATGGATCATTACATTGAAATTTCATACGTAAGAACCATCGTGCTCTTAGCATTTTCAGTAGCAATAGTGAAAAGGAGTTGGTTCGCATTTTCGATGCATATGTGGATACATATTTTATGTTCTTACATGCCTTCATGAGTCTATTGACTCCTTGCGCATGACCACGATAGGAGGTGGAATGCGATGCCGATGGGACAGTGGAAGAGCGCGAAGTTCATGCAGTTTAAAGTATAAAGTATTAGACATGGACTTTTGGGAAGAGATACAAAATTTTATCCATGTCCTTAAGTGTACACACATTGCTCTTCGAGCGGTGGTGTGGTATCCGATTCCCAATGATAGCCTCCATTTTTGGCTTGTTCCTCCACGACTATCGAGGTCGTCTGCTCAGAAGTGACGCGCACGGAGATCTAAGTCATATCTGCCGCCCAGCCGCGTGGTTGTCTAATATATCTCCCCTCTCTCTTGGAAACCCCAAAGGGTCAATGGTCAAAGTTCTTTACATGAGTGCCACTTGGCTCTCAAGTGAATATCATACTCTATATGAATAAGAGGAGGGTCTCACCTCTAAGTCCTATTCATATAGGATACTCCATGTGACATTTCCTTCCCCTTACTTCCATTTTGTCCTCAAAATGGTATTGGAAGGTCTAATAGAGAGAGAGAAATAATAGAACCACCACTTCCACTATATCCCCATGTATATAAATACATGGTCCTGTCTCCGTGTTACTTCCCCATATCCTTCCCCTTAAGAAGACTCTTGGGAAGGTAATCTAAAACTGGGAAACCGTCTCTGAAGGGTGCTAACCCGCTCCCATGTGGCACTATCTTCTCAACTATCTTTCCACTTTACTAGACACTCTTTATACAAGTGACTCCTCGTCCGTTTCTCTCGAGTGCGTAGTATGCTCTCAGGCTCATGTGGAATAGATTGAATAGAAATAGGCTCTACTACCTCACTATCTGGAATGAGGTTGTCAAATTCACCCAGCCTTTTCTTAAGTCGGCTAACATGAAAAACTGGATGGATTTGACTATTCTCTGGAAGTTGGAGCTGGTAAGCCATCTTTCCTATTCTCTTAAGTATTTGGAAAGGTCCACAATACCTAGGAGATAGTTTTGGACAAGGTCCCGTCTTCATGGTTGCAGACCTAGATGGAACTCTAAGAGAGACTTTCTCTCCTACCTCAAAATTGATATCCCTCCTTTGAGGGTAAGCATAGGCTCTAGCTCTATCCTGAGCTTTCCTAATGCTGTCCTTAGCAAGCTTAAGCATTGTTCATCTCTTTCAAGAAGTCCTTTGAAGCTTGAACTTTTTCATTCTGCAAGCCTACTGCATAAGGAGCTCTTGGCTGAAACCCATACATGAGCATAAATGGACTATGCCCCGTGGAAGAGTGCTTGGCACTATTATATGCAAACTCTACTATAGGTAAGTACTCTTCCCAATTAGTTTGCGTTTCATTTACATATGCTCGAAGCATATCCTCTAGGATTTGGTTAACCCTTTCTGTTTGCCCATCCGACTGTGGATGCTCGGCCGTACTCATGCTAAGTTTTGTATCCAACCTTTTGAAGACCGCTCTCCAAAAGTGGCTAGTAAACTTCCTTTCCCGATCAGAAACTATGTCTAAAGGAAAACCATATAACCGGTATAGGTTCTCTACAAAGAGTCTAGCCAACTCTGGTGTCTTCACTGTAGTACGTGTCGGAATAAACCTAGCCATTTTGGTTAACCTATCCACAATTACCCACAATTACCCAGACCGAGTCATGCCCTCTCTCTGTCTTAGGTAATCCAACTATAAAGTCCATGGAGATACTCTCCCACTTCCCATTAGGAATATCCAATGGGTGGAGTAGTCCTCCAATCCTCAACCTCTCAGCTTTGTTGACCTTGCATTTATTGCACTTAAGCACATACTCTAGGACGTCCTTATGAAGTCAAGGCCAATAAAACTGTCTCTTAACAAGATCATAAGTCTTGTTAACTCCTGGGTGTCCTGCACTAGGTGTGTCATGGCACTCATATAAAATATGCCGCTCATCTCAACATCTCTAGGGACACACACCTTACCTTTATATAACAGATATCCATCATGGACATTGTAATTCTTCCACTTGAATCCTTCTTGAGTACCCGTCGATACTCCATCTTCACTGGAAACCCGTATATCACGATCCCCATTCTCTATGGCTTCCCAAATCTCGGAATATGCACGATCCAGCCTACATTTTCCTCTAAGGGACTCAAGTAGATCACTAGTGATCTGAGTAAAACTCAGAACATTGAGCATAGGCATGCGGCTAAGTGAATCAGCCACTACATTAAACTTTCCCTTCCTATACCTAAGCTCATAATCAAACTCTTGAAGGGTCTCTGCCAATCGGGCCTTACGACCTTTAAGGTCTGTTTGATTAGAGAGCCACTTAATGCTCTCTTGATCAAACACTATCGTGACTTTGGCACCATATAAATAATGACGCCACTTCTTCAAAGCATGGACTATTGCATACAACTCCTTCTCATAGACGGAGTAATTCTTTTGAGCTGGCTCTAGTTTCTTGCTTTCGAAAGCTACTGGTCGACCATCTTGAACTAAAACCGCTCCTATAGCAAAATCACTCGCGTCAGTCTCAACCACAAATGGTTTATTGGGATCCACTATATGTAAAAGTGGAGCTGTAGCAATTGCTACTTTTAACTTCTCCTTTCCCTTTAAGCTGCTCCGTCATCGGAACAACAATTTTGGCATAATTCTTAATGAATCTTCGATAGAAACCTGATAAATCTAGGAAGATCTGCAGCTCTTCCAAGTTCCGTGGATGTGGCCATTCCATAATAGCCCTTACTTTTTTAGGATCCATCTAGATTCCATTCTGGGAGACTATATGCCCAAGGTATCTAACCTCTGTCTTGAAAAATTCACACTTTGACTCCTTAGCGAAGAGCGAATTTTCCCTTAGCACTTGAAATACTTTTCTCAAGTGTTCCAAGTGCTCCTCTTCTGATGCACTATAGATCAGAATGTCATCCAAAAAGTCTACTACAAAGTGTCCTAGATAAGGCCGTAAAATACTATTCATGAGTTTCATGAAAGTGGCAGGAGCATTGGTGAGACCAAAAGGCATCACCAAAAACTCATAGTGCCCATATCTAGTCCTAAATGAAGTCTTAGGGACATCCTCTGCCCTAATCATGATCTGATGATATCCTGATCTAAGGTCAAGCTTGGTAAAATACCTAGCTTGATGTAATTGATCAAATAGGTCTTCCAATCTAGGCATTGGAAACCTATTTTAAATAGTTACCTTATTAAGTGCTCTATAGTCTATACATAATCTCATAGAGCCATCTTTCCTTTAACAAGGAGCATTGGCGATGCCCATGGTGAGTTACTAGGTTTGATGAAGCCTTTATCTAAATAATCTTGTAATTGCTTCTCAACCTCCTCATGCTGAGAGACACTAAGCCTATAAGGTGGTCTACAAATAGGGTTAGTGTTAGTAACAACCGCTATGGCATGGTCAATGTTCCCTCTCTCAGGTGGTAGCCCTTTAGGTAAGTCAGTGGGAAAAACATCTCTGTACTCAAACATAAGATCCTTAAAACTTTTAACTTATACTCTTGCAAAAAAGAATAGTAGAAAGTCCTGTTCATATTTACATTCAAAGCATGAAAATATACATGAGATGAGCTGTCTGTACAATGCTCCATATCATGACTATACAATAAAAACATGTCCTGTACATGCTGAGAATAACATAAACTATACAACTCTAATGATGAAATGAGAGGTGCACTAGGTACATCTCTCTCTCCCTGAATACAAACTTTACTTCCATTCTTTTCAAACGCGAGTGTGTTGTTTTGATAGCTGGGTTTAAGTGTGTCTCCCAACCCCCATAGCCACTCTCTTCCTAAGACTAGATCTGTCCTCTCCATGTTCATAATTTGGAAGTCCATAAAATCTGTATAGTCCTTCATCGTGACTTCCAAATTGAATACCATAGTATCCCATATTCTTTTATCTTGCCCTTGCATCATAGATACAATGTATTTATGTGCACTAGGCTACTGCGGAATCTTTAGTTTCTTGACCAAAGCATAGCTTATGAAATTATGAGTGGCAGAATCATCTATCATGACCCGCACCCTGGTCCCGTGTACACTACCATGTAGCTTAACTAAGTCATGTGGTCCAAACTGTGGTGACCACAATGACTGAGTCAAACAAAAGGTGTGCTCTAAATCCTCGTGCATCACCTCCACTCCCTTGCAGCTAGAGCTTCCATGAATAGGAAGGGTCTGCACTAGGTGGATCGCCTTTTTGCCCTTTTCAGGGGCCGTACTAGACTTTGGTCCCTTCTTCTTTTCTTCCCCCTTCTTGAGTGGACAGTTCCACTGTGAATGGCTAGGGGATAGGCACCTAAAACACAGGTTCTCTCTTTTGGCCTTCTCAAACTGGTCTGTGGATAGTCTAGACCCTTGTGATCATTGTTTTTTAATAAAAACTTTGTTTTTCCCAAAAGGCAACTTCTTCTTAAATTTAGTCGTACTAAGAGGCTTGAGGGGCTGATCCGTCTCCATAGGAGTATACTGAGGACGGTTATGGTCCTCATATATCTGTGCATATTTGATCGCCTCCTCAAACGTCTTAGGCGCATTCCTTCTGACTTCCCTCTTTATAGCTTTATCCAAGCCCCTAACAAACCCTCTGGTCTTTTGAAAATCATCTAAACCCTTAAGTTTCAGAATGATCTCCCTATAGCGGGATAGGTAGACTGAAAGAGGCCTGCCTCTTTAAGTAATCCTATCCCACACATCCCAATTCCTCTCCTCCTCATTCTTAGGAAGAAACTCTTTTAGAAAAAGAGTCTCAAACTGAGTCCAGTCAGTAGGGATAGAGTTCGCCTCCTTAAGACTCATCCACCATTTATAAGCACGCGGGCCGAGGGAGAGACTCGCCTCTAGCACACGATACTCAGGTGGGGTGCCCTTCAATTGATGCAAATCATGCCACTTTTGTAAAAAAGTGTAGATTGCATCCTTGTTCCTGTCTCGGTCATCCCCCGTGAAGGTAGGTGGCTTCAAGTCTTTCAGGAGGGGAGCTTCCCTAGAGCTCTCTCCTTTGTGCTTACTAGGAAGAGAAGTCTCTTTCCTAGTAATCTCTAGAGGAATAGTGGGAGTCTCTCTTTCCTTCCTAGCTAGGAAAGAGGTGACACTAGTCTCAAGTGAGATCATTTGAGACTTAAGTTGTTGTATAAGAGATGTGATGCTACCCAAATCTTTCTCTAATTTAAGGGTTTGCTCTTTCAAGTCTATGAATTGGTCACGAGTGACAAATTCATCTATAAGTTGTTCATAAGTGTACTCTTCCTGTGAAGGCTCTTTCTCTTCTAAGTTCTCTTCTATTTCTTGCCCTAATTCTACTTCTTCCATTCTAGCATCAGGATCCTCTAGTTGCTCTTTAGGTGGAGAAGTGGTCTCAACTACTTGTTTGCCTTTAGTTTCCATGTTTAAGTACCCTTCCCCCGTTTGCTAACTAGAGAGTATGAAATGAATGGAAGTAAAGTTCAAATATGCAAGAAGAAGAGAAATATATCACAAGAGCACTTCCCTGTTACAAAGTAGAGCTGCGGAAGCGAAATCCAAGTGGTCCTTGATGCTTCAAGCCGCTGATTTTGAATCCTCGCCAGTCCCAAAAGAAAATTGGAAATGTCCGCTTGGTCCGGGGAGGTTCTCAACACCATAAACCATCCAAAACAATGCCAAAAACACGTTGGAAAAGCCCCAATCGGGCAAACTGAGTGAAACTGAGCAATTTCAGAAATGTAACAATCCTCGCGAGTCCACAATTTGTTGCCCAGCACTTGTACTTCAAGAATTTGAGACTATCCCAAGTGAAAAAAGTGGATTTGGAGTCCGGATGATGAAAAACTAGGCTCGGGAGTGGCCGCCTAGTTCCTGCTGAAACGCTGCAGAGAGATTTTGGTGGGTAAATCTCGTCCAAATCCAACGCCGATGGTTTCTATGCGAAGCTTAGGAGTGTAGCTTCGAAACGTGACCAAGATTTTAGAAATCCGATGTCTTATGAAGAATCTATGGTGCGGAGAAGTCGGGTAGGTCAAGGATAAGAAGTGAAAAAGCTCATCTTCCTAGAATAGTGACTTTGAGAAGCTCAATACTGAGTAACTGAAGCCTTTTGAATCATCCCAAAGCCCATATCCCATCTCCACAACCCATAATACATAGGTGAATCATAATTCTCCCAATAATTTGGCTCATCACATCACCTTTCCACTCCAAGGTTCCCAAAAAAAATTCGAAAAATTACCTCTTATCTCAGTCGAGCTCACTGTCAGCGCCGAAAAACGTCAAACTGTCTGAGGAGAAGCTTTTTATCCCATATGTACAAAAAATGGTGCCGAAAATGAGCATATATATGACCCTTTCATTGTGTAGTCTTCACCAAAGAGGGAGGAAGGAGGGAAGGTGAGATGTAGCCTCTGGCCTCTTCGCGCGCGCCGGCTGATAACCGCCTTTATGGGTTAATTGCTCCCTCGTGGGCCTGTAGGCGCCTTGATGCGCGTGTTCACATGCTCCGATACCACTGTGGTATCTGATTCCCAATGATAGCCTCCATTTTTGGCTTGTTCCTGCACTACTATCGAGGTCGTATGCTCAGAAGTGACGCGCACGGAGATCTAAGTCATATCTGCCGCGTGGTTGTCTAATATATCTCCCCTCTCTCTTGGAAACCCGAAAGGGTCAATGGTCAAAGTTCTTTACATGAGTGCCACTTGGCTCTCAAGTGAATATCATACTGTATATGAATAAGAGGAGGGTCTCACCTCTAAGTCCTATTCATATAGGATACTCCATGTGACAGGTTGACATGGAGGGATCAACCTTTGGCTTGGTATACCATTTATATACACGTGCGACAGGCCATTGCTCTTGTATCACTTTATCGAGCTCCATGTATGATTTTTTTTCTGATATTTCTTTTCATGTTTAAAACTTTATTATGTTTTTTAAGTTATTAATTCAAACTTCTAATAGGAAAAGTGATGTTTTGTGGATTCACGATGGGAGTTTCTATCATGTCCCATTACATGCGATAGGCCATTGCTCTTGTATCACTTTATCGAGCTCCAGGTATGATTTTTTTTTTGATATTTCTTTTCATGTTTAAAACTTTATTATGTTTTTTAAGTTATTAATTCAAACTTCTAATAGGAAAAGTGATGTTTTGTGGATTCACGATGGGAGTTTCTATCATGTCCCATTCATGGATTGGAAGCTTTGTTACATCCATACTTCAAGAGTATTGATTTGTGGTCAGGAGTTAGTCTTCACCACATGGACATGTATATGGAGGGATGCTCAGACCTCGATGCTAAGCTCTCGATGCTCAGATAGCTTTTGATGCAAAATTTTCAGCATATATGGGAAACATCAGGATCTCCTATGCACATTCCACTTCTCTACATTCAGAGTGTTACATGTTACGTGTACAATGTACATGATTGTTTTTTTAAGATAAACACTACTAACAACTCAATGCTTACTATTAACATACAATTCTTTGATTATGCCATCAATTTTGTATTGACGTCATTAATTAATAATGATGATGTGAAGCTTGAAATTCAAAGCATGATGATTATAATATTTATTCTAATTAGTTAGATCATTGATATATGTAATTATGTAATATGAAATTTGTATATAATCATTAATGTTACATATATAAAAATATGTAAATGCTCCTTATGCACTTGACCCAAGACTTAAGGCTCGGACCTTAAACACATTTAAATCCTATGGAACACACCTTATGCACCTTACCCAGGATGGAAGGTTCGGTCCTCGCACCTTAAACGCACCGAACACATCGAACCTTACGCACCTAATCACTATGGGACTAACACTTGATCATCCACCTGTAAAAAGTCGTAGCAAAGTATCATACACATCTTTAGAGCTAATTGATGTCTCCTTGGAACATGAAAGTTACGGCTGAATTACATCTTCCACAAAAACAACATCACGATTAACCAAAATGCATTTAGTATGTATATGACAGAGATGATAGTCTTTGCTTTAAGAACTATATCCAATAAAATAACATTTCGTTGCTCTATCATCCAACTTTTTGCGTTGTTCAAGCACTAATGCATATGACAAACAACCAAAGACATGAAGATTAGCAACCTATGGCTTGTGACCATGCTAAGCCTCATATGGAGTGATTGATTGTGTATTGGTTGGACACCTGCTAAGTATATATGTTAAGTACATACATTACTCATGAGAAGATGGGTCATAGCTTCAAACAGTGGTAAATGCCCATTCTTCATTCTGAACAAGATTAACATAATCTGTTTTAAGTGTAGAGGCCTGTGCAACAACCATTTCAACATCTTTCTTCTTTGACCCTTGTGCAACCAATGTAAGACAACTTTGTATGACATGATCATTTTCCTTACAATATTTGCAAAACTGTTTCTTATTTTCAATTTTCTTCTCATCTTTGTCTTCCTTCTTCGACTCTGCAATATTAACAGATTTTTGCTTACTAGTAAATGAGCTCCATTTACCTTTGCCCTTCTGACTAGCTAAGAAAGTCGCATGTGATGAGTCGCTCTACTTCTCACAAGAGCCTTGTCCTACCATGTGTGCTAAATTTTCACTTGTAGATGGTGAATTTATGTATGGGTTGCAAGGAGTGTAATTTGCATGCACTCTTGGAGTAGGGTGCTATATGTAGATACATTACTTATAGGATGTACAACACAATAGACCTCAAGAAGATGTATCGAGAATGCTGAAGAGGAGAAACATAAATAAAATGATGACGCAAGAGGAACTCACAACATACACTGTAAGTAATTAAAAGAGAAAACTTGAACCTTCTAGCAAGATAATTTACAAATACCTTCCTACAACATCGACTCCAGGGTTACCCTCTAAGCTAACACCTCTGGCAAGGTCTCCCTTGTGTTTAGTGCTTAAAAGACAAGGCTGCAAACTAACCTCTCTATGCTATTCTTCCTCTCTCTTGTGCATGAAGTGGACATCAACTTATATAGCCCTAGGAGAAGCTAGATATTTGAAAAGGGAGTATGGATATTTGTCTTGGAGTAGGAGAGGAGGAGTCTTGGTCAGGTGTACAAGGCCCATGTAGGTGTCATTGCTAGTCGGAGGAGTGGTGGTCAGGTGTACAAGGCCCATGTAGTTGTAATTGTCAGTCATGTTAGGTGTACGAGTCTGAGGCCATTGTAAGCTTTTCCTAGTGCTAGGAGAGTCAAGAAGTGGTCGAGGGTGGAGTGGTTCTCTCTCAGACGGATGGACTTGCCATGAAGAGGTCGCGAGTGAAGGATCGCCAAAGAGGAGGTATCGCCCAAGAATTCGAGGTCTCCCAATCCATGGTGAACATTACCCATAGCATGTGAGCATCACCCAGAGGGTCACCCAAGGTATAGAGAAGGTGGCCCATAGGCCAAGGAAGTTTCCCAAGGCATGGTGAAGTAACTTTCCCAAAACATTTGAGGTTGCCCTAGATTGCCTATAACTCGCCCCATATGCCAAGAAGGTCGCCCAAAAATGAATGTTACTCGCGCAATTATCGTCGCACTTGCCCAATATGAGTGTATAGCAGTCAATTAGGTTGGGAGGAAGTCGCCCATTGTGGGCTAGCTTGTGGAGGAAGTTGTCCAAGTTCTTGCCCTAAGAGAGGGAGGTTGCTCAAAGTCTAGCTCGAGAAGTGTGCTACTTGCCCAAGGCCAAACAAAACTCGACTAGGCTTGCCTTTAGCTCACCTAATGCTTCCCCATCTTACTCGCCCAAGGAGTCTTGACTCGTCGAGAAGGCCCAAAACTCGCCCAAGGCCACGCCTTACTCGCAAAGGAAGCCTTGGACTCGCCTAAAAGACTCAAAACTCGCCCAAGGTGGTCATGAACTCGCCCTAGAGGCCAAAACTCACCCAGGGACCTATAGTATCGACCAAGGTCATATTGGAGTGTCCATTTGCCGAGGAAATGTCGCTCCGAAAGGGGTAACTGCATCAGGATCAAGATTTTCTTCTATAGTACTCCTATGGGCTGTATGGGTAATGTTAGTTGATGAGAATGGATACCTCTCTAGACTCTCTCTCTCTCTCTCTCTCTGTCTGCCTCCCTCTATGGGCTGTATGGGTAATGTTAGTTGATGAGAATGGATACCTCTCTAGACTCTCTCTCTCTCTCTCTCTCTCTCTCTGTCTCCCTCCCTCCTCCCCCCCCCCCCCCCCCCCCCCCCCCCCCCCAACCCCCACAAAAACAAACCCCCCCTCTTTTCTTTTCAGGCCAAAGCAAACTCAAAGCTATGGATAATGCTTTGTAAGAGTGGAAAGTGCTCGTTTATGTCTTTCTTTTTCTCCCAAGTCTCAATAGCGCGTACCTCTAGGAGTGATCAAGAGCGAAGACGATGGTCCCAAAAAAAGATTCTTGTGGGTGTCTTAATCCAAGGTATACCCTAGAATATTTTCTTGCCCAAAAATGAGAAAAGAATATGTAAAACAATGTTCTCAGCAATTTAAATTCTTGGAGCAATTATTTAAAAATATTTTAATTTTATAATTTTACAAAAATTGTATGGTTTTTTCAACTATGCTTGTTTCTTAGGTTTCAAAAATCAATTACATCTTTGGGACCTAATGGGTCTATTACTATTCTCATGAAGTTCAATTCATGTAGATCATTTGTTCATTCAATTGAAAATTATCAAGCCAAGTGTGAGAATCATCATTTCAATCATAATGGTAGTGCTATGATTATTTGTTCACATTCCATTCTTTTCAATGTCACTCTGCTCCTCAATCAATGACTAAAACTTTTGACTATATAGAGTAGGTCTTTGGTATTCTACACCAAAGTACTGTACTTGTATCCAATTGTTTATGGTTACCTTCATGTTACATGGATACAAGGCTAAGGAGGGGTTTTCAACTTGCTGAGAAGCTCTACAAGTCAAGTTCTTCCCGGGCACTTTTGTAAAAAGCATCGAAACCTTGAAGGTGAAAAGGCTTTGACAAGTCCTTTATTTCTTTAATGAAGATTTTGTACTTTTATTTATTTAAGATACTAAAAATTATATGAGTATACAATGGTATACATGTATCTCAGCTTAATTTTAGTTTGGTTGGATGCTTTTAGTTGTTGCCTTGTGTTTATTCAGTCATGTTGATCACATGTTTTTTCCTATCATAAATCCTGTATTTTTCTCTAGTAGACTCTCTACCCATGCTGTATAAAAATACTAAAAATTATATGAGTATACAATGGTATACATGGAGTTCTTTAGATTGTTACAATGGTATACATGTATCTCAGCTTAATTTTAGTTTGGTTGGATGCTTTTAGTTGTTCCCTTGTGTTTATTCAGTCATGTTGATCACATGTTTTTTCCTATTATAAATCCTGTATTTTTCTCTAGTAGACTCTCTACCCATGCTGTATAAAGAAAGGAGACAGCGTAGTTTAAAAAGCAATCAAGAAAGGAAAATAAAAGAGAAATAGAAATATGTGTGTAATTGATGATGTACACAAAAAAAGCATAGTCAAGAATCACCTCTTGATAGTATTGGGTGCTCTCTTTGTACCTCTTGCCATCTCACCGTGCCTTGTGCCTTTCAATTTCTTGTCGTTATCCAATCTTATATTCAGTTAACTGAAATCTTCTGTTTTTTTAAAGTTCAATAAACACTGTTGGATGATGCTCGAGTATTTGAAGTTCATGGATGGACTAAAGGATGCTTGACAGAGAACACGGATTTTATGAAGACTGCAAATTTTTGTGTTTCCTTGTTCATATAGGTATTTATAGATCAAATCTGTTCTCATTTGTAAGAAGTGTAATACGTTTTATCCTGAATCTTATGTTTCAATTTTAGAGGTGAATCAAATCGTGGCTTGAAATGATGCCCTGTTGTCCTTCTGAGTTATGATATGCGTAATTTTTGGATTTTCCTTCTAGTACCAATGGGCTTGATTCATTTCGACAAAAATGGAAGGATTATTTTGAGGTCCAGGGGGAGTCAATTGTCTTTGTAAAATGCTCACAACAAGGATTCAATAAAGTTGGTGAGGCTAGCTGCCTGCTTAAAAATTTCTTACCATGCTGGGGGATATCCCATTTTTCTATCTAAAGACTGTTTCTGAGCAACTCCCTTTTTGTGTTAAGCTGTTTCAAGAAATACGCAATGGTCTCAAAAGTATTATGGATAGGCCAACATTATTGATCATGGTTGTGGGCATTCCAAATGTCGGGAAATAACAAGAGGTGAAGAGATGATGTCGTCTCCGTCGACAGCTACGTGCGCAACAACTCCAACAGTTCTCCTTCTGTTTGAGACCGGAAGTTTGGGATGATGGCGTCTCCGTCGGCTGCCGCTTCAACCTCTATCACCCTTTCAAATCCGCCCACATCTTTAAGTTGCTGGTCTGTGTCGCTGTTGGTGCCATCAACAGTGATTGTCTGCGTGGCGCAATCTTCATGTTTGCGTGGCGCCCCCCCCGTTCTGCATTCGAACTGATGTCGCTGCTGGTGACGCTTGTGTCGCTGTTGGTGCCATCACCAGTTTAGCTGCCATTGACGCGCTGCCGCGGTACCCCCTCTATCGTGCGATACCCCGCCCGCCTGTCGCGATACCCCCCCCCCCCCCCCCCGCCTGTCGCGATACCTCGGGTCCCCGTGTGTCGCGATAGCCCACCGGGAGTTGATCTGTCGCGATACTTCTCCCTCTATCGTGTGATACCCCGCCCCGCCGGTCGCGATTCCCCCCCCTGCCTGTCGCGATACCTCGATATCGTGCGATACCTCGGGTCCCCTCTGCCTCGGTTCCCGTCCTTTTCTGGCTGCGATAGTCCACCTGGAAGCTCGTGAGTCGTGCCTAGCCTATTTCTAAGATAAAAAAGGGGAAGAAAAATTAAAAGATCGTAAGCTTTAAGCTGTTATAAAGTGGTTGTCTTTGCTGTCGCCACCTGAGCAGGCGCGGGAAGCGAGGTCTGCCACGTGGGCACCGCGAGGGGCGCCTCCAGTGTGCCTTCATCATTGCCCAATGATGCGCTCGATCCTCGCCTTCAATTGGTAGTTTCGGTTGCCGTTGAAGACTGAAGTTCAAAAAAGGGAAAAAAGAAGAAAAGAGGAAAAAGAGAGAAAAAGAAAAAAAAAAGAAGAGGAAAAGAAAAAAGAAAAGAGAGAAAAGAAAAAAGAAAAAATAATAAAAAAAAAGAAAAAGGGAATTTAAAAGGTTCGAAAAGGGGAAGTGGGCTTTCTCCTTGGTTTGTCCTTCCCTGTTTTTTGGCCCCGGTGTCTTCCTGGGTTGTGATCTGCTTCTTCTCCATGTTGGAGGGGCTTCCCTTTGGGGTTTGAAAGGTAAAAGTGGTGCAAGTTCCTTTTGGCCATGGATGTGGCTTCTTCCTCTCTCGTGAAAAGTAATCGGGCCCCTCCCCCTGGGGAGACCGGCTTCTTGACCGCTCTCCTGGAGGGGGGGTCGTGTGCCGCCCCTGGGACATCCGAAAGTGTTGAATCCCCCGTCGTGTCCCTCAGTAGACCCGCAGTTCTGTCCGCTCAGGAGGAGCTCAAGAAAGTTTGCCTCGTCGGCCAAGTATTTGGCCCTAGGCCCCCGCTCGAAATTGTGCGACAATGGCTCCGAAAAGAGTGGTTCCCTCGAGGACTTATTGTCAGCAAATGTCAGTTCCTACCAGCAAACCACATGCTGCTAGTCTTTGAGAATGAAGAGATGGCGTTCAGAGCCCTAAGCGTAGGCACCTGGCAGTTTGGTCGGGCGACCCTGTGCCTATTCAGATGGTCCCCGGACTTTACTCCTGACAAATCGAAATCACTTCGGTACCCTCTCTGGGTTGAGCTCCCTAACCTCCCTTACTTCTTGTACAACTTCGTGTGGGACATTGTCTCTCCTATCGGCAAGCCGTTGGCTTCACGCGAAGACATTGGTGGTCTCATCTATGAAGGTGCAAGACACTCGTTCAATGCTAGGTGGCACCCACAAATCTGCGTCGAGGCCGACCTCAGTTCGCCGCTTCCATCAATGATCAAAGTGGACATGGGCGAAGGTGATGTTTGGGAGCAGGATGTCACCTACAAAAACCTCCCCAACGCGTGCTTTCGTTGTGGTCAGCAAGGTCATAGGATTAAAGACTGCCCTCTCAGGCAAAAAAACAAGCGTTCGCAAGAAGCCTCCAAAACTGCTCAAGACGACAAGGGCGATTTGACCCATTCGACCAAGGAAGGGGTGGACAAGGGCCTCCCCAACCCACAAGCCGATGCGGAAGGCTTTACTGAAGTTAGAAGAAGAAGGAAAAGAAGTCCGAGGGCCAACGGTGAGAGGAACAACCGGCTAATTACCCCACACAGCAATTTGTATTGCAATCTCGGAAAGGAGATCAACGAGCTCGACTACCCAGGGGGGGAACCACCTGAGGCAGACAACTACGACGTAGCCTTAGAGATCCCCGACAACAAAGAAACCCCCCAGGAGGGCTACACTACAAGCAAAGAAGATGGCTTCACTACTAATAATGAAGACAACATGGATAGTGAAAGTTCCATCATTGGATCGACGATCCCGGAAACGTTGCCGAGCACGGGGCCCAATTCTCCCCAGCGGGGGGCATCCCGCAAAGGGAAACAGCCTTTGGAGTTACCCTGGAAAAGCCCCCATAAGAACCGATTTCTAAGTCGGGAACAGATCCCAGCGAAAAAGAAAGAGGAAGCCAAGAGAAGAAAGGACAAGGCTCCCTCCCGCAAAGAGGGATCAATACAAAAATGATTGTCATCTCGCTGAATGCTAGGGGACTAACCGACCCCTCAAGAGCGGCCATCATTGGTCAATGGCTCCGCGACATTAGCTTAAAACCAGACATTATATGCATTCAAGAGATTAAAATCGACGGAGAAGACCTTCTGAAACGGCTCAGACAGGTTTCCTCGGCCCATGTGTGGATCCCAACAAAGCACCAGCGGGGGTCCGGTGGAACGGCTATCGGTGTAAAACAACCCTGGCTTGAAAAGCTTGAGAACTCCATTGAAGATGTAAACCATCGCTGGATTGCGGTTTCTTTTGGTGCTCCCCTCTGTGTTACCATGGTTTCTTTGTACGCCCCTAACGGGGATTTGGAGAGGCTGAATACTTGGACTTCTCTTGACTCGCTTCCACACAACGTGCTTATTTGTGGAGACTTCAACATGGTGGAGGACCCTTTGGACAGATGGATGGGCAAGGGCAGGGTCATTGACAGTCGGGAGAAAGAAACGTGGGACATGACCAAACTCCACTTGGATCTGGTCGAATTCAAAGACTCGAATGGCTTTTCCTGGTCGAATCTCCAAGCGGGCGAGGATATGAGGAAAGCTAGACTAGATAGATGCTACATCTCTCAGAGTTTTACTCATCTGTGGGGCCACCCTTCCATCACGCAACGTACTGACCTCACCATCTCTGACCACTACCCGATCGTTATCACTTTTCAACCCTCCAACAGGACTCACAAGGCTCCGTGGTTCCATGCCGACGCTTCCACCTTCTCTCTCCCCTCCGTCCATCAAGAGATTGCCGATGTGTGGAAGGTGGCGTTCACCTCTGGCTTGGCCCCAGCCAAGTGCTGGAGAAGTGCGGTCGACAAGTCCCGCAAGATCATGATCAGAACTAAGAAGATGCTCGAGACGGTGCGGCGGGCTCGTAGGGAAGCGCTTTACCACAGACTCTGGCGACTCGAGGAGGAAGTGAACAAAGGAAAACACCAAGCCCAGAAAGGTCTCCGAAGAATCAGAGCAGCGTTGAGGTATGAGGAAGAAATACAAAGGAAAAACTTGCAAATCTTCTTCAAGGAGTGGTGGGCTGGAAAAGCCGACAAACCCACCAAAGAGATGTGCAGTATCCTTAAAAGGAAACACAACAGAGAGATGATTCCCCTACTGCTAGACCCACATGGCAATGTATGCAACTCGGAAGAAGATAATTTTGGCATCATCGAAGGGCACTTCACGAGACTACTGGGAACCTCGAACCCCCTCTCCCACCATAGAAGGGACTGCATGGCTGCCATTTCTAGGGTTTCCCCCCGGAGAATACCACCCAACCTCCTCTCCCTGCTTCACGCCCCGATCTCTGAATCAGAAATCATTGAGGTCATTGATGCCCTCCCTCTCGGTAAAAGCCCGGGACCCGACGGACTCACTAACGAGTTTTTTAAATCCTTCAAGCTGGTGGTTGCCACCCCTCTTCGGATGGTTTGGCAAGAAGCGCTAAAATTTGGTGCTCTTCCTTCTTGTATAAATAATGGAATTATCAAGCTGATTCACAAGAAGGGGGAGAAAAACAGAATCGAGAACTGGCGGCCAATTACGATGCTCCAAACAGGATACAAGATCGTCGCCAAAGTCATTGCCAACAGACTTGCGTGCCACCTGAGATCTTGGCTTAGTGTGGACCAAAAAGGTTTCATCAAAGGCAGGTCCATCCTGGAAACCATTATGGATATTTGGGAAGGTATTCAATTTGCAAACGAGTCTAATCAAGATGTGGTCTTCCTCAAGATTGACTTTGACAAAGCCTACGATAGGCTAGAATGGGACTATATTCTGCAGTCGCTCCAAGATCTCGGATGTAGT
This sequence comes from Ceratopteris richardii, assembly GCA_020310875.1. Classification (NCBI taxonomy): domain Eukaryota; kingdom Viridiplantae; phylum Streptophyta; class Polypodiopsida; order Polypodiales; family Pteridaceae; genus Ceratopteris; species Ceratopteris richardii. The sequence continues at coordinate 155,965,733 of CM035414.1, forward strand.
CAGAAATTCACCAAGATGATCGCGACCCTTCTCGGCAACGCAACGACCCAAATTAACGTTAACGGCAAACTTTCGAAGGCGATTCAGCTTAAAAGATCTATTAGGCAAGGGTGCCCCCTTGCCCCCCTTCTCTTTGCCATCGCCACTGAGGGGCTGAGCGGACTTGTGGCTCATCATGTGGAGGCTGGCAATATCAAAGGCCTCCAGCTACCTCACGACCACAGTCAAATCATCATGAGACTTTTTGCGGACGATATGAACGCGTTCGTTCACAATGACAATACCAGCCTGGAGACTTTCTGGAGGTGTCTTGATACCTTTTGTGAGGCCTCTGGATCCAAAATCAACCACAACAAGACCGCCTTTAGGGCCATTGTGGGATGTCAACCTGGCCTTCTCATTGATCATGGCTGTCAAATCATTCCGCAGGGCCAAATCTTTCGGCTGCTTGGAATCCCCTTGGGGTTTGGCGTCTCTATGGAGCAGCGATGGAACTGGGTGCTGGCCAGACTTGAAAACAAGCTCAATTACTGGAGAGGCATGCAAATCAATCTCGCTGGACGGGCGATGGTTATCAACACGTTCCTCCTCTCGTCTACCATCTATTTCCTTTCTTGCTGGAGACCGAATGAGCAAGGCCTGTCCAAACTGAACAGCATCTGCAGAAACTTTCTTTGGACGGGCGATCATAACAGAAGGGGGGTGCCTAAAATCAAATGGGCCATCTGCTCCAGCCCTAGAGATAGCGGGGGGCTTGGCATCCTGGACATTGGGTGTATGGCTAACAAACTGGCAGCCAAATGGATGATTAAAGCTTGGTGCAATCAGGAGTCCTCGTGGGCCAAGCTGATCTTCAGAAACAAAAATGAGTTGGCCCTCACGGGATCCCCGAACTGGAAGAACCTTGACATCATGACCTTGCTATTCTCCCCGATACCTGTCTTCCCGAAAGGCTCCAATCTCGTATGCTCTCTTTGGAAGGGCTGGAATAAAGTCAAAAGCTTCACAAGAATTAGTGAGGACTGGAAGTGGGCGGCCGGAATCAGACAAAACGACTCTATCTGGTTTCCGATACATGGCATTCGGAGTGTGGAGTCGTGGAACATTCAAAATGCCAAGAAGTTATGGAACAAAGGATTCAAAAAATGGAAACACCTCTGGAAACAGGACACCAACAGCTGGATCAACTTCGAGGATATCGACCCTCGCACAAACATCTCCTACGAAGAATGGAACACCTTGCAAAGCAGATGCCTCGCTTGGGATCGTCACAAAACTCGCCTGCTCATGGGACATGATGCTCCGAACGCGCGTGGTCTCAAATGGCACAATGGAAATAGCCTACTCAAAATCCCGAACATCAAAGAAACGACTGACCTCCAGATCAGCCTCAACAAGAAGTGGTGCCTGTCTTGGACGCGGCTTCGGTGGGACATGAAATTCATGGGCATCTGGCACCCACTTATAGAGATTAAGAAGTCTGTCCTCTTATGGCAAATTCTTCATCGGGGAATTTGGACTAACCATAAGGCAAGCAAAATTTGTGGGATCCCCCCGTGGTGCAAACGCTGCCACCGTGCAATCGAAGATGTCCCACACATCTTCCTTACTTGCCCCAACTCCTACAGAATCTGGCATACGGTTGGACTGAAAATCAGAGTTCAGAAACAGTTTAGTTGGAAACAAGTCCTTTTGGGGGAAGCGATTGGTTGCTCTGCGACTCTCTGGAACGCAATCAGAGGGGAAGTCCTGTGGAAAATTTGGCGAGAGCGGTGTGCCCTCAACTTCGGCGACCCCCCCAGGGAGTGGTCGATTGAAAAATCTCTATTCCTCCTTGGCAAAAGGATTGTCAACAGTAAGAAATCCCCACCCTTCAGGCACCATCAAGTCCTCCTTTTGATCAACAACAAGCTCAAACCCAAGTGGGTCCCGCATGAGGGCGACGAGAGGGTGATCAACCTTCTTTGTAATGCAACCTAGGAATCATCCATACTTCCCCTGCTTTGTGGGATTGGGGGGGTCCCGTGGGCACTAGTCCCCTTCTATTGTACCTTTGTTTCTTAATTTAATTCAAGTCCGGGAGAGTAGGCTATTGCCGAACTTCCTTTATATTAAAAATGTCGGGAAATCGGCAATCATCAATGGCCTCCATGCAATGAGCCACACTGGTCAGTACTATTGAGGGCTTTCATGACATCAAATATTGTTTTCTTTTTCTTTTTTTTAAAGGCTGATTGGTATTGTTTTGGAGAGCATTTTGTTATCAATGTCTATTGTTGTGGAAAGCGGACACTAAATGCTATGAGATCAGCTAATTTGGACCATGTTATTTAACAGTGTACTAAGGTTTATACTGAACATCATCAAATGCATCGATGGCATCACAAAGACTCGATCTTATAGTTGTCTGCATAGGAGTGGCAATGGTTTTACAGTCCTCAATTTTGAAATTTTGCAACAAGTTGTTGATGTATTTTGTTTGAAACAAGACAATTCCTCCATCAGCTCACATTAATTGAATGCCTTAATAGTGATGCAAAAGCCCCAAATTTGACATTCCAAAAGAGGCATGCAAATCTGTTAGAAAATATGTCATTGGGGCAACCTTCCACTAGGGACCCCACCTGCAGGTTAATTAAATTTGGTATTGGCAATGGTGGAATGGTCCCATTTCTGGGAAATAGTAATGAATTCGATTTAAAAAATATATATAATGTGATTGTACTCCTTGAGAGCTATCCCATCATATATAATACCTGGCTATTTGACAATAATTCGTGGATCAAAAGTCAAACCCTAGATTTCTGCATTATGTCTGGCAAGCACTTTTAATATGACATTTGACAGTTATAGAATCTAGATTAAATCCAGATTATATGATTCAATGGTTATGATGTATGCCACATGGGCACTACTAAAAACTACAAAGGCCTAAATTAGACAGTTCTGCAAAATGCTGCAAAAATCGTGGGTGGCAGCTTTTTAATTTTGTAGGCTGATTTTATGCCTTGTTTTTCGAGGGCTCTACTAGTCTGTATAAAGACATAGCTTGAGGGCTCTAATCATCACTTTTGTGAGTCACTCGTCATTTGCTTTGCTTGAAGAAGGTGGTCCTTCAACTTGGAGAGGTGGAGTTATGTTTTCCTGATCATCTACAATTGTGGAGCAGCTTGGAGCTTATCTTTTTGGAGGAGATCATCTTCAGCTTTGGAGATTGTGGAGTTATGGACAGCTCTTCCATATCTCTTGTGTGTTGTCTATCATCCATCTTGTCTCCGTTTTCTTTGTGTCTTTGTATTGATTGTGGGCTTTAAAACCTACAAAATCAAACAATATGTATCTCATTAAGACCAGTGAGAAGCATGCCATCAAAATTAAGTACATTGATGAAGAATACATCATTTGCATGCTTCACATACAGGGTTCTCTCAATCGAATTTTTTTGAAATCCATGTGCCAATAGCTACATCTGTATCTTTTCATACCAAGCACGTGTGCTTATTTCAAACCATATAATGTCTTCTACACCTTATTTTCTTGAAATTCTTGTGTAAAACTTTGGGGTTGAAATACATACACTTCCTCATGTAAATTGTCATTCACAAATGTAGCTTTAATATTTGATCATTTTGAGCTTGAGGTGAAAGAGATGCTAATATTTTTGTAAGTTTTATACAGAGAGAGCGTGATTAGGTGAGGTGGAATGATAAGTAAAATGTTTCTCCATTGAAGGAGCTATAAAGGATTCTGTTGTTGGGGAGGAGAGACTTTGCCGATATCTTTTGGCATTTCTCAACAGTTGTCAAGCACCTCTCAAGTGGAAGAAAGCCATAAGAGGAAGCAAGGGCTAAAGAAGAGGAAGCAAGGAAATTACTTGTAGAGAAAGCAAAACCTAAAACACTACTGGAGCTCAAGAGGCAAGCATACCTTGCACAAAAAAGATTGAGTAACCCAAAGCCAGAAAGGGTCTCTGATCACAACAAGGTATGTTTTTGTATTAGAGTGCAGGTCCTACTACCTGTGATGTTTGGCCTACATGGTGAGCAGGTTTGTGTATGATTGTTGTCATAATATACGACTGATATTTTATCATAACATATTCACTACAATTTGGCTCTGTGTATGAGCAGTATCTGTTTCAACTTTGGTTGTCACTTCTGCATGAATTCATTTCTGTGATGTCTATGTATCCAAGGCGCCTAATCTGTCATTATTGTTGCCCCCCCGTGCTTGAACGTCTGCCCTCTTCATACTATCACCTTTTTATAAAAATCTAAACGCGATCAGTTTTCGTACAAGAATGTATGCTGTAAAATTGTCTGCTGTATGTATATCATACATATGTTCGTGTTAAAAACATGTTGTATCTCATCTTCAAAAAGATTCAATCTTTGTGCTTGAACTTGCAGGACAGTGTTATACTCTCAGTACCTGAAACACTTTTGAACACATTTTCAAGTTTCAGTGGTGATCTTGAAGATGAGAATGATATGGAGAGCCTTGTAGAGATTCAAATGCATGAACTAAGGAAGGTGTTGAAGGTCTCCATAGAACTGGGTGACAAAGGCTGGGAGATTCTGGGTAGGAAAATTCTGAATCTCTACAGGATATGTAGTCTAGGTAACTACTCTTTGGATGCACTTTCCGACGAGGCTGAGAAGCAAATTGGGCACACAAAGGTTTGAAACAGAGACCTTCTTGTCGCAGTTGAGCTAAGTTAATAGCTACATTACATGTAGCTTTAGTGCTCTGAGCTGTATTGATATTTGGTGTCGCAGCTGTGTTTGTTTCAGCAATATCTTTGTTGCTTTACAAATAATTTGGTTCATTTGAGGAGATGGTTTTCCACAGAGCTTGATGGAGACATTTTGTCTTTGGAGTTCTCGATCTAATTTATTCCAAAGTTTGGGGCTTTGGAGGTAAATATTGGTTAGAGGAAGATTAAATGTAAAGCAGTCCAGCATGCTTTGCATAGAGAGTCTACTAACTCAAGACTGTTCTTTATAAGCTCATGGTTGAGAGGCTTTTTTATGGATTTATTTTTGAGGGCATATTTTCTGAATGTAATCACCTAAAAGTAAGATCCTGTATATAAATGTTAAATTTGTGTTTTTCTTTTGTGCGTGTGTCAAGTCATGAGTGCACATTCTCTATCTTGTGCTTGGATTTCCCAGAATGGAACACTCTTTCAGTAGACATTGTGGATCGCACAGTCAAGAACATGTGCAAGGTATATGGCGTGTTAAAACTTTCTGCTCGTATCTTTTGTGCACTTGCTAAAGTGATCCTTTTTTGAGATGGATGTTGATGCTAACAGGAAGGGTTTGAACTTTTTTCTGGTGTTCTGTTCAAGTTTCTTGTACCCTGGTTCATACTAACTTCAGCTGTATTCAGATTTCAGTGTCCTTGAGGTATGTCTTAAATTTTGTGCCACCTTTTTCATGTGAGAATTCTGACAAGGGAGACATTCTGGGAATTATGGAGAAGGTTGCATGCTTTGTGCACAGTTAAGAAATGCATGCTGACCTTGATCTTATTATCAATCTGGGTTTGACAATCAAGTACAACCACTTAACTGAAGTGAAATAGAGTATGCATAAAGTGCTCATCGTTTCAAATGTGAGACAACTGCATTAAGTGTGCATTGTTTTTAATGTAAAACACATGCATGCGTGCATGCACACACATGCATGCACGTGTGCGTGCACACATGCACACGCGCGCGCGCGCGCGCGCGCACACACACACACACACACACACAGAGGGAATGGAAGGAAGAGAATTGACAATTATCAGTGCGCAGAGATTGAGGGATTCATCTTGTTATAGTAATGATGAAAGGTCGTTTTACTTTCATTGTCTGATGCAAGATGAATGTGAGGACTCAGTCATCTTGATCACATGTTATCGAATTCAGGGAAATAGTGATTTGATTCTTACATTGTTTTATGCAATATGAATGTAAAAGCTTTGCCATCTCATTTTTTTAGTTCTTAAAATTAGGAAAATCATTATAGGGATGCTTGTCTTCACCTCTTCATATTCAAATGATAGAGAGTAGTTTGCGATATTGTTTTCTACAATTATATTTGCAGAGTAAGTGAAACAAAATGTTGTTGAGAAAAAGTGATTCAGCCAGAAAGGTTCTTAAAAAAGAGAAAAACTAAAAAGAGACGAGAATTCTAGTCATAGATTATTTGTACAAAATCTTGTAGGGACAGTAACCTACAAGCATCAGATGTCCCGTTGCTGGATAACCTTTGAAGAATCTATATGCAACCCTTAAAGATCACTTTTATCCGAACACTTTTTTGACTTTGAAAATTTTTATTTTACCTGGTCTTTCTAGTGAAAGTCGTATATGTTTTTGGAACTTGTGTGCGCATGGACACATCACCCAATGTGCTTATAGTTAAATGGCATTGTCAAGTGGTTTGGAACAGTTGAGGGTCTCTATGTATAGCACTTCTCTTCAGTAATACATGTTGAAGCTGTAGGATTTTTCCCATGTTTCTTCCATATTTTCTATCTGCAAATGAGAAGAAAAGATCAAAACATTCTCTATCGATTATGTATCTTTAGCTTGAAGGTAATTCAAACCCTAATCTGTTTCCTATTATTTTGGTCTGGATCTCCCTATGAAGAATGTGACATGGAAGTGTTGATTCTTGTTTTCTATAAGAGGATAGAGAGGCTATGGGATTTGAGTTCCATTAGGTCGGAATCCGATTGCAATTCCAATTTGGATTTAGCCCATTTCATGTCTTCATCATTTTCCTCATTCTATTCCTTAGGAGTAAGCAATTCTGGAATTGAAGTTTGGAATAAATGAATGTCCTTAAGGATGTCCTTCATATATTGTCCTTTTTTTTTTAATCTTTTGCATGAAAACAAGGTTGCTGTTGATGGTAAGAACGTACATGTTTCTCTAGGTAATATGTCAATTGGATTCTTGAGGTTTGATTTGGAGTGTATGTACACTTGTCTTATTGCAAACTTGAAAAAGGATTGAACCCTCCCCAATCTTGTGATCTTCACTTTAAAAGTAGAATTTGAGGATGTGATGCTCCTGCATTTTCCATCTGTGTATACGAGAGGATCACTCAAAAAACATATTTATTAATAATTTGGACATTCAACGACTTGATATCAATCCTTGGCCATTTGCTTGATCAACATTCGTGTTGCATTCTCACCATGAGAAAAATGACCATGTGTCTTTTGTATATAGGAAAGGAACAATTTTCTCATTTTACCTTGGGCATTCTTCCCTCGATGAAGTCCCTTGACAAAGGAAAGCTTAACTTATGGGTTTTCAACTTCAAGTTTGGCCAATGTTGAATATGTAGGTTTCAATTGGGTGAAGGTTTAAAGTGAAGGAAGGACATTGAATTAGCATTCACACAAAGCTATCTTTGCCCATCGTAATTGGCATTCCTTACTTTCCCTTTTTATTAGGTGCCCAATGTCCTCTCTGCTTGATATTCACGTCGAAGCTTGTTAGGATGCCCAAAACTTCGAATTGTGATTCTTTGGCTCCTTGCATCCATGTTTTGGATCTATCCTTTCATTGGTTCCTTATTTAATGTCCAATTTTTTGGGCTTTGAGGCAATACATAAGTCCTTTGGGAACCTTAAGAGTTTGACGAGTCCATTTGTAACCATCATATTGGTATCATTTGCAAATGCATGGATATTAAGACTTTCTTTCTCATTTTGGCGGACCTTTGAATTGTATTGTAACTTGTTTGCTTGATGTGACATCCCAAATCATTGGGTCCAATAGCTATCAAACTAGAGGGAGGCTTTTCTTGATAGTCTTTAATGTATAATGCACTCAATCTATGAGTATTCAGATATAAGTTGCTTAGTATGATTGCGACTCTTGATTCTAGCCGCCCTTTTTTTAATGGATTGCAAAAGAACTTAATTCCAATATGTTATATTTGTTGTTCTCAATCTTACAATGTCCTTCCACACTGTCAATGGTTTCTAGAATACATTTTTCTTTGAGAAGATTTTTTTGCCTTCTTCAACCCATTCATTGTTGAACACACTAATCCTTTTGGCCATTAACTATAATAACTGGACCACAATTTTTAAAGCTTGTTGCTTTTGTGGATGACTTTGTGACACTTATCCATAATTATTGGTAAAATAATGTTGTCATCTCGATCATCCTTGTTTTTAGGCTTGCTTCTACCATGTTTCTTTCCATGGTTAGAATGTTGCAAATTTCATGCGTCTTTGTTATTTGTGGAAACCATAGGCTTTCTGATAGTTATTTCACTAGGAAATGAGACATTGTAGAGAAGCTTTCTAGTAAATGTACTATATCTAATGGTTATTCAAAATTTAATGATGATGCTTGAATGTGTAATGAGACATTGACATCCATTGCATCATACATATTCACTTTATGAGCTTAGAGGTTGAATTCCATTGCATCATCCATATGCTCTTTGAGCTTGGAACTCTGAAAAAAGAACAAATTGAAGAATATGAGTTGCTCTAAAGTCTCATGGTCCAAGAAAAAGAGAGCAAATATCCAAGTGCAAGCAATTTCTCCAAGTGCAAGGAAGGTGGTACAATGTTTATATCCTTCAACAAACTCATGGGTGATGCAAATTCTTCCACATACATATGATGGTATAAAGGGGATGTTTTACAACACATTATCAGGTGAAATTGACTTGAGCTTCTTCTTCATTGGTTTTCTCCACTACATTTACATTGCTTGGCCTCTTGTTGAAAGTATCTTTGTTGTTGTTGTGAAGGCAACAATGCTTTGCAACGATCATGCATGGCTTTGAGTAGGATTGTTACTTAGTCTTCATTTTCAATGGGGCAATGTACATAAGCTAATTGGATAAAAATAATCTTCAACTTGTTTACAATTGTAGGTATATCCTCTCTTTGAAACACGGTGAGAGAATAAAGATGCATTTTAAGTGCTATTTTGGAGTTTTTAGAAATAGCTTTAGAGTTTTTCTTTAGAGTAATCAATGGTTGATTTGTGTGGTAGTGCAAATATCCAATAAATATACATAGTTATCATCAAGAGAGGTGAGTAACATTCCAAGTGCTTGCTCATCTCTTTGAAATGTGGTAGTCCTCTTCTATGCTCAAGTGTTTCATTTGCTGCTTATGGTTAGTGATGAACCATAATTGTTTGGTCATGGGATGTTTGTTGTGTGTGAAACCTTGGCCATTGAATCTATCTAGAGGGTTTTTTAGTCATGATGGAGAGATCTTAGCAAAGACGCTATGGTAGTGTTTAAATCCTTACGAAAATGTTTTAATTGATGGATTTATAGTGACAAGGTCTTATCACTCAACGACAATCAGAGAAGTGTCTAATCCCATGGAAATTAAAGATAAACATATATACATGGCATGCTCAAACCTTTGAAAAGTAGGAGTGATTATAGAGCATTAGAAATTGGGTTTCCTCTCCTCAAGTCTATCCAAGTTGGGTGTTAAAAACTATTAACCTTTGTTCTCATATTTACATAGCCACCTTCTTCACTCAATATAATCAGTCACTATGAAAAATATCCACACTACAGACTAGAAGGTTGGTCAGGGTTCTTGGCTCAAGGGCTATCTTGTTGTAGAGCCCTTGACTTTTCATTTAAACAAGAACTTGCATTATCATGCATGGTTGAATATTCATATTCAAATAATAACATTCTTCACCAAACTATGCAAATTATTAACTGTTTTTTTGCTTAACCGACAAGTAGAATACAATATGGCGATCTTCATAGAATATATAATTAACTTAACTCGTCAACAAAGATAGAGCACTAGAATGTAATAGATAGACAAGATAACACAACAAACTCAATAATATGGTTAAGAATTTTGCATGCCCAAAGCACCACTAGTGGCCACACCATGTTGCCATATGTGTTCATCACCAAGAATCATTCTATTAGATTAGTCGCTTTGAAGGGGTCAGATCCCTATGTACAAAGTTTCAAAATATTGCTCAACAAAAGTAACATACAAAAATATTAATTAGAGTATATGTTTTTAGCGTCTGCTGACCCTAACATTGACATGCTTAGAGGACTTGAAACCAACTACGAGGTGGACAAATAGTTGCCATCATCTTCGTCCGATGGAGGGAGGTCATCTTGACAACATCCTTAAATAAATCGGGGGCCTCCAAAAAAATTAGTCCGTAGGTGCTTTTGGGTTGCTATCAATAAGTACCAGAGTGCACTTTGATCAAGAAAAATGGAATCCAATGCCTATGAGCTAGCATCCATACTAGTTTGTTTTTAGCAAATTCATAAAAGATTTTCCTTCAAACTTATGTGGAGCTTACGAGACTTGTTTGGACAACGTTAGATATTAATTGATGTGTCTCAATTCAAATAGATGTTTACATACGTGATGAGGTTGTCCATTTGCATGATGTCTATGTGTACCATATTTGGTCAATGAGAAATTTAGGTGAATACATGATACGAAATTTTAGATGGGGGAAACTTTGAATTCTCTTTCCATGACATAGCTATATATAAGAGAAAGTAAGATCTATAGGTAAGAAGATGCATCCATCTTAACACCTTGAGATAAAATTTCATGGAGCCTATGAGTTGGGTTTCTCATTTTGTAATTAGCCCTTTCTTTGCTTAAGTGCATCTTCTATGCTTTTTTCTTTGGTTCTTCATAAGCTTGAATATCTTCTCTCTTTGACTTTCCAAAAATGCTTCTATGAATTTTTATCTCCAACACTCACCTCTCATTAAGTCTATTGTCCCTGATAGACCATCGTCACATGAGTTGTCATGGGGAAGAATCGGTGTTGAAGTGCATTGGGGTTCCCGAGTTCATGCATGATAAGATATGATAGACATTGAAAGTGATATTTCTTGGTCTTAAAAAAAAGAAAATAGTATGGGTATACTAAGTGTAGTGCATGGGCAAAAATGAAGAAAATTGCATATATATAGGATTTTAGGGTGGCTTCATGCATGCATACTCCAAAAATGAAGAAAGAACACAATTGTGCAAAATGAAAAAGAGTTTGGAGAAGGATGTTCTAGGGCTAGTTGCATTGGAGGAACTTCACTTGAGGATATTGTGGTTGACTTTGACTTGATTGTGGCTCCATTGAGTATAATGTAGAGTTGGGCTCAAAGAGAACAATATTTGAATCTTGAAAGGCATTACTTGACACAATGAGAATATGTAGCATTGTGGTTGTTCTTTTTAGGTTCCCTTTGATAACACACATGGACTTTTTCCATGCTCCATGATTTGAAAATTGGACACTTAAGACACCAACATCATCAAACACACATTGAAGAGGACTTCCTAAGTATTCAAAGAATGGACCCTTGATAGGACACAACCCTTTTAAATCAATTACTCCATGAAAATTAGTAATTGCATTGCATTTGCTTCACAACTTAGGTGTCCTACAAGCTACATGTAATAATAGACCAAGGCAATCACCTTACATTTGAATTTGGCTAAGATGTTAAGATCAAGATTCTAATTCTACTAACTTGTAGGTAATCCAAGATGACTCTGAGAATCACTTGTTCTTGGACCTATGAATGTTTGTATGTAAAGATTTTGATTATTAGTCACTTGAAAGAAAAACATTAGTAACAAAAATAAGGGGATACAAGTGATTTTAACCTCGTACAATGTATTAGTTTTTTTAATGGATATCACAACGATTTTTGATGCAAAGCCTTATAGTATGGCCCCAATTGGATGCATACTTGAAATGGAAATCATCTTAGGATGCACACAAATGATTAGGTTGTGCAATGAGCACATGGATCCTGCATGAAGAGGTTCATCCTTCTCTATTGTAGCTTCTCTATAGAAGATAGATAATTCTTCTTGCATGTAAGTTCTAGTGTGAGGTGCAATTGAAACCATTGGAAAAGGATATTGTTGCTAAACAATACATACCTCGTGACTCACAATGTGTGATTGAGTGGTTACCTTGTGAAGGGTGGATTGGTCTTGGGTTACCACTTTAGAGTTTGCTTCTTTTTTGGAGCCACCTTATGTTCATCTAGCATGTGACGGTTGAGATTTGGAAGGCTTGGGCCTAGTTGATATGGTTTTATATAGTTTAGGTGTCTAAAAGTATGTAACTTTGGCTTCTTCCATAGGCTGAGATTTGGTAGTGATTGTGGAGGAGTGGTTTTGATATGTATGAGATGCAATATTCTTGGAACTTGAGATGTACTTGAGGCCATCTAATGAGTATATCTTGGATTTTGGGACCTAGAGTTGCATGGTGTGCCTAGGCTCTTTTGCATGTTGTAGTTTTTCTTTCCTTTGTACTTGTTGATGGTGAGGCTTTGATTTATTTTGGTGAAGTGTATGTCTTTGTCGTCTTCACTTCATTGATGTATTGATGTGAGTCTTAGGAACCAAAATTTGAGCTTGATCTTTCTAAACCTTGAGGATCAATTTGGGAGGTGTAGGATAATTTGCCCTATGTCTTGAATATGCCTTCCAAGAAAATTCATAGCGTCCATGTGACTACTCATTGAACTCATATAAAGTGGTATTTGTGGTCCGCATAATCAAAATCTGCATTGAGCCTTGAATGTTCTATATCATAGTAGAGATTATTGCCAACTTGGCCTAGAACTAGATATTTGTGGAGATCTCTTTCCAATGTCATATATTCTTTAGTTAGCTCTGATTTGCATTTTGTGTGATATGGGGATCTTGAATTAAGATCAATGGTGGGGAGAACATTCACCACTATTTGTGCATTCATGACATAGTCATTGACCCTTTCGAGAGGACATGGGATTGTTTTGTTTCGCATGAACGATCAATGTGCACTGTGTGCTTGACCATCCATTGGTGCCCAAAGATGATCTCCTTTAGTAATTCATGTTCATTGCAAATGAGGAATATGGTATGTAAGGAGAATTTATAAATCAATACAAAAATACCAATTTTTACACACATTAGATACACATACCTCCAAAAGCAACTATTGAAGCTTAGGTCTCTTCAATACAGGACATCGAAGCAACAAAGAGTGAGTGTTTGATGGTATTAAATGGAGCTTCTATGTCGATTAGTGCTTTGAACACATTCACAATGTGGAAGCTTACTCGGACCTTTATGAGGGGACAGGAACAAGCATGAGGCCCATAGTGATTGTATGTAGCACCTATATAGACCTCATCAAACATTTTTGTTCTTGTTCATTTATCCCTTCTTTGTATCCATGTTTTCCTCTTGGTTATATGTTTGCATGCCTCTCTTTGTGCTTTTTCTCTAGTTGATTTAGCCTTGATAATTGTAAAATCCAAGAGAATAAGGAATCTCATGGATTTAGGGAGCTAAAACCATGACTCACATGGTAGGAAGAATCAATTCAAATCATCCCTAAAGTGTAGGATCACGTTTAGATGAGGGAAAATTCAAATTCAAGCTCTTCACATGTGTATAAGTACACATACTTGTAGTCGTGGGAAGAGATAGCCATTCTGAGAGACATTGAGCTACAAACTTGAGCATACCTTGTGCTCAAACTATCTAAGTGTAGTCCACTACACTTCTCTTGTATCATATGTTTATTAGCATATACATTTTGATACATTTCTTCAAGTACATTTATGTCTACTGTCTACTGTTGCATCTTCCTCATTATAGTGATCTTGTGGAATCGATTTCTCTATATCGTTTGCTATACTTTAACTTGGCATAGTTAGAGTGGAGTGTTTAGTATTTAGATATGATTTTCATAGAGTTTTTGTCCAACGAAGCTCGAGATATGAAGATAGGAAGGTGACTACATCTGCATACCTTCTAGATCCTAAAAAGTCTGGATGACCCCCTTGACTTGTTAGATTCATTTCTCAGTGTATGGTATAGATAAATTCATGAAATAAATTTCTTTTTCTAGCTATACACTTCAAGTATATGTTTTGCAAAATCTCTCTGGTCAATTCATACTAGGTTGTGAGCTTTGAGCATAACACTGAGAAATATTCCCAAAATAGAAGGTTCTTCACATTTCTTGCATATGCAAGTTATTTGTTTTGATGCAAACATTTGTGAATGTTGTTCCAAAGGACTTGGTGGTTCCAAATGCATCATTATGAAGATAAAGGAGTCTTATAAGCATCCTTGAAGTTAGATTGGTAGGTGTAGAGTAGGTTTTCTATAGCACCAACTCATCTCTGGAACCAATCATACCATTTCCTCACAGTGGTATTAGAGCAACAACAAATCAACATGGGAGATGGATTTCCTTCATCCATAGACAAACTGGATCAAGGTAATTACACAGCTTGATCACTTAGAATGGAAGCTTATTTTCAAGGCAGAAATCTTTATGGTTACATATCTCGAGATGAGATGATGCCAATCCTTAGAAGCAAGGGTCAACCAAGTCAAGAAGAACAAGAAAGGTTAAACACATGGTGCTCAAAGGATGCCCTAGAAAGTTCATATATTCTAAACTCAATCTCTAACTTTACTTCCACACATCAAGAGTTGCAAGACTTCACAAGAGACTTGAAATGGTCTTGAAACATTCTTCTCGTCAAGTACCAAGGCAAGGAAGAATCAATTATTGATGGAATTCGCCACACTCAAGAAGATGCCCAAGCGAAGTGTAATTGATTTTTTCACCAAAATGAAGGACATAGCAGATCAACTTGGAAGCATTGGATAAATCATTGATAAAGAACAGGTAGTAAGACAAGTGATCAATAGAATAAAGGGAGATGACAAATGGGAAACTTTCACCACAACCCTAGAACTCTACATGGACATGCATGTCCTTCACAATTGTTCATACATGAGGAAAAGCTTATGAAGAATAGAGAAAACTCAAAAGGTAATCAATTCTCTACTCTCTATACTGATAAGAACAAGAATAAATATAATAAAGGCAAAGGTAAAAGTAAGATGATGAAGGTAGTACCTCTCAAGAAAACTTTGCAGGAAGAGGTAGAGGTTCAAGAGGAAGAGGGAGAGGAGGAAGACAAGGCAAGGGGAAGGATCAAAGCTCATATCCATGTGCCATATGTGGCTTAACTAATCAAATCACTAAGAATTGTTTCAAGAACCCTAGGAATCAAAGAGGAAGAGGTTACAACAGAGGAGGCTATGGAAGCTCAAGAGGTAGATTCAACAACAACAATGGTTACAACAACAAAAACTCATTCAACAACAACAACTATCAAGGAGTATACATAGGAAGGAGAGACTACAACAATTATGCAAATAATCAAGCACAAGAAGATTCACTTCTTTTGATGAACATGAACATGAAACAAGGTAAAGTAGATGAACATGTATTCTATATAGAGTTAGGTTGCTCAAATCATGTAGCAAGGAATGTAGCTCTACTCTCAGACTTGGAGGATCCAAGGTATAGACATGAAGTCCAAATAGGAGATGACACAAGGCATCTGGTGGAGAGTATAGGCAATGTGAAGACTTCAGATGGTAATATGAATCTATTGAGCAAAGCATTGTATGTGCCAACTATCACCAAAAACCTCATAAGTGTAGGTCAAATTGTTGAAAACGGATTGCAAGTGAGATTCACAAAGAATGGACTATTTCTTGAGGATCCACACCAAGGGTTCTAGAGAATAGCAAGAGGAGAAAAATTAGGTAGATTATTTACATTTGAACTCCAAGATACCAAAAATATTGCATTGTTCAATTATGGTAACCGAACTTTATCAGAGTTGGAAATTTGACACAAGAGATTAGCTCACATAGGTGAAAGAGATCTGAAGCAAATCAATAGGGATCAAAATTTACTTATATATGGCCCAATCTCCTAGTCTTGAAGATCAAACATACCCTGAACATGTGTATAGGTTGAGGAAAGCCTTGTATGGCTTGAAACAAGCTCCCAAAGCTTGGAATCATAGACTTGTAACTTACTTGTAGGATAATGGTTTCATTGTAAGCAAGGCAGATCCTTCCCTCTTCATCAAGAGGAATCATTCAGAAGTCATATACCTTTGTGTATATATGGATGATATAATGATGCACATGGAATAAGAAAGATCAAAGCTCAAATGAAGGAGGAGTTCAAGATCAGTGATCTTGGATGGCTCAATTACTTCATAGGATTGGAAGTGGTTTACAAAGAGAAAGGTATGTTTCTCACTCAGAGGAAGTATACTGGAGAGATGCTCTCTAAGTTCATATTGGAGAATACAAAGGTTACATGTACTACCATGGAGGTAAATATGAAATTAAGTGCTCATGAAGGTGAGCTCATTGAGGATGTAACTAGCTACCAAAGTTTGGTTGGAAGTCTAAATTATGCAACTCTAACTAGAGTAGATATATGCTATGGAGTAAGTGTGCTGAGTCAGTTCATGCACACCCCAAGGAAACCTCACATGGAAGCATCCAAGAGAATTATGAATTACTTGAAGGTTGTACTATCCATATACATCTGATATAGGTGTGCACATTGGGTAGGCTCTAAAGATGATATGAGAAGCACATCTGATTATCTCACTTTTGTAGGTACAAAGTTGATCTCATGTTCCTCAAAGAAATGATCCACAATTTCTCTTTCATCAACATCGGCTGAATATAGAGGACTTGCATATATTTCTATACTATAAAGATGATTATGCGCATGATGTACATCTTAGGAAGAACTTGCAAAATCTTAGAGAACACAAATTGTATGGAAAGAAGACAAATTTTTCTTTGCTAAGGATAGACTTGTGTATCTAGAAAGCATCATATCTAAAGAGGGAATTCATATAGACAAGGATAAAATGAAAAGAGTAGTTGATTGGCCCATTCCTAAAACTATAAGGGATGTTAGAACTTTTTTAGGATTAACACAATATGAAAGAGCACATATTAAGATTTTCTCTAGGATAGCTAATCCCCTCACCACATTGACTAAAAAGAATGTAGGATTTGTGTGGACTAACAACTATGAAAAATTATTTGAGTCATTGAAAATTGTATTTTGAAAATACCAAAAATGGGAAAGATTTTTGTGGTTGTAGGTGATGCAAGTAGTAGTCAAATAGGATGTGTTCTTTCATAGGATGGTCGGTTGATATGAATCCAAGAAATTAAGAAAACATGAAGTTAATTATCCTACCCATGATCTAGTCCAAAATATATTTCCACATAACCATTGCTTAGCAATAAGGAAAGGTGTTGGATTAAATTATTAAGCGAGTATGATTTTAACATTAAGTATTTGGTTCGTAAGGAAAATAAGGTCACATGCAATGAGCTGAAAACCTTTATGTAATCTCTTTTCTATAATAAATTCTAATTTTCTCAATCAAATGCAATAAGAACCGAAACAAGACTCTTTTTATGCACCTATCTTAAATTTCTTGCATGCAAATAGGGGATGGATGTATAAAGATAAATTTCATTTGTAGAATGGATCTTTATATTGTAACAATTGATTATGCATGTCTTTTGAGTCTCGATTGAAAACTCAAATATTACATGATTGCCATGATGCACCTTTTTCTACATAGCCACGTGATTCAAGGACCTATGTTGAAATGAAACCTTCTTACTTCTAGCCATGTATGAAACATGATACTAGAAAATATGTTAGTGAATGTTTAAAGTGCCAACATGTGAAGTCTCAGTTTAAGTGAATGCTTGGAATGCAATAGCCTTTGGATGTTCCAAATCAGACGTGGGAGTCTATCTCTATGGACTTCACAACTAGAGGTAAACATGATACCATATTCCTGGTAGTTGATCGGCTCACCAAGCTAGCATATTTCTTTCCTATGAGAAAGAATATTACTGCCTTGAATGTTGAAAGACAATTTATGAGAGAATTTTTTTAACTACATGGAATTGCTTAAAACATAATTTCTGATAGAGAATCTAGATTCACATCAAACTTCTAGAAAGCAATAGTTGAATTGATTGGAACTCAACTTCATATGAGTACAACTTTCCATCCACAAACTGATGGGGAAATCGAGAGGGTTAATCACGTACTTGAAGATATGTTGCATATGTATGTGAATGAAAAGCAAGATAATTGGAGTGAATATTTTCCCTTTGTTGAGTTTGCATAAAATAGTGCATGGCATGCATCTACACAAATGACTCCATTTGAGGTTATGTATGGTTATAATTGTTTGAATCCACCTTTGTTTTCTCGTTTCCCAAATAAAATAGACATATCTAAAGCAATGCTTGAGAAGATGGATGAAGAACTTGGAAAAAGTAAGCAACACATAAAAGAAGCTCAAAAAAGGAAAACAAAAGTCTATGATTTGAAGTGAAATCCACTTGTATTTCAAATAGATGACATAGTATTTCTTAAAGTTACTCTATACCGATCTAACTTATCAATAAGAAAGGATCATAGACTTTCTCCATGATACGTAGGTCCTTTTAAAGTTTTGAAGAAGATTTGATCTCTTGCTTATTTATTGTAATTGCCTGAATATTTAAATGTGCATCCTATATTTCATGTTAACTTACTTAAAAGATGTGTACCTAATGTTGCTCATGTTTTTCAAGAAAACTATAAGTTGAAAGATGATGGCTCTTTTGAGCTTTAACCTGAGATAGTATTAGATAGTAGGGAGATTACTTAGAAATATATCTGAATTAGAGATTTTGGAAAAATGACATACACACCGAGTTGAAGATTCCACTTGGGTGAACTTAGATAATTTTTTGGCAGATTATCCTTCTTTCCAACTCTACAGACAAAGTTCTTAAAAGGGGGGAATAATGGTAATAGGCCTTTCGATAGTGAAATAATTTATTTTGAAATTTACATTATATATTGTGGAGATAATGTTTAGAACAAATAAGTAGGCCATTTTATGCATATAGACAAAATTTAGGGATGACTACTTTCATATTCTCTCTCTAAACCTTATCCGCATCATTTTTGGTTGAAAGTTGAATGAGAAGATGAAAGAAGTAAGCAAAATGTTGTATGAGAGAAAGGTAGAGTACACATAAGAAAATAAAAGTATCTCTATGGAAATTTTGTGAATCATGCTTTAAATACCTCATTTTTGGCTTTACATTTAGTTCACTATAAGATAATGCCTTGATTTTACTCTTGCACTCTCTCTAGAATTTCTAAACTTGCACGGCTCAAAAGAGGTATTTGGAGGAAAATTTGGACTTGGGGCATCTCTAAGAATATTGTGTAGATCGAAGAGCTGAACAATTTCGCCTCTCACAAGCTTAATGTAATTCCTCACTGTTTTTTAGTTATAAGGTTTGGAAAAGTGCCATTTTTTTGATGCTTAAAAAAAAGTGGGCTTCTCTATTTTTATTCAAATCCCTGATTTTGATGCATAGGTGTTGTCATGCATAGCTAGATGGTCTTTTGATATGGCGTTTTGTTGATTTTTTTCTACTTTTGAAAGGTGCTGATAAAGAAAGTCCTTGACTACTACAAATGCATGCTTTTGCAAAAGTCTTGCATGCAACACACGGGGAGCCAAATTTTTTTAAATTGTATCGATTGATTCAAATCTATAATACTAGAAATTCCCTTTTTGTGAATCATATCTTGTATACTCTTTCACATTGGATTTTCTCTTATCTTGTGCAAGTTTTGTTTTTTCTCTATTTTGCTATTCTTGAGTGATCAAAAGCTTGTGATTGAGGATAGCTAGTGATTCAAGAAGCACTACAAGAGGAAGGTTTGACACAAAAGATTTGTGAGCAAGAGGAGCTTATTCAGAAGCTTCGTGGAGAATTAAGTAAAGAATGAGGCAAAAAGCAACTAGAAAGCACAAAACATTTGTTCATAGAGCTGAGTGATGAAGTGGATGAAGGTGAAGGAGCATCTAGTGTGCCTAGAGGAAGAAAAAAAGGCGGTTATGAAGATATGGAGGTGAGTGAGTTTTCCCTCAACCAAGTCTTCAAGAAGGCAAAATTGAATGATTTTGATGGCAAGAAGGAGAGCAGTGAAGATCTAGAGGCATGGATGAAGAGCTAGATGATTCCTTTGATCTTTGGCAATTTGGTAAGGAGTCCGAGGCAAAGCTTGGGATCCTACACTTGAGTGGCATCACAAATCTATGGGGGAAGTCCTATATGTAGCCCGAGACATGTATTAGTCTAGTTCTATGGAAGGAATTTGGAGAGCAAACATACGAATGTTACTGTTGTCCACACTAGCGTATGGAGAAGAACATGGAGTTCTACAAATTTTGACAACATAGATTGAAAAACATAGCTTGTTTGTTGATGACAACAAAGATAAGTTTCTACACCTTCACAAATATGCATTGGGGGGTGATGCTCTAAAGATGAGATTTGTGTTTCCACCAATTATTCTTGCTTCATGCTTGGTAGTTCATGCATATATTGGTTGAGAAAGAAGAAACATATTGTGGCCACTTCTAGTTGTACAGCTGAGTATATAGGGAAGCTTTCATTGTGACTATTGAGTGTGTTGCGTAGATGCCTCTTGGCTGATTTGAATGTTCATTAATCTTCTACCACATTCATCTTCATAGATAGTCAAAGTGCATTGGCAGTTGCGAGGAACTCTATGTTCCATGTTCGCACAAAGCATATTGAGGTGCACTATCATTATGTCAGGGAGAGGCTTTGTGCTCGAGAAATCAATTTAGCTTATGTACCCACACAACATAATGTTGCAGACCTTTCCACAAAGGCTTTGCCCAGGGGAAAGTTTGAAGCTTTGGGCTTACTTCCTTTTGTGGGTTGACTTTATGACATTGAATAAAAGGTGGTTTTCTCTGCTCAACCCTTTCATGTATAGAATGAAAATATGACTATCCGTAAAGGTGATAAATTTGGATCACCTTATCTTTTAGCTTAGAAAGAAACGTTTGATTTCTCACTAAATAACCTATTTCCTAGCTTATGGCATTGTTGTTTATGTCATATGTTTCAACAGAATGTCTTTCAAATTCTATCCACTTATATGTGTTCTCGTTTTTTGGTTCCTCGTTTTTGTGATAACTAGCATTATAGTAACAAAACTAGATATGTGCACAAAATACATTTTGAATCTTCCATTCAATCATTGTGTCCCGATCATACAAATGTTTGTGGTCCAATGCCCACTAGATCGCATGTGAGCCACTTTATTTTATTACTTTCATTCGTGACGTTACTAGAGAAGTCTAGGTATTTCCTATCAAGTTAGAGGATGCGTTTTTTCCCACATTTAAGAAACCAATTGATTTTAAGTCACAAAAAGCATGTAAATCTAGTGATAATGATCTCCTTTGGGATAAAACAATACAAGTAGTCAGCTATCATTCAAGTAGCAAAAGATGTGCTTAACCACCAGCCAATTCTTAACACTTGGACAATGCATAAACCTACTGATCTGAGAGTTTGAAAACTTGATGTGAATCCAAGTTATGCATAAGTAAATCAAGAATCCAACATCTTGTTGATAGAGAACAACATCAAATGCATCTCCTTGATCCTAAAGATTCAATAGAAACTTGTTTCCATAGGAGTGGCAATAGGTAAGGATTTGGGGGATGCCAAACATATTTTTGGCATGCGCATTACTCGTGATAGGAGTAAAAGATGCATATACTTGTCTCAAAGTGAGTACATATCCAAAATATGTCACATGTTTAATATGTAGGGTGGAAAGGCATTGAGTACACCTTACCTATTGGAGACCTCTAAATCTCCAAAGGCTTGATCTATACTGATTTAAGACCACATCTATATCAATCATAGACCAAACTTTACACAAATGTTACCTTGATTTACAAAATCATTCACAATCACTTCTCTGAGTGAAATTTCTTTTTCTTCAAGAAGTCTCCTTCAGAGATTAACTTCATTACCTGCACATATCTTCAAATTTCTTCAATCTAATGTTATACATACCTCCATGCTACCTTTCATATCATCCATCAGACCTTCAAAAGAATCATTAAAACTCTGATTTGATCATTAAGATATCTGATTTGATCATTAAGATCAAAGGTATGTCAGAAACTGTCTTCCTGAAGAAGTGACTTTGACATAGTTAACTTCTAAGGTTGATTTCTCACAGTACAAGTCCCGTTTGGCTAAATGATTTTAGCCATAGCTTCCTTACCTTATAACTTAGATTTTGAATGCTCAGTCATCAAAAACTTTACATTGCACATTGAGATCCAAGGAAAACATTGACACGAAAAAGTGCACAACTTTGAGAGTTCTATCTGTAGACTTTACATATACATGTTCCTATTGATCACACACACAACCTGAAAAGAATTAGACCTTCAAAATTTGAACATAGCTTGATTAGCTTCTAGTTTAGATGTGTACAAAAGATTTCTTGATCCACTTGATCAGGTTGAGAGAAATCAGAGAAAGACTCGACACTAACTCATGAAGATGACTCTCTACACATCTATCACATGAACACTCTCCCCCTTATTTCATTACATTATTGACTTATATACATATGATTCTAGACTTATCCCACATCTATTACATTACTCATTATCATTCTAATGATCATCTATACTCATAGTACAAGAATTTTCATCTGTAATGTACATATGTAGATAAGCTATATTTCTAAGATCTCTTCACTTTCTCACATGACTTCGTTGGCTTCATTTTGATTCCTGACTTTCTTCACGTTCTTCATAATTATCAATTAGAGATTTCTTTGCTCCAATAGCTCCCCGTCAATCACTAATTGTGATTATACCATTCTTCTTTATTTCTTCCATCTCTTTGAACTTCTGTAGCTTTTGCCCATCTAAGCTTTTTGTCAACATATCTGCAACTTGCTCTTTTGTTGATGTATACACAACTTCAATCTCTTTTTCAAGTACCTTTTCTCTCAAGAAATGATACTGAATCTCTATGTGTTTAGTTCTGACATGAAAAACAAGATTAGCTTCCAAATATAATGAACTCATGGTTTCTCCAAAAATAATTGGAGTACTCTGATCAGTTCCAAAACTTTTCAATAAGTTCTTTAACCATATCACTTCTTTTGCAGCCTGTACCATTCCTTTATACTCAGCTTCTATGGATGACAAAGAAAGTGTATGTTGCTTCTTTGAGCACCAAGAAACTAACTTATCCCCAATGTAACACAGATAACCATGAGTAGACCTTCTATCATCTGAATTACCTGCCCAATCTGCATCACTAAACACTTTGATTCTTGTGTTAGAAGTAAAGCCATAATACAAACCTTCACTCAAGGTTCCCTTGATATATATGAGCATCCTTTGAGCTTCAATCCAATGAGTTTTCTTTGGACAATGCATAAATTGTGATAAGACACCCACTGCATATGATAGGTCTGGTCTTGTTAATGTAACATATATTAAACTACCTACCAAACTCTGATATTTCTTCATGACATTAAATTCTTCTCCTCCATATCTGCTCAATTTATGATTTACCTCCAATGGTGTGGTTGAAGACTTGCAATCTTCCATGTTGAACTTGACCAGAAGATTCTTCAAGTATCTCTCTTGTGTAACATATACTCCATGTTGAGTATACACAATCTGCATTCCTAAGAAATAAGACAAGTTTCCCAAATCACTTATCTTAAACTCCTTCTCTATTTGCTTGTTGAGATCCTTGATTAAATGAGCATCTATACCTATGACAATAATATCATCAACATAAATACACATGTATATAAACCCATCTTCACTTGCCTTCAATAGCAAGCTACTATCTGCTTTTGAAGCTTGATATCCACATTCATTCAAGAACTTAAAAAGCCTGTAATTCCATGCTCTTGGGGCCTGCTTCAAACCATACAAAGCTCTCTTGAGCTTACATACATAATCACATCCAATTGAATCCATGAAACCCTCTAGTTGCTCCATGTACACTTCATCTGCAATATACCCATTCAAAAATGCATTCTTCACATCTAATTGTGACAACTTCCATCCTTTACAAGAATCAATAGCAAATAGAGTTCTAATTGTAGACATCTTAGCATTTGGACTAAAGGTTTCATCATAATCTACCACATAAGTTTGGGCATAACCTTTAACCACAAGTCTAGCTCTATATCTAGACACCTCACCATTTGCAAACATCTTTGTCTTATACACCCACTTACATCCAATTACCTTTTGACTCTTTCATCTTTGCACCAATTCCCATGTCTCATTCTCAAGTAGAGCATCATAATCTTCTTGCATTGCCTTCTCCCAATTCTATTTACCTTTAGCTTCTTCATATGTGATTGGATCTTCTTCTGCCTTCACAATATAAGCATAATCTTTTGTCGTTAAGAAAGATGTATCATAGCTATACCTGATAGGTTCTTTTCTTTCTCTCAAAGATCTTCTGACCTCTACACTTCTTGAACTATCAACCACATTTGATTTTGGATCAAATCTTGGCCTATCTTCATCATTGCCCTGTAATTTACTTTTACAATCAACATCATCAATATCTTCTTCATACACCTTTACTTTTGTCTTCCCTTTCCTTTGTATTTCTTCAAGATCTCCATAATCATTTTTTGACCCTCTATACCATGTGCTTTGCTCATCAAATGTAACATCCTTTGTAACAAGAAGTTGCTTTGTAGATGGACTCCACAATCTGTAACCCATCTGCCTATCATCATACCCAATAAACACTTACTTCTCTGCTTTGGGTTCTAGCTTATGTCGTAATTGAGAAGGAACATAAGCATATGCCAAACATCCAAATACCTTACAATGATCAAGACTAGGTTTCTTACCCCACCATGCTTCATAAGGTGTTCTACCATCCAAAGCTTTGCAGGGTAACCTATTCAGAAGGTATCTTGCAGTGTTGATAGCTTCTGCCCATAAGTAGTTTGGGAAATTCTTCTCTTTCATCATTGATCTTGCAAACTCTACAAGAGTTATATTCCTTATTTCTGCAATTCCATTTTGTTGAGGGGAGTACCTGCAAGTTACTTCTCTTTTTATACCTTCATTTTGCAAATAATCATCAAACTCTTTAGAAAAATACTCTCCCCCTCCATCTGATCTCAATCTCTTGAGCTCTTGTCCTGTAATCCTTTCTGTATAAGCATGATAATGTTTGAATGTCTTGAACACTTCAGACTCATCCTTGATTACATAAAGTTTAATCCATCTTGTTGCATCATCAGCAAACAACACATAATATCTGGATCCATTTATGCTATTGTCCCTTGAAGGACCCCACACATCTGTATGAACCAACTCAAGCATATTTGAATACTTGTATCCTCGTTTATTGTATGAACTTATGTGAGCTTTACCTAATTGACAAGCTTCACACTTGTACACCATGTGTTGACCTTCAACATTTGGCAATCCAAGCACTACATCATTCTTTGACATTTCCTTTATAGCTCTCTCATTAAAATGACCTAACCTTTTATGCCATAACTCAGACACCTTTTGACTTCCATAAGTAAACAATGCATGTCCCACATTAGCTTGGACCTTGAGAGTAAAAAGTCTTCCTTCCTTTTGACCTGTAGTGATGCTTCTATATCCCTGATTTGGATCTTGCACATAAACACCATTATTTGTGAATCTGACTTCATATCCTTTCTCCATAATTTGTTCTACACTTATTAAGTTTTTAGGAATAGTAGGAACATAAAGTACCTTGCTTAAGAGTGTGCTTCCACTCTTTGTCTTCACTGATCCAATGCTTTCCACTTTATGCTTGGTGTTATCTCCTGTTTGAACTATATGTCCGCTCATCTTTGCTTCCATTCGAGTCATCAATGATATGTTGCCACTCACATGATTGCTACATCCTGAGACAATATAGAATACCCTTTGATCTTCTCCTATTGCTTCATGTTTTGTATTCAAGATGAGAGTCATGTCACCCTTCTGATCTGATGCATAATTATAATAGTTGTTATTGTAGGACTGAGATTGAAAACTTCTTCCACCTCCTCTAGCATATGAAGTCCTACCACCTCTTCCTCTGAAGTTACCTCTTTGATTTCTGCCTCCTCTACCTCTTTGATTGAAACTCTGATTATGACTTCCACCATTTTGATTGTTATACCAACAATCATTTGCCAAATGATTTGTTCTGCCACAAATCCAATAGGCTCTAACATTATCTTTATTCTTACCTTCCTTTAACTCTTGAATTCATCTTTCCTCTTGTTAAACACGGTATTCTAACTGTCAGAACATGTTTAAACGTTATTTGGGTTCTTGGGAGTGGTAGGGGTCTGTAAAAAAACAGAGGCCCTGTACTTGATTCCCAAAATAACCACTTCAGATACAACAATATACTGATACTGGTGCTGAGAACTCTATCAAGATTCTGTTATACTTAGACATTTACAATTTACGTTTTAGCTCGGCCAACGTGTATCGAATACACTACGATGCTATGTTGCTTTGCACCTAAACTTACTGAGAATACCAGGGACAAGAGTAATAGTTCAACCTTTACCGAATAGGTACCACAATCCGATCAACATCCGAAGACACAGAAGATTCAATCGTTTCAGATACAACGTACTGAAGGTCCAGTATGCAACCCAAGAAATCCTTACTGTAACTTAACCCTTACCGTATGAGGACAGATCTCAATGCTGAAGACAACACAATCCCACACAGTGTTAGAAACACTACCACAGTTACACAGACTTCAACAACAACTGGTAGCACATTCCAAGCACGAGTACTAACGCAATACGTGTACTTAACACAACAATCACAATAAGGATTCGCAGACGATTCGCTTCAGACAACAGATCGAATGATCTACTTGATGTAGATGATACTTACAACCGCAGTAGATACCAATAGTCAACAAACAAGACGTGACACAAATACACACATAATACTTAGAGTACTCAGAAGTTAGACAAACAAAGCTACAACAACGCGCAGACCATCACCCAGACGGACAGTCTAGTGACTCCACGAATCGTCCCCCGCGCGTCTCTTTTCCATTGCTTTATATAAAGATTACACCCATCTTGTAACAACCTTTCACTCGTGTTGAATCCAAAAAGATTCAGTTTTATACAAATGCCAACCCGGCGGCCAACTAACACTTTGGCACGCACGGTGGACTCAAACCCGCAGGTTTTGCAAAATTACTGTTCATCTATTATTCCTTCTAAGTACATATTTCTGGCTAATCTAAAGGTGCGGGCGATCTTTTTCTTTAGAGTTTCTAACATTTTTTTGAGGGTATCCGGTTCTACTAAATGTGCGTCTACTCTTACAGACCTTAGTGCAATGGCTTTGATCAACAAAATTTTTGCTTGGGTCTGCAGAAAGGCTTCTTGTAGGTAGAAATCATTGGATAAAGCCGCATCTCTGGCAACCTGCATTTCGGCCACTTGCTTCTCCATATTGCGTACTCTTTCTTTCTGATTGTCCAATTGATTCTCTCTTCTTTTGATCTCTTGATTCTGAAAATTAATGGTCCTGGAGTATGCATCTCTTTCCCTTCGGAGATTTGTTATTAACTTCTGTGTTTGAGCTTCCTTCGTCAAATAGTGTTTAAGCATGTTGTTGACATCTGATAAAGTTTCATTTGTTCTTTGTAGTTCTTCTTCTGTTTTTCTAGCCTGCCTCTGCTGTTCTTGGCCTTGCTGTACTACTTTGTGTAGCTGAACTCTGGTTTCTTCGAGCAGATTTCCTAATGCGATCCTTGCATCTTCTTTGTCCTATAATTCTTGCTTCATTTTACTTATTTTAGTATTTGCATTCTGTAATGATTCTTCTTTCTTTGTGAGCTCAGCCACTGTCGCATCTCTCTGACTGATAAGCATTTCCTGTTCGGCAATTCTGGCCTATAATTCCTTCAACTGTTCTTGTAGGGATTGGTTTTCGGCTTTGGCGACTAGCAATTCTTCCTGTAGAGGTGTGATATCTGCTTCTATGACATCCACCTTGTGTTGTAACTCATTTCGGATGTTATCAGCGACTTCTCTCATCTAGATTCATAATTGATGTGATAACTGAATTAACAGTTGGCCCATGGTTGCAAGTTCAAAGATTACGGGAATCGAAGGAAGTGGGAGATGTTGACGAGGTTGAGATGAGGACGCGGTGAGCAGCTACTGGGAGTTCGGTGGAGAGTAGTTGGGGGATGAGGAAGAAGAGGCAGTGGGTTCGTTGGGTTGGATGGGTTGAGTAAGGATAATGGGGTTGAGTGGCGGTTCTGGTGGAGGAGTGGGAAAGACAGGGTTAGGTTCTATTACCTGTTCTGTTGTTTGTTGTGCAGTGTCTGTAGTATCAGCAACTGTAGATTCTACTGCTCTAAGCAGTTTGTCGAAAACATCCTTAACGATCTGTTCTTCATCTCTTTGTTTTTCCAGCTCCGAATGTTGCTGTGATGCCTCTTCTAACGAGCTTGTGTTGGCTTCATCCTGATCCTCTTGTTCTTGTTGCGCTTCTGAAGATGATTGCGCGGATGACTCGTGCTGCATAGATGTGGCGGTGTCATGGAAGGTTTCTTCATCCTGTTTTTCTTCTTCCTTGTCATCTTCTTTATTTCCTTCGGCTGAACCTTGTGCTTCACTTTCAGATGAACTGATTCTAATCCTTTTTCGGCAGAAGAGTTGATTGAGTTCTTCTTTGTCGTCTTCATCGTCCTCCAAGATCTGTGCAGATTCTTCATGACGCAGAATTGGTCCTCTAGGTGGGGGTTGTGCTGCAAGGATGGCTGGAAAAAGGAAAGAAATGATGTGTGGCAGTCTGGATCTAGGCATTCCTCCCTGTTTACCTATTTGATGATTGAAACGCATTCCTTGTGAATGCGGTGGAAGAATTAGGATGCAAAATTGACTGGTTCTTGGGCAGCTAAATCAATAGCGGAGTAGAAAGGCCTAGAGATACCATAAGTTCGCTTTTGGAGGTTAAGGATGGCTACTAGGAATTGCAACGCGGATCTTTCAGGTTCGAGGCGACAGAGAATTGCGTATTCATTTGAGGAGTATCTAGGGAACCGTTTGATCATGGTTGCCATTGGCAGATTCGGGCCATTTTCCTGACCTTATCGAGGAAGTCGAAATGCATCAGCAAATGCCTGGAATGTGATTACTGTATGGGATGGTAGGGAGGTGATCGGCCAACTCTTCTCATTGGCAGGTGTGGCAGCAATGGTAGCTATTATTTGGGCAAAGAATGGGTGGGATTCATGACATTTCAGCGAAATTGGATAGCCCACGGGTGCGCAGGAACTCTCCCACCTCGGTAGGGAGTCCGTCACGGAAAGCGGCATAGTTCGCTAGAGCTTCCATGGCGCACACAGTAAACGCAAGCACAAAACGCAAACACACACAGTCACACAAATCACGCAAGCACAGTAGCGATTTTCGAAGAAATGGAGAAGGTTAAGTAGATGCGCTTTAGTGGGAGACAATCGAAATTAGCAATCATGGTGCGACGTTGAGATGATAGCTTCATAACTTCAGTAGGCATGCATGAGTAGAGTCGATAACGCACGGCGGGTGCTTGACATAATTATGTATCAAAACGCGGATATTTACAAACTTATTTTTAAGTGCGCAAAAACAAAAGGAATTAAAGGAAAAGAAAAAGAAAGAAAAGGAAAGAAAAGAGAACGCCAAAAGACGCGGCCAACCATGAAACGTTTCATTGTGGATTCGATGTTTGTTGATACGGCCTCAGCTTCGAACCGTTGATAACTTTCGGAAGAGGAATTCCGGTCAAAGTAGTCAACCGAAAAGTTACTGGGCCCACTTGTTTAGTGATTCGGTAGAGGCCAAACCATTGTAACTTGAATTTGCCAGCAGAACGATTCGACTTTGCATTGTAAAAGAGTACAAATTGTCCTACCGTTAAAACTCTCGATCATGTGTTCGAGCTTGTCTTATCTATACTTCCTGAATAGTCATGAAACTGTGCCATCGATGCTTGTCTAATTCTCTGAGTCTAAAACTCTCGATCATGTGTTCGAGCTTGTCTTATCTGTACTTCTTGAATAGTCATGAAACTGTGCCATCGATGCTCGTCTAATTCTCTGAGTGTATCCAACCGAAAGGATAAAGATTCTTTAGGTAGTAGTTTCTAATTGATGGCTACTCGTAAACTTGGTACAATAATTTCCATTGGTGCTATAGCTTCCAATCCATAAGCTAATTTGAAAGGGGTTAATCCTGTTGCTACCTTATATGTAGTCCGGTATGCCCATAATACGGCAGGTAACAGTTGATCCCATCGTTCCGGTGCTTCCATAATCAACTTTCAAAGTATATTCAATAGGGTTTTGTTTGTACTTTCAGCCAAACCATTAGCACGAGGATAATAAGGAGAACTAAATTTATGTGTGACTTGGAACGAATGTGTGAGTAACTTCATTAAATTGTTGACAAAATGAGTGCCTTGATCTGTAACAAGTTCTAGCGGTAAACCAAAACGTGGAAAGACATCTGTCATTAGACACTTTGCGACCAAAACAGATGTGGCAGATTTTAAGGCCCATGCTTCTGCCCATCTGGTAGCATAGTCTGTACAGGTTAGAATATAATGATTATTGCTGAGTATTGCTGGCGGTGTAATAGGTCCGATAAAGTCTAGACCCCACTTCTGAAAAGGCTCCAATGGCAAGATAGGTTGGAGAGGGAAGAAATGACGTTGTAGTGGTTGTCCAGACCTTTGATAATTATCACATTTTTTGACAAACTTCAATACATCCCTATGCATAGTAGGCCACCAGAGTCCACTCTGCAGAATCTTCCAGTGTGTTAAGTCTACAGCAAAATGGCCACCGGAAGGAATTGAGTGAGCCAAAGTAATAACTGAGTTAACTTCGTGTGGAGGAATACAACGAAGTAAAATTCCTGTATGATCCACATAGTATAACTCCCCAACAATCAACCGAAATCGGCGACTGAAAACTACAATTTTCCTGCGTATTGCCGTAGAAGTGTGAGATGGAAGGCATCCATCAGTGAGAAAGATCAATATCTGATCATAGTATGTAGATGGCATAGGCGGGTCTGTAATTTCATCATGGGTCGGTTCAGAAACATAAATTGCCGGTGTTGTGTCATCTACACCTACCGGAGCTTCACCGGAATCTAAGCGAGAAAGAAAATCTGCTAAGGCATGTGAACTGCCTGGTCGATGAATAACTTCGTAGTCAAACTCTTGTAAAAGCAGAACCCATCGTGCTAATCGACCTCATAGATGCTATTGCCGAACTAGATAGACAAGTGCAGCATGATCTACATGGAAAGTAAATTTACGGCCCAGCAAATAATGTCTAAATTTCTTGACAGAATATACTAGACCTAGACATTCTCTTTCTGTTACAGAGTAATTCCTTTCAGTAGGGGTCAATCTTCGACTTGCATAGTATACTGGTCTGAACCACTTATCGGTTTGTTGCATTAGAATGCTGCCAATAGCTATATCTGAAGCATCAACAAATACATGAAAGGGGTGATCCCAGTCAGGAGGTTGTAAGATGGGGACTTGTGTTAATAAACACTTTAATCGATCAAATGCTATCTGACATTCCTGAGTCCACTCAAATTGTCGAGGAGTCTTGGTGATTAATCTGTTCAGTGGTATTGCCAAATGAGTAAGCCACCGTAAGTGTTGTCCATGCCATCTTACTTGGCCCATGAAGCGCATTACTTCCTTAGGTGTAGTGGGCACAGGTGCTTCTAATACAGCTGTAATTTTATCTGGATCCACCTGTATACCTTGTGCAGATACAATGTGGCCAAGTAGCCTTCCACATGAAACCGCAAACACAGATTTGTTTGGGTTCAAACAGAGTCTGTATTCTCTGCACTTTTCAAAGCAACACCATAAATGGAACAAGTGTGCTACCATCTTGCCAAATAACGAAAAATCATCAAGATAAACTTGCATAGACGAGGTAAGGTAAGGTGAAAATATTTCCTGCATGCATCTTTGAAAAGTACTAGGGGCATTTCTTAATCCAAACCACATAACAGTACACGCGAAAACACCCCAGTTGGTAATGAAGGCAGTCTTCGGTATATCTTGTTCAACCATTCTTACTTGATTATACCCACTGTATCCATCTAGGAATGAATACATTTCGTGTCCTGCTACTTTGTCAAGCATGGTGTCAAGAAAAGGTAACGGGAATGGATCAGGCACCGTAGCTGCATTCAGTTTCCGGTAGTCTACACATATTCGTAGCTGCTTATTCTTTTTAGGGATAATAACAATTGGTGAGATCCATTCAGCATGCTCTACTGGTACAATGAATCTGAATTTGCCTATCAAGTTCTGCTTTTACCTTTGATGCATAGTTCGGATTCATCCGATAGCTGGGTTGCTTGATGGGTTTTGCTCCTGGCTTCAGCATGACCCTATGTTGGTAGATGCGAGGGTCCAAGCCTTTCATATCTTTGTAATCCCATGCAAATACATCAGAGAACTCTCGGATTAGCTGAATTAAGTCCGCTTGAAATATTTTCGGTAAGTTTTCCTTTATCTTGACAGGACACAGATGATCTTTATCTCCTAAATTATAAGTGACCAACTGATCCTCTAGAACATAAAATTGTCGGGGCTTCTCTGTATCGTCAACTGGCTTAAAAACTTGTTGCAGTTCAACGTCATCTATAGCAGCATTATCTTCCTTCTTATCTTCTTCTGTTACAGGAATCACCGTACAGGCTGTGGGATTCCAATTATCTACGACAGATTGTAGATCCACAGTTCCTAAGGATTTCAAATCAATATTGTTCGTTCTTTAAAAACTCTTCTTCTTCATCATCTGACAACCCATCTAACATATTAACTGGTTTTGCAAAATATGGTCTAGCATGCAATTCACAAGGCTGTATAGCATCTAGTTTTACAACATATTTAGGATTATTATCCTTGAAAGTGAGTTCTTGTGCAGACCAATCTTGTATGACCTTGGCTTGCTTCAGCGAAGGACGGACAAAAAGAAGATTATAATCAAGGGTGGATTCCGATAATTCTACGACGACAAAGGTCATCTTAAATGTGGTACCCTCTAAAGTTATTGGTACATTTCAGACAAGTCCTACTGGGTGGACTCGTGACTGGTCAGCCATTCTAACAAAAAACTGGACTGGTTCGATTTCGGACCATCCTAACTTCTTACACAGTGCAGCAGTAGCAAAGTTGACACCAGATCCTCCATCAATTAGTACCTGTGCGATTTTATGATTTTTATACCATACCGTAATTAAAGGAACTGAATGATCGACCGTAGAATCAAGTTCCGATTGCACTGTTGCTGTTGCTGGAATGCAGGAAGGTACAGGACTGAACTGTTGTTGGAATTGTTGCCGAACTCCTGGTAGTAGTGCAAGTAATTGCCCAAGGGGGAGAGTAATGGATGCTTTAGATAAAATTTCCCAGGCCTTTTGTGATTGAATTGTATTTTCCACAGATTCTGAAGTTGATGTGCTGGCTGAAGATGATGTGTCTGCTGAAGATAATGTGCCTGCTACTGAATTAGAATCTGGTTTTTGTGTTGCTTCCTGGGTTAACGGAGCCTGGGTCACTGGGATAGGATCGGGAAACACTGGGGGTTCTACGGTGGTCCATTGACTAGCCTTATCATACATCCTTTGTTGTTCACGTATGCCTGGTTCAAAGACTTCTGCTGCTGGTTGCAGTTGCTTACCAGATCGGGTCTGAATTACTATAGCTTGCATTTCTACGGGTGTGATTTGTACCATATTAGTCATTGGGTTTTGACGTTCTTTCTTCCTCTGATCATACTCAGCTGCATCCTTACAAAATCTTCTAATGTGGCCAAATTAACCACAAAAATGGCAGCGAGGTGGTGGCAAATTAGTATTTTCCTGTGCTGGTCCGGCCTGCCAACGGTTTGCATTAAAGTTATTATTTCTCTGCCCTCTAAAATTTTGGTAGCCTTGTTGCTGATTGTTTCTTATTTGCGGAGGTACATAATGGTTGGTTGGCTATCCTGGTTCTTGTATAATAGCATTGTCAGTTGCTGGTCCCTGTACCTTGGCGTTATACACACAGTTTTCGGTGGTATGTCCGGTAGTGTTGTAGATAGCACAAAATAACTGATTAAGTGCACAAGTGGCACTAGTGTGGCCT
Source organism: Ceratopteris richardii (assembly GCA_020310875.1). NCBI lineage: Eukaryota > Viridiplantae > Streptophyta > Polypodiopsida > Polypodiales > Pteridaceae > Ceratopteris > Ceratopteris richardii. The sequence continues at coordinate 155,999,752 of CM035414.1, forward strand.
GAATTCTTGCATGTGGTGCAATATATCTGTCTGGTTGGGTCTTCTGCAATAGTTTTATTTGCTTTTAACCAGTTTAGGTCTTCTGTAAATCCTCCAACCTTGTTTTCAAGTTGCAAAGCCATTGCAATCACTACATCTAGCGTCATAGCTCCTACATAGCGTATGATCATAAGCTGTTTGAGTTGCGGAGTTAAACCATTGATAAACCATTGAGTGATAATGTCACCCAGCAGGTTGGCATGTGCTGGTGGTAATTGCCTCAAATGGGTTCTGAATAGAGTGGCATATTCCTGCACTGTTTGATTTATCTTCTGTCTATTGTTTTGTAGGTAGTCAAAAATTTCGGCTGGATTCTTCTTTAGCCTGAATCTTTGCAAAAATTCATCCCTTACTGCTTCATAGGTGCCGAAATGGTTAATATCATATTCTGTAAGCCATCTCGCCACTTCATTAACCAATGTGGACTGGAAGACAATAGCCTTATACGCCGGATCAGGTGGATGATTGAGCACTGCGTAACTTATCTCAAATGTGCGTACATGCGCATCTGGGTCATCACCTGGAAATCCACCGAATTTAGTGTACGTTACTCCTGTCGGCGGCGGCCTAGGTGGACATAGTTGTTGTTGTTGCTGTTGTTGTTGTTGCCCGTTCATCGCGCTGATGGTTGTATTGTTACTATCTTCTATATCTTGAGGCTGAATATTTGAATCCTCGGAATCTGTATCGTCAGCCTGTGCACTTTTCGTTTTGATAATCTTGTTCAGTATGTTTCCAATCTCAGCTTCGAACAAGTTTCCTTCCTTCTTGATGTCAAATGTATGATAGCTTACTCCCAATAGCGGTGAGTGGGCTGAAGGTTCCCCAAGAAATGGTAAGCTGTCACCGGAAAACTGTAAATTCTCAGTGACCTGTACCAAAATAACACCAGAAGGTGTCGAATTTTCACCAAAACAAGGTGCTTTTTTGCCTTCACTGATTTCGTTGGCTAAGGCGTTTCTATTCATAAACAAATTTAAATCTTTACCCAATGTTGTTAAACTAACTTCAGGCTGTGTCCTGGTAGATTCTGGAGTTACTATATCTTCAATAGACTGTGCCGAAATCGTAGCGGAATCTACCAGAGGCGTAGTACGTTCCACTGGAATATGACCGGAATCACTACTAACGTTCTTTACCTTCTTACCAACTGGGTTAGACCTATCTGCGCTTCTACCTCCTGGAGGCGTCCTTAGTAAGTTAGGTACCCAAGGCTGTCGGCTCTTTGGATACGTTTCACCGGATCGAGTAACCGGCATGTATCATCTTTTGGTACTAATCGTGTACTATTCTTCCTTACAGCTGATCACAATCTGTAACTATCTTTCACCATCAATCAACGAACATTCTAAATGCCACGTTCCCACAGACAAATGGCAATCTTAATACCACTTTCGTCAAATAAATGACAATCTTGATGCCACCTTCCCACAGACGACGCCAGTGTTAAACGCGGTGTTCTAACTGTCAGAACACGTTTAAACATTATTTGGGTTCTTGGGAGTGGTAGGGGTCTGTAAAAAACAGAGGCCCTGTACTTGATTCCCAAAATAACCACTTCAGATACATCAATATACTGATATTGGTGCTGAGAACTCTATCAAGATTCTGTTATACTTAGACACTTACAATTTACGTTTTAGCTCGGCCAACGTGTATCGAATACACTACGATGCTATGTTGCTCTGCACCGAAACTTACTGAGAATACCAGGGACAAGAGTAATAGTTCAACCTTTACCGATGATCCTAGGAAGACCCTTCCTATGACAACTTCAAATAGTACAAGATTGGGGAACCAACTCCTTGTACCTACAACACTTAGGGGTCACCACTAAGGTCAATCTGAAGGATTATACCTTCAAAGATGTACCACCCCTACAATGGAATCCTATCCACAAAGTGAAAGAAGATTCTATCTCTATGCATTTTGGAAGTTCACCTAACCCATCCTGGATGCATGAAGATACTCATCTGTGGATGTGCAAGGTTGTAGAGGAAGAGGAAAGACACCTAAAACTGAGAGAAGAAGGAACTTCTCAAGGAGAAAGACCAGTTAAAGACCCAGCCTATACACCAATGATCTTTCTAGATGAGGAATTTGAGCCTCATGGTTTGGTAGAAATCTTAGCTACCATGGACATTGTAGTCAATGAAGAACAGTGGACACCTCATTGTGATGAGGAGAGTTATGATATTTCAGTGTTCATGTGTAAACCCTTTCTAGAAGAATGTGACCCTAGTGACTTCATAGAAGAAGAAGAGAATGATGATGATCTAGAGTCCATTGTGATGGATAGTTGCTTTAATTCAGAAAGTCACTATCTAGAAGATGTAGGAGTATTTAACCAACAAGAAGAAGAACCTCTCACAAACATTAAAATTGTAAATTCAAAGGATGGAAGTGAAGGAGATCAAAAGAAAAAGAAATGAAAAGTAGTGAAACAAGAAGAGGAGTAATCACTGTTTGAAGTACCAAAAAACTTCAAGAAGTATGAAGTTGAAGACCGAAAAATTTTGGTACGAATGCCTAAGAGAGAGGCCATTATAGGAGAAGCATATGACAATAAAGAAAAAACCAAAAAGATTGTAGTGACCATTGAAGAGAATGAGGAGTGATGTACATACATAGGAGACAACCTAAGCGCAAAAGAAGAAGTAGAGCTTGTAGCTCTATTAAGGGAATATAGGGATGTGTTTGCATGGCACTATAGAGATTTGAAGGGAGTAGATCCAAAAATTTTCTCTCATACGATCCCCATGACACTTATGCAGCTAAAATAAAAGAAGAAATCGATAGGCTGATTGAAGCTGGATTTATCTGTGAGATTGAGCATACTGAATGGGTGTCCCCCATTATAGTGGTGCCCAAGAAGAATGGAAAGTTGCGAGTGTGTATTAACCTTAAAAAAGTTAATGCTGCTATGATAAGAGATAGCTATCCACTTCCAATCACTGAACATTTATTGGAGCATGTTACAGGCAAGGAAGTTTATAACTTCCTTGAAGGATTTTCAGGCTACAACTAGGTAGCCATCGCCCCAAAAGATCAACACAAAACGGCTTTTGCCACAGAATGGGGAATCTTTGCATTTCGTGTGATGCCATTTGGGATCAACAATGCACCTACAACATTCCAAAGGCTCATGTGTCATGTCTTCAAAGAGTTCTTGTGAAAGAACCTAGAAGTATATGTGGATGATTTATGTGCTCATTCCCAAGAGAGAAGATACCACATCCCTGAGCTCAGACATATTTTCAACAAGTGTAGAGAATATCGAGTGTGTCTAAACCAAGAGAAGTGTGTGTTCATGGTACGACAAGGTAAAATCTTAGGTCACATTGTTTCTAAGAAGAAAAAATTCTTTCAATGAACTAAAAAGATGTTTGTGCCCTGCACCAATACTAACCACTCCTGATTGGAATAAACCATCCATGTCCACGTGGATGCATCCAATTATGCAATAGGATGTGTGCTATCACAACCAACAGGAGAAGGAAATTTAGATTTGCCCATAGCATATGCTAGCAAGCAATTGAACATTTCTGAATGAAACTATACCACAACTGAAAGAGAAGGCTTAGGCATGGTATGTGATGTGAAGAAGTTTAGACACTACCTATTGGCAAATAAGTTCAAGTTTTTTTACTGATCATCAAGCCTTGTTGTATTTGGTCAATAAACCTTGCAACACACGACGCCTAGTAAGATGGTTGCTCTTACTAATGGAATACAACTTTTAAGTTGTTGTTAGGAAAGGTAGAACCCATCTCAGGGCAGATCACCTTTCTCGCATCACTTCAGGAGAATCACCGCAAGGAGTGTCTGATGAACTGCTTGATGCTTATTTGTTCAATTTAGAAGTTGTTCCTAAATGGGCAAATATGTTGGTACTAGTCCTAACCTTTGGCCCTGCAAATAAAAATGTGAAAACGAACAAAGAAGAAATTTTAAAATCACAAAGATATCAAATATTGGTAGGAAGTATGTACAAACAAGATACACATGATGTATTAGCTTTTTGTGTCAAGGACGATGAACGTAGTAGCTGGTTGCAACAAGCCCATGAAGGAGTGCTAGGAAATCACTATTCTAAACAATGAACATTGCAAAATTTGAAACGTTTAGGGGTATATTGGCCTAATATGGACAAAGAAATTCATGAGTCGATTGAGAATTGTCCAATCTATCAAGAGAGACCCCCCGTGGAGCATGCCACTCTTTATCATGTGTCGTTAATTTGAGATTCGAGTGCTCAATTGGTAGAATTTATGAGATCAGGAACAATACCTAGTGAGGCTAGTCTAGCAAGAAAACGAAGCATGGAGCAAGAGGCTCAGGACTATGCCTTAGTAGGAGACAACCTATATCAGAGAGGCAAAGATGGTTACCTAAGACTATGCATTCATGAATAAGACTACTTGAAAGCCTTAGAAACTGCACATAGCAGTGTTGTAGGCAGACACTTCGGTCCTGATCGAGTAATTAAGACCATTCTATTCTTAGGAGTTTGCTGGCCCACTCTTCATATGGATGCAGATACCTATGTGAAGAAATGCAACACATGCCAATGTGCCCAATATCCACTCAGAAAAGATGAGATGCCTTTGAGATCAATGATGGGAGGACATGCATTCTCGAAGTGGGGTATAGACTTTGTAAGTCCTATTAACCCCCCAGCTAGAAACTCCCATGCAGAATACATTATTGTAACCACACGCTACCTTACAGAGTGGGAAGAAGTGAAAGCCACAACAAACAATGATGCTCAAACGACGGCTAAGTTCTTATTTGAGAACATGTTCACAAGATATGGACTACCAATAGAGTTAGTGAGCAATAGAGGCACACACTTCTTAAATGAAGTCATAGAAAACTTTCTCCAAGAATTTTTGGTGATACATAAGAAGTTTGAAGTTTGCCCCCTATCATCCACAAGCTAACAGACAAGCTGAGAGCACGAATAAGATCCTATGTAACATATTGACAAAACTCTTAAATAATAAACGCTCTGATTGGGACAAACAACTTCATCATGCTATTTGGGCTTACCGAGTCGCTTACAAAATAGCGCTCAATGCTACCCCATTTTAGATGGTCTTCGGACAGAATGCTGTGTTACCATTGGACTTCTTAATCCCAGCACTAAAAGTAGCACAAGAGCGTGAGTGGAATCAACATGAATTGTCCTCTAGGATATTTGATCTAGAACGCTTAGGTGAGATGAGGCTATGAGCGGCAACAGACATAAAAGCTGCAAAGAAAAGACAAATGGCATACTTTGATGCACACATCAAGGATAAAGGATTGAAAGAAGGAGATCTAGTGATGGTTTATATGCTAAAGAAACATGCCCGTAAGTTGGAAAAAATAGGATATGGACCCATGATCATTAATAGAATTTCCACTAGTGGTGCAGTTTAATTGGCCATTCTAGAAGGTGACATCTTGTCAAACTATATTAGTGGATGTCGAGTCAAGCTGTATCAAGAACCTCTTACAGAGGATATGTTAATGAGACTCAACACTGCTAAGAAGCGAAAAGAGGAAGAGTTGAGGGTCAGAGAAGAAGCACAAGCAGATACTAGAGAGCACATTAGGCGAAATAAGTTAAGGTGACTAGTCCTAGATGTCAACCCGAAAGCCCCAAAATATCACATGGACATGTGCCAAAAATTGGGCATAATTACTTCTCGCATAATCGATCGATGCTCCTTTGTGACTTTGGAGGTTGGACGAGGAAAGAGTGTAAGGAGTGTGAGAGCCTTGGTTGACTCAGGTGCAACAACTAGTGCAGTTAGACTTTCATACTGCAAATACCTACAATTGAACATCAAGCCCATAGAAGCCTATCTCATAGGTTTGGGAGGTGTGGAAACCCCTTGTTTGGGTGAGGTGGAACTTCCGATCTACCTTCAAGACATTCCAATGAAAGTCAAAATGCTAGTGTGTCATGATGAGGACCTTACATAGCCACTTGTTTTGGGTCAAGATTGGATTCATGACCATGCAGTCAACTTGAACCTCAAAAGTCAACTTCTTTAAGTTTGGGTACATGAGCAATGCATTACATTAGAATTAGAGAACTGCATGCTCACAGATCATGGCACCACACACTCTCTTAGTTCCTCTCATACTAATCTTCATGAACAAGATGTTGTATGTGTCAAAAGCTCTATGATCCCGAAGGACTCAATCATGGAAGGAAAGTCGCCAAGGCAATCAGAACCTCCTTCTCTTTCAAAGAATAAAGCATCCACAATAGTTCAACCTTAGAAGCAAGTGAAACAGTACAAGACAATCGGTATATGAAATAGAAAAAGAACCTTCAAGAGTAAAGTAGTTCCGACCATAAAGCAAATTTGGGTACGAAAAGGAGAGCAACCACTAGCCATGCCAACACTATTCCCACCCTGGCGAACCAACCATGGGAAGACAAGAACCAAGCAACCAGGACAACTCAACCAAAAGGTCTTCGACAAATTGGGTACCAAAAAAATTAGCTTCAGCTCAACAAGGGCGATTAAATATGTGGGTTCCCAAAGCACTCTTACATGCACAATGGCCTATGTTCTCCACCATGCAAAAGGTCTCAAAAAAGAAGCCAAGGAAAGAAAAGGGTAAGAACCAAGCACAAAGAACAAAAGAAGATAAACCCAACCCTTCAGCAAAAGTAAGAATACAATCATCAAGGATATGGGTTTGGAAGCCAAAAGTACTAGTAACTTCCATAGAACCGAAGAACCAACCACACTGGGCACCAAGTTTCAACAACCATCCAAAGAGGAAGAGGTCAGAGGTGATCTCTACAGGGCCAAATACTATTCTCAAATGGATCCCTAAAGGGAGGAATGGTCAGTTGTCATTTCACCATCGACATATCACATCATTTCAAGATCCACTAGCTACCTCCAACAAAGACTGCACCAACATCCACCAACAATATTGAACGCCTTGACGTGCAACAACCATGTGCCTTTGGCATAACCTTATCTTTTGCACCATTCAAGTCATGCATTTCGCAAGTATGCATCAATATAGGGCCATATTACATGGCCGTGCAGAGACACAATTGAGAATCCCAGACACATGAGACACACTTGCTAAATGTAAAATATTTTATTGATGCTAACACCTTTCTTCTTGTCTTGTGACATTGTTTAGAAAAAAAAAGAGAAGAGACATGTCAAGATTGTGCACTTGAAGAGTCTCTAATGGGAACCATCAACACAGACATCCATCAACAAGAAAGACAATCCATTGGTCAATCATCATGATGGGCATACAACATGAAGAGCGAAGATTGATGGACCTTTCACCATGGTAAGAATCGCCTACTTGGGCAACACGACAACCATGATAGATTAGGAAACCTCTTTGCTAGCATGCCCTTGAGCACTTAGCTCAAGACCCCACTTATTGCACCATACTTCTTCCCATGCATTCCCGAAGTACGCATACATAGGGCCACATTACAAGGCCGTGCACATGGCACATATTTTTTTCAACCCATGCACTAATGAACTTAACCATCAATCATTATGGGTCAAAAGTATTGGGCATCCTACTATGAAACTCATTTTCAAAGCTCCAAAGGACATTAAGAGTACAACAACAGTACTTATGAAGCAATTCAAAGTCGACAATTGCTCAAGGTCAATATTGACAACCTCTTTTGAGCAACTATCAATCTTTGAAAGCACAAAAATACACCATCTAGATCACATCCAAGGAAGAAGTACTTACCAGGGGACCAACTCTCGCATAGGTTAGCCATGGAAATCTAAAGAACTAGACCAATCTACATTTGAAAGATGGACTGCTCTTGTTGATACATGAAGGACACTACCTCTCAGAGTACTACATGAAACAACCACTCCAAGAAGGGTCTATCAGGGATGACAGACTCGAGAGGGGGGTAGATTTGAGCTTTGTAAGAGATTACTTTTGTAATCGAAGCTTTCCATTGTTCCACTCTTTGCTCTTACCTTGTGTGCATGTGTGTGTATGTGTGTGCATGCTTGTCTGCTTTCACTCATGTACTTGTGCCATCACTTGCTCATAGTCTTCATACTAGTCCTCACATCTCCGCGGATTGACATTTATGAGGTGAAGATCGTCATGTTGGTACTTACCATTGTGCTAGAGTGACAACTATGCTGAAGGAGAAGAATTGTCCAAATTATCTTTGGGTTCAGGTTGTAAATATAGCTACAAATCTTGTGAATAGATTACCATGTACAACTCTATATGGAATGAATCCATATGAAGCCGGTGGGGTAAGAAACCAACTCTAGATCATTGTAAAGTGTTTGGATCAATTGCATATGCTTATGTGCCATCACAACTTAGACATAAACTTGAACCAAAGGTAGAAAACTATGTGTTTGGTTTTGATGAAAAGCAGATGGGTTACAGGTTGTGGAATCCTCTAACAAAACAATTTCTTTTTTATAGAGATGTTACATTTGATGAAACAAAGTTGGTATGTGGATCAAAGTCATACAATTGAAGAATTTGAAGAAGAGGTAAGAAGATGTGAGAAAGGAAAATCAAGTGTGCAGGTGAATGGAGATGAAGAGTATATGCAAGCACGCACATCCAAAAGTGGATTAACAAGAAGAAATGAAGATGATCCTATATTTGATGAAGAGGTGTATCCAAACACACATGAAGAATGTGAACCAAGGAGGTCAAGTAGGACAAGAAGGCAACCAGAAAGGTATTCTTATGATACTTCTTATATAACTCAGAAGAACTATGCATATATGGGCAAAGATGATGAAGAACCTTAGAACAATGATGAAACAAAGGATAAGAAGCAATGGGAAGAAGCAAAGAAGGAAGAATTCAATGAACTAAAGGAGAAAAAGACTTGGGAACTTGTTTATTAACCAAACGGTTAGAAGGTAATTGGAAATAAATGGGTTTATAAAGTGAAGAAGCTTGCAGATGGAAGTATAACTAGATACAAAGCTAGAGTGGTGGTGAAAGGCTATGCCCAAACTTATGGCATAGATTATGATGAGACATTTAGCCCTATCTCTAGGATGTCAACTATAAGGACAATCATTGCTATTGCGGCTTCAAAAGGATGGACTATAAGTCAAATTGGTTACTTAGCATTTGCAGGTTCAAAGCTAGTATCATGGAGTTCCAAGAAGCAACCAACATTTGCTTTATCCTCAACTCAATCAAAGTACTGAGCTTTGACCATAACAACTCAAGAGGCAATATGGTTAAAAGCATTTTATATAGATTTGGGACTTGTGAGTTCCAAACCTCACATATTTGGAGATAATGTAAATTCCTTGCATCTAGTAGCAAACCCTATTTTCCATGCAAGAACCAAACACATAGAGGTTCATTACCACTTCATCAAGGACAAGCTCATGACAAAGGAGATTGACATTTCTTTCTTCCCAACTAAAAAGCAAGTAGCAAATATGATGAAGAAGGCACTTCCTACTAGAGAATGAAGACTCGAGCATACTTTAGCTTGAGGGGGAGCTGTTGGAACATCAAGTTTACACTATACTTGAGGTGGATTTGATCTACATAAAAAGATCTATGGTTTGGATTATGCCAAAATATCCATTGAAGCATCATTTTACATATGCTCATTTATTGTATTTTTGTAAAAGAGTTTTTATGGGTAATTTACCATTGTAAAAGCTTAAAGCTTTAGACATGTAAAAGTAGAAAAAGAGAGCTGAAATTCCATGAATTTGAGGTGCTTGAGTTGCAACCAATGAATCAATCAATCACCTAAAAGTAGATAAATCTAGATCTTCACTTTTCCAAGATTATAGGAAAGTTAATTGATTCCCTCCAACAACTAATCCCGCCTTTATTTGAAATAAAAATCCTCATGTAAAAGTCGTGCAACACTTCACGATTTTATATAAAGACTTCAAATCACTTGTACATTACATGGAAGCAATATACATACACTTGTGGCCATCATTGTCTTGCTCCTTCATTTCTCTACATCATCTTCTTCAACAATAGTAAGCTTGCAAAGGTTGCTACTCTCTCTATAGAGCTCCAAATTGGATGACTCAACACTCATTGGAAATTTATTAGTATCTTCTTTGTGTGTACAAATTTTGGAAGCATTTGATTTTGTAGATTTGGAGAAATTTCAGGTTTTCTATCTCGATATCTATCTTTGTGCATTCCTAAAAAATAGGAGGTACCAATATTGAGTGTCAAGTTCATTCCAAAAGCATATTTTGCTTATTTCTTGTACTCTTATGCATTCTATATACTCAAATTTGTGTGTACCACTCCTCTAAACATAATTTTTTCAATTGGAATCATGTTTACCACTATGAGCGTTTGAAGTTGATTGTCTCATCCAACGATAGTAAGTTTTTTGAGTTAGTCAATGTGCAAACTATTTGTTTTGTATCGACTCTTTCTCCTTGATGGTCCAAAGTACATAGTCAATGCACAAACCTATCTGTTTTGTATCAAATCTTTCTCCTTGATGTTGTTGCTCTTTGTCATCCAAATCTATATTTCCAATATGGGAGATCTCATGGTTTGTATCATCACATGTTTTTACATGTTCTCTTCCTTTGGGAACATGTAGATTAGTAAACCAAGAAGCATTGCAACTCATATGGTTCCTAATCCACTATCGATATACAAAGTTCTATCTACTTTGATTGAATTCCCATTCATATGCATCATCAAGAGATTATCATTTTTTTGAACTTGTAGAAGCATAAATACCTTGGTCTTTGAATGGAAAACCTTGATTTTAGCTCCTTTGGTTCCCTCCTTGGTAGAAATCTCAAGCATAGCAGCCAGATTTTTCACATATGTAACACCGTTCTCCATTTGGATTCATGTTTTGTTGATGCGTTCCTTCTCTTCCTCTTATTCCTCCTCTAAATCTTTGTGATGAGGTGGCTCAGTCATTTCCTTGGTTGCTTGAGTGGCTTTGCCTTCCTTTGCCAATTTTTGTATTCATAAAATTCTTTTCTTCACTATTAAGTTTTGAACTTGCATAGCTATAGGAAAATCCATTTTCTCATCATCTCTAGGTGGTGCTATAATTCCAAATAAAGAATAATTGGACATGTACACATCTAAGTGAATGGGTTATACAAATTAGCCGATTTCAAAACTAGGAGCTTACATCAAGCAATTTTCACCTCTTGGAAGGCCACTTCACACTCATTTGTCCAGTAAAAATCATTGATGAGTACATAAAGAGGCTTGATTATCACTAGCATACATATTTATAAAGCATCGATCGTATTTGCAATGTCCCATAAAAGCATGAACATCTTTAGAAATTTGTGTCCATTCAAGATTAGAAATGAATTTTATTTTTTCTTATTAAATAGAAATTTCATGCTTAGAAATAATGTGTCCAAGGGTCATTCCTTGTTGAGTCATGAACACATGGGTTTACGAAAACCTTATATATATATATACATATATATATATGGCACTTTCCAAAGATGCACTTGATGTATACAATGTGTTGCGTTTTATGTTATGAATGAGGAAAGAGATCATCAACATAAACCTCTAAACATTTCCTAAGTAATTCTTTAAACATATGGCACATGATTCTTTGAAAAGTGGCAGTGATAATAATGTGCCCAAAAGGAATTACCCTAAAATCATGGATACCCCATTCTATGGGAAAATCTATCTTGTGTTGGTCCTCGAATGCTACGGATACTTGATTGTACGTGGACATCCATCTAAAAAGATTATGACCTCCTTTCTAGTAGCCCACTCTAATGGATGATCAGTTATTGATACATATTTACTATCTCTAATAGTGCCTTCATTAATGTTCTTCAAATTAATGTACACTCAATGTTTTCCATTTTTTGTGGGAAACACCACCATAGGTGAGATCCCTCGTCTACATCATATATAAGGCCAACTTCCACAACTTTTCAATCTCTTACTTCATTTTATATTCTAAGAATAGGTATCATTGTAGTTCTAGGGATTTTTTGCACTACTGTTGTTTCCATTGTCGTAAGGATTGGGTGATTTTTGGATCCATACATTTTAGATTATTATACGACCAAGCAAAAACATTCGGGTTCTCATAAAAAAAAAACGAATTCACTTTCCTCTTTTTTGGGTGAGATCCTTGGTGATCTGAGTAAAAAATGCTCACCATCTTCACATGTGTCAACTAGTTTCTTCATGGTTTCCGTATTATCACAGGACTCACCCATAATGCCTTTTTTGAGTATTTCTATTTCAATGCATCTATCCTCAATTGTGTATTTTGGAAGTTATGTAGAACTTTAAAAATAGACCCATTTTTCTCCTCATCTTCTTTGACATTAATGGATTTGTTAAAATCTACCCTATAAACATCCATAGCATATGTACATGACTTGTGTTGCCCTCTACAATTGAAAAAGTCAGGTAGGAATTATGTATTTGATAGGGTGTATTAGCAATGTGAGTAAATTTTTTCCCTTTAATCCTCTTCTTTACTTCTCTTCATTTGTTTGGATTTCTCTATCTGAAGAGAATCTCCTATCCTTTCTTAACCTGTGTATTAAATTCTTCAAGCTTTATGACCAATAAGTGTACCTTTACTTCGAAAAAAGCTCCTTTTGATCTCCTTGATAGCTTCAGATCTCCTTTTCAAGCTTTCCCTTTAAGCTTTCACCTTTTGAACCTTCAAATGTTGATTCTTGTATGACTATAGCAGTCGAGGTCCTCCTTTCTTCTATTTTGATGATTCATCCTCTGATACCACTGATGGAGAGTGTTAATCTCCAAAAGAACAAGCTATCCTTGATGTTAGAACACTTCTATATCAAAAATAACTCAAGAACTTTTTCAATTTTGAAGACCAATGTCAAATATCAAAATTTGCACTAATTGTGAAGAGAGTCATTACTTAGGAAAGTCTGCTGCACATAATTCACTCATTCACTGATCAAATGGGTAAATTCTTTTTATGAAACTTTGCCAATGGTGTTGGCTAAAGATTGAGCACCTTCTCCAAGTTAAAACATCTCAAAAGCTTTAGTAGATCTTGAGAAATGATTCAAACAATCTACCTATATCTAAATTTGTCCTCCTGTATGGTCAACTTTGACACCTACAACTTCTAATGCATGCTTCTCCTAAAGTACAACCCATTTAAGCAAATGCTTTTAGCCATAGATGGCTTACCTTCCAACTTAGATTTTGACTCCTGATTTGTAGAAAACTTTACACTATGCACTGAGATCTGATCAATTCTTTGATCATCATGATTGTGCCTGTTTCAGAGGACACTCATCACTTCTTCACATATAAATGTTCCTACATATAATTCTCTCAGCCTATTTACAATTCGGCTCTGAAATCTTAACCATAGAAGCATTAACTATGGAATTAGACATCTACAATAGGATTCCTAAAATGATCAAACACAGAAGGAGAACACAGCAAAATATTGGGTGCAACTTTTTCTTCTATTTAGAAAACTTTACATGTGAATGATGAGAGAGATCTTCTACACTTCTAAAGTGTCTAATGACTCTTACACCTTCTAGTTATTCTCATCTCATACTCTCTCATACTTGCCCCGACTTTCTACTTGTATATATAGGCATATATGTACAAGTTCATGACCATAACAAAAGTATATGTGAGCTAACTACAAGTTTAATGTACATATGTATACAAGTCTTCATTTCTTGAATATGCACTATCTTCAAACTTCATTTGTTGATCTTTCCATCATCTTTTGACTTCAAGTCTTTATTCACAACATGAATTGATGGTTGAATTGCACTAACATTGTCATAAGAAAGGACACATGAAGAAATACTATTATGCATTAAGGAATGCTACAGGTAAAGGACAAAATGTTGATGGGCATGTTAAATAGTTACCTACACCATCTACTTCGACTGTGAATATTGAAGAAATTAATGCTATTTCTGATGATGTTGGTATGCTCACACTTGATAATATTATGCCAAGTGAGGCACTTATGGCTGATTCTCTTTCCCACACCTGGCTGCTAGATTTTGGTGCTTCTTTCCATGTGACACCACATAGAGAATGGTTCTCTAATTATGCAGCAAAGTCTCTTGGTACCGTGAGTCTTGGTGATTCTTACCAGTGTGATATTCTGGGGATTGGAGATGTGGTTGTGCAGTTCATTGATGGTTCAAAATTTACTACGCATAATATATGCCATGTACCTCAGTTATCACGCAGTTTGATGTAAGTTGGCCAACTTGATGACCTTGGTTAGAAGGTGGTCTTCTATGCTCAGTCCTTTTGCATATCAAAGGGCAATATGGTTCTTGCAAAAGAAAGCAAATTTGGCTCACTTTATCCTTTATTTGTATCACAGAACACTTGTTAACTGTTAGTGGACATCCTATGGCTTGTATTTGGCATGGTCATTTGGGTCATATATCTCATAGTGGAATGGAAAACCTTTCTCGTTTTGGCTACTTACGTGTGTTATCTTTCTCCAATTTTTCATTTTGTGAGCATTGTGAATATGGAAAGCAAACTAGAAATGTGCATAGAACGCACATTGACTCTTCAATTCAGCCTTTGGATCTCATTCATACAAATGTGTGTGGTCCTATGCTGACTAGGTCTTTAGGTGGTTCTCTTTACTTTGTTTCTTTCATAGATGATGCTACTAGAAAAATTTGGGTATATCCTATCAAATCAAAGGATGAGGTATTCCCTACTTTCAAAAAATGTCTTGCTTTAGTTGAGACTGAAAAAGGAACTAAGCTTAAGGCTTTACATTCAGATAATGGGGGTGAGTATACCTCACATGTATTCAGCCTTTTTTGTCAGTCTAGAGGGATTCGTAGAGAGTTTACAGCTCCCTATACCCAAGTACAGAATGGTCTAGCTGAGATGATGAATAGAACTATTTAAGATAGAGTAGTCTCTATGTTGCATCATGCAAATCTCTCACAAGGGTTTTGGGCAAAAGCGGTATTGACTGTAGTTCATGTGATGAATCTTTCACCTAGTACTTCCAAAGGTTTGAAAGTGGCACAAGAGTTATGGATAGGGAAGCCACCATATTATGATCATCTTCGAGTTTTTGGGTGTGAAGCATATGTTCATATACCAAAGAATCTTAGACAAAAGTTGGATCATAAGTCAAAAAAATGCAGTTTTCTTGGATATGGTCGAGAAGGACAATTTGGATATCTCTTATGGGATCCTGAAACACAATCAGTGATCAGAAGTAGTGATGTCATTTTCAATGAGCCTAAGATGCATAAACAACCCATTAAGGAGGTTGAAGTGAGAAGAGTGGTGTTTGAGGATACTAGTCCTCTGATTAGCATGCATAAAAATGATACACATAGGGATGTTCAAGAGAATGTCCATTCAGATCACTCTACACATATTCCTATTCAGCAACCATTGAGACATTCTGCACGTGTCTCACATCCACTTGATAGATATGTTCCAGGTTTAGATCTTGTTATGCTAACAGAAGCCGGTGAGCCCTCTTGCTACAAAGAGGCTATGCAGACAAAGGATCATGTCAAGTGGGAGCATGCCATGAAGAGTGAGTTGGATTCTATTCACAAGAATGGTACTGTTGGAAATGAGGTAGGCCCATATCTCATATCATAGGTCCATGGTTCCATAGGTCCAGCATATACAACACAGAATCTAGCAATCTTCAATATTGACAAAACATGAACATCCCACACTTAATCATACAAATGATGAGACAAAGATAGAGAAAGAATAGACGACATGTGTAAGGTGTTACGTAAGCCATCGCTTACTCATAGTATCATATATACCAATGTTCAATGTACAATGTGGGAGCAAAACTCTCAACCACTCTGTGTGATGAGAAATAGATGGAAGAGTGAATGTACAAATGTAACAAACATATTCAGATGTATGGGCACAAATCTGAATATACATGAGATGTGTGACCTAATAGGTTATAGAAGAGTGAATATGAGTGACTAAAAGAGGAAGGATCAATGTGAAACTGATAATCAACAAACCCTCATCTAACCTTAGGCTATGGAAGACCCTAAGTCAAATACGTGTGTGAAAAGATCACATACTTAAAAAGTAGCAATGAATGCTAACAAGTTTGCTGCCAGAAATTCTCAAACTCATGTGAATGCACCTTCTCAAACACCTCATCCAAATATGCATAAAGCATATATGTATTGATTCTCTTGTACCTATGATGAATAGGACTCCTCCTAATATGGATGCTACTGCCTCCATAAACTCCAAGTAGTACCTGTATGCATAAAGAGAATATGTACCTAAATACTTAACATAAGATGTAAATCTTATGTTAAACACCATCCAATGTCTTTGAAGTAGCCCGAAATCTTCATGTAGAAGACAATCTTCAAATACACCATGTAGATGGCCGATCCTCACCATCAAGCTGCTAATGACCAAGTCCTCTTTCCATGAACAAGAGATAACCTCCTCTCCATGAGCAAAAGTGTGAGCACACTCTTCATCTTCTCTAAGAAGAACTCCAAGAAGAACTCGATAGCCGCTCCCCAACATGCTTCAAGTTAGCACCATGGCTACCCCATGTGCTAAAAGAAACACCACCTCTATTGAGGTTCAAGCTCAAGGCTTGTGTTGAAAGTTAGGTGAAGGATAAATACAATGAGCATGAGACTCTTCTTATATAGTTTTGGTATAACTTGAAAAGCTCCTTAATAAAGCATAAATCTTCATGATCTATGATCGCTACGCGAAAACAAGATTATGAAAAAAACTTTGTTTGCTGACTGATTGGCATATGTTATCACATTGTTTGTCGTTGAGTTTAATTAAAAGCAAAAAGCTGAAGAAAAATAATCTTCGCGATCCGCTGTAGGATTTGGGAATCGAACTCAGGTCCTTGCGCTAAAACAAGACCGCTCTATCCACTGCGCCAACACTTATTTCTTGTATAAGAACTAGAAGGAAGTGATATACATGTTGTACTTAGTGGAAAATATTGGACCAATAGGATATTGTTTTCCAACAATCCCCCCTGCAATGTCATATTGGTACAAACTGAACTGGATCTGCAAACTTTATAAGCTGCAAAGTATTACAAGCTTCAAGCTTGTACTCCTGCACTTCAAAACTTCAAACCTTTTCTTCGAAAGTCTTCGTCAAAACTGAATTTGACTTTCTTCAAAATACTTGAACTTATTGAATATGAACCATAATACTTGAGAAAATATGCAAACTAGATATCCAATAGTGTACACATCAAGCAATCACTACTTGACAACAAATATAGTGTGAACTATCTCTGAACCTGCTGTCTCCTGTCTTCATAAACCTGAAAACATACACTAGGATCCACATATTTGCATTTACCTTACGAAAGCTTTCTCAACGTACTTCTGTTCTCAACGTACTTCTGTAGATACACTAAACAAAATCAAGAAGTGAATCCTAGAACCTGTGATTGTCAGCTCACAACTTAGTGTATTATGAACACTGCTGGTTCATCTCTAACTGTACTCAAGTCAACTCAACTCAACTGAAATCAATTGAAATCAATTGAAATCAACTCATGGGTCTCATCAAAAAATCTATGATGTCATCATGTCATCATCCTTGTTCCATCTATAAGTCTTTCATACCTCTTTCCTTTAGAACATGGTATAAACATAAATGTGCGCACTTCTCAAACATACCTCTCTGAAATATCAAGCTTCTCTTTAATAGAACTTTGGAACCTTCTCCTGAATAGGAACATCCTAACAGGAACTTTCTCCAAACATTCTTCTTCTTCCTTATTCTTTCAAAGCTGGAACATAAAGAGAACCTGACAAAGGAAATATAGGAATACCTTAAATAGGAATACCTGTAGGTATGACTTTGTATTCTTTCATATATGGCTGAAAATAAGTCTTCATGTTTCATCACCCCCTAGATGATTTAACACTAGTATTCAGAATTCTTCAAATATATCAAACTTTATGAAATCTTCGACGTCCTTCTTCATAAATCTGATCTTCAGTGATCAAATACCCATATTTGAAACAAAATCTCTGAACCCTATTTATTAGAATTGTGCACATGCCAATAGCTTTCTCTGACATTCCTCATCTTACCAAAATCTAGAATAAGGTTAGTTGATCCTAACATAACAAAACCTTGTTGAAAGCTTTATAGGATTCATAACCTTCTGTAACATAAAAAGTATCTTCTTCTATCTCTCTGCAACACAAATTTGATAGAACGTGAATCTTTGACTTACTTCTTCCAATGCTAAGAACCTTACACAAACAAAGGATAGACAACTCACTCATAAATACTCAAGATCTTCATGATCATTCAAGATCAATGATCTCTCTTGTGTAGAATCTGCTCTCATCAAACCTTCATGACTGAATGTTTGATTTGCTACCTGAATGTCTCCAAGTGTCCATGCTTTTTATAAAGTTGTAAAACTTTTCTTTAAACAAATCCTTTCCTAGAATCTGCAATTCCTACTTGAAATATAAGTGGACAAACTTCTCACCTTGAGAACTCTAAAAGTTGCAAGTTGATACTTCATATCTTTCATATTCTACCCGGGTGAAATGTGATAGTACCTACTTGATTTTCTTTTGGCTAACTCCACTTCTCAATCAAGTGATAGATCTGATGGAACACCTTTTTGAATACAAACATGTATCCAAAAGTCTAGACAATCATAGAAAGTAGATTCTCCATTGACTTGTACAGCAACAAAGCTGAATTTTCTAAAGTTTCTGAAAATACTGAATATGAGGTAACCTTTTCCAAACATAAAACCTCAACCTAAGTCTTCAACATCTTCTACAAAACTCTTTTACCTTAAGAGTTAGATAAAGAAGAAATATACTTCTCTGCAACTTGTCATATACCAAGTAGCTCTGTATTGACAGTCCAAGAATTCTTTGAGGGAACATATAGCTACCTGCTTAAAAACTTCAACTTATATATAACTCATACATTTGAGTCAAAACATAAGTTGTCTTTCAAATCTGCTGCTTTTCTTTCTCTCAATGCAATTCTTTGTCAAAACTACTAAATCATGACCAAGTGTAATGCAGAACAAGAAACTGCTTCTTCTTTAAACAAGATGTTCTCGTAGACTTATCTTTGGATATAGAGGATAAAATAGGAAAAGTATATGGAAAAAATGAGAGAAAAGGAAGTCTTACTTTTCTTTTGGAAATGATGGACTTTCTTCTTCTACATCTTTCTTCCACCTGATGATGATATCGACATCTTCAAACGTCTCTTCCATACCTTTTGTTCTCTTCATCTTGAAGTAGCAAGCACTCTTAACTTCTTCAAATGAACTTTTCTCTTCCTCTAATGCTAAGAGTAAGAGATAAAAAAAACATGGTATACAAATGGAAGTGAATATAGAATCATGTTTTATCATCTCCTCATATCTCTGAATCAAAATTCTGATTCAAATGTTTGAAACGACTAAATTCACCAATCTTTTGTTTGAATGATGAATTACCTTTCTAGAGCTGCATCTCTAGATACTTAGATTACATTCTGTACCTGGATATCCAACCAATTTACAACAGAAAATTAGCTAAAAACAAAACTCATCCCATCTCCAAATTTGTCTTCTTAGATGAGCTTTCTTGCCATGAGGAGATTTCTCAAAACTCTCTAGAAAAACCTCTAGATACGTGTTTTGATGTAGCTAATGCTTTAACTTTCAAATGATGAAAGCGTATAAAAGCAGTCCTTGAAACCTTCAAATCTCTTCATAACTGCTCTTCTAAGATATGACCTGCAAATGATAATCTGATAGTAGAAACTGATACATATGATTTGATGTTGATTTGATTCCTTCATCTTCTCTAAACCATTGTTCTTCCTTGAATTGGAAGTATCCTTCTCTTCATCAAGTCTTGGTATCCAAACAATACTTTTGTAAAGTATTTGCATACTCTTCCAAAAATATTCGGCTGCTAACAGATCATCAACTCCACACTGATGAATACACATGTGACTGAATTGTCTAATTCTCAAATCTCTACTCATCTACATTAAGTGTGTATATGTCAAATGTCAAATGTTAGAAGATGCCCTTAAATCATATGTTGTAAATCTGGAAGTCTGGGAACCTGAGAATATGAATGAGCTTTAATGCATTGATGCCAAAGTCCTAAAGCTTTGAAATCAAAACCTTAGAGCTCTAATACCAAAACCTTAGTGCTCTGATACCAAATGTTGGAAATGAGATAGGCCCATAGCTCATATCACAGGTCCATGGCTCCATAGGTCTAGAATATACAACACAGAATCTAGCAATCTTCAATATTGACAAAACATGAACATCCCACACTTAATCATACAAATGATGAGACAAAGATAGAGAAAGAATAGACAACATGTGTAAGGTGTTAAGTAAGCCATCGCTTACTCATAGTATCATATATACCAATGTTCAATGTACAATGTGGGAGCTAAACTCTCAACCACTCTGTGTGATGAGAAATAGATGGAAGAGTGAATGTACAAATGTACCAAACATATTCAGATATATGGGCAGAAATCTGAATATACATGAGATGTGTGACCTAATAGGTTATAGAAGAGTGAATATGAGTGACTAAAAGAGGAAGGATCAGTGTGAAACTGATAATCAACAAACCCTCATCTAACCTTAGGCTATGGAAGACCCTAAGTCAGATACGTGTGTGAAAAGATCACATATTTAAAAAGTCGCAATGAATGCTAACAAGTTTGCTACCAGAAATCCTCAAACTCATGTGAGTGCACCTTCTCAAACACCTCATCCAAATATGCATAAAGCAAATACGTACTGATTCTCTTGTACCTATGCCGAATAGGACTCCTCCTGATATGGATGCTACTGTCTCCATAAAATCCAAGTAGTACCTGTGTGCATAAAGAGAATATGTACCTAAATACTTAACATAAGATGTAAATCTTATGTTAAACACCATCCAATGTCTTTGAAGTATCCCAAAATCTTCATGTAAAAGTCAATCTTCAAATACACCATGTAGATGGCCGATCCTCACCATCAAGCTTCTAATGACCAAGTCCTCTTTCCATGAACAAGAGATAACCTCCTCTCCATGAGCAAGAGTGTGAGAACACTCTTCATCTTCTCCAAGAAGAACTCCAAGAAGAACTCCATAGCTACTCCTCAACATGCTTCAAGTTAGCACCATGGCTGTCCCATGTGCTAGAAGAAACACCACCTCTATTGAGATCCAAGCTCAAGGCTTGTGTTGAAAGTTAGGTGAAGGATAAACACAATGAGCATGAGGCTCTTCTTATATAGTTTTGGTATAATGTCACCTCTTTCCTAGCTAGGAAGGAACGACAAACTCCTACTCTTCCTCTAGAGATGACTAAGAAAGATTCTTCTTTTCCTAGTCAGCATAAAGGAGAGAGCTCTAGGGAAGCTCCCCTCCTCAAAGACTTGAAGCCACCTACTTTTATTGGGATGACCGAAATAGAAACAACGATGCAATCTACACTTTTTTACAAAAGTGGAATGATTTGCATCAATTGAAGGGCACCCCACCTGATTACCATGTGCTAGAGGCGAGTCTCTCACTTGGCCCACATGCTTATAAGTGTTGGATGAGTCTCAAGGAGGCTAATTCTATTCCTACAGATTAGGCTCAGTTTGAAACTCTTTTCCTAAACGAGTTTCTTCCTGAGAATGAGGACGAGAGGAATTGGGATGAATGGGATAGGATCACCTAGAGAGGTACGCCTTAAATGGTCTACATATCCCACTATAAGAAGGTCATTTTGAAACTTAAGGGATTGGATGACTTCCAAAAAACAAGAGAAAGAGACTTAGATAAAACCATCAAGAGAGAGGTAAGTGTTGATTTATGAAACATCACAAGAAATGAATTGACGTGATACTAGACAACCTCTATGGTCACCATTAACTCAGTGCTCCTCCAAAATTTGAGAGACGATTACTTAAACTAAGAACTTTGCTTCTATAGGAATTTCTAGTCACTAAAATGACATAACTTCACTCTTTTGCTTATTTCTCTTAGCACAAATATTATTTTGTGAAGATCTTAAGCTGCATGAAAGTAGACAAGAACTTTCCGACAAGCTATTAGTTGCTAAAAACTTTGCACTACACACCAAGTTATGACCTTGACAAGTTGACCTTCTATGAGCTGCCAAAATAGGAAACCTTGTCTTCTAGCAAAACGTATGTCTTGATACTGCAAATTCGATGCCTGGCATCAACTTGGTGCATAAAACTCCACTTTTCAACATGAATTGGATGTCGGGCATTGACTTCTTGCATAAAACCTCACTTTTTTAGGCACAAACTCATCGGGTGAATCATAGGCATAGAAAACAAGAGGTTATCAACTACAACCCGATGCCAGGCATCGAATTGTCCAACACCTCTTATTTTGAAAAAACTTTACAACAGTAGTTAAAGTAGATAGATAAAATAATGACTTATCATCTCAGTCTTGATGCCATGCATCGACTTGCTTGGGAAACTTGAACTTTTTAGATCATTACACAGTAGGCAAAGTATGAAGATGTAGGAGAGAGTCTCATACACGGAACTTCTATTATTTCTTCTGATAACTATGGAAACTCAAAAACTTTACAGGTGCTTTCTCTCTCAGAGAAGCCCAACTATTTCTTAGTCATACAAAATGAACTTTTCTCTCACTCTCTCTCTACTCTCTCTTATTCTCATCTACATCTCTCTATATAAGTCTTTGTGTCTATTGATACAAACTAACTTATATAGATTTTCTCAATCTCGTGATTTTTGAAAACTCTAGAACTAAAGATAAGTTTAACTTTACAAATATAATACATGTGTGAAATTGTCCCTTCACATAGGCATGTGCTTTTCTTCTTAGACTTTGACCTTCAAAATTATGTCCAATTTGTGATTGGTTCTCCAACAGCTTCCCCTCAATCACTAATTGACATTCTCTATTTCTTCATATCTTCCTCTTTTTCTTTTTTACTCCTGCCATGCTTTTGAATTTGCTAGTCTTCACACCATCCAAGCTTTTTGTCATTATGTCTGCTATATGATCCTTTGTAGAAATGTACTCCACTTCAATTTCTTTCTCCATTAGTTTTTCTCTCAAGAAATGATAATGTATCTCTATATGTTTTGTTCTTGCATGAAATACTAGATTTGCTGCAGATAAAGTGAACTCATGTTATCTCCATATATTGTAGGTATACCTTGATTAATTCCCAAGATTTCGAACAATGTCTGCATCCATATGACCTCCTTAGCTGATTATACAAGTCCTTTGTACTCAGCTTCAGTTGATGATAATGCTATTGTATGTTTTTTCTTTGAACACCAACTTACAAGCTTATCACCAATGTATATCATGTAGCCATGAGTTGATCTTTTGTCATCTTGGTTACCTACCTAGTTTGAGTCACTATAGGCTCTCAACTTCAAATCTAAAGTAAGAGGATAATATGATCCTTCCTTTCTTGTTCCTTTGATATATCTAAGAAATCTTTGACCTACAATCCAATGTGGATCCTTTGGACAATGCATGAATTGTGATAGAACTTCCACTACATAACTAAGATCAAGTCTTGTTAGTGTAGCATAAATCAAACTACCCACAAGAGCTTGATACTTCTTCATATCTTTGTATTCAGCACCATCATATTTACTCAGCTTGTGATTAACTTCAAGTGGGCTTGAAACTTCTCTGTAATTTTCCATACCAAACTTCTTCAACAAATTCAGAAGATACCTTCCTTGTGATACATATATGCCATGATCTGTATAAGTGACTTTCATACAAAGAAAGTATGATAACGTTCCTAGGTCACAGATCTTGAATTCATTTTCAAGTAATCTCTTTACCTTCTTGATTCCTTCATCTGAAGTACCTGTGATTATAATGTCATCTACAAAAATACAAATTTAGATTGTACCTTCATCTGTTCTTTTGATGAGTAGACTTGGATCTTCTTTTGAACTTCAATATCCAAGATCATTGAGATACTTCACCAATCTATAGTTCCATGTGCTTGGAGCTTGCTTCAATCCATTGAGTGCTCTTCTCAATCTACAGACAAAATTTGGATACCTGGAATCTATAAACCCTTGAGGTTGCTCCATGTATACCTCATTTGATATGTATCCATTCAATAATGCATTCTTTATATCTTTGAGATACTTAAGTACTCTTTTAGCTACATCCATGTGTGGTCTTCTAGGTGAGTTCATGAACTGACTAAGCATTCCCACACTATATGAGATGTTTTCCCTTGTACGAGTAGCATATATCAAGCTACTTGCCAAGCTTTGATATTCTTTAATGTCTTCAATTTTCTCACCTTCATAAACACTAAGTTAATGCCTCATCTCCAAAGGTGTACCTGCAAGCCTTGTGTTCTCCATTTTCAACTTGAGAAGTAGATTTTGAATGTATCTTCTTTGAGTTTGATACATCCTTTCATCAATATAAACCACTTGCATACCTAAGAAGTATGTCAGCTCACCTAAGTCACTGATTTTGAACTCCTCTTGCATGTGTCTCTTGATCCTTTGAATGTCATTCAGAATATCACCAGTCACAATAAAATCATCTATATATACACATAGATAGATAACCTCATTGTGATCCCTTTTGATGAATAATGAAGGATTTGAGTTGCTAGGTTTGAACCCTTGTTGTTGGAGGTATGTAACCAACCTATAATTCCAAGCTCTAGGAGCTTGTTTCAATCCATACAATGCTTTGTTAAGTCCAGAAGCATACGATGCATGATTAGGGTTTTCAAAACCTAGAGTTTGTGACATGTATACCTCTTCACTTATCCAACCATTAAGAAATGCATTTTTTACATCAAGTTGGAGTCCCCAATTTCTTGCAACAATTACACTTCTTAATGTTCTAATTCTACTCATCTTTACAATTGGTGAGAATGTTTCCTCATAGTCTAAACCATGAGTTTTTGAGCATCCTTTGGCAAATAATCTTGTCTTGTACCTACAAACTAATCCATATAAGTTTCTTTTAATGTTTTATACCCATCTGCAACCAATTACCTTTTCATTGGATGACATTGGAACCAAATCCCAAGTGTCCATCTTCTCAATGCATCTATTTCTTCTTTCATGGCCTTTTCCCAATTAGGGTTTCCCTTTGCCTTCTGATAGGTTCAGGGTTCTTTTGAAATTGAGTCTTTTGCCAAGTAGATTGAATGGTTTGTAACAAATGTGGAATCATATCCATACCTTTTTGGTTGTTTCTTCTCTCTTTTTTATCTTCTAGGAGCTTGCTTAAAGCATTCTCCACACTTGTGCATCTTTGCTTTACCTCTTGACTTCCATAGCTTCTAATCCTTTTCCCTTTCATCTTGGTCATCATCTATATCACTTCTTGGATTGTGGACCCGTGTATCATGCTTGCTTCCTAATTCATGAGAATTAGAATCAAGATCATATGGTACAGTTACCTTTTGTTTTTCTTCATCATATCAAGACCTATGTTCTTAAAACACAACATCTCTACTTGTAATGAATCACTTGGTTGAAGGATTAAAGAACATATAACCCATCTTATTTGAGTCATACCCAACAAACACTACCGTTGTTGTCCTTTCATCTAGCTTACCTCTTATCTTTGATTGTACATTAACATAGGCTAAACAACCAAACACCTTGCAATGTCCACGACTAGGTTTTCTTCCATGCCATGCTTCATAAGGAGTCATACCTTGAAGTGATTTGGATGGTAGTTTTTTTACAAGGTACACATTAGTTGAAATGGCCTCTAGGCATAGATAATCTGACTACCTCTTCAAAGCTGTGTTCTATCTAATCCAACCAATGTCTTGTTTCTTCTCTCCGGGACTCCATTCAATTGAGGAGACTACCTTGCAGTCACTTCCTACTTGATTCCTTTGTCCTGCAAGAACTCATCAAACTATTTGGAGAAGTATTCTTCTCCTCCATCAGATCGAAGCTTCTTGAGTAATCTACTTGTATGGTTCCCCACATGTGCTAGATACTTTTTGAAGCAATCAAACTCTTCACTCTTACTTTTCATAAAGTACAAAATAGTTGAATGGTTGTCTTTGTGCCTTTCGAATCTAACATGCATCACATCTGTTGATTATGTGTTGTTTTGATATGTTTGGTAGTCCTAGAACACTTTAATCCCTACATATATCCTTCAAGGTTCTCTCATTCACATGAGATACTCTCTTACACCACACTTCAAGCTCACATAGGAATTGAGACCCAAAAGTGAATAGAGCTATGTTCGTGGTCTCTCCTACTTCAAAAGTAAAGAGCCTACCATGCTTTTCACCCTTGGATATCTTTTTGAAGCCTTGACATGGATCTTCCACAAACGCTCCATGTTGGGTGAGCCTAACTTGCAAACCTTTTTCAACTATTTGGCCTACACTTATTAGGTTTTTAGTGATAGTGGGTACATAGAGAACCATAGTCGAAATTTTTTTCCTACAATTGGAAGCTTTGACATTACCAATCTTCTCCACATTGTGCTTTTTGTCATCTTCTATTTGAACATCATGTCTATGCTTTGGATTTTCCAAATGAGATAGAAGAGAAATGTTGCATGCAACATGATTTGAACATCCTAAATCTATGCTGAACAAATGATCATGAAATTTACCTTCTTTGTGGCTTAGATTCATTAGAAGCAATGAGTCTTCATGTGCTTGATCTTCATAATAATTATTGTACTCCCTTCTATTATGGCCTCTATTGTTATTGTTGAAGTTGTGTCTACCTCCACCTCTATTGCTGCCATATAAACCTCTTCCACTTCCTCTATCAATCAAGCTTCTCAATCATTCAGGGAAAGTTTTCACTCATCTTGATTTAGCTCTGATACTAGTGAGAGAACTTGAAGAATCTTGTAGGAGGTAGAAAAGTGAGTTGCAAAGCGATGAAGTTCAGTCTAGTCAACCACCAAAAGACAAGCCCTTGAGCTTATGGAGATTCAAATACAACTTACACGCATGTGATAAGTGCAATAGAATACACTACATACGTTGAGCATCAAGAAGAAAGGTTCGATACAAAACAAATAGGTTTGAACATTGACTAGCTCAAAAAACTTACTATCTTTGGATCAGAGAATCAACTTCAAATGCTCATAACAGCCAACATGATTACAGTTGGAAAAAATCATTTTGAAGCCATGATGCACATAAGGTTGAGTATATAGAATGCACAAGATTACAAAAAATAAGCAAAATATGCTTTTTGAATGAACTTGACACTCAATAGTGGACTAAAAGAATTTTTAGAAGCTTGTAGGAGGTAGAAAAGTGAGTTGTGAAGTGACGAAGTTCAATCTAGCCAACTAGCACAAGACCAGGCCTTGAGCTTATGGAGACTCAAATAAACCTTATAGGCATACAATAATTGCAATAAAATGAACTATTTACTTTGGAGCATCAAGGAGAAAGAGTCGATATAAAGCGAATAGGTTTGCACATTGACTATCTCAAAAAATTTATTATCTTGGGATGAGACACTCAACTTCAAATGCTCATAGCATCCAACATGATTACAATTGGAAAAAATCCTTTTGAATGAGTGATGCATATAGGGTTGTGTATAAAATGCACAAGAGTACAAGAAATAAACAAAACATGCTCTTGGAATCAACCTAACACACAACAGTGGTACTTTCTTATTTTTCATGAATGCATAGAGATAGACCCCAAGACAGAAAACCTAAGATTTCTCCCAATCTACTATGCCAAATACTTTTAAAATTTATATACATAAACTAGAAACTAATACTTTCAAAATGAATGCTCATACATCCAATTTGAAGCTCTATAGAGAGAGAGCGATACCCTCTGCAAGCTTACTATTGTTGAAGAAGATGATGCAAAGAAATGGAGCAACACAACGATGGCCACAAGTGTATATATATTGCTTCCAAGTAATTTACAAGCGATTTGAAGTATTTATATAGACTCTTGAAGTGCTCCACGACCTGTACAAGTGGATTTTGAATTCAAATGAAGGCGAGATTAATTGTTGGAGGGAATCGATTCACTGCCTTACAATCTAGGAAAAGTGAAGATCTAGTTTGATCTACTTTTAGGTGATTGATTGATTCATTGATTGCAATTCAACTACCTCAAATTCATGGAAAACTTAGCTCTCTTTTTTTACTTTCACACTTGTAAAGCTCTAGGATTTAGAATGGTAAATGATCGGTAAAAAATCTAAAAAAAAACAATAAATAAGCATAGGTAAAAGAATGCTTCAAAGGATATCTTGGCATAATCCAAACCATAGCTTTTTTTAATTAGATCAAATCCACCTCAAACATAGTGTAAGCTTGATGTTCCAACACACATCAGCATACAAAGAATGAAGGAAATGCAATTTAAGAAACTGGTTGAAGGGCTTCCACACTTCGAAGGACAAGGTATAAGACATTTATGTGAGTCTTGTCAATTAGGTAAGCAAGCAAGACTTCCATTCAAGAAGAGAGGCTACATAAGCCAACATCCATCGAAAGGCAGAAAAGTGTGTGTTGCTAGGATATTCAGAAGATCATAAGGATTACAAGTGCCTCAACCCAAACACAAAGGATTTGAGGATATCAAGGGATGTAGCCTTTGATGTGCTACTCCCTTGGTATAAGAAATGTGATTGTATGCATGAATATGAAGAAGAAACGCATGGAGACAATGAAGGACAATTACAATTAGAGTTAAGCAACCAAATGATTTCCATTCATGAAGATATTTCAACCATGAACTCACCATGGCTAGGAAGATCTTCATCAACCTATGAAGTGAAAACAATCAATAAAAGCAAGACAACATTGGAAGAGTTGAATGAACATGGTAAAGGAAATTAGTATGCCACCTCATCACAAAGAGTTAGAGGAAGAACAAGAGGAAGAGGAGAAAGGCATCAACAAAACACAAATCCAAATCGAGAAGGGTGTTATATATGTGGAAAATTTGGCCACTATGCTAGAGATTGCTACCAAGGAGGGAACCAAAGTGACACATGGAGTATCATTGATTGTTATGAGTAAGAGGTGTGAACCCCCTCTTATACTTGTTGAGTATGATACTCACATGAGTGCCAAGTGGCACCCATATGAGAGTTTAAGAACTACCCTTTATGGGTAATTAGCGAGAATAGAGGGATACCATGCGACTGGGCAAGAAAACAAGCATTATTCTCCGTGTCCTTGATCACACCTAACATGGCGAGCTACCTCAAGAGACGTGCAGAACAGACCTTCAAAATAAGGGGGCTCATCAAGAATCTAGCCTTGGTACCGGAGCTAGCTAATAACGCCACAACAACAGTAGGCAGGAAAGCCCACTAAGCCATAGAATAGGACAAGCGGCCTTGAATGCATGCAATAGAGCACAACAACCGACGAGATCAGCCATCCCTCCCCCCATCTTGGGTGAAGGAGTGAAGCTTCTAGCCCTCCATATATACTTTGAAATCAGTGCTCTCTCCTCATATGTGGGTTAATCACCCTCAAAGAACACAGCTGCTCACGTTGTCCGAGAGATTCTCTCCCTTAAGCTGATAATCCATTCCTTTATTTTTACATATGAATTGTGTGGAACTCATGGATAATAATATTAAAGGCATGGTATAGCTAGTTGCAGGCATTATCTCAGCAAGAGAAAATGTGACGGGAAAATAGTAGCTATTGATTTGGACAGAAATAACTATGAACAAGGAGCACCAGACATAGAAAAGATAGGTGTGGCTCACAAGGTGGACTTCCGTGAAGCCTTTATTCTGCCTCAACTCAATAAGATATTTCTTAATCAAGAAAACCTTGGATTGTCTAATTTTATATTTATGGATGCAAAGAAGGATAATTATCTGAAATACCACGAGAGATGTCTAAAGCTTGTGAAAGTCGAAGGAACAAGTAGCAGACAAGCTCTAGATGGAAGCAGCCAACCATGAGTCCATCCATCAAATGCATGCAAAAACTATCTCGTGGCTCGTTTTGGAGCCCAACCTGGATGCCATGCAAGCATACTACTCAAAACTTACAAAGGCACACAATTATTCAAGTATCGAATTCAGATACATCAATTCTAGGGTTGGCAAGGGTGTTTTTGCTTCAAAGAGTTATGAAACCAATGAACTTATTCTGAAAGAGCATATGCTTGTGGGTGCACATCACACTCAAAACAAGATTGATTCATTAGTTTGCAGTTTTTGCTTCTGTTTTATTGGCTCAATTAAGCTACAAATCGGAAGACAAGCTTCTCTCATAGAAGATTTTCTTTCTAGCGACTCATTTTCCTGTAGATTTGTATCATGTGTCCATCCAGAGTTTCCTCAGGGATCTGAGAGCTAAGAGTACTTTGCTTCCATGGTAGCCATTCTTTTCTGAAAAATAAAGCGATGATGGATGTATGAAGCTCTAAATACACAGCGTAGAAGCTCTAATTATGAGCTTTTCTCCACTATAAACAATCAACGAATGCGTGCTGATGGGAAGGAGGCCAATTAGACTTTGTGTGTGGAAAGTCAGAGAGGAAGAGCGCACATGGTCTCCCAGGAAGAAGGCACGTCTTTGATGGGAGCGGGCGCATACAGAGGAACACTTGCATGACTAGTTTTTGCTACTCCTCGTCAACTCTTCGGTGCATGAAAAGCATTGAGAAAGAGAATTTCTATCAGCGTCATCGAAAGGATTTTGTGCATGTGCGCCATGGATCTATGACAAAAGAGCTCAACCACCGAGAATCGGTAGCAAGAGAGCTATCCATGACGAATGGGTTGAAGGGAGACTGCTGCGAGGATCTTAAGGAAGAACCCATTATTGGAGGATTTTGAAGAGAGCATTGAAGAGAAGGGAGGAGATATCGGAGGATTCGAATGCTATTGATGAACATCGGAGAACTAGTCGGGGAAGATCTGATGCTGAATTAATTCATTGAGGGGACAGTTGGAAGATAATTCCGAGAAGGCAATTCAAAATTGAACAAAATTGAATGCTGTAGTAATCAAGAGTGGATGTAATTGCTCAGCTGATTGACTTTGTTGTTTATTTGATATGCACGTTATGATGTTAATATGAGGTCCGATATAAGGATGCTATCCGTACATAATATACACGAGATTTTTAGGTGTTTTAATTTCATTATACAATGTAAACACACTGAGAAATTACACAACTACAAGCTGTCACATCTCTGATCTATGATTTCATAATTTCGCCACGCTCTATGTATTGTATTCCTTTTTGAATTTGTGTCGAGTTGGAGTATTATGAATCAGTGCATATATGATCAGTATATATATCATGTGTTCTATCCTTATAGCAATTAGCATAATCGAAAGGAATCCTGTTCTATTTGACGAAGACATAGTGAAGAACAGCCATGCCGACTATGCTATCTATGCCCTATCATATTTGACAACTCTGATGTTTAACGAAAGACCCTGAATCGGCGGAACTTTTCATGATCGGAGAAGTATTTTGATTAACTGACGTTGAATAGCGTACTGCTAAGTGCTAAGCTTCTATTATTTTCTATTGAACCGATGGGGAACGATGACATGAGTATTTAACAGTGCTTTAGATAATCACTTCCACTTGGTGTGATATGCGCAGCAATATCCCATAGTCTGTGCATCCGTTACCAGTGCTAATAGGCCGCTTTGATTTTCTCACGCGTAATTCAATCATCTGATTCATTCGGTTACAAAGTGAACTCATATACTATTTGTTTTTTTTTTCGGAATTCGTACAGTTACTTTTATTGTGTTTTTTTACCTATGTGGATATATTAACTTTATACGTTTGATGTTACTACTCTTAGCACACAACATACGGACTATGTTTTTGTTGCAGATTGTTTTGAATTCAAACGAAAGGATCAATTGTGAATTTGCTCCTTGAATGTTATCAACGATCACCATATCCATTGTGTTCATTAGATTTACATTGCTAATGATTGGAAATTATCACACACAACATGACTATACAATTAATTTCTACATAGGCAATTTAGGATAAACTATTTCCTTATCGTAAGATCTCTAACAAAGTGCAATATAGCAAGCTCCGATAAGAAATAAGATTTAAAATCGCAATCCGAATGAAAACCCCTTTCTGATTAGAAACTTAAGATCTAAACTCACATTAAAGAAAGAATCTCGTCTGCGTGTTATTTTAGATAATTATAGTATGTAGTAATTGACTCAGAGTGATTATAAATTATTTAGACATTGACTTACTATGATTTGGTTGATTAGATGACAAGCCTTTGATTTTGAACTGATTATGTTTGAGAGTTGATATTTGCTCTTTGAGACTCCACTACACCTGAGATTGCTCCAAGCACCCAGCGTGCGCGGTAGGATTCAGCGGTTGGCTTGATCCACCAACCAAGCATCCAATACTCCTCACATTGGTGAACCCGACATGAAAAATTGGCGTTGCAACTCAGGTACATACGATAGGGAAGAAATTCCATGTATTTATACTTGTATTTTCTTTGCTTGCATATATTTAAACGAAAATGAAATCTAATGTAGAAAACCTTCTTCATGGCATGGAATCATGATTAGTTTCATCTATGGATTTAAAGATTGATTCCAAATTTGAGTCATTAAATTCCTTTCTCTCAATCTTGACTATCGTAATATCTAAATTTAATACAACTATTAAATCGTTAGATACTCAATTTGATCACGATTTTAGGAATTTAGAAGGAACTCTTCACTATGAACTTTCAAATTTGAATGACAATATGGATACACTATCAAATCATGTTAAAGAAATTTCCGCATTTAAAACTATTAACCATGAGATTTCAAGTTTAAAAGCAAATATTGCAAGTCTGACCAATCAAGTAAAAGAAAGTGCTACATGTGAGTGTAAATATAAACATCAAGTTCAAGTTCAAAATATATCTACACATCTTATGGACCAAAACCCTTTACCCAACCATAAAAGATTCACTCCTAGCCCTTTGCATAGAAGAGCAAACAGAGTCCATAAACGAATTGTTAGATGCTTCTGGTGTGATCAAGATGGTCATATGTATGGGAATTGTAAAGCATATGAGAATGCATGTAGACAAAAGTTGGTACTTGAAATTGAACGAAAAATATGTAATTATCATGATTGTTTACCTCTACACTTGAATTTAGGAAGAGGTGGTATGAAAGCATATTTTGATCACTCAAGACATCATCCAAGATCATCAAATAGATTGAAGAAGAAATGGAAGCCAAAGAAACATAACAATACTCAATCTAATGATCATCAAAGTACTTGTCCAAGTAAAAAGGAAGAAACCTCCATAAGTGTGAATCAAGATGAATCATTAGACATAGATATAGAAAGATTTGAGAAATGTTTGAATGAATGATTACAATTAAATGCAGAAAAGCATGAAAAATCAATTAAAGTGAAAAGTAAGGAAGATGGCAAAACCTATGTCCAACTTGATGCAAATTTTTTGTATGATGATAAGGTTTTTGATACTAAAAAGAGTAAAAGATTTGTGGAAGAAAAATATAATCATATTCTAACTGAAACTCAAGATGATATTAAAGAACAAGAAGATGATGGAAATATAAGTACAAAAAATGACCAAGAAAGTACATCAAACCATGAACATGAATATCATACCAAAGTAGTAGGAATTGTTGATAAAAATGTGAATCAAATTGAGATCCATTTTTTCAGATTTTGTTGTTCCTTTGGATATGAAAAAGCAAAATAGCAAGATAATATTACAAGAAATTTTTGATGGAAAAGACAATCCTTTAGTTAAGTTTCCAAAATGCCTACTAATGTGTTTTGAGAGTCTGTTTTGTAGATACTAAAGATGAACCATGAAGAAATCCATCGATAGGATATTATGAGAGAAATTGTAGTGAGGATGATATGTAAAGCATGTTTATTTTTCAGTACTAATCTTTGATAATTATTAATTATGAATCATCATGGGAGTTTTTACTTTCTTCATCATTAAAAAAAGTAAGTTATGAATGATCATGGGAGTTTTTACTTTCTTCCTCATCAAAAAAGTAAGTTATGAATGATCACAGGAGTTTTACTCTCTTCCTCATCAAAAAGATAAGTTATGAATGATCACGTAAATTTTACTTTCTTTTCAGTTATATGTTCATGAAATGCAATTTGATGTCTATAATCATTTGAATAACTCTCTTTTGAAGTTTGATACTGGTTCTAGTTGAAGGAGAAAGATTG
The DNA here is from genome assembly GCA_020310875.1 of Ceratopteris richardii. NCBI lineage: Eukaryota > Viridiplantae > Streptophyta > Polypodiopsida > Polypodiales > Pteridaceae > Ceratopteris > Ceratopteris richardii. The sequence continues at coordinate 156,034,020 of CM035414.1, forward strand.
AAGTTATGAGTTTTTTGAAGTCGCATGTTCAGGTCCAAGGAAGATTGAAGAGGCTAGAATAAAGAACTGAGCTTGCAATAGTGTGTAGGAAACCAAACCAATTTTTTTTAATTCTTGCACCATAAAGTTTATATTTGCATTCCAAGTATGCATGTGAAAAATGTAAAGAGCACATAAGTTTTTCTCCCTTAGGTGCACGACTACTTGCAGAGATCTTAAATGTAATTAAAGACATGATGAAATTGTTAGGAACAGAGTTAAAATCTCAAGATGAAACCTCTTCAGCAAAAACCATTACCCTATCTATGCACCATTACTTTTCCGATGCATGAAAAGTATGCATATAATAGGGTCACATTTCATGACCTTGCATCAAGGCATAATGCTTTTGTTTACCTATGCACTATGAGTGTTTTTGTAAGGATATATGCATTTTCACATTGATATTATGAAAGAGAGGGCACCAGCCTCGACATCAGATACTATTCCCTTCTTATTTGCACCATATCCTTTATATATGCATTTCAACGTATGCATTCAATAGGGCTACATTAAAAGCCATGCATAGACACTTATCTTCTGATCCCATGCACATATCAAATCAAGAAAACTAATAATTGAGATGAATTTAATGTTTAAGCAATAGGTTATTTGGCCCATCGAGTACGCTGTGTAGGTTTGGTGGGGGTGAATGTCGGAGAGATTCTCTCCCTTAAGCAGATATTCTGTTACTGTTAGTGTCCATGTGAAAGGCCAAATGGCCACTGGACACTTCTTTGTATATGTTCTTTAATAAAACATATAGTGGCCTGGTCAGTTAGAGACTGTAAGTTCTGCCACATTTGTAAGACCTAAGAAGTCTGTCTTCATGCTCCTTGTGTACTGTGTTTTTTTATGTATTCTATAGTCTCTATGCGGAGTATCGTGTGCGGCCTTAGGAGCTCGATTTTGTACTTTGAGGATATTGTCGTGGAGATCGCAAGGAGGAGAGCACACTGTGGTGCATCGCCATCAAAATACTTCACTGGTATCAAAGCAATTTGATGCAAAAGCTTTTTTCCTTTTGTGCGAGCGAAGCGAGCACCCCATCCTCCCCACCCCCCTCGACTTCCTCCAAGGCTTACAACTAAGGAGGCGACCAAGGCATAGACCTTAGCATACCTTGTCATCCGAGTTACGGAAGTCACCATTGGCACCATTGGCTGCACGCGAGGGAGGACCTCCATGATCTAGGAATATTCCTGGGAGGTCACCCATCCCAGTATTGTTCCCCTCGGAGCTCGCTTAACTGTGGCAATCTCTTGCCCCTAAGCTACACTCTTCTGGTGTTTGAAGAAGGGGAAAGATTAAGGTTCACATTACCTTGAACATGTTTTCGTCCCTCAAAGCTTCATTCTTTGCTTTCAAAGCTTATTTTTGAAGCATTTTTGAGGTGTTTTTTGGAGCCGTTTTGGAGTACTTCCGCACATAATTCTCTTTACACAGGTCCAAGAACATCAAGAAGAGTGTTCTTTGTACTTCACCGACATTAAATATCAACCTTTGGGGCTGTGTTTTCAAGCACACTCATAAAACTATAGGTTTCTTGAAAGATTTCAGTTTTGGTGGGAGAACAGTTGCAAATTTATGTAGGCTTTTTGAGCCAATAAAAAAACATCAGAGTTCATGGACACTTGCAGGTGTTATTGGTTAGTTTTTGGGATGTGCATTCTACCTTTTAGTGTCATTTTACTGCATATATTGAGCACATACACATTATGTATGCTTCTGTGGATACCACTTATGTACGTCCATGTGGTCATTGATATAGCGGTTATGTTCTTTGAATAAAGTCCTTTACATTTGATAAAGAGGGTCATGGTGAGTTTTTCTTAATTGGAGACACCCAGATGTCGGGGTCTCTTCAATGATGCAGGTGGAAGACTTACCCAGCCTCGCCATAGGAGATATATGATAGTTGTTCATAGGTGCTCGATAAGCCTAGTTGGCTTCTATTGGGTAACTGATTATATGCAGTGGAGTCAGTGATTCACTATGCAGGCAAACATGTCAGTACTTGCAATTTTATGATATTTTGACATGTGTCATATGATCATTTTGCAGAGGATACTCTAGCAAAATTTTTCCAAATTTTTGGTTTTGTCAACTATACAATGGTCGATTTCCTCCTTGATACACTTATTCATTGGTGTTAGGACTCTTCTAGCTCCATTATCATTCCATTCAGTTCTCTACCATCATGGCATCAGAGGTCTCAAGCACATCCGGTGGATTAGGGTCTAGTGCTTGTGTTCTGAGGAGGAGATATAACTTGCAGGGCAAAGACCCTTTTGAGATCCGAAAATTTGATCGCAAAAACTTTGCTCTATGGAAGAATTAGATTAAAGATGTGTTGATTCAAAGGAGGCAATGGAAGCTAGTAAATGGAATTTCAAAGAAGCTTGCTGACATGGATGAAGATGATTGGGATGAGTTAGATGAAATGGCCAACTCTACCATTCGCTTGCACCTAGCAGATAATGTTTACTTTATAGTATTAGAATGTGAAAGTTCAGAGGAGCTTTGGAAGAAGTTATGCAATACATATGAAAAAGAGAGGGCATCAAATAAAGTCTATTTGATGAGAAAATTATATGACCTTTGTATAAAGGACATAGATAGTATTGCTGCTCATGTAAATGAGTTTGATGCTATATTCTCTTAGTTAGAGGCTCAGAAAATGGATATGGATAATGAAATGAAAGTAGTATTGTTGTTATGCACCTTGCCTTCATCATAGGATACATTTTGCACAGCTATTAGCAATAGTGCACCTAGTGGTAGACTCGTCTATGATGACATATGTGGAGCACTCTTGAGTGAGGAGATTCATAGAAAATCTATGGTTGGCACTTAGAGTGGAGATGCATATAATGTTCATGATTCTTACCAAGGAAAGAATCAACAATGTGGCAAGAGCAAGAACAAGGAAAAGAATGGTCAATGGAATAAGAGTAGAAGTAAATCAAGGAAGAGGGATATCCAATGCCATTATTGTCTGATGGAGAGTGTTAATCTCCAAAAGAACAAGCTATCCTTGATGTTAGAACACTTCTATATCAAGAATAACTCAAAACCTTGATCAATTTTTGAAGACCAATGTCAAACTATCAAAATTTGCACTAATTGTGAAGAGAGTCATTACTTAGGAAAGTCTACTGCACATAATTCACTCATTGACTGATCAAATGTGTAAATTTCTTTATGAAACTTTCACAAGGAGTCATCTAAAGATTTCACACCTTCTCCAAGTTAAAACATCGCAAAAGATTCAGTAGATCTTGAGAAATGATTCAAACAATCTACCTATGTCTGAAATTGTCCTCCTGTATAGTCAACTTTGACACCTGCAACTTCTAATGCATAGTTCTCCCAAAGTACAACCCATTTAAGCAAATGCTTTTAGCCATATATGGCTTACCTTCCAACTTAGATTTTGACTCCTAATTTGTGTAAAACTTTACACTATGCACTTAGATCTCATCAATTCTTTGATCATCAAGATTGTGCCTCTTTCAAAAGACACTCATCACTTCTTCACATATAAATGTTCCTACATATAATTCTCTCAACCTGTTTACAATTAGGCTCTCAAATCTTAACCATAGAAGAATTAACTATGCAATTAGACATCTACAACAAGATTCCTAAAATGATCAAACACAAAAGGAGAACACAGCAAAATATCGGGCGCAACTTTTTCTTCTATTCAGAAAACTTTACATCTGAATGATGAGAGAGATCTTCTACACTTCTAAAGTGTCTAATGACTCTTACAACTTCTAATTCTTCTCATCTCATACTCTCTCATACTTGCCCTGACTTTCTACTTGTATATATAGGCATATATGTACAAGCTCATGAACATAACAAAAGTATATGTGAGCTAAGTACAAGTTTAATGTACATATGTATACAAGTCTTCATTTCCTGAATATGCACTATCTTCAAACTTCATTTGTTGATCTTTCCTTCATCTTTTGACTTCAAGTCTTTATGCAAGACATCAATTGATGGTTGAGTTGCACCAACAGCTCCCCCTCAATCATCAATTGAGGTTTTCTCTAACTTCTTTATACCTTCCATGTCTTTAAATCTTTGTAGCTTTGGTCCATCCAAGCTTTTGGTTAGCATATCTACAATCTGATCTTTTGTTGAAGTATATATGACTTCAATCTCCTTGTCAATCACTTGCTCTCTTAAGAAGTGATACTGAATCTCAATATGTTTAGTCGTGGCATGAAAAATAGGATTAGCAGCTAGATACAATGAACTCATATTATCTCCATGAATAGTGGGTGTACTCTGAATGATATCAAAACTCTTCATGAGAGTCTTCAACCATATGACCTCCTTTGTAGCTTCAACCAAACCTTTATATTCTGCTTCTGTAGATGATAAAGCAACCCTATGTTGCTTCTTAGAACACCAAGAGATTTATGTATCTCCCACATAACACAAGTATCCATATGTTGATCTCCTATCATCAAGATTACCTGCCCAATCTGTATCACTTTATATCTTGATGTTTATATCTGATGTAAGAATATAATACAAACCTTCCTTGAGTGTACCCTTAATGTATCTCAACACTCTTTGTTCTACAATCCAATATTCTTCCCTAGGAAAATGCATGAATTGAGACAACACTCCAACTACATATGACAAATCATGCCTAATTAATGTAGCATAGATCAGACTATCAACCAGACTTTGATATAGCTTCATATCCTTGAATTCTTCTCCTCCATATCTGCTCAATTTGTGACTCACCTCCATTGGAGTAGGTGCTACCCTGAAATCTTCCATTTTAAACTTGATCAACAAGTTCTTCAAATACCTTTCTTGAGTTACATACACTCCATGTTGAGTATATGAGATCTCCATGCCTAAGAAATAATGATAAGTCTCCCAAGTCACTAATCTTGAACTCTTTCTCCATTTCTTTCTTGAGACTTTGTATGCCCTTCTCATCTGTACCTGTAAGGATTATATCATCAACATATATGCACATATAAATTATCCCATCATCACTTGCTTTGACAAGCAAGCAACTATCAACTTTAGATACTTGAAAACCAAGTTCCTTTAAGAACTTGATCACAAGTCTATAATTTCATGCCCTTAGGGCCTGCTTCAAACCATACAAAGCTCTCTTGAGCTTACATACATATTTTGAATACCTTTTATGTCTGAACCCTTGTGGTTGCTCCATGAAAACATCATTTGAAATATAACCATTAAGAAAAGCATTCTTCACGTCTAATTGACATAATCTCCAACCTTTACATGGAGCAATGGCTATGAGTGTCCTAATGGTTGTTATCTTTGCCACATGACTATTTGTCTCATCATAATCTATACCATATGTCTGAGCATACCCTTTCACAACAAGTCTAGCTTTATACCTAGACACACTTCCATCTGCATACCTCTTTGTCAAATAACTTGGACAATGTTTCTCCTTCATCATTGATCTTGCAAACTCAACAAGAGTTCTATTTCTCCTTTCTGTTGCACCATTTTGTTGAGGAGAGTACGTGCAATTAACTTCCCTTTTTATACCTTCACTCCATAAGTAATCATTGAACACATTAGAGAAATACTCTCCCCCTCCATCTAACCTTAGTCTCTTTAACTTTTGACCTGTGATTCTTTCTGCATACACATGATAATGATTAAATGTAATGAATACCTTTGATTTATCTTTGATCACATATATAGTGATCCACCTGGTAGCATCATCAACATAAATCACATAATATCTTGAACCATTTATACCGAAATCCTTTGATGGTCCCCACACATCTGTGCGTACGAATTCAAGCTTCTTTGAATACATAAATCCATTCTTAGATATGATTGCTTATGCACCTTACCTAATTGACATGCCTCACATCTGTATGTCATATGTTGACCTACAACATTAGGCAATTCAAGCACTGAACCATTGTTAACCATATCCTTAATACCTCTTTCATTGAAATGTCCAAGTCTTTTATGCCAAGGATCTAACTCAGAGATCTTATGTCCTCCATAAGTAAACAAGGCATGACCAACATTACCTTGAATCTTCAATGTGAAGAGTCTTCCTTCTTTCTTCCCTAAAACAATTCGTTTATACCCATTACTAGGGTCTTCCAGAAAAACTCCATCATTAGTGAACCTTACTTCATAACCTTTTTCAACAATTTTCCCTACACTTATCAAATTCTTTGGAATTGCAAGAACATACAAGACCTTACCCAGAAGAGTACTTCCATCCTTGTCCTTCACTAATCCAATTGAATTCACATTGTGCTTTGTATTATCACATGTTTGAATTACATGATTAGTTACCTTATTCTCCAAATCATTCATCAAAGCTATGCTACCACTCAGGTGATTGCTACACCCTAAGTCAATGCAGAAGACTCTTTGGTCTTCACTTTGTCTTTCACAAGTTGCATTTATAGTCAGAGTTGAATCCTCCTTCTGATTAGAAGCATAATTGTAGTAGGTATTGTTGTAGGATTCACTTTGGAATCCTTTACCTTCATTTCTTCCAAAGTAACCTCTACTACCTCTTCCTTTGAAATTGCCTCTTTGGTTTCTACCACCTCTTCCTCTTGAATTAAAGTTTTGACTATATCCTCCATTATTCTCATTATTATGTCAAGAATCATGAGCTAAATGATTTGTCTTACCACAAATCTAGCAAGCTTTGGTTCCGTCTTTATTGCTTATGCCTCTTCCTCTACCTTTGCCACCTCCTCTTCCTCTTAGGAATTTGGCTTGACTAGTTGTACCTTCTTCTTTATTTAATTGTTGCTTGCCTTTGCTATTCTTCTTCTTATCCTTTGAATACATTGCTTAACCTGCACTCTTATCACCATCACCTTTGACATACTACTCAAAAGTTAGCATATGTCCTCGCAGCTGATTTAAATCAAGAGTGAAATGATCTAGTGATAATTCAATAGAAAAAATAAATGGCTTCCATTTCTCATCTCCTCTCAAACCTGTGAGGATTTGCCTTACCAATTTATCCTCCTCAATATCTTCATCAACTGCTCCTAATGCATCTGCAATGTCCCTCATCCTTGTTACATAATCAGAAATGGATTGAGAAGCTTTCTTTTTTAATGTAGTGAATTTTGTCCATAAGGATGCCTTCCTTGAATTTGTAGTATTTTGGAAATGATCCTCTAAAGCATTCCATATGTCACTTGCACTTTCAAGTCCTCTAATATGAGGTAGCAAGTAGTCATTGACTCCCATGTAGATAATGCTCCTTGCTTGAGCATCCTTCTTCATCCAAGTCTTCAAATCTGAGAGTTCATCCCTAGTTGGAACACTAGGATCTTTGAATTCTGGTTTTTCTTCTTCACCTGTGATGTAACCTATCAGATCTTTGCTCATGAGATGAGCTTCCATCCTCATTGACCAAGCTGGATAGTTTTCTCTATCATGTAGCATTTGTCTTATACCTATATGTGTCCCACCTCAGTTTAGGAGCATATAATTTGCTACATAGAGTCATACTTTTGCTCTCCCACTTTGGGAAAACAATGTCATATTGTCCCAAAGTTGTGATTATTTGAGCAATCCTTACTCGAGGACATGGACTAGATCTGCTAAAAAATGGCTGAAACTTTCATTGCACCGTTAGAAAGTACTTTTTCATAGCTTTTTAATGATATAGAACACTATATTGTTTCACTCAAAATTTAGCCTCAAAAACATAATCCTAATTTGCCTTTCACCATGCTTTTTAGATATGCATTTCATGTGCTTTCCACCAAAAGCAACCTTAAAAAGCTACCAAAAGCTAGTAAATCTTTGGGCCTTCCATCAAAAGCTAAGATCTTATGCTTTCATGAAAATCAGATGCTTTTCAAGTAAGTGCCCTGCTTTTTTTGCCTAGGCATGGTTTTCTTGGAGTCCTCCAATCACTATATGGGAGTACCATACTAGCCCCTAAAATCATCAATCTACATCAAGAATTTACAAGATAATTTAGTTAGGATCTTCAATGATGTGCTAGGAGGACTTGAGGAGTGAGAGAACTTTGAGAAGCATGTAGGAGGTAGAGATGTGAGGTTCAAGGTAAAGATTGGTCAAGCCAACTAGCAGAGGACCATACCTCCTACTCTTGGAGTTTCAAATACACAATTTAGGATTGTGATTAAGGCAATAAAATGCACTATGTACTTTGGAACATCACAAGAAAGAATTGATACAAAACATATAAGTTTGCACATTGAGTAGCTAAAAAATATTGTTATTTTGGGATGAAACACTCAACTTAAATGCTAAGACCAACCATGATTATTACATTGTAAAACTTTCTTTTGGAGGAATTATATACATAGGATTGGGTAGCTAAACTTTCGCATAGTTCCTCTTTTGCATCAAAATTGGTATGCTATGGCTGCGTCTAGTTTGTATGATGAGAATGAGCCTGTTTCGTTTGATGAAGCACAAAATTCAAAAGAATAGATGGCTATTATGCAATCTAAATATGATGCTATAATGAAGAATAGTACCTGGTTTTTATGTCACTTGCCTCCTAGCAAGAAGCCTATTGGCACTAAGTGGGTATACAAGCTGAAGCACAAGCCTGATGGAACATTTGATAGGTATAAGGCTAGGCTTGTTGCAAAGGGTTATGCATAGGAAAGAGGCATTGATTTTGATGAAAGCTTTGCACCTACATGCCAAATGACTACTGTTCATAGAATTTGTGCACCTGCAACTCATCATGGTTGGAATGTACATCAATTGGACATTAAAACTACATTTCTCAATGGTGACTTGCATGAAGACGTGTACGTTTTTCAGCCCCGTGGCTTTGTGCAGCAAGGGCATGAAAACCAAGTGTGTAGGTTGAAAAAGGCCTTGTCTGGTTTAAAACAAGCACCATGTGCTTGGTATGAAAAAATACCTGCCTATTTGATTGCACATGGTTTTGAGGGCAGTCCAATTGAGAACACCTTATATGTTAAACATGCTAATGATGTGCTTCTGATCATTGTTGTCTATGTTGATGACATGCTGCTCACTGGTCCTATTGAGAAGCATATTGCCAATTTCAAGGCTGATTTGAATGCCTTGTTTGAGATGTTAGATTTGGGGCACTTGTGTCATTATTTGGGCATTGAATTTATGCAAGTTGATGGTGTAATAGCTATGTGTCAAATAAAATATATTGACTCATTATTGCTGCATGTTGGCCTTGAAGACTCGAAATCTATCGCCACTCCTATGGAGATTGGTTTATACTTGAGTTTTCATGATGTTGGAGATGCATTTGATGCTCTTCTCTATCACCAAGGTGTTGGATGTTTGATTTATGTATGCATTACTCGACCATATATTTAGTTTGGTGTGCCCCAGATAAGCAGGTATATGCATTGCCTAGGTGTTAAGCATTGGCCGGCGGTTAAGTGCATCTTTCGTTAAGTGGTGCCTGAATACTTGGATTGTTTTATCCGAAGGGGGTTCACTACCACTAGATTAACATGCTTAGGGTGTTTTCTATGATACTCATGTGTCCACCAATGGTTTTTTCTTCATGCTTCGTAGCTCATGCATGTGTTGGTTGAGCAAGAAGCTGCCTACTTTGGCCACTTCCAGATGTAAGGCTGAATGTAGGGCAGCTTTCACAACGATTATTGAGTGTGTGTGGCTCAGGCGCCTTATGGTTCATTTGGGTATTGGTCAGCCTTCTACCACCACCATATTCACTGATAGTTAGAGTGCATTGGTAGTTACGACGAACCCTGTGTTCCATGCTCACACTAAGCACATTGAGATGCACTATCATTATGTCAGGGAGAGGTTCTTTACTAGAGAGATCCGTTTGGCATATGTGCCCACACAGGAGAAAATTACAGACCCTTTTACAAAGGCTATGCCTAGGGGAAAGTTTAAAGCTTTTCGCAAAGCGTTGATCCATTCCATTTTTGCACCACTATAAAAGTAACACAATCTAGCACATTCTTCTCATCTACAAGAGGGAAAGGACCAAAGATCAGTTGACTCCAAACAAACATGCCAAAATAAAGATAAAGGAAATCAACAAATATGCACTCCAATGACACAAGGATCATGCACTCAAAAGAAAATTCTACATGCTCTTCCACAACAAGCCCCACACTTGCAAAGGCTTCGTGGAGGACGACAAAGTCAAGGGGGGGGGTGTTGATGACACAACATATATTTTTTGGATCCTACTCTTATTCATCACCATTTATATCACTCTTATTCATCATCATTTGTACCTTTTTCTACTTTTAAATTAGTCTAATAAGCACTCTTGTATATGTGTATGTGAGTGTCACACTAGTGAATAAATGAGATTTATTCTCCTTTTAGTTGAGAAATCCACATAGCATGGACTTTGCCCATTTTGTATATGAAGAGGTCACTACCTCTAATTTTGAGAGAGAATTCTTGGAGATAATGAGATCGTGCAAGTTTATGGAATGCTTGGAGAGCTCTTGTTATCTTCATGATGTGCTTGTCTACTTTCTTGTTTCTTGTGTCATGCTTGTGACACATTAGCTTGTTGATTAATGACGTGATTATGCATGCAATTAATCTTGTGTGTATCACTAATTATGATTTGTTCATATTTCATGCATATTTTTTTGTTAGTCTCATGCTAACAAAGCACCATTGCGTTTGCTAAATGCTTCCATTCGACATTTGGGTCTTGTGAGATGCTCCTTGGTTTGACAAATATTAATTGTGATGCTACAACATCAACATAGGGAATTGTGTTCATATGAACAATCCCTAACTTATCGTCCAACAAGTGTTTTGCACTCTATGAAATTCATTGGCTCACTCTAGTTATCTTGAAGGAAATGAAAATGGATAGGTCAACTTTGACTCACCATATTCAAGGTTTGAATTGGTTTTGCATAGAGCATCTATCTCAGATATTTGAATTTAGTTACCTATTCAAACTAGCTAACCCTAACCTTTGTTGAAATTAGGTAGATACTCTATCTGAGTCGAATCCAAAGGTTTCAAAAAGTGGAAATGAAGAACCAAAACTATTAGCAACCAATTCAAATTTCAAAGAGACCTATAACTATTTTGAGTCTAGCTAGAAATGTCCTAAGATTTACACTTTTGAGAGATATTCAACAAGTTACTAAAGCATTTTATCTACATGTAAGCGAAGTAAACCATATTCTCAAAAAGATTCTTGGAGTAAAGCTTAAAACATCATCCAACCACTAGATACTAGTGTGGCATTCAACATCATTGTCTCAAGCCACATAACTTTATTGATGGTATTTTCTTCTTTGCTCAAAACACTAATACTTCCTCTAGTAAAAAGTTAATATTTCCTTTATTCAATGTCTGAAGACTTCCTTCTTGAAATGCAATTCTTATGCATTACTTTGAGTCAAATGATTGAATTCACCAGTTTACACTATGAAATTTGTGCTTTTAAACTGATCTTAGTTTGTCTAACCTTGGTTGAAAGGATCTCTACACTTGATCCTAAAATCAATTAAAAACTTTGAATTAGTGAAACCATATAGGCTTGATGTCTCATCTAAATGTGAAAGTAAAATTCTCCTTCATTTCTTTAGTTTAGGTACATTAAATATATGTACTTTCCCAAGAGAAAG
>CM035414.1:156058191-156065691 GCA_020310875.1 Ceratopteris richardii
TGAATTATATAATTAAAGTATTAAAACAGATGCTTAGTATAAACAATAATAACAATCAATATAACAAAACTCTTCATTACTTAATACCATACACACAATTCAAAACATGATTGAAATGAAAAATATATAGATAATATATATATATATATAGATACATATATCAAAGTAAATACATATAATCCAATATCATAATCAACTAAAATCCTAATCATCATCATCATCATCATCATCATCATCATCAGCAGCAGCAGTATCATGATCATCTTGATCATTCTCATCCTCATCGTCATGATCATCTTATGACGATCGAGATCGTCCCTCCTGTGTCTGTCTCTCCACCTCATCCATATCTGTCTCTCCATAATACTCTTGTATTACATATAAAAAACATAAATAAATGAAACAATTAAACCATTCATAAAAATAAAATAATTATATAAAATTTAATAATACTCACAAAGGCATCAGGATGATCTCACATATACTCGCTCGAACGCCGATATACAAAATGTGTAGCATACTCGATCTCATGTTTCGTAGGATATCGGCCATAATCCTTCCTCTGCATTGAAACAAATAAAAAAGATTAGTTGCTTGCATTTTAACTAAAATAAAAAATATACTCACAATAACACATATACTTACAAATGTAGCTACAAAACCATTATGGCCCATTTGGCCTAGGTGCGATGTGTGTCCCGACTCCACTCTCTCCTTTGCAACAACCTGTTTATTTAAGAAAAAAAATACATAAATTAAATGTAAAAAATTACTAAAATATATAAAAATTATAAATATAAACTATTAATTTGTGTACCTTGTGCTGAGGACATGACTCCTCAAGATGTAGCTGTCTATGAAGGGCCTATCATTCTTCTGCTGCAACTAGGAGTGGATATACTCCATCAGTGGTATCAAAGCTCATCATTGAGCATTGAAGACATCAAGAGGAGTCCTTGAAGTTGCTTGAGAGCCAAGGATTGAAGCAAAGACCAGCAAGATTTGAAGAAGGATTTGAAGCAAGGGGGAGCTTCTATCATCATCGAAAGTTCACGACAAGTGGAGACTCTTGTGGGAAGGTAACATATCATTCTTTCTCACATCCATCACAATCCAAGGAGGGATTAGGATCCACATATAGTCTCATACACAATGGGAGACTATAATACTCAGATTGAGAAGCTTGAAAAAAGCAATTACCAACCTTGGAAGTTTAGAATCTCTAACTTCCTCATGGGAAAGGGTCTTTGGGGGTTGGTTAGTGGTATTGAGGTGAAGCCATACATAGATCCACATACACCTACTGAGAATCAAAGGAAAGCTATTAGAGAATGGGAAGAAAGGGATAGGAGAGTGATCTTCAACCTTTCTCAACACATGAGTAACTCCATGATAGGTCATATCCAAGACCTAGATACATCTAAGAAGGTTTGGGAGTGTTTAGAAAGGTTGTACTCTACCTCTACAAAGGCTAGAAAAATTCAGCTCAAGAATGAGCTCAAAAACCTTAGGAAGTCATCAAATCAGAGCATTAATGACTTCATACTCAAAGTAAAAGAGATCTCGGATGCACTTGGTTCAATAGGATGTGTTGTAGATGATGATGACCTAGTTGCCCACACACTTAATGGGCTTAGAGAAGATGATAAATGGAAGGCATTCACAACCTCTGTGTATGTAAGGGATTCATTCCCAGATTTTGAGCAACTTACTTCTCTTATGGTGACTGAGGAGCTCAACCATGGAGGCAACAAGTCAAAGGACAGCCAAGACCAACTCTTCTATGCAGGCAAAGGAGGAAGAGGCAAAGGCAATAGAGGTGCTTCAAGAGGAAGAGGTAGAAGCAACTACCAACAAGGCAGCCAAAGCTATCAAGGGAATCAATCAAGCCAAGATGAAGGTCAATCATCAAAAGGAAGAGGAAGAGGAAGAGGTAGAGGAGGAAGATATGGAGGTCAAGGATACTCCAACTCAAATGGATGCTTCAATTGTGGGAAGCAAGGACACTATGCCAAGGATTGTTGGCAAAAGCAAGGTGGGAAAAATCACAAAGGGCAAGGTAATTATGCTAACTCCTCAACAAATTCAGAAAATGAGCATTTCTTAGCTATGAAGCATAAAAGTGAAGGTCAACCACATGATGAGGTGTGGTATATAGATAGTGGTTGTAGTAACCACATGTCAGGTAAAGAGGAGTACTTCAGCAATCTTCAAGCACCCAAGCAAAGAGGATTTGTGGAGACAGGAGACAACACAGAGCATGAGATACAACAAATGGGAGATGTGAAGCTTGAAGGCAACCACAAAGCAAAAGGATTATCCGAGGTATTGCATGTTCCTACTATTACAAAGAACTTAATCTCTGTTGGACAGATGGTTGAAAAGGGATACCAAGTCAAGTTCAACCACAAAGGATGCTTTATTGAAGACCCAAGGAATGGCTATGAGCTGATAGCCAAAGGAAAGAAGGAAGGAAGAATGTTCACTCTTGACATTGGCAAAGAACAAAGCAACAAGGCAATGTTCATCACCTATGGCGACAAGAAGATTGGAGATTTGGATTTGTGGCATAAAAGGTGTGGTCACATCAACATTCAAAGGTTGAAAGACATGGAGAAGAGGCAATTGGTAAGAGGTTTACCACATTTTTCATTACAAATGTTGCATGAGATGTGTGAAGCTTGTCAACTGGGCAAGTCTACTAGGCAGCCCTTCAAGAAGAGTGGATATGTAGCACATGGTGTGTTAGACCTTGTACACACAGATGTGTGGGGGCCAACCAAAGAGCCCTCTCTTACAGGTAATAAGTACTTTGTAACCTTCATAGATGAATACTCAAGAAAAGTATGGTTGTATTGTATAAAGCAAAAATCAGATGTGTTTGATGTATTCAAAAGATTCAAGGCACAAGTTGAAAAGGAGACAGGTTGCTACATCAAAACCCCAAGGTCAGATAGAACTCTTGCATCTGGATCGTATAGTCCAGCTCATCATCAGACATCTCTGAGTAATCATGCATGATGGCCCCTAGAGTATCAGACAGAACTCTTGCTCTCATAAGACTTTTTATGAGAGTGAGTTTCGCCTTTCTCTCTCTACTAGGATCCATAATACCTAACATATAAAACAAAATGGGTTAGAAATCAATATATATACGTGTACATATGTATGTGTGTATGCCTTAAGTATGTGTATGTATGCATGTGTGTGTGTATGTATGTGCGTGTATGTGTGTGTGTATGTGTGTATGCATGTGTATGTGTGTGTATGCATCATTATGTGTGTATGTGTCTATGTGTGTATGTGTGTGTGTATGTGTGTGTGTATGTGTGTGTGTGTGCATCTATGAGCGTGTATGTGTTTATGTGTGTGTATGTGTCTATGGGTGTGTATGTGTCTATGTGTGTGTATGTGTCTATGTGTGTAGGTGTATGCATGTGTATGTATGTGTGTGTATGCATTATGTATGCATATGTGTGTGTGTATGCATTATGTATGTGTATGTATGTATGCATATGCATATGCATTATGTATGCATATGTATGCATGTATGTGTATGTGTGTATGCATCATTATGTTTGTATGTGTGTATGTGTGTGTGTATGTGTGTGTGTGTGTCTATGTGTATGTGTGTGTGTGTGTCTATGAGTGTGTATGTGTTTATGTGTGTGTATGTGTCTATGTGTGTGTATGTGTCTATGTGTGTATGTGTATGCATGTATGTATGCATATCTGTGTGTATGCATGTGTGTGTGTATGCATCATTATGTGTGTATGTGTCTATGTGTGTATGTGTCTATGTGTGTATGTTTGTGTGTGTGTATATGTGTGTGTGTATGTGTATGTGTTGCAATAAAAATGCATGATTTTTTCAAGTTTAAAATAGTATTTTATGAGCTAAAGAAAAAAAGGGGCTAACAAACATTTTGATGATGGTACGTAACTCTATCATGGCCTTAATTGGTAACATTCCAAGTGTGAAACAGTGAAGATGTCTCTGAATCTGTAGTGCTACCCTTGCTGGATCAGTTTTCCTCTTTATTGTGCTCGAAGAAATGGCAAGAATGGATTTGTTATCTATGCCTTTCAAAGATGTGCCACAACATCTTAGAAGGGTCTCCTAGAAAATGAGAAGGGAAAACAAATCATGATGATCAAACTTCATAGAGTTTTCTTTGTTATGTCTTACCTCAAAAAACCAATTATGTTTTAACAACATTACATTAAAATCAAAACTAAAAGAAGAGATCATAATTGTCAAAGATTACCTTTAGCAATTCAATGGGATTACTCTTTGTTGGTGCAGACTGACGAAATGCATAACTATAAGCTGATTCAATCAATGATGTCACGGACAGTACACCAACAGGCTCTAAACCAAGGCCAGGACTCTGCGGATCCTTTGATTTCCAGTCTCCCTCTTCGATGTTCTCCAGAACTTCATAATTGAATTGTATTACATGATTGTATGTTCATGTCTGAACAGAACCATCATATGCTAAATACACTTCCCTTAACCCATACATATATTTTCAAAAAAGTTCTCTAGGACCCTCAGCTCCATACCCTTTTCCAGGTTTTCGAGAAGACACTAAATGATAAAGGAATTCTTTGGAGGTTAAACCATCTAAAGCAAGAATGAATTATTGCCAAACCATCATGAAAGTCAGAAAAGAACAACTCCTCTCCGTTTACAGACTGTAAACCTAAGCATGCACACTGTTGTATCAAGTTTGACAATGATCCTTTGCTTCTAGCCCTTGTCATTGCCATCATGGAATTGGATGGACAACTATGCCTCTCAACAACGGTTGGTATTTCCCCAAGAACACATTGAAATTCACAAATTGCTGATCTTCTAGCACTGATTTCTTCAACTAAGCTAAGAAAATTTTCTTGGTAACCATAGTCAAGGATATCATTATGACATAGATTAATAAAAGTTCTTGGAATGAGTTCCTCTTTTCTTGATAGGACTAATCAGATTTGCCTTTCCAAAGTGAGAACTCTCTGAGAGGAGAATCTGCCATCATCTACAGCAATATGAACTTCTTCAAGAAGTTTTTTATATGTTCTGATTTCATATGTTAAGTACATGTCTTTCAAGCCAACACTAAACCCTGTTTGGAAAAGCCATTCATGCAGAACATTTTGAAGGCATGTTAGGAACTGAAGAGCAGTTTGAGTCCCTTTTTGATAGCCAAGACTTGGGACAATTCCCATATGGCAATCTGTTAACCATTTATTGCCAACAGGACAATGCATTATCTCACTATCATGCACAACTACAATACCTAAATATGTGTACTCTACACTAGGGGAAAAGGTCATATTTAAGACCTGCATCCCTTTCCACAAAGGAGCTTTTATACCCCGTGCCTTAATTATTATAGGCATGGGAGTAGGAGAGTCAAAATACATATTTAAGATTTGAATTTCATGTTTTAGCAGCCAAAAATGATTTTCTAAAATCAAATGGCTTGAAAGGATGCCATCCTGAGATAATTTATGTAAAGCTTGTCCTCCTTGGGTAGATATTAATTGATGACTTAAATCCAACAATTCAAAATCTCAACCTTGGCTAAAACTGATTGAGGAGCATATACCTGGATGCATTATGTGTGCATGTGTATGCATTATGTGTGCATGTGTGTATGCAACATTATGTGTGTATATGTGTGTGTATTTGTGTGTGTATGTGTGTGTGTCTATGTGTATGTGTGTGTGTGTGTGTCTATCTGTGCCTATGTGTGTGTATGCATATGTATGTGTGTGTGTGCACATACCTGGCTTCAATGAGATGTGTCTCTCTATGTCGCTCTCTCGCTCCCTCTCTCTCTCTCTCTCCTTCTCTTCTTGCTCTTGCGTGTTAATCCCAGCACAAATGTCCTGGGAGAAATCGAACTTTTTTTTAACATTCCAGAGCGTCACTTATGCGATGCTCTAGAACACAGGATGTCACATATGCAACGCTATCCAGTTTGCCAATGTCGCAAATAGTGTCGCTAATTAGGGATGCTATTTGCGATGCACATATTTAGCGTCGCATAAGTGACACAGACATCGCTTATGTGATGCTCCCCTGTAAAAAAAAAATCCAAAAATAGCACCGTCGCTTATGCATGTATGTGTATGTCTCTGTATGTGTGTGTGTATGCATATATGTGTGTGTATGTGTGTATGTGTGTGTGTGTATGTGTCTCTATGTGTGTATGCATGTGTATGGGTGTGTATGCATCATTATGTGTGTATGTGTGTGTGTATATGTGTATGTGTGTGTGTGTCTATGTGTATGTGTGTGTGTCTATGAGTGTGTATGTGTTTATGTGTGTGTATTTGTCTATGTGTGTGTATGTGTGTATGTGTGTATGTGTATGCATATGTGTGTGTATGCATGTGTATGTGTGTGTATGCATCATTATCTGTGTATGTGTCTATGTGTGTATGTTTGTGTGTGTATGTGTGTGTGTCTATGTGTATGTGTCATTACGCGTCTATGGGTGTGTATGTGTTTATGTGTGTGTATGTGTCTATGTGTGTGTATGTGTCTATGTGTGTGTATGTATTATGTATGCATATGTGTGTATATGCATTATGTATGTGTATGTATGCATGTGCATTATGTATGCATGTAAGTATGTATGTATGCATATGCATATGCATTATGTATGCATATGGATGCATCTATGCGTATGTGTGTGTATGTCTCTCTATGTGTGTGTATGTGTGTGTATATGTGTCTGTATGTGTGTATGCATGTGTATGTGTGTGTATGCATCATTATGTGTGTATGTGTGTATGTGTGTGTGTATGTGTGTGTATGTGTGTGTGTGTCTATGTGTATGTGTGTGTATCTATGAGTGTGTATATGTTTATGTGTGTGTATGTGTCTATGTGTGTGTATGTGTCTATGTGTGTATGTGTATGCATGTATGTATGCATATGTATGTGTATGCATGTGTATGTGTGTGTATGCATCATTATGTGTGCATGTGTCTATGTGTGTATGTGTGTGTGTATATATGTGTGTGTATGTGTGTGTGTGTCTATGTGTATGTGTCGCTACATGTCTATGAGTGTGTATGTGTCTATGTGTGTGTATGTGTCTATGTGTGTGTGTATATGTGTCTGTATGTGTGTATGCATGTGTATGTGTGTGAATGCATCATTCTGTGTGTATGTGTGTGTGTGTATATGTATGTGTATGTGCGTGCGAGTCTATGTGTATGTGTGTGTGTCTATGAGTGTTTATGTGTTTATGTGTATGTATGTGTCTATGTGTGTGTATATGTCTATGTGTATATGTGTATGCATGTATGTATACATATGTGTGTGTATGTTGTGTATGATTTATGTATGCATATGTGTGTGTATGCATTATGTATGTGTATGTATGCATGTGCATTATGTATGCATATGAATTATGTATGTGTATGTATGCATTTGCATTATGTATGCATATGAATTATGTATGTGTATGTATGCATGTGCATTATGTAT
>CM035414.1:156108760-156121260 GCA_020310875.1 Ceratopteris richardii
AAATAGATAGATAGATAGATAGATAGATAGATAGAAAGATAGATAGATAGATAGATAGATAGATAGATAGATAGATAGATAGATAGATAGATAGATAGATAGATAGATAGATAGATAGATAGATAGATAGATAGATAGATAGATAGATAGATAGATAGATAGATAGATAGAAAGATAGATAGATAAATAGATAGATAGATAGATAGATAGATAGATAATCGATAGATAGATCGATAGATAGATAGATAGATAGATAGATAGATAGATAGATAGATAGATAGATAGATAGATAGATAGATAGATAGATAGATAGATAGATAGATAGATAGATAGATAGATAGATAGATAGATAGATAGATAGATAGTGTTGGGGGTTTTCTTGGACGTGAAGGAGTTTGAGGGTTTGTAGGAGAAAAAGAAGAAGAACAAGAGATGAAATAACTCAGACAAGCTTATACAGAAACACCTTTGAACCTTTGAACCTTGAGTTTTTTATTACAATAGAAGGATTATACTATTTCATTCAATCCAAGTAATACTCGGGGCGTAATTACAGTGAATGCTCAATCATAAAAGATTAATTATCTCAAAATCTCCCAGCAGCAGCCGGCCTCTTCTGCACCAGTCTTTCACTTGCTTCCAGCTTCTCCTTGTGCACACCTTGCACTAAGCTTCCACAAGCTGAGGGACTAATCTCTTTCGGCCCTGATCGCGGAGAGAGACTTTTGGGATTGATCTCCTTCTTCGCACTCTCTGCACCTCCCTTAGCCTCACTCCTTGCACTCTTCACCTTCTGCATTCGACACCAAGTGACTCTTCACTTCTCCTTTTCTTCCTCTTGCTTCCAGTCCAAGAATAGCCTTTTGTCTCTCTTTTTGTTGAGTCCGCCGGTTCGCGCATTCTAACTGTAATACAATCTTGGTGCCCTTTCAATGTCCCAAGATTGTCTTTTGAACTGGTCCTCAACGACTCACTACTTTGTCCTGTAGTGACTTTAGAACAAGAGTGACTTTAAAATAAAATTTTGATTGGGCGGCCTTATTTCCACCTTTGCGTACGCGGCCTTCCATACCTTCACCTTTTCTTTTAATTCTTTACTTTTGCACCTTAAGATTTTAAATTCATCCTTTGAACCTTAAGAGAAAAAATACTTTGCGCCCTTAGTTTCAACCGGTTAGGGCTCGACAGATGCCCACCACCTAAAGATCTCTCCGTCTCGGAGAGACAACAGCAATACAAAACAGAAAAATTGCAAAGACGCAGACATGAAAACAACGAAACGGAGTCAAAAAAAGAGTTAAAGGGTGTGTATATTATTTAAGTAAGAAACAGTATAAGGCACCCTACAAGAATTATTGAGAAATCAAGGGAGGAGTAACTTATTGACAAAGCGATAATGGAATCTAAGAGCAATTATTATGAAGGGGATGAGCAATTTATGTATACTGTGGATGGCAAATTATTGTGCAGGTTGATTGAGATTCTCAGCCGAGGTTGGTGGAGAGGGGGGCAAAGGAGCAGAAGCTCGTTCAATCATATGCTGTAGCGAACTAAGGCATTGCCTAAGATTATCCCTTTCCCGTCGGATACGTCTGCATGCAGCATTAGCACAAAGCCCTAAGTTGGAGCGATTCTGAAGATCTTCTAAGGCTTTCAACGCAGAGTCGGCCATATCGCGATAATGATCTCTCTCTGCTTTGAGCAAGCGCGCCGTTTCGTTGAGCGAGTGCCATTGAGAATTGGCCATGCGAGTGATGTTTTCAATTGTTGAGATATACTGTTGATGAACCGAAGCGGCTGCCGATACGGAATCCAAGGAAATCTGGGAGGCCTGAGCATTGCCGAGAGCGACTACACTCGCGTCCTGTAGTAATTGCAAAAAGGAAGGGGTTGATGGGAGGTCAAAGTGCGGAGGAGGAGAGGCCGATGGATCAGGAGGGAGTTGGGAAGGAGGAATTACCGGCGGAGGAGGAGGAAGGGTTGTAGTGGAAGATGGATTGGGAAGGGAAGGATTGGGGGAGGGAAGTGGTTGACTGACAGGAACATTAATTATAGGGGGTGAGGTGGAATCCGGAGGACGTGGGGGCATACAAGTGGGGTTTTGAGGGTTGAGCTGCATTTGAATGAGTGGCTTGAAAGCTGAAGAGAGGGGAGGTCTAGGGATAAGGGGAGGGGTAGGCATGGACGGAGAAGTGGTAGATGCTGGAGGGATAGGTGAAGAAGATTGGGGAGGGAAGGAGGGGACATCAGGGGGTGCGGATGCGGGTGTCGATGTGGAAGCTGAGTCAATTGAGATTAGAGGGGGGGAGGGAGATTGAGCAATGGACGGTAGCCCAGGGTTGGTAGGGAGAAAAGCAACATTGTGGGCAGATTGTGCGAGAATGTGATAATCCAAGCTAGGAAGGGCGCAGAATAGATGGAAAATGCATGAGAGCCTCTAGAGATAGCCTCGCGGAGTCCACGGGAGCGCAAAGTCAAGGAACTATAAATGAGGGTTGCGTAAGGGTAAGGACGGCTATGGAGAAAGCAGAAAAGCGGATCGGCAATACGAATATCTGACCAGGGAAGCGAAGAAGTGGGACTACGCAGTAAGAAGAAAAAGATGAACGCATTGAGAATGGTGGTCATGCGGAGTGAAAACCTAGCATTACTTTGAAAGTGATCGGTACAAAAGGCAATAGTAGCCGAGGCTGACAATCCAGAGTATAGGAAAGGGGGAGCACGAAAATGTAATAGGGGGGACCCAATACTGGTGGCAATGTCTGGGATGAAGAGAGTGCCGGTTCTAAAATGAGGGAAGAGGCGGATAGCTTCATAAACTTGGGTAAAATTGGCGGGGGTATTGAAGAAAACATTAGCCAAGCCCCACAGGCCCGCCTGCTGAAGATCCTCAATGGAAAACATTTGACGAAGGGCAATGGTAGGTAGGGATAAATGCATACGGATTTGGAGGTTTAAGTCAGGTGGAAGAAACAGGCGCATATAATCCCCGGTTGGTGAAGATGGGTGTGATGAATGAGACACAGATGGGGAAGGAGAAGGAGGGTGAGGGATGGGAGGTGGGGAATAAAGGTCGGTGGAATCAGAGTGTATGGAATAAATAGGAATATCAAGAAGGGTAGTAGGATGCGTTGGGTTAGCTTGAACAGATTATTCTGCCGATGAGGGAGGAGGTTGATTTGGATGGTCGGAAGGAAGCTCGGAGGTGGGAGAGGATTGATTGTGATGGTTGGGAGGAAGCTCGGACAGAGGATCTGAAATATCACCCGGAGCGGAGGGGTCAGCCATTGATGGAAATGGGGATAAGAAGTGGAGCAATAGAAATCCAATGCAGGTGGAGGGGAATTGAAGAGTGTGGGGACAGAGGATGTGGTTGTGGCGGGATAGCGGAGGGGTTAGGCGGTGGGGGTAGAGGGAGTGGAGGGAGGCAGTTGACGGCGGGGGCAGTCGGGGGTGGAGGGGGTTGGAGGGGGAGGGGGTGTGCGGGGAATCGAATGGGATGGAGGGGGTGGGGGCGTGCGGGGTTGAGGTGGTGGGAGGGGGTGGGGTGGGGGCTGGTGACGGCGGGGCAGAGGGTTGAGGGGGTTGAGGGGGTTGGAGGGAGGCGCTGTCGGCGGGGCAGATGGTGGAGAGGGGGTTGAGGGGGTTGGAGGAGTGGGGGGAGGCGGGTGATGGCGGGGCAGAGGGTGGAGAGGGAGGGGGTGTGCCGGGTACGAGGGGGTTGGAGGGGGAGGGGGCTTGCGGGGGATCGAGGGGGATGGAGGGGGTGGGGGCGTGCGGGGGTTGAGGTGGTGGGAGGGGGTGGGGTGGGGGCTGGTTGACGGCGGGGGCAGCGGGGCAGAGGGGTTGAGGGGGGGTTTAGGGGTGGGAGGGAGAGGGGGCGAGCGGGGGGTCGAGGGGGAGGGAGGGGGTTGGGGCGTGCGGGGGTTGAGGTGGTGGGAGGGGTGGGGGTGGGGGCGGGCGACGGCGGGGGCAGCGGGGCAGAGGGGTTGAGGGGGTTGAGGGGGTGGGAGGGAGAGGGGGCTGGCGGGGGGTCGAGGGGGAGGGAGGGGGTGGGGGCATGCTGGGGTTGAGGTGGTGGGAGGGGTGGGGTGGGGTGCAGTGAGCTATTACGCACTCTTTCAAGGGTGGCTGCTTCTAGGCAAACCTCCTGGCCTCGATGTCGGCTCTTCGCCACCTGGGGCGGTAGTATGTCCCAAGGGTTGGGCTGTTCGCCCATTAAAGCGGTACGTGAGCTGGGTTCAGAACGTCGTGAGACAGTTCGGTCCATATCCGGTGCTTGGGCAAATAATTCTACGTATTTGCGTAGGTTTCGTCCACGAGCTCAAGGCCGCGGTTACCCAATAAAGAAACCTATATGTGAGGTAACTATTAAATTAAGTTCAAAAATTGTTAAAAAAAATAAATCGTAATTGCATATCACACATAGTGAGTGATAATTATTAGTCAACGGGGGCAGCGGGGCAGAGGGGTTGAGGGGGTTGAGGGGGTGGGAGGGAGAGGGGGCTCGCGGGGGGTCGAGGGGGAGGGAGGGGGTGGGGGCGTGCGGGGGTTGAGGTGGTGGGAGGGGGTGGGGTGGGGCGGGCGATGGTGGGGGCAGCGGGGCAGAGGGTTTGAGGGGGGTTGAGGGGGTGGGAGGGAGAGGGGGCTTGCGGGGGGGTCGAGGGGGAGGGAGGGGGTGGGGGCGTGCGGGGGTTGAGGTGGTGGGAGGGGTGGGGTGGGGGCGGGCGACGGCCGGGGCAGCGGGGCAGAGGGGTTGAGGGGGTGGGAGGGAGAGGGGGCTGGCGGGGGGGTCCAGGGGGAGGGAGGGGGTGGGGGCATGCGGGGGTTGAGGTGGTGGGAGGGGGTGCGGTGGGGCGGGCGACGGCGGGGGCAGCAGGGCAGAGGGTTTGAGGGGGGTTGATGGGGTGGGAGGGAGAGGGGGCTTGCGGGGGGGTCGAGGGGGAGGGAGGGGGTGGGGGCGTGCGAGGGTTGAGGTGGTGGGAGGGGGTGGGGTGGGGCGGGCGACGGCGGGGCAGCGGGGCAGAGGGGTCGAGGGGTGTGGTGGATGAGGGGGGCGGTTGACGGCGGAGCCCGAGGGGGATGGAGGGGTGGAGGGGCGGAGGGGTGTGGTGGGGGGCGGGGTGCGAGGGGGATGGAGTGGTGTGGTGGGAGGCGGAGGTGCGAGGGGGATGGAGTGGTGTGGGGGATGAGTGCGCGCGGGGGGCAGAGGGGGCTGGAGGGTTGTGGTGGATGAGGGGGGGGTTGACGGCGCGGGGGCAAAGGGGGCTGGATGGGGCTGGAGGGGTGTGGTGGATGAGGGGGGGCTGGTGACGGTGGAGTCCGAGGGGTTGACGGCGGGGGTGCGAGGGGGATGGAGGGGGGGATGGAGTGGCATGGTGGATGAGGCGCGCGGGGGGCAGAGGGGGCTGGAGGGTTGTGGTGGATGAGGGGGGGGGCGGGTGACGGCGGGGGAGGCAGAGAGGGCTGGATGGGGCTGGAGGGGTGTGGTGGATGAGGGGGGGCGGGTGACGGTGGAGTCCGAGGGGTTGACGGCGGGGGTGCGAGGGGGATGGAGGGGGGGATGGAGTAGCGTGATGGATGAGGCGCGCGGGGGGCAGAGGGGGCTGGAGGGTTGTGGTGGATGAGGGGGGGGGTTGACGGCGCGCGGGGCAGAGGGGTCTGGATGGGGCTGGAGGGGTGTGGTGGATGAGGGGGGGCGGGTGATGGTGGAGTCCGAGGGGTTGACGGCGGGGGTGCGAGGGGGATGGAGGGGGGGATGGAGTGGCGTGGTGGATGAGGCGCGCGGGGGGCAGAGGGGGCTGGAGGGTTGTGGTGGATGAGGGGGGGGCGGGGTGACGGCGGGGGGGCAGAGGGGGCTGGATGGTTGTGGTGGATGAGGGGGGGCGGGTGACGGCGGGGTTCGAGGGGGATGGAGGGGTGGAGGGGCGGAGGGGTGTGGTGGGGGGGCGGGGTGCGAGGGGGATGGAGTGGTGTGGTGGGAGGGGGTGGAGGGGCGGAGGGGTGTGGTGGGGGGGCGGGGTGCGAGGGGGATGGAGTGGTGTGGTGGGAGGCGGAGGTGCGAGGGGGATGGAGGGGGGGGTGGGAGGCGGAGGTGCGAGGGGGATGGAGGGGGGGGGTGGAGTGGTGTGGTGGATGAGGGCGCGCGGGGGGCAGAGGGGACTGGAGTGATTGGGTGGGAGGCGGGACGCGGGGGTTGGAGGGATGGAGAGGGCGACAGCGGGGGTTGTGGTGGATGAGGGGGGGGGGTTGTGGTGGGTGATGGGGGGGGGGGGCTCGGAAGGTTGTTGAGGATCTGTCTACCTCCCCGATGGAGGATCACGATGGAGGATCACGTCGACTGCTCTTCACTTTGAGGGGTGGCTGAGATCCAAGTTCACCCTCATAGTCAGAGCGCGAAGATGATAACAGTATTGATTCTGAGGGAGCAAGAATGAAGAGAAGGCATATTATATAGCAATGAGGGATGAAGGAGCACCTCCTAATCAAGAATGGTTCACCATAAAAGGGTGCTCAAAAGAGAGGAGATGCAACTCTGAATCTTAGCCATTCAAGGGAGAACAAAGAAATGGGCATTAATGAAAGTTATTGTGCAGAAGTAAGGGCCATCCAAAAATTTGCGCCCAATTTTATTTAACTGTGGATTTGAAAGGATTGAGTGGATAAAATAAACATGAAGAAAATGGAAAAAATGGCGCCGAAAAAAAAACGAGTGAGTTATTTTTTCTGAGTCCTGTTACCTAATAAACCACCCAAAACCATCAGGAACAAAATAAATGAAAATACAATGGTTATGACATTTGATAATAAGCCTTGAGTCTGGAAATGTTTACTAAAGGTAGGGTGTCGCCAGCGAGGGTTTCCAATTGCACAGCACCCCAATGCAATATCTTCAGCACGCGAAAAGGTCCTTCCCAGTGAGGGATCCATTTCCCTTTTGTGGTCGTATGAGGGTTAGGTTTATGGAGAAGAACTAACATGCCTGCTTCAATGTTGTTTTTCCATAGATGTCGATCATGTGCCTCCTTCCGCTTCATCTGAGTGTCTATCAATTGTTTGGTTGCTAGTAGACGAATCTCCTCCACTTTATGTAGTGCTCCTAGCCTCTGAGAGACATCACAATCCTTCTTTCCCTGCATGAATGTTATCTTAGGCGATCCATGTAAAAATTCAAAGGGCTCGATGGGTAATATGCCATAAACCAGTTGGAATGGGGAGTATCCAGTGGCCTCCTTGTAGGCTAACCTATATGCCCAAAGTGTACCTTGGTACGCAATGCCCCATGAAGTGGGTTGCAACATACACTCCTTTCTTAACATTGCAATTAAAACCTTATTTGTCGACTCAGCCTGTCCATTTGCTCGTGGATAGTAAGCACAAGAGGTCCTATGAAGAATTCTATACCTGTTGAAGATTTCTTGCAGGACTTTATTGACAAAATGGGTACCTTGATCAGTACAAATTTCAAGTGGACAACCAAACCTGCAAATGATGTTACTATAAATGAAATCAGCAACAGTTTGGGCAGTGCAATCTGCGGAGGCCATAGCTTCAGCCCACTTTGTTGCATAATCTGTAGCTATCAGGAGATATTTTTCCCTTTTTGGAAAAGCGGGAGGGTAGATGGGCCCTACAAAATCTAGCCCCCACTTCTCAAATGGTTGCCAGGAGGTGGAAATAACCAAGGGGTTATGTCTCTGCTTTGTTGGCTTAGGTCCGCACCTCTGGCAAATATCACATGCCTTTCCCCATTCATCTGCATCTCTAAATAGTGTAGGCCACCATAGACCGGCATTCAGTATCCTTTGACTCATAATATGTCTTGGGAGGTGCCCACCACCTGTACCTTCATGTGCAGAGTGAAGGACTTCCCTCACTTCTTCTTCTTCCAAACACTTCCTGAACCGGTCATCTTTGCCCTATCTGTACAATTTATCTTCGATGAAGGTATATGGTCTACTCTTGATTAGCAAGCTCTTCTTTTGTACAGCACTAGCCTTTTCTGGATACAATCCAGTTTTAATGAAATTTTTAATGTCGTAATACCAACCTTGAGCTTTTACAGCAAACAGATGAGCATCTGGAAAGTCATCATTGATTCCACTGGATTGATTCATCGTATTTATTCTGGATAGGTGATCCGCCATAACATTGTCTTTCCCTAGTTTATGGACTACAGAAAAATCAAACTCTTGGAACAACAATAACCACCTCCATATTCTACCGGTGGCCTGGGGCTTGTTGAGTAGATATTTTAGTGGTTGGTGATCTGATATAATAATAAATTTTACCCCCAGTAAGTAATGACGGAATTTTTGGACAGCAAAGACCATTGCTAGGGCTTCCCTTTCAGTAGTACTGTAATTCCTCTCAGCCTTGGTCAAGATTCTACTTGCATATTGAATTGGCTTGTCCACTTTAAATTCTTCACTGGGTTGGGTCAAAACTGCCCCTACTGCATATGCACTGGCATCGACATGTATATGAAAGATTTTTTACCACTCAGGTGTGACCAAGATAGGAGCACACACCAACCTTGACCGCAATGTCTGATATGCCTTTTCCTCCTCTTCTTCCCATTTGAAAGGTACTTCCTTACCTGTAAGTCTAGTCAGAGGTCTAGCTATCTCTGCATACATTTTTATAAACCTTCTATGATAACCGGTATGCCCCAAGAAACTCTGGATCTCTTTAGGAGATTTAGGTTTAGGTAACTTTAATATAGAAAGAATTTTGTCAGGATCTTGGGCCATACCTTTAGCCGACACCACATGTCCTAAAAGGGTTCCTTCTGTCACAAGGAAATGACATTTATTTGGATTGAGCTTTAACTTAGTTTCCCTGCATCTTTGGAAAACATTCTGTAGCTGCCTCAAGTGCTGGTCCAAACAATCTAGATGAGTTTCCTTGTGAGATCCTGAAAACGAAGAGAAGTCATCCATGAAGATTCTAAGTGATTCCAGCAATAGGGGACCAAAAATGAGATTGACCGTTCTGTTAAAGGTGGCTGGAGCATTTCTGAGCCCAAATGGCATTTTCACATACACATATGTTCCCCAAGGTGTGATAAAAGCAGTCTTTTCACGATCTTCTGGATGTATTGATATTTGATTATAGCCACTGAATCCATCCATAAAACTATATAATGCATGCCCAGCCACTTCTTCAACGACCTGTTCTGCAAAAGGCATAGGGAACCCATCTGGAATGGTCACCTTGTTGAGAGCTCTAAAGTCAACACAAATTCTGATTTTATTAGTATTCTTCTTCGGTACTATAACCATAGGCGAGAGCCACTCTGAGTGTTCCACAGGAATGATGATTCCTGCATCTTCCATCTTTTGGATTTCCACGTAGACGGCTTCGGCATACTTTGGATTAAGTCTATAACTCCTTCCTCTGATGGGTCTGGCTCCATCAACCAGAGGGATTCTGTGCTCTCCATAAGATGCAGGCACTCCTTCTAAGTCTTTATAATGCCAGGCAAAAACATCTGCATACTGGGTCAAGAATGATTTTACCTTTTCCAGGAGCTCTGGGTGGCTCCACAACCAAGTGGCCACCAGAACTGGTTGATTACTGTTTTGAGTGCATAAGTGTATTTCTTGGACCGGATTTCTTGTTACTATATTATCTCCGTGTGCATTTGCTTCCTTGTCTTCTTCTACTAGCTTTTCGTGCATTGCTTCATAAGCAGGGGTATTTTGGACTTCGATGTGTTCCTCCTTGTCCTGCATCCATCCTGCAGGGATTTCTTGAATTGGGAAAGAACATTCAACCTCTGAGTTTTTTACCTTGTCTTTAGCTTTAGAAACTTCGTTATCCGTTGTTGACACCTCCTCCTCCAATTTGTATTTGAGGGGTATCTTCCTGCCCCTTCTGTGGTCAGTGATGGGCTCTCCCAATCCATCAACCTGGACCTTTTCCTTGTCTTCATCATAATCTTCAGTCGTGCCAGGATTATCAAGAAAAATTCCAAAACAAGAGGAAGAGTTGCCTGCTTGGAGCCAACTTAGAATATCCTCTTCTTCCTCAAAATCTATTTGGGGTTGATCCTCCGCTTCTGTTTCCATGCAAATGCTCACTGTTTGCATCATACTCGTGTTTCCTTGATTGTCTGGGCCTTCTTCTAAATGAATTTGTGTCAGCTCCTGCCCTTTCTTTTGTACCCACATAGTGTCTTTACCCCAATCATGAATGACACTAGCATGCCTCAGCCAAGGTCTTCCAATTAAGAGAGGAAATCCTCCTTCGACCTGGGGCAGTCTTAAAACCACAAAATCCAGAATGAATAGATTACCTTGTACTTCAAGTGGAACTTTTGGGATTACCCCCAAGGGCCTTACTTTGCTCTGATCTGCCAAAGTAACCGTGAAATTTGCAGGTCTTGAAGGGTGGAGTCCAATCCTTTTCATGGTATGTTCAGGCATCAAGTTAATGCCAGAACCACCATCTACAATAACACCTTGAAATTCATGACCCTTGATTGATATTGTAAGCCGAGGACTTTTATAATCTGTAAGGGGTGCTTCCCCCCTAATTATCCCTTTATGTAAAATAGCAGTCTTGGCCACTAAGCTTGTAGTAGAAGCCTCATCAATTATTTGCAATAATTCTGACCTGAATTTCCCGTCCATATTTATTAAATCAAAAATACTAACCTCCTTCTTCATTGACTTGAGTAGTTTTGAGGCCTCTGACTCTTTAAGAGAGTGAGCTTCGTTTGCTCTGCCAAACTCTTCATGAGCCCTGTTAAAGGCATGCCCAATGGCATCACTGGTGCCTGCACTTGTGGTGGCTTTGTCTTCAATTGCAACTCTGTCCTTGTCCAATCCTTTAATTATCGATTCTTGATTTTCTACCACTTTTGCTGTTCCCTTGCTTCTTGTCTGTACTGCAAAAGATTCGAGTTCTTCTAATTGTACCACTCTAGTAGATGGTGAGGGTTCATTCACCTGAGGTAATGTTTCCTCCTTGAATACAGAGATCATTTGGAGATGGGGTCCGGAAGTAGAGGCTTGATTCTTAGGACAACAGTTTGTATAGTGATCCCTGGCCTCTAGACAGTTCCTGCAAGGAGGTGTATTTTCTGGGAGGGTGCACCTAGATTGGTAGTGCCCACATTCTCCACATCTGAAGCAAATAATTGGCCTTCTAGGCCCATTTGAAAAGTTAGTTCTCGGTCTAGGATTATAGTTATTACCTTGGTTTGCTGCTGCTGCCATTACATTTGCTGGTGGCAAGAGTCCTCCTTGAGTCCAGTATGTCGTTGTCGGCATTCCCCTTACTTGGCATTCATGGGCCTCATGCCCAATCTTCCTGCATAATTGACAAGTCACATTTACCAGAGGACATTCACTTACTATGTGCCCTTGCTTGCTGCACATGGAACACCAGAGTCCGTTTTTAATGCCGCCTCCTTTGAGTTCTTGCAATTCCTGTCTCAGCTGAGCTAGTTCTTCTGCTTGGGCTTCCTCTTCCTTTTGGAGCTTGAGGGCTTCAATCTCTTTTCTCAGCTGAGCTACAGCAGTCTCCTCCTCTGTGTAGGGCTTATTCCTTTTCAAGCCTTCCAACTCCCTTCTTAACTGGATGACTGGGTCCTCCAGTTCTGTACCATATGATGGTTGGGAAGAAGTTGCACCATACTGGTGCCTTATCTGTTCCAAGCGTGTGGCCGTATTAATGAACTCCTCAACAGAGGCAGTAGGTAGCACTAACTCTTTTATTTTGCATTGGGTGACCACAGGTAGGGGTTTGGCTAGCCATTTCTTGACAAAGAAATCGTGTGGTGGATCTGGTAGTTTAGCCATTAGTGCTTTGGCCCTGGTCACAAACTCTGGGAACTTTTCTCTTGGACCCAATCTCAAGTTTTCTAAATCTTCGATAATGATCTCTACCGTGTTTCCGTGCTGGAACTGATTTTTGAAGGCCTCTTTCATCAAATCCCAAGAGGTAAAGTGGTTTTCAGCAAACTGGCTAAACCACTTGTCTACCAGACCTTCCAAAGTGGCAGGGAAGAGTATCAAGAAGGCATCTTCCCTACCCATTAGACCTCTAGTCTTGCATAGTGCAAGAAATCTTCGAATGTGCTCATTTGGATCCTCATGGGCTAAACCTCTGAAAGAGGGAAATTTTATGTTTAATCTGGAGAGTAAAGTTTCTAGGTCCACTTGTCCTGTCATGCTTCCTACCGATGAAGTCGATGAAAGTGGACTCGATGATCTTCTGTTCGCCTTTCTTCTTGTCTGCTTGCACTTGACCCTCAAGGTTTGTGATCGGGTCGCGGTCATGAGCTATTCATAGTTCACCTGAAATGAGACACTTGATATACGTACTTATACTGTTGGCACTGGAATAGATCTTCTCCTAGGCTCAAATCTCCTTGTAAGTCCCACCGTGCGTGCGAAATTTGTTGGGGGTTTTCTTGGACGTGAAGGAGTTCGAGGGTTTGTAGGAGAAAAAGAAGAAGAACAAGAGACGAAATAACTCAGACAAGCTTA
>CM035414.1:156141260-156151260 GCA_020310875.1 Ceratopteris richardii
ATGAAAACTCTCATACTTCTTCACATACGAGAATAATGTGCTGTCGTAGAGATTTACATCTCTACGTATCCACATCTTTACGTATCCACATCCAGTGTTTGATTAATCCAAATCTAAATAATTTTCTACTGAGAATGTTGCAGATATTTTACCGAAGCATTGGCCAGAATTAGTCATGAGAAGATTTGCAATTACTGAAGATTGTACCAATATGCCATTGCAGGGGGGATTGTTGGAAAACATGGTTTGAATGTCTTCTTGGTCCATCTTAACTATATCATATGTTGCTACTCTTTTGGTAGTTGGTACAACACAACATCACGGGTGCATACAACATGTGTATAAGCTCTGTTCATTTCCTTGTACAAGAAATGACGACACTTAGCGTGGTTAAGCCATTTCTCTCCCATCCTAGCCACCTGGGTTTATATTCCGCGGACGGCATCGCGCAACAAAGAACTTTTTATTGATCATAAGTTTTTGAAATAAAGCAGGCCAAACATGGTGGCGCGATAAAGAACGGCGATGTGATTTTCACGAGAATAGCGATGGCAGATTTATCTTTTTACGAAGTGCTTTATTGGTCCTTTTGAGGGATCAAGAGTACTATATAATAAGAGCATGGCTTATTGTCTGAAAAGCCTTCACCAATATCCAACACAAGCTATCTTCCTACAAGCTCTTGGAGGTTCTGAAGCTCTTGGAGGAGTTCTTGGAGGCCACTTTGGAGGAGGAGTTGGTGGAGGGGTTCTCACACTCTTGAGGAGTGTTGGTCCACATCTTAGTGTGGAGGTTCTGCTCACATGATTGAGGAGGACATCATTATCTATGATGTTTTGGTAACTTGTATCTATTTCCGTTATCTGCATTATATTTGTACGAACACATTATTATGAATTAATTGACTCTCCAATTTCCTCACATCTCTCTTATTTTCGATCTCTCTTATGATGTTAATGAATTGTACGAGTGATTTGATTCATGATCTCATCTGATTATTTGTGAGTGTCTGTATTT
Source organism: Ceratopteris richardii (assembly GCA_020310875.1). NCBI lineage: Eukaryota > Viridiplantae > Streptophyta > Polypodiopsida > Polypodiales > Pteridaceae > Ceratopteris > Ceratopteris richardii. The sequence continues at coordinate 156,142,278 of CM035414.1, forward strand.
GAACTCTACCTCTTAAGTTGCCCGAAGCACCCTGCGTGTACCGTCTATTTGGAACACTAGCAGTTGGCCTGATCCACCCAACTGAGCCCTTCGCGACATTTGAACCCAACATGAAATCGTTCCACGGCATTTGGCAATTAGGAGGTACAATATCAAGCTCAATTCACGTATGAGCAATTCAAGTTCTTTATTTTCTTTTACACTGGCTCCAGATGATATATGTACATTAATTGCACAACAGAAAGAAACATTAAAATATCAAGTTGCGGATATAATCAAGAAAGTCAAAGATTAGTCAAGACTTGAATATCAATTCAAAATGGAAGATTTCTTTAAGTCAATGATGAGTGAAGGTCAAGGTCAAAAGGTAGTTGAAGCAATACTTAAAGAAAAGGGAAAATTCACAGGAGTAAACGTGACTGAATACTTAGATGTTTATGAAGATCTAGCTAAACTTCATGGCTTGTCTAATGATAAAATGATTCCATATTTAAAGAGATTGGCAACTGGATCTGTGGTTGATACAATTGAAACCCATGAAAATTTAGCTTGGGAAGAGTTTAGAAAACAAATTCATACAAATTTCTACCTTGAAGACTTTAGTCAACATAGTAGAGCAGGATTTATGAAGTGGATAAGCTCACCCAAACCTCAGGTATCCATAACACAACTCCATAGTGAATTTATGAAAAGATTTTCTCAACTCCCAGAAGTGGATAGGACTGCTCTCACACCTGATATTGTTATCAATTTTCTTAAAATTTTGAGTCATGATGTAAGAGTAGAAGTTGAGAGAAGGCTTGAAGAGCCAGGAAAGAGATATGGTTTAACTGATGATTTGGCTACTGTAAAGATGGTAGTTGAAGCTGTTGCTCATATGAAACAAAGACATTCTATTCTTTATGAGCAAACACCTATTTTCCCATCTAGTATGCCACATCTAAATGAACCTAGGGAGATTCATACCACTGCAAAAGTTGATGTGACTTCTTCATCTAGATTTCATGAAGAATTTCAATTATCAGTCCTTTCTAAATTTGAAACTCTATCAAAAGAAATCTCATCACTTCAAAACATAGTATATTCTTCTAGTACTCAAAACCAATCAATCCAAGCACCAACTTCCTCTCAGCTAGATGTACCTCAACCTATTCAACCACCAATTCCTCACACAAATTTTGAATGAACTTACAAATCTAATAATAGGCAAAATCCTAATGTTAGGAGATGTGTTTGGTGTGATTCAACTGACCATCTTTCATACTTATGTGAGGCTTTGAAAGAAGCCAAAGACCAAAAGCTTGTGATTGACATTGATAAAAAATTATGTGATTATAGATCACGCATACCTTTACCTGTCAATTGGGGAAAAGGGGGTATGAAGAAGCTATATGAAAGTCTTTCAAACACCTCTGCTGTAAAACTAGAAAGAATGGATAATAGTGATCAAGATTCTAACCAATCAAATGAAACTAAAAATTATTCCATTGAAGCTCTAGTCAAGGCGAGAAATGCAATCATGCAAAAGATAGCTTGGGATTCACCTGTTGACCAATTTTCTGTCCATTCTCATATTGCCAATGTAGAGGAGAAGAGGAAAAGAGATGAGAAACCAAATGAAAATGAACATGAAAGAAAAGTGACAAGAAAACAATCAAATGAAGAACCTAAAAAAGTCCATTTTGAGCAAGGAGAAGGGTCTAAATCTAGTCAACAAAGGAGAAATGAGATAAAGGAAGGTAAAAAACCTATGATGAGTGAACAACCTAATCAATCTAATGATCAAAACCTTGATAAAAATGAGAAACAAAGTGATAAGAATCAGAAGAAGCCAAAGAGAGTTCCTAAGGCAATTTTGATCTCTGAAATTGAACAAAAAGTGGACTATAAAGAAATTTTAAATGAAACTCTGTTAAAAAGCCTAGTTACAATGTCCTTAGAACAAGTCTTTTCAATTTCTAAAACCGAGTTCAAGGATAATTTTATTAAACTTATCAAAAGAAAGAGATTTCCACTTTCTCAAGAAGTTGAAATACAAGACATTGCAGACTTAACTCAAGCTATGAATGATACTCTTACTTTTGATGAGTCTGAGGAAGATAATAATGACGAGGCTTATAATGTCAATAAGAATTTCCTTGGTCCAATCATGCCTGATGAAGAAAGTAAACAATCTGAAAGTCATTTTAGCAAGAGTTTTTGGGCTAGAGGAACACCTGAGATGAAAATCAAATTAGGAGATAAAAAGAAATCATATTCAGCTTTGGTACTTATTGACTCTGGGTCAGAGATGAATATATTTTCTAAAGAACTTTATGATAAGTTCAAATGGCCAATTGATAAAAATCATGGATGGTTGATGAGAACAGCTGATAATGGTTGTGGTTCTTTACTTGGAGCTTGTGCAAATATTCCTGTAATGATAGGTGGAATCACTGATACATTTCACTTTTTCATCCAAGAAAATTGCTCTTATGAGATTATCTTAGGTCAACCTTTCATATGTGAAACTAGAATGGAAACAAAAGTAATGTATGATGGGTCTACATATGCTCGGATTCGATCTAAAGATGATTTGCAATCACTCCAAGTAATGACTGTCAACCCAAATCACTTTCGAAATCGGGAACAAATTAGAAAGTCTCCTATACGTTCACAAGAAAAGGCATATGATGATTGTCGACCTTCGTTTGAGTGTGGAGCAAACTTTGGCCAAAATTTTTGTTAAACCCCACCATTGAGCGGGACAATGGTGGTCAATGGATTGATGTCTCGCAAACCCTTGTACATAATTTTGAAAACTTTTCTATTTGTTTCCCTTCTTCAATTTTACAATTTATTCATTCCAAAAATATACCCAAAAAAATCATAAAAGCTCATGAAAAAGACCTAAAAAACAAAGGATTCATTTTACCTGATGAAAACATTGAACATGTCATTAAAACTTCATCTACTTTTTCTTTACTTGAAGAGATTCAACAAATATTACAAGAGAAATAGAAAAAGCAATCTCTAAAGCTTGTAGTGATGATTTGAAACAATGGCCAAGATATTTACCTTTTGCATTATGGGCTGATAGAATGACTTGCACAAGGACAACAGGATACATGCCTGCTGAATTAATGTATTATCAAAAACCTATTTTTCCTATTCATACACAAATATTTACATGGTCTACTCTACCTTGGAATGATAACCTATCTACTAATGAATTGTTGGCTTTAAGAATAAAACAACTTGAACAAGGGAATGAGAAACTTGATGATGCTGTTAAAAAATTAAAAGAATCAAGACTGAAAAATAAGAAATACTTTGATAAAACACATAGACTGAGGCCTAAACAAATTCATGAGGATGATTGGGTTTTGATTTATGATAGTACATTTGATTCACAATATGATGCAAGAAGGAAATTAAAACCATGATGGTTTGGACCTTATGTTGTTTTAAAAAATACATGAGAATGGAACATATGTTTTACGTGAATTAGATGGAACTCCACTAAAAACTTTGATTGCAGGTAAAAGAATAAAATTGTTCAAGAAAAGGGATGAAGATGGTTACGAGATTGATAAAAACATGATTGACCATGAAGAGATCCTTAGATAGGAAATGATGAATTGAAAAGCATGTTGTTTTTTATACTAACTTTGATGTTTTCCTGAGACAGGAACACGCTTCTTCAAAATTATCTTTGATAATAATGATGCTTGAGACTAGTGAGAGTGTTTGAGTGATTTGAGAGAATTATTTGATTGAAGAGTGAGAATTGAGTGTTGAATTTAATGCATTTTTAGTCTTCTTTTCTTACTCTCCATTATTTGCACCATATTGAGTCTAGTATGCACTCAGAGTATGCATAAACCAATGTATATATGCACATGTTTATTTCTTTAGCCTACACAATCTATTTGCACTTGTAAAAAAATTAAAAAAAAGGATGACATCCAATTTAAAAAACAGTTATCACAATTTCTGAAGAACCTCATCATCGACTTCCTCTTACCTACCTTTTGCACCATGATTTTGGAACAATGCACTTAAAGTATGCATGGTAGGGTCTCATTACATGACCTTGCATCCATGCACATTTTGAGCTTTACCCATGCACTTTGAGTGATTGTAAGGATTGATGTATATGCACATTGATATGTATGTGAGTGAGAGCACAAGCTTCATCATCAAATGCCTTTTACCCTGATACTTCCACCATGTTTGTTTACTTCTGCACCTAAAGTATGCATGATAGGGTCTCATTACATGACCTTGCATCAAGGCACGTTTTAAGCTTTACCCATGCACTTTGAGTGATGGAAAGGATTTATGTATAAAAACATGAAATGTATGAAACTGAGCGCACATGCTTCGTCTACAAATGCCAATTACCTTATCGTTTGCACCATACTTTTAACCATGCATTTCCAAAGTATGCAATTGATAGGGCTACATTATATGGCCTTGCATAGGCACATTTTTCATTTACCCATGCACTTTGAGTGATGGAAAGGACTTCTGTATGAAATGTATGAAAGTGAGCGCACATGCTTCATCTACAAATGCCAATTACCTTATCTTTTGCACCATACTTTTAACCATGCATTTCCAAAGTATGCAATTGATAGGGCTACATTATATGGTCTTGCAAAGGCACAATGCTTATCTTCCCATGCACTTGATAAATGCTTTCAAAATTCAATGTTCTATGAAATGACAGATTATTTTGAAGGAGAAAAAAAGATTTGAAGATTGGCCCATCAAGGATGATGTGCAAGTTTAGTAGGGGCGAATGTCGTAGAGATTTACATCTCTACGTATCCACATCTTTACGTATCCACATCCAGTGTTTGATTAATCCAAATCTAAATAATTTTCTATTGAGAATGTTGCAGATATTTTACCGATGCATTGGCTAGAAATAGTCATGAGAAGATTTGCAATTACTGAAGATTGTACCAATATGCCCTTGCAGGGGGGATTGTTGGAAAACATGGTTTCAATGTCTTCTTGGTCCATCTTAACTATATCATATGTTGCTACTCTTTTGGTAGTTGGTACAACACAACATCACGGGCGCATATAGCATGTGTATAAGCTCTGTTCATTTCCTTGTACAAGAAATGACGACGGGCAGCGTGGTTAAGCCATTTCTTCTCATCTTAGCCACCTGGGTTCGAATCCCGCGGACGGCATCGTGCAACAAAGAAATTTTTATTGATCATAAGTTTTTGAAATAAAGCAGGCCAAACATGGTGGTGGGATAAAGAACGGCGATGTGATTTTCACGAGAATAGCGATCGCAGATTTATCCTTTTACGAAGTGCTTTATTGGTCCTTTTGAGGGATCAAGAGTACTATATAATAAGAGCATGGCTTATTGTCTGAAAAGCCTTCACCAATATCCAACACAAGCTATCTTCCTACAAGCTCTTGGAGGTTCTGAAGCTCTTGGAGGAGTTCTTGGAGGCCACTTTGGAGGAGGAGTTGGTGGAGGGGTTCTCACACTCTTGAGGAGTGTTGGTCCACATCTTAGTGTGGAGGTTCTGCTCACATGATTGAGGAGGACATCATTATCTATGATGTTTTGGTAACTTGTATCTGTTTTCGTTATCTGCATTATATTTGTACGAACACATTATTATGAATTAATTGACTCTCCAATTTCCTCACATCTCTCTTATTTCCGATCTCTCTTATGATGTTAATGAATTGTACGAGTGATTTGATTCATGATCTCATCTGATTATTTGTGAGCGTCTGTATTTGAACTCTACCTCTTAAGTTGCCCGAAGCACCCTGCGTGTACAGTCTATTTGGAACACTAGCAGTTGGCCTGATCCACCCAACTGAGCCCTTCGCGACAGCGCTCAGATATTTCCACATGAACATGTGTTTTCTATTAGAGAAGATGTGTACAAAAATGACTCGGCCTCACTTTGCTCATAGTCATTAGAACTCTCCTATACTGAGTAGTTTCTCCTTACCATCTCTCTCAGATGAATACCCGAGTGTTCAAGTTTAGTTATTCATCTCTACATACGTGATCTCTGGCGTCTTCTGTTCTACTTCTCTATGCTATATGCGCACTTCTCTTTTACTATTCTTCTACATTCTGGTTCTATGCTCTCTCTTATATACGATTTGATCCGGTTTCAACAAACCCTTTCACTGTATATTACAGTCGTGAATTTGTCCCTTCACTAAGGCTTTGGTTTTCTGAATACTTTGTTTCTGCTTTTCTTCATCTTTATGTCATTACACAAAATTAGTGAGTGAATCTCCAACAGCTCCCTCTCAATCACTAATTTGCATCTTCCGGTCTTCATATATCCTTCTTTCCTTTTATACCTTCCATTTCTTTGAATCTGTTTGTCTTTGTTCCATCTAAGCTCTTTGTCAGAATATCTGCTATATGATCTTTTGTAGGAGTGAATACCGATTCAATCTCCTTTTCCATTACCTTTTCCCTCAGGAAATGATATTGAATCTCTATGTGCTTTGTTCTTGCATGAAATACTGGATTTTTTGCAAGATACAACGAACTCATATTATCTCCATGTATGATAGGTATACCTTGATCAATACCCATGCTTTTGAACAAGGTCTCCATCCATATTACTTCTTTAGCTGCTTCTACAAGTCCTTTATACTCTGCTTCTGTTGACGGTAAAGCTACTGTATGCTGCTTCTTTGAACACCAGCTTACAAGCTTATCTCCTAGGTATATCATGTACCCATGTGTTGACCTTCTTTCATCTTGACTTCCTGCCGAGTCTGAATAACTATATGCTTTCAACTTTATATCTGACGTAAAAGGATAATATAATCCTTCCTTTATAGTTCTTTTGATATATCTATAAACTCTTTGTCCTGCAACCCAATGTTGATCTCCATATTAAACTTCTTCAATAAGATAGGAGATACCTTTCTTGTGAAACATATACACCATGATCTGTATATGTAACTTCCATTCCAAGAAAATATGATAACTTTCCTAGATCACTGATCTTGAACTCTTTTTCAAGCAGTCTCTTTACCTCTTTGATTCCTTCATCTGAGGTTCCTGTGATTATTATGTCATCTACATAAATACAAATGTAGATCACCTCTGTTTTCTTGATCAGTAGACTTGCATATGCCTTTGAACTTTGATACCCAAGGTCATTTAGATACTTCACAAGTCTGTAATTCCAAGTTCTTGGAGCTTGCTTCAATCCATAGAGAGCTCTTCTTAATCTGCAAACATGATTTGGGTAACTGGAACTTAAAAACCCTTCAGGTTGTTCCATATAAGCCTCCTCTGATATATATCCATTCAAAAATGCATTCTTTATATCCAGCTGACTTGGCTTCCATCCTTTTGATGGTGCTATAGCAATCAATGTCCTTATGGTTGACATCTTTGCCACCGGACTAAACGTCTCATTATAATCTATGCCATTCGTCTGAGCATAGCCTTTGACTACAAGCCTAGCTTTGTATCTGGCTATCCTTCCATCTGCAAGCTTCTTGAGTTTGTAAACCCATTTGTTTCCAATCACTTCCTTACCATTCGGTTTTGGAACAAGTTCTTAAGTCTTGTTCTCTTCAAGAGCATTGAACTCCTCCTTCATTGCTTCTTCCCATTGTTTCTTACCTTTTGCTTCACCATAATTCAGAGGTTCTTCATCCTCCTTTACTAAGTAAGCATAGTTTTTCTGAGTTAAATATGAAGTATCATAAGAATACCTTTCTGGTTGTCTTCTAGTTATGTTTGACCTTCTTGGTTCAAACTCTTCATGTGTATCCGAATACACGTCTTCATCTTCATTTCTAATACCTGATCCGATCTTGGTTGGACGTACTTACCTACATATGATCTTCATCTCCATTCACCTGCATTTGTGATCTACCTTTTTCAATTCTTCTTATCTCTTCTTCAAGTGTTTCAACACTATGCTCTTTCCTTCATCAAATGTCACATCTCTGGAAACAGTAAAATGTTTTGTTAAAGGAATCCATAACCTGTAACCCATCTATTTTTCATCATCTCTGATGAACACATATTTTTCAGCTTTTGGTTCAAGCTTATGTCTCAGCTCTGATGGTACATAGGCATAGGCAACTGATCCAAACACTTTGCAATGATCAAGTGTTGGTTTCTTACCCCACCAGGCTTCATCAGGGGTCATCCCATTTAACGTTGTACATGGTAATATGTTTCCCAAGTATGTAGCAGTATTTACAGCCTCAGCCAAAAGATAATCTGGACAATTCTTCTCCTTCAGCATTGCTCTTGCAAACTCCACTAGAGTTCAGTTTCTTTTTTCTGCTACTCCATTTTGTTGCACTGTATACTTGCAAGTTATTTCTCTTTTGATACCTGCATTCCATAGATAATCATTGAACTCTTGAGAAAAATATTCTCCTCCTCCATCAGACCTTAGTCTTTTGAGTTTCTATCCTGTAAGTCTTTCAGCATATGCATAAAAATGTCTGAAAGCTTCAAATACTTCTGACTTTTCTTTTAGAACATAAAGAGTTATCCATCTTGTTGCATCATCAATGAAAAGAACATAGTACCTTGATCCACTGATAGATCCTTCTTTTGTCGGTCCCCATACATCTGTATGTATGAGATCTAGCACACCATCATGTTTGTAACCATTTTTCTGAAATGGTAACTTGTGGGCTTTTCTCATCTGACAAGCTTCACACTTGTGAATCACATGTTGGTTCTTCATATTTGGTAATCCTCTCACGGACTGTTTCTCTACCATAGCTTTGATTCCCTTTTCATTAAAATGTCCTAGCCTCTTATGCCAGAGGTCTAGTTCTGTAAACACCCCATCACCATGTGTGATTAAGGCTTGACCAACATTCCCTTGTACTTTAAGAGTAAAAAGTCTACCTTCCTTTTTACCATGGACAATCTGCTTGTATCCTTTCTTTGGATCTTTGACAAAAGCTCCTTCATTTGTAAACCTGACTTGAAAACCTTTTTCTA
>CM035414.1:156176260-156178760 GCA_020310875.1 Ceratopteris richardii
ATTACTCAAACCTCTTTCAAAGTACATATAGCATATTTTGGTATCATTTGGAAGCTTAAGGAGTGTACTAAGCATATCTGAAGCAAAGGAGGGCTCGAGCAAAGCAGGTTTAGCAGCTTCAACTCAATTTCTTGAGTGCATCCAACCAGCACTCCCAACAGTGGTATCAGAGCAAATAAGGTAAACATGGGAGATGGTTTTCCTTCATTCATTGACAAATTGGACAGGAACAACTACCAAGCTTGGTCTCTGAGGATGAAGACCTATCTACAAGGAAGGAGCTTCTTTGGATACATATCAGGAGATGAGGAATTGCCCTCATTCAAAACTAGAGGACTACCCACCAAGGATGAACATGAGAGGCTCAACCAATGGTGTGCAAAAGATGCTTTGGCAAGGTCTTACCTTCTTAACTCTATATCTGACTTTCTTTTACCTCATGTAAGGAATTGTAAGACTTCCCAAGAGACTTGGGAAACCTTGTCAACATACTTCTCTTCCAACACAAGGGCTAGGAAGAATCAACTGTGGATTGAATTCACAACCCTCAGGAAGCAGCCCAAGCAATCAGTCTCAGAGTATGTGACAAAGATTAAAGATGTGGCAGACCAATTAGCAAGCATTGGAGAGGAGATTGAAGAGGAGCAAATAGTCAGGCAAGTAACAAATGGACTCAAGGCAGATGATAAGTGGGAAAGTTTCACCACTGCAATGGACCTCTATATGGACATGCATACCCCAGATCTCACAACACTCATGGGCCAACTATTCACACATGAAGCAAAGTTTACAAAGGCAGGAGATCAATCAAAAGGTAACAACCCCTCTGCTCTCTATACTGATAAGAAAGTTAAGGATAAAGGTAAAGGGAAGAAACAGGATGAAGAAGGCTCTACCTCCCAAGCTAATTATGCAGGGAGAGGTAGATCATCAAGAGGAAGGGGCAGAGGAGGTAAGTCAGGTAGGGGGAGACCCTACAACTCATCACCATGCAACATTTGTGGATTGTCCAATCATACCACATATGAATGCTACAAGAACTACAAGAATCAGAGAGGAAGAGGCTACTCAAGAGGTGGATACTCTCAAGGGAGAGGCAGATTCAACCAACATCAAAGCTACAATGGATACAACAATCAATACAACAACAATTACAACCACAACCACAATGGTAACTACCAAGGTGGATTCAGAAATAGAAGGGATTACAACAATTACACAGAGGAGCAAGATGACTCCCTATTGATCATGAATATGACCTCCAAGGCAGGTACAAATGATGATCATTTATTTTATATTGACTCAGGATGTTCTAACCATGTAGCTGGCAATGTGGCACTACTTTCTGATTTGGAAGAACCCAAGGGCAAACATCAGGTACAAACAGGTGATGATACTAAACACTCTGTTGTAAAGATTGGAAATGTGAAGACATGTGATGGTAACCAAAACCTATTGAGCAGGGTACTCTATGTACCAACCATCACCAAGAATTTAATGAGTGTTGGTCAGATTGTGGAGAAAGGTTTGCAGGTCAGATTCACACAACATGGAGCATATGTGGAGGACCCAAGACATGGATTCAGAAGGATAGCCAAAGGGGAGAAATCAGGTAGATTGTTTACTTTTGAGCTAGAAGACACCAAGAACATTGCTTTGTATAATTACAAGGATCAAACACTTTCAGAGTTAGAAATATGGCACAAGAGGTTAGGTCACATAGGTGAAAGAACCCTAAAGCAAATGTGCAGGGATCAATGTGTGCTTGGGATACCTAATGTGTCCAAGCAACACATGATTTACAAGTGTGGAGCATGTCAATTTGGTAAGTCTCACAGGTTGCCATATTCAAGGAAAGGTTTCATGCATGAAGACTACCTAGACTTGGTACACACAGATGTTTGGGGACCTAGCAAGGACCCTTCCATTTCAGGCTCAAGGTATTATGTGTCCTTCATTGATGACTATAGTTGGTGGACCATCTTATACTTTATGAAGCATAAAGATGAAGTGTTTAGTTGTTTCAAGAGGTATCTTGCACTTGTTGAAAACCAAACAGGAAGAAGCTTGAAGAAGCTAAGGTCAGATGGTGGAGGAGAATACTTCTCCAATGAGTTTGAAGATTTCTTGCAGGAAAGAGGCATCAAAAGCGAGATTACTACAAGGTACTCACCTGAACAAAATGGGGTAGCTGAAAGAAGGAATAGACTCATTGTAGAAACAGCTAGGTCTATGCTTAATGAAAAGAAGTTGCCAAATTATCTTTGGGCAGAGAGTGTATCCACTGCCACCTATCTCATAAACAGGTTGCCATCCAAATCACTTGATGGCATGACACCATATGAAGCTTGGCATGGTAAGAGACCTTCTCTGGATCATTGCAAAATTTTTGGTTGTGTAGCCTATGTGCATATTCCCTCACAGGTAAGGGGAAAGCTAGACCCTAAAGCTGAAAAATGTATCTTCATTGGTTATGATTTGAACCAAAAGGGATATAGAT
>CM035414.1:156208760-156218760 GCA_020310875.1 Ceratopteris richardii
TCAACCATCCACCGGATCAGGCATATAAGGCCATTGTTTTTCAATCTACACTGGTCAATGAAGCGGCTAGATGGCTTACGGAATACGACATTAATCATTTCGGTACCTATGATGTAGTACGAGATGCTTTTTTGCAACGATTCAGACTAAAGAAGAATCCCGCCGAAATCTTTGATTATTTACAGAACAATCGACAGAAGGCAAATCAGACTGTCCAGGAATATGCTACACTTTTTAGAACACACTTGCGACAGATACCCTAGGCCCACGCTAACTTACCGGATGATGTCATCATTCAGTGGTTTATCAATGGTTTAAACCCGCAATTGAAGCAGATCATGATCATAAGATGTGTCGGAGCAATGACGTTGGATGCAGTCATCGCCATGGCTCTGCAACTGGAATCCAAAGTCGGTGGATTTACAGAAGATCTAGAGTGGTTAAAAACGAACAAAGCTATGACTGAAGATATAACCAGATAAGTGTACTGTATCACATGCAAAAATTCACGTCATACTAGTGCCAACTGTGCGCTGAATCAAACATTCTGCGCTATCTACAACACTGCCGGACACACCACCGGAAATTGTGTCTACAATGCCAGATTACAGGGAGCAGCAACAGTCAATGCTGTTATTCAAGAACATGGACAGGCAGCGAATCACTATGTACCTCCGCAACTGAGAAACAATCAGCCACAAGGATATCGAAACTACCGAGGACAGAGGAACAATAACTATAATGCAAACCGCTGGCATAATGAACCACCATCGAAAAATCCCAATTTACCACCGCCCCGCTGTCATTTTTGTGGTGAATTCGGACACATTAGAAGATATTGCAAGGATGCAGCTGAGTATGATCAAAGGAAGGAGCGACAAAACCCAATGGCCAACATGGTACAAATTACACCGGTAGAAACGCAAACTGCTACAGTCCAGACCCGATCAGGTAAACAGCTGCAGTCAGCAGCAGAAGTATTTGAACCAGGGATACGAGAACAACATAGGATGTATAACAAAGCTAGCCACTAGACCGCCACAGAACCACCAGTGTTCCCAGAACCCATTCCGGTGACTCAGACCTCGTCGACAAAGGAAGGAACACAACAAAAGGAAGCAGCAGCGGAACCACCATCAGCAGTAGACACCACAACAGATACTTCGGCATCAGCAGAGACCACAACTTCAAAAGAACAGGATAACCGATCTCAGCAGGCCTGGGAAATTTTATCCAAGGCATCTATCACTCTGCCTCTCGGCCAACTACTGGCATTAGTACCTAGGGTTCGACAACAGTTCCAGCAATAGTTTAGTGTGGTACCTTCTTGTATTCCGGCGACAGCAGCAGTTCAACCCGAACCTGATTCTACGGTTGATCATTCAGTCCCCTTGATTACAGTATGGTATAAGAATCATAAAATTACACAGGTATTGATTGATGGAGGCTCTGGTGTCAACATTGCAACTACAGCCTTGTGCAATAGGTTAGGATGGACCGAAATCGAACCAGTTCAATTTTTTGTCAGAATGGCAGACCAATCTAGAGTCCATCCTGTAGGACTTGTGTGAAATGTACCCATTACTTTACAAGGTACGACCTTCAAAATGAATTTTGTTATACTAGATCTGCCGGAATCCACTTTGGATTACAACCTTCTTTTTGGTCGACCTTGGCTGAAGCATGCGAAGGTAATACAGGACTGGTCTGCACAAGAGCTTACGTTCAAAGATGCCAGCCGTAGATATGTAGTAAAATTAGATGCTATACAACCTTGCGAACTACACGCCAGACCATATTTTGCTGAACCAGTCCACATGCTAGATGGACTATCAGATGATGAAGAAGAGGAATTTCTGAAGAATAACGCTGACTTAATGACCTTAGGGACTGTTGATCTACAGTCTGTAATAGATAACTGGAGTACTTCAGTATGCACAGTTGCACCAATCACCCAAGAAACTAAGCAGGAAGATAGGGTGCCAACACATGATAATGAAATACATTCACTATTCCGGTCGACAGACGATATAGAGAAACCGCAACAGTTTTATGTCTCCGAAGACCAATTGACCTCGTACAATCTAGGAGACGAAGATCATCCACGACCTGTAAAGAAAAGGCAAAACTTACCGGAAATATTTAAGGCTGATTTGATTCGACTACTTCGCGAATTCTCAGACGTCTTTGCCTGGGATTACAAAGATATGAAAGGATTAGATCCGCGCATATATCAGCACAGAGTCATGCTGAAGCTTGAAGCTAAACCGAATAAGTAGCCCAGCTATCGGATGAATCCCAATTATGCATCACAGGTAAAAGCCGAACTTGATAGATTATTAAAAGTTGGATTCATCGTACCAGTAGAACATGCTGAATGGATTTCGCCAATTGTGATCGTGCCAAAGAAAAATAAGCAACTACGAATCTGTGTAGACTACCGGAAATTAAACGCAGCAAGAGTACCGGATCCTTTCCCGATCCCCTTTCTGGATACCATGCTTGATAGGGTAGCAGGCCACGAAATGTATTCATTCTTAGACGGATACAGCGGTTACAATCAGGTTAGGATGGCTGAAGCAGATATCCCAAAAACTGCCTTCATTACCAATTGGGGTGTCTTTGCTTGCACAGTAATGTGGTTTGGATTGAGAAACGCACCAAGCACCTTTCAGCGATGTATGCAAGAGATTTTCTCTCCTTATCTCAACTCGTTTATGCAAGTATATCTCGATGATTTCTCAATTTTTGGAAAGATGATGGCACATTTGCTTCATCTACGGTGCTGCTTCCAAAAGTGTCGAGACTACAGACTCTGCCTTAACCCAAGCAAATCTGTGTTTGCCGTTTCATGTGGCAAACTACTTGGTCATATTGTATCTGCCCAAGGTATCCGAGTAGACCCGGACAAGATTTCAGCAATTTTAGAAGCCCCAGTACCCGCCACTCCGAAAGAAGTAATGCGTTTTATGGGTCAAGTACGGTGGCATGGCAGACACTTACGGTGGCTTGCTCATCTGGCTGTACCACTGAACAGACTAATCACCAAAACTCCCCGACAGTTCGAATGGACTCAAGAATGCCAAACTACATTTGATCGACTCAAGTATCTATTGACGCAGGCCCCAATCTTACAACCACCGGACTGGGACAATCCGTTCCATGTTTTTGTCGACGCTTCAGATGTGGCGATCGGCAGTATTCTGATGCAGCAAACACATAAGTGGTTTCGCCCTGTCTATTATGCCAGCAGAAGGCTCGCACCGGCAGAAAAGAACTATTCCACCACCGAAAGAGAATGTCTAGGATTAATTTACTCCATCAAAAAGTTCAGACATTATCTATTAGGCCGGAAATTTACCTTTCATGTAGATCATGCTGCCCTTGTCTATCTAGTAAGACAACAACATTTAGGCGGATGATTAGCACGATGGGTACTACTCTTGCAGGAATTTGATTATGAAGTCGTTCACCGCCCCGGAAATGCACATGCCTTAGCAGATTTCTTATCTCGCCTAGATTCTGGTGAGGCTCCGATAGGCATAGATGACACTACTCCAGCAATTTATTGTTCTGAACCACTGATCGATGAGATTGCCGAACTACAAGCAACACCTACATATTATGATCAGATTCTAACTTTTCTCACCGAAGGATGCTTTCCATCTGAGACTGCCAAGGCAGTTCGAAGGAAAATGGCAGTCTTTAGCCGCCGATTCCGGCTAGTTGTAGGAGAACTATATTATGTAGATCACACTGGAATCTTACTTCGATGTGTTCCTCCGCACGAAATTAACTTAGTCATCACGATGGCTCATTCAACCCCTACTGGTGGTCACTTTGCCACAGATCTAACTCACCGGAAAATTCTGCAAGGAGGTCTCTGGTGGCCTACTATGTACCGAGATGTGGCCCAATTCATCAAAAACTTCGATAACTGTCAAAGGTCTGGACAACCACTGCAACGACACTTCTTTCCCTTCCAGCCTATTATGCCACTCGAACCTTTTCAGAAATGGGGATTAGATTTTATAGGTCCAATCACACCTCCGGCAGTCTTTAGTAACAATAGATACATATTAACCTGTACAGACTATGCCACGAGATGGGCAGAAGCTTGGGCTTTACGATCTGCTACAGCAGTTGCAGTAGCAAAATGTCTGTTAAATGATGTCTTCCCACGATTTGGTTTACCACTCGAATTGGTGACAGATCAAGGTACTCACTTCGTAAATCAATTAATGAAGGTACTCACCCAATCATTCCAGGTGACACATAAACTCAGCTCTCCATATTACCCTCGCGCCAATGGTTTGGTCGAAAGTACAAACAAATCACTATTGAATATACTTCGGAAACTGATCACGGAAGCACCGGAAAGATGGGATCAACTACTACCTGCAATATTATGGGCATACCGAACTACATATAAGATAACAACAGGTTTGACACCTTTCAAACTAGCTTATGGTTTAGAAGCAATAGCACCTATGGAAATAGTTATCCCAAGCCTGCGTGTAGCAATCACCCAAAAAATGCTACCAGAAGAGTCGCTGACAGCACGAATGGACGCACTCAGGGAACTTGATGAGCACCGATGACTCATCTTTTTAACCATGCGCGAAGTTCAACTAAGGCAAGCGAAGACACACGATCGATATTTGAAGACCCCAATCTTTTCGGTAGATCAGCTTGTACTCTTCTATAACGCAAAATCCGACAGAGCAGCAGGAAAGTTCAAATTACGCTGGTTCGGCCCTTTTAAGATTTCAGAACAAGTCGGTCCGGCAACTTTTCGGTTGACTATGTTGGCTGGAAATCCACTCCCAAAGGTAATTAATGGGTCGAAGTTACGGCCATATCATCACACCACTAGCCCGCATTAAGTTTTCGACAATGGACCCCGTTTTGTTTAATCTTTTCTTTTCGTTCTTTTCTGCTTTTTATAAATAGCCGCGTTTTGTACGATACTGATATAACCAGCCACCCTCTTAACAGTCACTCGAGTACGCACACCTGCATGAAACGCCGAAATAAGCTATTGTGTTGTATGCTAGTATTCTGAGCCCTCGTGCATTCTGCATCCGTGCTCATCATCTACCTCAGTAACCGCCATGGAAGCGATAGCCAACTACGCTGCCTTCCGCGATGGTATCCCTACCGAGGTAGGTGAATACCTGCGTTGCAGAGGGTTGGCCAACTTCGCCGAGTTGCCTTGGCACTCGGTGGAAGCCCATCCTTTCTTCACACAGATCATCACCGCCATTGCTCAATCCCCCGCCACCGAACGCCAATGGGTCTTCCTCTCACTCCCTTCGCGAACAGTCATCACCTTCCAAGCTTTCGCTGAAGCCTATCGCCTCAACCCGCAAGGCCGTGAAAATGGCCCAAGTATTCCCATCGCCTGCATGAATGAACTATTCCCCCGCTCCTCGTCCAACGAATACGCCATTCTCTACTGCCCCGAACCCGAACGATCCGCTCTGCAATTCTTAATCGCCATACTTAACCTGCAAAAACGCACTTATGGCATCTCACGACCATTTAATTCCGCGTTAGAGTTAGCTGTCCAGGAACCCGTCAACTTTGCATCATACTTTTTCCTCAGAATCCATAAAGAATGTGTAGCTATCGTGAAGCAACTTCAAAAGGGTACCACCCCACGCTCTCGCCTTCCCCACATCATCTCCTTCCTTTTCCCAGCCATCCTTGCCGCACAACCACCACCCCAAGGTCCCATACTCAGGAACGAAGAATTAGTTCAACCTCTCGACGAAGAAGAAGAAGAAGATGAGGAGATCAACCAACTTTTCCGCAATAAGAGAATTCGGATCAGCTCCTCAGAAAGCGAAGCACAAGGATCCGCCGGAAAGAATCAGGACACCCGAAACGCCAACCAAGAAGAGACCTTCCACGACACAGCCACTTCCATACACAACGAATCATCGGCCGAACACCACAACGAGCAGAAGCATACAGAAACAGAACCAATCTCAACCGAAGAAGCATCAACACGACGAGAAGATGAACAACAGGTGATCGACAACGCACTCAACACTCTACTGAAGGCCGTAGAATCCACCATCGCTCATATTACAGGTGAACACCAACCCATCCATCAAGAAACCCACCCTACACCCCGTGGTCCTCAATCCCCACCCGTCAACCCTTTCCCGCCACCAATTTCCGAATCCTCTTCATCCTCCCCCAATTATTCACCCCCGACATCCCCCCAAATCCATACCCAAACCTCTACACCACCACAACACCCACTCCTCCTGTCCTCTGTTCGGATCTTTTTCGAACTGGCCAACATGGGCCAACTGCTCATCACCCTCTCACAACAACTTCCGGTACAAATGAGTGAGGTCGCTAATACCATTCGGCACGACCTACAGCACAAGGTCGACCTCCTGGAAGCCGACATCACCCCACTCCAAGAAGAAGTCGACGCCATAAGAGCAGAGAATCATCAATTACAGACACAACTAGCTGACCTCCAAGCCCAGTTTTTGGAACAACAGGCCTTGATACAGCAGAGAGATGCGGCATTGGAGCAGCTTTCCGCCAAAGACCAGCTATTACACGAAGCACACGAAAAAATCTGGGAATTAAAGACCGCCCTTCAAGAAAAAGAAGATCTCAGCTCATCCCTCGAAGAATTGGTCGAAGAAACGAAGGCCCAGCTGCAGGAAACCATCCAAAAGAGTCAAGACCAACAGCGAGAAGCAGCGCAAGTCCAAGACGAGCTCTGCAGAGCCCTGGAATGTTTGGACGAAGTAAATAGAATGCTGAGACGCCAATTAACCAGGGAAGCAAAACACCAAAAGGATCTGGCAGATGCTCGAAGAGAACGAGATGCATATTCCAGAACGATTGAATTTCAGAACCAGCAACTCAAGCGACTAGATAACCAACTGCGAAATCAGAAGGGTCGAGTTACGGAAATGCAGCAGAAGGTCACCGAAATGAAGACATCCCGGGACACTACATTATCTAATGATTTTTATTTACAGGAGGCCTTTTTGCAAACCCAGGCCGAAATCTTGCTTATTGAAGCAATCGCGCTTAGTTCCGTCAGAATAGACGCGCAGGTTTTAGAACCCGACACCCTAAAGCAATTATTAGAAACCCTTAAGAAAAAAATAGCTCATACATTTAGACTAGCCAGGAATATGTATCTCGAAGGCCTCATAGAAGAGTAGTCAAATTCGACCGTGCAAATTCATAATGTAACAATATTCGAAATGAGTATGATAACCAGGTTTTGTTTCATGATATTTTTCGCACATGTAAAGACTTGTTCAGTCTAGCATCGATCTACGGAATAACACGCAGCATAATGATTCTTACTCCTGCTACAATCTTGATAAAGGGAAGGAAGAGTCATGTCCGAATGAAATACAATCATTCCAGCAAATGACAGTTCAAGCCCTGATGCTTATAAATGCGTATGCCTAGCACAGCATTCTTCACTACAGTATTCTTCGAGCTTCGGCGCTAGATAACATACTTACAACATATTATTCTAGGCGACCCTTACAATCATGTCTGAATCCGACATACTAAGATGGCAACTCAGGAAGCGCGCAAACACACAGAACCATGTTGTGACGACAACAGATACTACCTTACAGGATAATGCAGATGACTCAGTAACTTCTGCAACAGTAAAGGTTCATCCTAAATTCTCCACAGCATTCAAAATAGAGCTCGACATCCATTCTAAAAGGAATGAGAACTGGCTACGAAGGATAGGACTCCTCCAGTTTGCTCAATTACCATGGGAGCAGTGGATCGATAATGAAGATGTAGAGAATCAGTTACACAGCATGCGACAAACCAAAGGCCTCATTCTACACCAGGTACAATTTTCGCCACAATTAGTCTCAGCCATATTTAAACTGCCACTGTATGATGATGCACAATTTCCTAAATGTTCAAATGAAGATTTGAGAAAAGAATTTGGCCACTGCGAAGGCCCCAGAAGGTATTACATGTTGAAAAATGCCACATATCAGCGTCGTGAATAATTCAAGTGGTATTTAGAGAAGCTCTGTTTCCTAGTTAAATTCGATTTAATGTCTAGAGAAAATTTTTCACCACTAGTACATGCCGAAGGAGATGGTTGGGTTAGCTGGGCACACTGGCTATATAACCACCTCTATACCCAAATAATTCTCGGGGATAAGCGAAGATCCCAAACCAATAGCAGACTAGCAGCCTATTTAACTGCTATATTTGACTTTGTGCAATCAGTGAAGGATCAGAAGCTAAACTGGTCCCCCCATTTTTATTCCAGTAATCTTGATATGATATACACAGGACACCCACACAATGCAGAGCCAGAGGAAGCAGACCAAGTCTCCACATCGTCTGCAAATTTCTTCCACATAGGTAATAGCGCACAGAAGCAGACAGTAGGGACGCGGTTTCGGCTGTCAATTAAACGACGGGTGGCAGACCACTTGCCCACTGTCAGCCCAAGGCAATTACCGGACGATCTGCCACCAGATTACGTGACAGGGATGCAAAACAACTTACAGGAAGTTTCTCAATATTTACGACAACAAGAACAAGAGCTTCAGCGGAAAAACGAATTATTATTCGCTACTATGACTAAGTCCAATTCATTACTAGAAAGAATGACAGAGAGGCAAAAGGAATTGGACGACAAAGAAGCTTTAATACAGGAATTACAGAGTAATAACCGGCAACTAATAGCGGAATTGATCAACGCAAAAAAGTGTTTTCAAGAATTTCACCAGTGGCAGCAGAATATACAAAAACAGATTCAAGACGAAATGACGAGTTTTTCCACCATGAATGCTAACCTGCAAGCAGAAAATGAGATTTTGCATTCAAGAATATAGGTCTTGCAGGAATTCGAAAGACAAATATTAAAAGATGAAGGCGTAGAACTGAATGCCACATTAATGACAAATGTGGACATAGACTTATTAAAACAGCAATTGGATAGTCGTGTTCAAAGTATTTGGACACTTTTTCGCAGGAGATGGCTGGCTATACTTGTTCCTCCACTTGAACAAGTACGGGTAGAAATGATTCGGGAGCCAAACTCTGGAATAGGTCTACAGGCAACGCAAAAGGATGATGAAGTCCGTAATGCACCTGCGGGTTCGAGTCCACCGTGCGTGCGAGTGTTAGAGGGCCGCCGAACCAAGACAAATGAACTCGGACAGGTGCCTTAAATGTAAAAGTGTTGGACGGCCGCCGAACAAGGACAAAAGTACGAGGCCACGTAGCTTAAATGAAAAAAGAATCTTTCAGGAAACGCGCAGGTAACTGCAGAAGTGCGCACTCTTGTAAAAAAATCCTCTATTTAAGGCAATGAGAAAAAGAGCGGCGAGAGCCCCGTTTGTGGGAATTGCAGTGTGTTGTTTGATTGAGTCTCGTTTGAGAATGCTCTAACGCATGGTGTGCGCGTGTATGTTGTTGAAAAGATAAGTTCTGCTTTGTTCTGTTCCGTCTGTACTCCGGCTAGTCGATTATTCTCACCTTAGTGCAGAGTTTCAGATCAGTTGTATTGTGTTACAAGTCTGTTCGGTGATGATTGAGTGTGTCTCTGAGCATGATCAAGTGTGGTATGTTATTTGGCAGTTCTTCGGCGAAGTAGGTAGCGTGGAAAGTAACCCCGAGCTAATTGGCTGTTAGCGTTTTTGTAAGCGACCGAATCCGATACTGTAGCCTATATCTGCTGTTGGTTCCGACTACGGGAAGACTAGTAGTTGGAATGGTCTGAATGTGAGTAGGACAACGTTAGTTTATGATTAGCCGTTTATTACTAGGAGATTGATTGTTCGAGTCCTTGTAACTTTTAATGTCTGATTGGTATGCCTATCTGCCCTGACGAAGTACAGATTACGTGACATTGTTACTGAAGTATATTTTGTGCATAATTAAGCAATCGGATTGCTACCCTCGGTCCTGAAGTTCTAATTCTAGTTCACTGGTCAGTCTTCCGTGTTCAGGGATGGAA
>CM035414.1:156221260-156226260 GCA_020310875.1 Ceratopteris richardii
TCTCTAATAGAAAACACATGTTCATGTGGAAATATTTGAGCGCATTATTCTCGTATGTGAAGAAGTCTGAGAGTTTTCATGTTACTTTGAAAAGTTAGTTGACAGTTACAGTTTTTCTCAGTAAATGTTTTTTCGGTACTTCTATGAGTTAGATTTGAAAGTACAGTGTAAAGTTTTGTATAAGAGATAGCTTATCTTGTAGCTCTAAGTCTCTACTATAAACTGATCAAAGATTTCGGTGAAATGGATATGCACACACAGTACAAAGTCTGACCGGAAAGTAGCATCCAGAACTGGTGAAGTTTTTCTTTAAACTTCAGATAAAGTTCACTCAGTGAAGGAATTTCAGGTATCACTTCCTTACTTCATCAAGATCATCTGAAGTGGTTACAAACAAAGTTGCAGTTGATTCCGGTAACATTCCGGTAGGATTACGTTGAAATTCCGATGATAGTCTGGTGAAGTTCCGGTGGAATTTTGGTGAGTTCAAAACAAAGTTTTGGCTTAGTTAAGTGACGCAAAGATTGTTTAACTGTAAACAAACACAGTGGTGTAAAATCTGAAGTAAATCAGTTCATAACTGAAGCTTGAAGAAACGTGAAGTTTTTTGTAAAGAGATTTTTCGGTGTTCATTAAACACAGTTGTGAAGTTTTCAGTTTCAGAAAGTTTGCTAAGCTAGTGATGATTATAGAGGTGTTCTAATATCACTTTAGCTTAGTTTCTATGGTGTAAGCGTATTCCGCAATCAACGCTGCACCAACAGTGGTATTAGAGCATGATAAGGTTCTGAAGAGCAGAAAAGGTTTCTCAGAAGAAGAAACCGAAAGAGAATTTGAAGAATTCTCATAAAGAAAGGTGAAAGCTGAAGACATCAACAACAAACGACATCAAGAAGCGTTTCGAAGTCATTCTCAAGGTAAAGGTTTGTAAAAGGTAAAAATCCTTTAACATTACACTCACCGGAAGTAACAAAAACAAGAAGATCATGGCAGATCATGTCTCAATTGATAAATTGGACAGAAATAATTATCCCGCATGGGTAATGCGAATGGAATCTTCACTTATGAGTAAAGACTTAATGAAATATGTGACCGGAGAAGAAAAGAAGCCGACTTTCGAAGATGACAGTCAACCGAAAAAAGAAGAGTTAGAAGCCTTGAAGCTGTGGCAGAAGAAAGATGCAACGGCAAGAGCTTATGTTTACAATACCATTACAGGTCATTTGTTACCGCACATTAGAGGTCTGGAGAAAGCAAAAGACATATGGAGTGCATTAGAAATTCATTTCCAAAATACGACGAAAGCTAGGAAGGCTAGCTTATGGTCGGAGTTCACAACGTTCAAGAAAAAGCAAAGTCAAAGCATTAGTGATTATGTCACTAAGATGAAAGACTTGGCAGACAGTCTTGGGTCGATTGGTGAAGATATCGAAGACCACAGGTTAATAGCACAAGTGCTTACAAGTTTGAGAGGAGATGAAAGGTGGAAACCTTTCCTACTTTCTACTGAACTATGTTTAAATCATTTTGTACTAGATTTAAATTAGTTGCTTGGACTAATGCTAACATTTGAGCAAGATTTGAAGACAAATGGAGAAAAAGGACATAGTTCGGCTATGTACGCAAAGAACAAGAAGAAAGGTGATAAAGGTAAAGAAAAAGATGAAAAAGAAGTATCTACTCAAGAAAATTTTGCAAGAGGAAGAGGTAACGTCAGAAAAAGAGGAAAAGGAAGAGGTAATCAGACTAATAACAAGAAAGCTTGCTGGATCTCTGGATTAAGCAATCATTTGGCTCATGATTGCTGGCATAATTCACAAGGATCAAACCAGAATCCAAATAATAACAATAGAGGTAGAAGCGGAAGATATCAAAGAGGAAGACAAAACCAAAGAGGTGGATATGGTAGAGGTGGAGCAAGAAGTTGGGGATAGAATCAATCTCACAACACTACCTACTACAACTATGTGCATGATACGCAGAATGAACGTCATACAACATTGATGATGAATTTGATAAATGTGTCAGAGAATGAAGACCTCAAGGTATTCTATATTGACTCTCGTTGTTCAAATCATTTGTCAGGAAATATAGAATTGTTGTCAAAACTTGAAGGAGGTATTTCAAATCATATAGTGCAGACAGGTGATAACACAAAACATAATGTAAGGTCAATTGGAAAGGTAAAGTGTACCTACTAACAAATGTTTTGTATGTTCCAACCATCCCGAAGAATCTGATCAGTGTGGATCAGATAGTAGAAAAAGTTTTTCAAGTCAGGTTTACAAATGAAGGAGTATTTGTTGAAGATCAAGAGAAAGGATACAAAAAGATTGTCCATAGTAAAAAGGAAGGTAGACTTTTTACTCTAAAAGTACAAGGGAATGTTGGTCAAGCCTTGATGACACATGGTGATGAGGTATTTACAGAACTAGACCTCTGGCATAAGAGGCTAGGACATTTTAATGAAACACGAATCAAAGTTATGGTGGAGAAACAATCCGTGAAAGGATTACCAAATATGAAGAACCAACATATGATTCACAAGTGTGAAGCTTGTCATATGCAAAAAGCCCACAGGTTACCATTTCAAAAAAATGGTTACAAACACGATGGTGTGCTAGAGCTCATACATACAGATGTGTGGGGATCGACAAAAGAAGGATCTATCAGTGGATCAAGGTACTACGTTCTTTTCATTGATGATGCAACAAGATGGATAAATCTTTATGTTTTGAAAGAGAAATCAGAAGTGTTTGGAGCTTTCAGGAATTTTCATGCATATGCTGAAAGACTTACAAGACAGAAACTCAAAAGACTAAGGTCTGATGGTGGAGGAGAATATTTTTCTCAAGAGTTCAATGATTATCTGTGGAATGCAGGAATCAAAAGAGAAATAACTTGCAGATATACACTGCAACAAAATGGAGTAGCAGAAAGAAGAAACCGAACTCTAGTTGAGTTTGCAAGAGCAATGCTGAAGGAGAAGAATTGTCCAGATTATCTTTGGGCTGAGGCTATAAATACAACATACTTGGTAAACAGGTTACCATGTACAACGTTAAATGGAATGACCCCTTATGAAGCTTGGTGGGGTAAGAAACCAACACTTGATCATTGCAAAGTGTTTGGATCAGTTGCCTATGCTTATGTACCATCAGAGCTGAGACATAAGCTTGAACCAAAAGCTGAAAAATATGTGTTCATTGGATATGATGAAAAACAGATGGGTTACAGGTTATGGAGTCCTTTAACAAAAGAGTTTACTGTTTCCAGAGATGTGACATTTGATGAAGGAAAGAGCTGGTATACAGATAAGGAGCATAGTGTTGAAACATTTGAAGAAGAGATAAGAAGAATTGAAAAAGTTAAATCACAAATGCAGGTGAATGGAGATGAAGATTATATGCAGACAAGTACGTCCTAGACCGGATCAGGTATGAGAAATGAAGATGAAGACGTGTATTCAGATACACATGAAGAGTTTGAACCAAGAAGGTCAAATAGAGTAAGGAAACAACCGACAAGATATTCCTATGATACTTCCTATTTAACTCAAAAAAACTATGCTTACTTAATAAAGGAAGATGAAGAACCTCTCAATTACGATGAAGCAAAAGGTAAGAAACAATGGGAAGAAGCACTAAAGGAGGAAATCAATGCTCTGGAAGAGAACAAGACTTGGGAACTTGTTCCAAAACCAAATGGTAAGAAGATGATTGGAAACAAATGGGTTTACAAAGTTAAGAAGCTTGCAGATGGAAGGATAGCCAGATACAAAGCTAGACTAGTTGTCAAGGGCTATGCTCAGACGCATGGCATAGATTATGATGAGACGTTTAGTCCGGTGACAAAGATGTCAACCATAAGGACATTGATTGCTATAGCAACATCAAAAGGATGGAAGCTAAGTCAGTTGGATATAAAGAATGCATTTCTAAATGGATATATATCAGATGAGGTTTATATGGAACAACCTGAAGGGTTCGTAAGTTCCAGATACCCAAATTTTGTTTGCAGATTAAGAAGAGATCTCTATGGGCTGAAGCAAGCTCCAAGAGCTTGGAATTACAGACTCGTGAAGTATCTCAATGACCTTGGATACCAAAGTTCAAAGGCAGATGCAAGTCTACTCATCAAGAAAACAGATGCAGGTATGATTTACATTTGTATTTATGTAGCTGACATAATAATCACACGAACCTCAGATGAAGGAATCAAGGAGGTAAAGAGACTGCTTGAAAAAGAGTTCAAGATCAATGATCTAGGAAAATTATCATATTTTCTTGGAATGGAAGTTACATATACAAATCAAGGTGTATATGTTTCACAAGAAAGGTATCTCCTAAACTTACTGAAGAAGTTTAATATGGAGAATTGCAGAGAAGCTTCAACACCGCTTTAAGTAAATCATAAACTCAGCAAATATGGAGGTGCATAGTTTAAAGATATGAGAAAGTATCAGTCGTTAGTGGGAAGCTTAATTTATGCTACGCTAACAAGACTGGATCTCAGTTATGCAGTGGGAGTTCTTTCACAATTATGCATTGTCCGACAGATCAACATTGGGTTGCAGGACAAAGAGTTCTTAGATATATCAAAAGAACTATAAAGGAAGGATTATATTATCCTTATACGTCAGATATAAAGCTGAGAGCATATGGTGACTCAGACTGGGCCGGAAGTCAAGATGACAGAAGGTCAACACATGGGTATATGATATACCTAGGAGATAAGCTAGTAAGCTAGTGCTCAAAGAAGCAGCATACAGGAGCTTTATCGTCAATAGAAGAAGAATATAAAGGACTTGTGGAAGCAGCTAAAGAAGTGATATGGATGCAGACCTTGTTCAAAAGCATGGGTATTGATCAAGGTATACCTATCATACATGCAGATAAGAGTTCGTTGTATCTTGCAGCAAATCCAATATTTCATGCAAGAACAAAACACATAGAGATTCAATATCATTTCCTAAGGGAAAAGGTAATGGAGAAGGAGAT
>CM035414.1:156233760-156253760 GCA_020310875.1 Ceratopteris richardii
ATCTTTGGTGTCTTCTACTTTTCACTACTTTTCTACGCGCTCTCTATGTGTCTCTCTCTCTTCTATATCTCTTCTTTCCTCTACTTCCTATCTATCTCAACTCTCTTATATACAATTTGATCCGGTTTCAACAAACTCTAATTCTGGAAATTTCTACGCTGTATGTTACAAGCGTGAATTTGTCCCTTCACTAAGGCTTTGGTTTTCTGAACACTTTGTTTCTCATTTTCTTTGTCTTTATGTCTTTATGTTTATCTGAATGTCAAATTTGTGAGTGATTCTTCAACAGCTCCCCCTCAATCACTAATTTGCATTCTCTGGTCTTTCACACATTCTTCTTTTCTTTTATACCTACCATTTCTTTGAATCTGCTTGTTTTTGTTCCATCCAAGCTCTTTGTCAAAATATCTGCTATCTGATCTTTGGTAGGAGTGAATACCAGTTCAATCTCCTTCTCCATTACCTTTTCCCTTAGGAAATGATATTGTATCTCTATGTGTTTTGTTCTTGCATGAAATATTGGATTTGCTGCAAGATACAACGAACTCATATTATCTCCATGTATGATAGGTATACCTTGATCAATACCCATGCTTTTGAACAAGGTCTGCATCCATATCACTTCTTTAGCTGCTTCCACCAGTCCTTTGTATTCAGCTTATGTTGACGATAAAGCTACTGTATGCTTCTTCTTTGAACACCAGCTTACCAGCTTATCTCCTAGATATATCATATATCCATGTGTTGATCTTCTGTCATCTTGACTTCCTGCCTAGTCTGAGTCATTGTATGCTCTCAGTTTTATATCTTACGTATAAGGATAATATAATCCTTCCTTTATAGTTCTTTTGATGTATATAAGAACTCTTTGTCCTGCAACCCAATGTTGATCTGTCGGACAATGCATAAATTGTGAAAGAACTCCCACTGCATAACTGAGATCCAGTCTTGTTAGCATAGCA
This sequence comes from Ceratopteris richardii, assembly GCA_020310875.1. Lineage (NCBI taxonomy): Eukaryota > Viridiplantae > Streptophyta > Polypodiopsida > Polypodiales > Pteridaceae > Ceratopteris > Ceratopteris richardii. Next base: position 156,234,723 of record CM035414.1, read on the forward strand.
TAAATTAAGCTTCCCACTAACGACTGATACTTTCTCATATCTTTAAACTCTGCACCTCCATATTTGCTGAGTTTATGATTTACTTAAAGCGGTGTTGAAGCTTCTCTGAATTCTCCATATTAAACTTCTTCAGTAAGTTTAGGAGATACCTTTCTTGTGAAACATATACACCTTGATCTGTATATGTAACTTCCATTCCAAGAAAATATGATAATTTTCCTAGATCACTGATCTTGAACTCTTTTTCAAGCAGTCTCTTTACCTCCTTGATTCCTTCATCTGACGTTCGTGTGATTATTATGTCAACTACATAAATACAAATGTAGATCATACCTTCATCTGTTTTCTTGATGAGTAGACTTGCATCTGCCTTTGAACTTTGGTATCCAAGGTCATTGAGATACTTCACAAGTCTGTAATTCCAAGCTCTTGGAGCTTGCTTCAGCCCATAGAGATCTCTTCTTAATCTGCAAACAAAATTTGGGTATCTGGAACTTACGAACCCTTCAGGTTGTTCCATATAAACCTCATCTGATATATATCCATTTAGAAATGCATTCTTTATATCCAGCTAACTTAGCTTCCATCCTTTTGATGCTGCTATAGCAATCAATGTCCTTATGGTTGACATCTTTGCCACCGGACTAAACGTCTCATCATAATCTATGCCATGCATCTGAGCATAGTCCTTGACAACCAGTCTAGCTTTGTATCTGGCTATCCTTCCATCTGCAAGCTTCTTGACTTTGTAAACCCATTTGTTTCCAATCACTTTCTTACCATTTGGTTTCGGAACAAGTTCCCAAGTCTTGTTTTCTTCCAGAGCATTGAACTCCTCCTTCATTGCTTCTTCCCATTGTTTCTTACCTTTTGCTTCATCCTAATTGAGAGGTTCTTCATCCTCCTTTATTAAGTAAGCATAGTTTTTTTGAGTTAAATAGGAAGTATCATAGGAATACCTTGTCGGTTGTTTCCTTACTCTGTTTGACCTTCTTGGTTCAAAATCTTCATGTGTATCTCAATACACGTCTTCATCTTCATTTCTCATACCTGATCCGGTCTAGGACGTACTTGTCTGCATATGATCTTCATCTCCATTCACCTGCATTTGTGATTTAACTTTTTCAATTCTTCTTATCTCTTCTTCAAATGTTTCAACACTATGCTCCTTATCTGTATACCAGTTCTTTCCTTCATCAAATGTCACATCTCTGGAAACAGTAAACTCTTTTGTTAAAGGACTCCATAACCTGTAACCCATCTGTTTTTCATCATATCCAATGAACACATATTTTTCAGCTTTTGGTTCAAGCTTATGTCTCAGCTCTGATGGTACATAAGCATAGGCAACTGATCCAAACACTTTGCAATGATCAAGTGTTGGTTTCTTACCCCACCAAGCTTCATAAGGGGTCATTCCATTTAACGTTGTACATGGTAACCTGTTTACCAAGTATGTTGCTATATTTACAGCATCAGCCCAAAGATAATCTGGACAATTCTTCTCCTTCAGCATTGCTCTTGCAAACTCAACTAGAGTTCGGTTTCTTCTTTCTGCTACTCCATTTTGTTGCAGTGTATATCTGCAAGTTATTTCTCTTTTGATTCCTGCATTCCACAGATAATCATTGAACTCTCGAGAAAAATATTCTCCTCCACCATCAGACCTTAGTCTTTTGAGTTTCTGTCTTGTAAGTCTTTCAGCATATGCATGAAAATTCCTGAAAGCTCCAAACACTTCTGATTTCTCTTTCAAAACATAAAGAGTTATCCATCTTGTTGCATCATCAATGAAAAGAACGTAGTACCTTGATCCACTGATAGATCCTTCTTTTGTCGGTCCCCAGACATCTGTATGTATGAGCTCTAGCAAACCATCGTGTTTGTAACCATTTTTCTGAAATGGTAACCTGTGGGCTTTTTGCATATGACAAGCTTCACACTTGTGAATCATATGTTGGTTCTTCATATTTGGTAATTCTTTCACGGATTGTTTCTCCACCATAACTTTGATTCGTGTTTCATTAAAATGTCCTAGCCTCTTATGCCAGAGGTCTAGTTCTGTAAACACCTCATCACCATGTGTGATCAAGGCTTGACCAACATTCCCTTGTACTTTTAGAGTAAAAAGTCTACCTTCCTTTTTACCATGGACAATCTTTTTGTATCCTTTCTCTTGATCTTCAACAAATACTCCTTCATTTGTAAACCTGACTTGAAAACCTTTTTCTACTATCTGACCCACACTGATCAGATTCTTTGGGATGGTTGGAACATACAAAACATTTGTTAGTAGGTCAGCTCCATTCTTACACTTTACCTTTCCAATTGACCTTACATTATGTTTTGTGTTATCACCTGTCTGCACTGTATGATTTGAAATACCTCCTTCAAGTTCTGACAACAATTCTATATTTCCTGACAAATGATTTGAACAACCAGAGTCAATATAGAATACCTTGAGTTCTTCATTCTCTGACACATTTATCGAATTCATCATCAATGTTGTATGACTTTCATTCTGCGTATCATGCACATAGTTGTAGTAGGTAGTGTTGTGAGATTGATTCTACCCCCATCTTCTTGCTCCACCTCTACCATATCCACCTCTTTGGTTTTGTCTTCCTCTTTGATATCTTCCGCTTCTGCCTCTATTGTTATTATTCTGATTCTGGTTTGATCCTTGTGAATTATGCCAGCAATCATGAGACAAATGATTGCTTAATCCACAGATCTAGCAAGCTTTCTTGTTATTAGTCTAATTACCTCTTCATTTTCCTCTTTTTCTGACGGTACCTCTTCCTCTTGCAAAATTTTCTTGAGTAGATACTTCTTTTTCATCTTTTTCTTTACCTTTATCACCTTTCTTCTTGTTCTTTGCGTACATAGCCGAACTATGTCCTTTTTCTCCATCTATCTTCAAATCTTGCTCAAATGTTAGCATTAGTCCAAGCAGCTGATTTAAATCTAGTACAAAATGATTTAAACATAGTTCAGTAGAAAGTACGAAAGGTTTCCACCTTTCATCTCCTCTCAAACCTGTAAGCACTTGTGCTATTAACCTATGGTCTTTGATATCTTCACCAATCGACCCAAGACTGTCTGCCAAGTCTTTCATCTTAGTGACATAATCACTAATGCTTTGACTTTGCTTTTTCTTGAACGTTGTGAACTCCGACCATAAGCTAGCCTTCCTAGCTTTCATCGTATTTTGGAAATGAATTTCTAATGCACTCCATATGTCTTCTGCTTTCTCCAGACCTCTAATGTGCGGTAACAAATGACCTGTAATGGTATTGTAAACATAAGCTCTTGCCGTTGCATCTTTCTTCTGCCACAGCTTCAAGGCTTCTAACTCTTCTTTTTTCGATTGACTGTCATCTTCGAAAGTCGGCTTCTTTTCTTCTCCGGTCACATATTTCATTAAGTCTTTACTCATAAGTAAAGATTCCACTCGCATTACCCATGCGGGATAATTATTTCTGTCCAATTTATCAATTGAGACATGATCTGCCATGATCTTCTTGTTTTTGTTACTTTTGGTGAGTGTAATGTTAAAGGATTTTTACCTTTTACAAACCTTTACCTTGAGAATGACTTCGAAACGCTTCTTGATGTCGTTTGCTATTGATCTCTTCAGCTTTCACCTTTCTTTATGAGAATTCTTCAAATTCTCTTTCCGTTTCTTCTTCTTAGAAACCTTTTCTGCTCTTCAGAACCTTATCATGCTCTAATACCACTGTTGGTGCAGCGCTGATTGCAGAATACGCTTACACCATAGAAACTAAGCTAAAGTGATATTAGAACACCTCTATAATCATCAGTAGCTTAGCAAACTTTTTGAAAATGAAAACTTCACAATTGTGTTTAGTGAACACCAAAAAATCTCTTTACAAAAAACTTCACGTTTCTTCAAGCTTCAATTCTGAACTGATTTACTTCAGATTTTACACCACTGTGTTTGTTTACAGTTAAACAATCTTTGCGTCACTAAACAATCACTATCCTTATGGTTGACATCTTTGCCACTAGACTAAATGTCTCATCATAATCTATGCCATGCGTCTAAGCATAGCCCTTGACAAACAGTCTAGCTTTGTATCTGGCTATCCTTCCATCTACAAGCTTCTTGACTTTGTAAACCCATTTGTTTCCAATCACTTTCTTACCATTTGGTTTTGGAACAAGTTCCGAAGTCTTGTTCTCTTCCAGAGCACTGAACTCTTCCTTCGTTGCTTCTTCCCATTGTTTCTTACCTTTTGCTTCACCATAATTCTAAGGTTCTTCATCTTCCTTTACTAAGTAAACATAGTTTTTCTGAGTTAAATAGCAAGTATCATAGGAATACCTTGTCGGTTGTTTCCTTACTCTGTTTGACCTTCTTGGTTCAAACTCTTCATGTGTATCTGAATACACGTCTTCATCTTCATTTCTCATACCTGATCCGATCCTGGACGTACTTGCCTGCATACGATCTTCATCACCATTCACCTGCATTTGTGATTTACCTTTTTCATTTCTTCTTATCTCTTCTTCAAATGTTTCAACACTATGCTCTTTATCTGTATACCAGCTCTTTCCTTCATCAAATGTCACATCTCTGGAAACAGTAAACTATTTGGTTAAAGGACTCCATAACCTCTAACCCATCTGTTTTCATCATATCCAATGAACACATATTTTTCAGCTTTTGGTTCAAGCTTATGTCTCAACTGTGATGGTACATAAGCGTAGGCAACTGATCCAAACACTTTGCAATGATCAAGTGTTGGTTTCTTGCCCCACCAAGCTTCATAAGGGGTCATCCCATTTAACGGTGTACATGGTAATTTGTTTACCATGTATGTTGTTGTATTTACAGCCTCAGCCCAAAGATAATCTAGACAATTGTTTTCCTTCAGCATCGCTCTTGCAAACTCAACTAGAGTTTGGTTTCTCCTTTCTGCTACTCCATTTTGTTGTGGTGTATACCTGCAAGTTATTTCTCTTTTGATTCCTGCATTCCACAGATAATCATTGAACTCTTAAGAAAAATATTCTCCTCCTCCATCAGACCTTAGTCTTTTGAGTTTCTGTCCTGTAAGTCTTTCAGCATATGCATGAAAATGTTTGAAAGCTCCAAACACTTCTGATTTCTCTTTCAAAACATAAAGAGTTATCCATCTTGTTGCATCATCAATGAAAAGAACATAGTACCTTGATCCGCTGATAGATCTTTCTTTTGTCAGTCCCCATACATCTGTATGTATGAGCTCTAGCACACCATCGTGTTTGAAACCATTTTCTAAAATGGTAACCTGTGGGCTTTTCCCAACTGACAGGCTTCGCACTTGTGAATCATATGTTGGTTCTTCATATTTGGTAATCCTTTCACGGATTGTTTCTCCACCGTAACTTTGATTCCTGTTTCTTAAAAATGTCCTAGCCCCTTATGCCAGAGGTCTAGTTTTGTAAACACCTCATCACCATGTGTGATCAAGGCTTGACCAACATTCCCTTGTGCTTTAAGAGTAAAAATTCTACCTTCCTTTTTACCATGGACAATCTGTTTGTATCCTTTTTCTGGATGTTCAACAAATACTCCTTCATTTGTAAACCTGACTTGAAAACCTTTTTCTACTATCTGACCCACACTGATTAGATTCTTTGGAATTGTTGGAACATACAAAACATTTGTTAGTAGATCAGCTCCATTCTTACACTTCACTTTTCCAATTGATCTTACATTATGTTTTGTGTTATCACCTGTCTGCACTGTATGATTTGAAATACCTCCTTCAAGTTCTGACAACAATTCTATATTTCCTGACAAATGATTTGAACAACCAGAGTCAATATAGAATACCTTGAGGTCTTCATTCTCTGACACATTTACTGAGTTCATCATCAGTGTCGTATGATCTTCATTCTGCGTATCATTCGCATAATTGTAGTAGGTAGTGTTGTGAGACTGATTCTATCCCCAACTTCTTGCTCCACCTCTACCATATCCGCCCTTTGGTTTTGTCTTCCTCTTTGATATCTTCCGCTTCTGCCTCTACTGTTATTATTCTGATTCTGGTTTGATCCTTGTGAATTATGCCAGCAATCATGAGCCAAATGATTGCTTAATCCACAGATCCAGCAAGCTTTCTTGTTGTTAGTCTGATAACCTCTTCCTTTTCCTCTTTTTCTAACATTACCTCTTCCTCTTGCATAATTTGCTTATGCAGTCACTTCTTCTTCATCTTTTCCTTTACCTTTATCACCTTTCTTCTTGTTCTTTGCATACATAGCCGAACTTTGTCCTTTCTCTCCATTTGTCTTCAAATCTTGCTCAAACGTTAGCATTAGTCCAAGAAGCTGATTTAAATCTGGTACAAAATTATTTAAAGACAGTTCAGTTGAAAGTACAAAAGGTTTCCACCTTTCATCTCCTCTCAAACCTGTAAGCACTTGCGCTATTAACCTGTGGTCTTCGATATCTTCACCAATCGATCCAAGACTGTCTGCCAAGTCTTTCATCTTAGTGACATAATCACTAATGCTTTGACTTTGCTTTTTCTTGAACGTTGTAAACTCTGACCATAAGCTAGCCTTCCTAGCTTTCGTCGTATTTTGAAAATGATTTTCCAATGCACTCCATATGTCTTCTCCTTTCTCCACACCTCTGATGTGCTATAACAAATGATCTGTAATGGTATTGTAAACATAAGCTCTTGCTGTTGCATCTTTCTTCTGCCACATCTTCAAGGCTTCTAACTCTTCTTTTTCCGATTGACTATCATCTTCAAAAGTCAGCTTCTTTTCTTCTCCTTCCACATATTTCATTAAGTCTTTACTCATAAGTAAAGCCTCCATTCCTATTACCCATGCGCGATAATTATCTCTGTCCAATTTGTCAATAGAGATATGATCTGCCATGTGTTGCGAACATTTGTTTTATGTAGGGTACAAGTTTCAAATTATGTAAATACCTTTGGGAAGTCTTCAAATACTTCAAGAAGGCTCATATTATTCATAAAATGTAGCAAAAATACCACGTGAGTTCTAGAACATGGTGAGTCAAATTAGTGAGTCACAAGGGAGCTTCAGTGGTGTCCTAGTGGAAGGTCGATGTGGCTAGTTCTCAAAGTCCATCAATACTTTGCTTATTTGAGCACTTGAGTCATGTAATACCTTTATCCAAGTGTCTACCACGAATTTAGATGTATTAGGAAGGTTTTAGATTAGTTTCCCATGCTATAAAAAGGAGGAGAAAAGTCGTGATCTTGTGGGATGTCCAAGAGAGTCATATATGTATCTCTACACTGCTGTAGTTTTGTATGCAGAGATTGCAAAGCTTGTATCTCCCTCATTATATATCTAAATTACATGTTTGATAGCTCATTGGAAAGCTCTTACTATCTACTGTCTTCCTGTAAATTTGCATAATCATTGGATTTGTGAGCTGAGAGAAATACTCTCTGCAAGTAGTGTGTGTTCTCTGTTTTTTACCCCCTGCTGAAGGTCTCCATTAAACCTCAAACTTGGAGAGGTCATATATCCTTGTGTATGTATCCAAATCATGTGTTCTTTGGCTTGTTAGAAAGCTCTATAGGTCTACTTGTATTATGGAAAGTCTCAAAGTCATTGGAGTTGTGACTTAAGAGCAGTAGTCTCTGCAAGTGATGTGTGTCCTCGGGTTCATCTCTGTTTCAAGGTCTCCATTAAAGCTGCATATTGCAGAGGTCATAGATCATTGTGTATTTATCCATTTGAGGTGTTCCATATCTTGTTAGAAATCTCTTAGAGTCTAGTTTATGTGTGTGAAATATTTTTGGAAAATTCTAAGTGAGTAAAGATCAATTTGCTCTGCAAGAAAATTGGTCTATGCATACAAGTTTGTGAAAAAGTCAACTAGGTCCTGTTGGGTTTCACCTACTTCTAGTTGTACTTTGGAGATCAATAAACTCCAAAATTGGTATCAGAGCAAGTACTTGGAGGCTTGGAGAAGGTTATCATACCTTGATGAAGAATTTGAAGCTATCAAAGAAGCAGTTCATCATCAACACTACACAAAGGTAGAAGAAGATTGCAAGGAGGCATCTCAAGCAACATCCAAGCAAAGAAAGGTGCACATACCTCATTTACAAGGTAAATATTATATTTCTTCTCATCACACACATTGGAAAGGAGGCTTAAAGGAGGAAGCTTAGCATTTGTATTATGGGAGACGAACATGCACAAATAGAGAAGCTTGATAAGACCAATTATCAAGCATGGAAGTTTAGAATCACAGCATACTTGCAAGGTAGAGGCTTGTATGGTTTGATTGACGGCACAGATATCAAACCCACATTACCAAAGGACCCAAATCAACAACAATTGAGGGATTTTAGACTTTGGAATGAGAGAGACAAAAGGGTTATATTCATTTTATCACAAAATATTCAAGATTCAATGGTAGGACACATACAAGATCTAGACACAAGTAGAGATGTATAGCTTGCATTGGAAAGGTTGTATGCTATAGGTACAAGAGCAAGGAAGATTCAACTCAAAAATGAGTTGAATAACATAAAGAAAGATACAAGGACATCGGTCAATGATTACATATTGAAAGTTAAAGAGATTGCAGATCAACTAGGATCAATTCAAGCTCATGCGGAGGACGACGACTTGGTTGCACATACTCTCAACGGACTCAAAGATGATGAGAGATGGAAACCCTTCATTTCTTCAGTTTATGTCAGAGGAGAATTACCAGATTTTGATCAACTTATTGCCCTCATGGTCACGGAGGTGATGAATCTAAATGGTTCTACTTCAAATCAAAAAGGATCTCAAGGACAAGCTCTTTATGTAGGATCATCAAGAGGTGGAAACAAAGGTGGAAGAGGTTCAAATAGAGGTCGAGGAAGAAGGAGCGATGATCAAAGGACTTCAAGTGGCTTCTTCAACACAAGAGGAAGAGGAAGATCAAGCGCTAGAGGTACGAGAGGCTACTACAACTACAACCAAAGACAAAGGAGTGAAGATAACAAGAATTGCTATATATGTGGAAGGTATGGACACTATGCCAAAGATTGCTATCAAAATGAAAATAATCAAGGTGGTAATCAAAGAGGAGGCTATTCAAGAAGAGGTAAACAACAAGGAAATTATGCAGTTGAAGGTAAAAGTGATGATTATGATTCGCTTCTAATGATGAATGTTGAAACTAAGAAGAATGGCAATAGCGATGTATGGTATGTAGATAGTGGTTGTTCTAATCACATGTCTCATGATGCTTCATGGTTTTCTAATATGCATAATCCATCATGTAAAGGTCATGTTGAAACAGGAGATGATACAACACATAATATTATGTAGGTTGGAGATGTTGTTATGCAGGATAAGAGTAAGACAAATTTCTTGAAGGATGTACTTTATGTGCCAACGATCACTAAGAATTTGATGTCGGTTGGTCAAATGGTAGAAAAAGGTCTACAAGTGAGATTTAATCATGCAGGTTGCTTCATTGAGGATCCAAAGCAAAGGAGGTTAATTGCTAGAGGTCAAAAACAAGGTAGATTATTTACATTCAAGGTAAACCCAAATCATACAAACTATTTCTCTTATGGTATGCATCGAATAGCAGAGCTTGATCTATGGCACAAAAGGATTGGACACATGAATGTACATAGGTTAAAGGAGCTATCAAAGAAGAGGATTGTTGAAGGATTACCTGATCTTACTAAGCAACATATGATGCATCTTTGTGAAGCATGTCAAATGGGTACGCAGAGTAGACAACCTTTCAAGCATTCAAGCTATGTAAGTGATGGTTTGCTAGATCTCATACACACAGATGTGTGGGGACCTACTAAAGAAGCATCCTTGATTGGTAATAAGTACTATGTATCATTCATTGATGATCATAGTAGAATGACATTTGTGTATTTCATTAAACATAAGAGTGAGGTCTTTGATTGTTTCAAGAAGTTCAAATCATATGTCGAAAAGCAAACAGGAAGGTATATTAAGAAGTTAAGATCTGATGGAGGGGGAGAGTATTTCTCTCAAGCTTTTACTGATTTTTTGTATGATGAAGGTATCAAAAGAGAAGTTACATGCAGGTATACTCCACAACAAAATGGAGTCGCAGAAAGAAGAAACAGAATCATAGCAGAAGCATCTAGAAGCATGCTTAATGATATGTGTTTGCCTAATTATTTTTGGGCTGAAGCTGTTAGCACAAGTGTTTACATTATGAATAGAGTTCCGACTGCTGGAGTTCATCATTTGACACCATATGAAGTATGGCATGGAAGGAAACCAAGTGTAAGTCATTTGAAAGTATTTGGTTGTGTATGTTATGTACATGTACCTAGTGAGGTGAGATCTAAACTTGATGTGAAATCAGAAAAATGTATATTTATTGGTTATGCAGATACTCAAAGAGGATATAGATGCTATAATCCTCATACCAATAAGGTTGTTGTGTCAAGAGATGTAAACTTTGATGAATTACTTTCATGGTATGCAGATAAGAATTGTTTGCAGGTCATGGATGAAAATGAAGAAAGTGTGGTTGAAGGAGATGAATGCATAGTTCAGCCATCAGGAAGTTTAAATAATGAAAGGAGTGATTTAGATGAAGAAAGAGGATCACCTTTCAATGGAAGATTAAGGAATAAGTCACCTCCAAATGTTAAAAGTAAAGGTAAACTCAAACTTGTTGAAGTTAATGATGAAGGAGAGGAAATTAGTGATGTATGTGAGTATGGAGAATCATCAAAGGTTCCTAATAAGAAAGGAAGAGCATCTACATTGGAGGTAAGAAGAACTTCAAGAGTGAGTAAGCAACCTCAAAGGTATACTTATAAATCTTTCATGAATACTCATTATGCTTTTATGACAAAAGTTGAGCAGGAAAATGAACCCACATGTTATGATGAGGCCAAAGGAGATGAAATGTGGGAGAAAGCAATGAGAGAAGAAATGGAAGCACTACAGGATAACAAGACTTGGAATTTAGTTCCAAGTACACCAAAACAAAAGATAATTGGTTGCAATTGGGTTTTTAAGATTAAAAGAAATAGTGATGGTAGTGTGTTTAGATATAAGGCTAGACTTGTAGCAAAAGGATATAATCAAACTCAAGGTGTGGACTATGAGGAAACATTTAGTCCAGTAGCAAACATGGCAACGGTAAGAACTTTGTTGGCTTTAGCTGCAAGTAATAGGTGGAATATATATCAACTTGATATAAAGAATGCCTTTCTTAATGGTGAGTTAAATGAAGAAGTGTATATGTCACAACCAGATGGTTATGTGGATGCAAAATGTCCTAATCATGTATGCAGGTTAAAGAAGGCATTGTATGGTCTTAAACAGGCACCAAGGGCATGGAATGCAAGGTTGGTAAAGTATCTTATGCTGCAAGGATACACAGCGAGTCATGCTGATCCTTCACTTTATGTAAAACATGTAGATGACATGTGTGTCTATGTATGCATTTATGTGGATGACTTGTTGATTACAGGGAATGATGCAAAAGCAATTGATGAGATAAAAGGTAATTTGGGAAAGGAATTTAAAATTTCAGATCTTGGTTTACTTAGATACTTTCTTGGGATTGAAATTGTGTATGGCAATGAAGGTATGTGGTTGATACAGAGAAAGTATATATGTGATATGTTGAAAAGGTTTGGTATGCAGGAATGTAAATTTGTTTCTACTCCAATGGAATGTAATGAAAAGTTGAGTGCAAAGGAAGGTGATGAGTTGCATGATATGAATGCATATAGATCCATGGTAGGATCTTTGATTTATGCAACGAAAACTAGACCTGATATATGCTATGCAATGGGAGTATTGTCATAGTTTATGCATGAACCTAGAGTACCTCATATGCATGTAGCGAAAAGAGTGCTTAGGTATTTGAAAGGTACCATGAACGAAGGATTATTTTATAGTCATGATGCTGATCTAACTCTTAAAGTCTTTAGTGATGCAGATTGGGCTGGAAGCAAAGATGACAGAAGATCCACAAGTGGATATGTGGTAATAGCAGGAAATAAGACATTAACATGGAGTTCAAAGAAACAGCCTACAGTTGCTTTATCTTCTACAGAGGCTGAGTATAGAGGTTTAGCATTGGCTACTACTGAGGTTATAGGGTTTAAAAAGTTGTTTCATGACTTGAATGTGCAGGTTGATGTACCACTGATATATGGGGATAACTTGAGCAGCATTCATATGACCTCAAATCCTATTTTTCATGCTAGAACAAAGCATATAGAGGTTCACTATCATTATGTTCGAGAGAAGGCCATGAACCATGAAGTGCAGGTTTCTTTTGTTGGAACAAAGGATCAAGTTGCAGATATCTTCACCAAATCCTTGGATGGACCAAAGCTTCAAAGATTCAACTATAATCTTGGCATGAAGGAAATACCCTTTGAAACTTGAGGGGGAGAATGTTGCGAACATTTGTTTTATGTAAGGTACAAGTTTCAAATTATGTAAATACCTTTGGGAAGTCTTCAAATACTTCAAGAAGGCTCATATTATTCATAAAATGTAACAAAAATACCACGTGAGTTCTAGAACATGGTGAGTCAAATTAGTGAGTCACAAGGGAGCTTCAGTGGTGTCCTAGTGGAAGGTCGATGTGGCTAGTTCTCAAAGTCCATCAATACTTTGCTTATTTGAGCACTTGAGTCATGTAATACCTCCATCCAAGTGTCTACCACGAATTTAGATGTATTAGGAAGGTTTTAAATTAGTTTCCCATGCTATAAAAAGGAGGAGAAAAGTCGTGATCTTGTGGGATGTCCAAGAGAGTCATATGTGTATCTCTACACTGCTGTAGTTTTGTATGTAGAGATTGCAGAGCTTTTATCTCCCTCATTATATATCCACATTACATGTTTGATAGCTCATTAGAAAGCTCCTACTGTCTAATTTATTCCTGTAAATTTTCATAATCATTGGATTTTTGAGCTGAGAGCAATACTCTCTGCAAGTAGTGTGTGTTCTCTATTTTTTACCCCCTCCTGAAGGTCTCCATTAAACCTCAAACTTCGAGAGGTCATATCTCCTTGTGTATGTATCCAAATCATGTGTTCTTTGGCTTTTTAGAAAGCTCTATAGGTCTACTTGTATTTTGGAAAGTTTCAAAGTCATTGGAGTTTTGAATTAAGAGCAGTATTCTCTGCAAGTGATGTGTGTCCTCGGGTTCATCTCTGTTTCAAGGTCTCCATTAAAGCTGCATATTGCAGAGGTCATAGATCATTGTGTATTTATCCATTTGAGGTGTTCTATATCTTGTTGGAAAGCTCTTAGAGTCTAGTTTATGTGTGTGAAAGGTTTTTGGAGAATTCTAAGTGAGTAAAGAGCAATTTTCTCTGCAACAAAATTGGTCTATGCATACAAGTTTGTGAAAAAGTCAACTAGGTCCTGTTGGGTTTCACCTACTTCTAGTTGTACTTTGGAGATCAATAAACTCCAACACCATGATCTTCTTGTTTTTGTTACTTCCGATGAGTGTAATGTTAAAGGATTTTTACCTTTTACAAACCTTTACCTTGAGAATGACTTCAGAACACTTCTTGATGTCGTTTGTTGTTGATCTCTTCAGCTTTCACCTTTCTTTATGAGAATTCTTCAAATTCTCTTTCCGTTTCTTCTTCTGAGAAACCTTTTCTACTCTTCAGAACCTTTTCATACTCTGACTATAGATATTCTGGCTCTGATACCACTGTTCATATTCCGGCTCTAATACTACTGTTATTATTAGAGCTTAGATATCATCCTATCGATGCAGCACTGATTGCAGAATATGCTACACCACAGAAACTAAGCTAAAGTGATGTTAGAAAACCTCTATGATCATCAATAGTTTAGTAAACTTTCTGAAACTGAAAACTTTATAACTATTTTAGTGAACTCCGAAATTACACTTTACAGAAAGCTTCACGTTTCCTTCAAGCTTCAATTCTAAACTCCTTTACTTCAGACTTTACACTAGTATGTTTTCTTACAATCAAACAATCTTTCCATCACTTAATTATATCAAAACTGTGTTTTGATCTCACTGAAATTCCATCGGAACTTCATCTGACTATCACTGAAATTTCACCGTAATCCTACTGGAATGTTACCGGAATCAACTACAACTTTGTTTGTAACCACTTTAGATGATTCTTGATAAACTAAGGAAGTGATACCTGAACTTCCTTCACTGAGTGAACTTTATCTGAAGTTTAAAGAAAAACTTCACCAGTTCTGGATGCTACTTTCCGGTTAGACTTTGTACTGTGTGTACATATTCGTTTCACAGAAATCTTTGATCAACTTAAAATAGATACTCCTGGCTTTAAGATGAACTATCTCTCATAGGAACCTTTATGCTATCCAAGAAGATATACTTCACTGTTTTACCAGAAAATGTTAACTGAAAAACTGTAACAGTTAACTAACTTTTCACAGTAACATGAAAACTCTCAGACTTCTTCACATACGAGAAGAATGCGCTCAGATATTTCCACATCATGTGTTTTCTATTAGAGAAGATGTGTACAAAAATGACTCGGCCTCACTTTGCTCATAGTCATGAGAACTCTCCTATATTGAGTAGTTTCTCTTTACCATCTCTCTCATATGAATACGCGATTGTTCAGGTTTAGTTATTCATCTCTACATACGCAATCTCTGGCGTCTTCTACTTTTCCTACTTTTCTACACGCTCTCTCTGTGTCTCTCTCTCTTCTATATCTCTTCTCTCCTCTACTTCCTATCTATCTCAACTCTCTTATATACAATTTGGTCCGGTTTCAACAAACTCTAATTCTCGAAACTTCTACGTTGTATGTTACAAACGTGAATTTGTCCCTTCACTAAGGCTTTGGTTTTTTGAACACTTTGTTTCTTCTTTTCTTTGTCTTTATGTCTTTATTTCTATCTGAATGTCAAATTTGTGAGTGATTCTTCAACAGATAGATAGATAGATACATACATACATACATACATGGATAGATAGATAGATCAATAGATAGATAGATAGATAGATAGATAGATAGATAGATAGATACATGGATAGGTAGAGAGCTAGATAGGTAGATAGGTAGATAGGTACGTAGGTAGATAGATAGATAGATAGATAGATAGATAGATAGATAGATAGATATATAGATAGATAGACATATAGATAGATAGACATATAGATAGATAGATAGATAGATAGATAGATAGATAGATAGATAGATAGATAGATAGATAGATAGACAGATAGATAGATAGATAGATAGATAGATAGATAGGTAGGTAGGTAGGTAGGTAGGTAGGTAGGTGGGTAGGTAGGTAGCTATATATATATATATATATATATATATATATATATATATATATATATATATATATATATATATATATATATATATATATATATATATATATATATATATATATATATATATATATATATATATGTGTGTATGTGTGTGTGTGTATTTGTGTGTGTGTATAGAGAGAGAGACAAAGAGATAGGGAGACAGACAAACAGAGAGACAAACAAACACACATATAGATAGATAGATAGATAGATAGATAGATAGATAGATAGATAGATAGATAGATAGATAGATAGATAGATAGATAGATAGATAGATAGATAGGTAGGTAGGTAGATAGATAGATAGATAGATAGATAGATAGATAGATAGATAGATAGATAGATAGAAGGATAGATAGATAGATAGAAGGATAGATAGATAGATAGATAGATAGATAGATAGATAACATGTCCAAAATCTTTATGATAAGACATTGACATGTCTAAAATCTATATAAAGAATGTAAAACTGAATAAGTCTTATACAAAAATAACATTTTAGATATATTTTCAATGGGTGGATATCTAATTGTTATTCAAAAGTGCTACAAAACATGGTTTCATTAACGAAACTACTTTGAGGCATGTACATAAGCACTAAAAATGTTAGAGAGTTTCAATGCAACTCACAACTATGTCGATCTCTATCTACACCCTCATCATCTGATGCACTTGATTTAGTCTCATACTGTTGAGAGCTCTCTTCTTCTTCTTCTATATCCACAAGAGCTCTATCTTCATCCACATAGATACCAAATCCTGCAGGGTCATGCACAAATCTTCTTGTTTGCCTATGATTTCCTGTACCACATACATCTGGAAGCTTTTGTTTTATCATATTGATGGTGCTTTCCTGAAGTGAATTGTTTTTGTCAACGAAAAGTCATAAACAAGAATATCTGCATCATCCATTTTAAGAGTGGATGTGCTTCGAATATTCTTTTTCTTTTTTGAACATGTTTGTTTAGTATCACACACCATTTCTAAGTTATATTTACCTGTGAATGCATTACTATTTTTAGTGTAATACCAATGCACCATCAAAGCATCTATTCTTCTCTTATCAATATCTTTATTTATCTCTAAAACCTTTGCAATCCAAAATGTTCTGGTAGCCTCATCACGATCAACAAGTACTGCAATAAGTGTTCCAACATTTATCTCTATTGAATTTCCTTGCCATCTAGCTTCTGCCTATTTTGTCATCCTTGGGCCTACATAAATATTTCTTTCTAGTGGATGTATAAAACTTTGAAGTGCATCTGCATTACATGCTTGGGCCACATTCACGGATCTTTGTGTACAAAAATCCCATGTGAATGGAATTGTATAATGTATTATCTCTTCTTGATGATTGAAAATGTCCTCCCACCAAGATACATCTTGATCTCGATCAACAAAAACATATAACGCTCCCGATTTCTGAGTGCTTTACTTCGATGATGAATTGCTTTCTTTCTCTCTAAATCTTGACTCTCACTATGGTTGTTAAGAAGGTTTTTAAAATTATCCTTTTCCTGTGGTGTTGTAGCCCCTTTTGCCATGTTTTTCAAAGTGGCACAAACTGAACATTCACCCATTCTAACTTTACGAGGAATAGACACATTGTTAAACTCTTGCTTCCATAATTGAGTAAAGTGACGGTGTCGGGAAGAAGGAGGTCGTGGCGGGAAGCCGGCACGTGGGGTTGGAACGGCGCACCAGAGCGGGGCCTGATCCAACCCCACGCGCCGGCTTCCCGCCACGACCTCCTTCTTCCCGACACCTGAACGCGTCGAGGATCACTGGGCAACCGCCTCGCTTCACGTCGGGTTCAGGTGTCGGGAAGGAGGTCGTGGCGGGAAGCCGGCGCCTGGGGTTGGATCAGGCCCCGCTCTCGTGCACCGTTCCCGCTGTCCTGCGAGCGGCGTCTGCACGCTGGGCGCCTCGCCTATGCTCTCCGGAGCGTGCGCGATCCTCGTAGGGTCCCTTGCCCCTCGGAAGTGTCGAGACGTGGGACCGTGGGCGTCGAAAAGAGACAATGGGGGGGTACCACAGTGATACACGTGATGAAGATCAAGCTCGAAGATACAATCGGAAATGAAACTGAAGCCTCCAATAAAATGAATGATACAAAAATAGGCCGCTACAGTGCGGGCCGATGGCACAATAAAACCGCTATAGTGCGGTGCGATGATACAATATAAACGCCGCCGCTAGAGTGCGGGCCGGCTAGTGTCTACTCTAGATCCCTCGCTACAGTGCGAGAAACCGCCCTCGAGATTCCGCTTTGGTCTTTGCGGTCCAAGATTTTCTTTAGGTCTTCAATTCGCTCTTTATTTCAGGTACCCTCAACAATGGCCTTCCTTCTCTTTACTTCAGATAATCAGAAATCGCATAAACCTGTAGGAAGGTTCCACAAGAAAGACCACGGGGTGCGCTACTCTTTACTTCGGTCTTCAATCTTCAACTCTTCTCTTCATAAAACTGGAAAGACGTTCCACAGGGTAGTCCACGGGATGAGCCGTAGAGGCAATATTAGAACATGTGAGAAGAATAAATCATTCTGACTTAAGGTAATGCAAGATAACCCTTAGCTTGAATAAAACATGTCATAAAACTCTAACAATGAAATAAACATGAGTTTGCCTTAATTTCCTCTCTTAGAACCTCCACTTCTATCGATAGTGATCAAAATTTCTTTTTCTATTAAAATCTTCATGACATAGTAGATTCATTTGAGAGCCCGAAGATTGATTATACCAATGATGAACATAACTATTTTCTCCTAATATTTCTCCTTTAATCGGTATTCCTTGTTGATGATTAAGCTTTGTTGATGATAGGAATTATTGATTACCAACCCTCGCTTGATCGAACACATGCAATTCAACTAGTGCTTGCTTCACTACCCCTATTATAAAAGAAGACACGAGAGTTATTGACTTGGCGGTCCCGTTTCCTTTGATAGATAAAGATCAGTGTTCCTTAATTCCAAGAATTCGGACCTTTTATAGTATTGATTCCCTAGGATATCACATCATGTTAAAATTTTGTGCCCAATTGTCTATTAACTTCCAAGCGAAACTCTTGGCACTCACCTCTTATGTATCTTTCCTGAAAGGATAAGCCTGATAATTCAAGTATATATTGATTCATTGTTTTTCTTTTAAATAATTCCATATATAAATCGACTATTACTTGGTGCATGACCACGTGATCGTCCCTCTTTCTCTCTATCGAAACCGATTTAATACATCTCTCTCTCTCAGTTTTTCTACGCGTGTAGATCTTTGACTCTCTATCTCTCCCTCTCTCTCTCTCTCTCCTAAGCTTTCGCCTCCAAGATCATCGCACGATAGCACAACTGCCTCCCTCTCTCCCTCATACCTCTAGTCCGCATCCTCCTGCGACGTCGCCCGACAGCCTCCCTATGTCCTCCGGATATCTGACAGCGCCCGCCAAGTTCCAACTCCCTCTCGTTGTGACAAATAGTCATCGATAGCAGAGCACCAATTTCGTTCTATCTATGCACCGCCAGAACCATATGTCTCTCTCATTTTTAGCGCCGCCACTAGTTCTATCAATTGGCTCTCTTTCTCTCTGTAGAGTCGCTTCTCTCCGGAATCCGGATCTATCACCTGCATCTCCTCTCTCAATCATACCGACAGCCAACTACTGTCGCGCGCTCTCTCTATTCCGAAATTCATCCTCCATCG
>CM035414.1:156276260-156298760 GCA_020310875.1 Ceratopteris richardii
TTTCACAAAAAAGTTAAAAGATATTATCACTCCTAGAGACGTGCAGATGGTATGTGATGAAGCAAAAATTAGTACTAAAGGATACAGTGCATTGTACAACCTTTTGAAGCATTCATTACAAAGAGAAGGTACTTTGCAGAATATATTTCCATCTCCTTACAACATATCGCTTAAAAAGTCAATGTCCAATGAAGATATAGCTAGTATTCTTGGAAACTACTTATATATAGAGGATATTATGCTTATGTCTATTTATCATTTATCTACATCCAAAAAAAGAGTTGAAAAGCATAGCTGGAAATGGATTTCCTTACACAAAGTACAACAACATATTCGTGGATTTGGAGAGGCTTCAACCGGCAATGGTTCCATTTTACAAATCTACTATACCAGGTATGTCCACTATTGTTACCTTGATATACATTGTATTTTGATGTTATAAAAATTTTGGTAATTTATGCAGATTGTAATACCAAATTAAATCTTATATTGAAGCTAGATGAATGCCAGATCATAAACAGATGACGAATGGAGAGATTGAGTTTGACACTCATGAATGAAGCTATGACAAATGCCATATTTGATTAAAGTAGTAACTCTAGCTCTAACTCTACATATAGTGCTCAATCCGAGAAAGAAATATGGTGGTTAGGTGCTATTGAAGTACCAAAAGAATCCAATGATGTTCTTTCATGGATTTTTAGTAGGAACCCATGAATCACTAAGGTAATAGTTTCTCAAACTCATGGTGCAAAGCTCCACATAGAAAACTTTGGTGATTTTGAGATAGATGGGCACTTGGGTGGGGATTTAAAAACTATCAAATGCATGTTACGTTGCAAGCAAGGTGCATCTGCTCGTTATCTGTTGGAGCAAGACAATCAACAATTGGTGACTATATAAAGCCTAGAAGTGAAGATATGAAGAAAATATTGAAGATCAACTTCATGAAGTGAAGAGAAGATTCAGATAAAAAAGTTCTTTAAAATATATGTACATTAGTTTTGTAAATACTTCAATATACTTGAAGTAATGACGAATTAATACTTATATGTATATATAGATACATGCTCATAGTCATATAGAGAGGATGAGATGAAATATAGATGAGTAGATGATGAACATTGTATGTATCATCCATCAGATGTATGAAGAGTTAAGATAAGAAAAAGTTTTTCAGAGAATTACGCGTCGATCTTTCTTCTAGTTCTCCTTCTGTGTTTAATCTTATGAGAAATCCTTTTGTACACGTCTAAGTCCATAGTTAATCTATCTATGGCTAAAGTTTGAGAATCCAATTGCAAACAGGTTGAGAGAATTTTGTGTAGGAACATCTATATGTGAGAAAGTGTTGAAGTGTCTTCTGAAACAGGCACAAATTCGATGATCAAAGAAATGATCAGTGCTCAGTGCATAGTGTAAAGTTTTACACAATTGAGGAGTCAAAATTTAAGTTAGAAGGTAAGCCATCTATGGCTAAAAGAATTTGCTTAAATGGGTTCTAGTTTGGGAGAACCATGTCTTAGAAGTTGCAGGTGTCAAAGTCGACTCTACAGGGAGATAGTTTCAGACATAGGTAGATTGCTCAAATCATTTCTCATAATGTACTCAAGATTTTGAAGTGTTTTAACTTGGAGGAGGTGCACAATCTCTAGGAAACACATTCTACAAAGTTTCATAAGAAACTTTACACAAATCATTAATCAATGAGTGATTAATGTGCAACAGACTTTTGTGTGAAATGAATTTCTTCACAATTAGCTAATTTCTTGATAGTTTGGTGTTTGTCTTCCAAAATTGGTTGGAGTTTAAATTTGTTCTTGATAAAGAGGAGGTCTAACATCAAGGATAGCTTGTTCTTTTGGAGATTAACACTCTCCATCAGTGGTATCAAAACAGGAAGTATCAAAATTGAGGAAAGGAAGACTCCGATTGCTGCAGGCATACAAATTTCAGATTTTGAAGGTTCAAAAGAATAAACTGTGAAAGGAAGACTGAAGTAAGACACATAAAGGTTATCAAAAGGATCAGAAGGAGCAACATTCGAAGCCAAGGTACATTCATTCCTTATAAGGATGAAAGATTTGAGACTACAGGTGAAGCAAGGATGGGAGATAGTCTCCAAATTCAAAAGTTGGATAGAGAGAACTATCCAGCTTGGTCTATGAGAATGGAAGCCCATCTTATGAGTAAAGATCTGATGGGATACATAACAGGAGAGGAAGAAAAGCCAGAGTTTAAAGATCCTAGTGTTCCAACTAGGGAGGAGCTTGCAGATATAAAGATTTCGATGAAGAAGGATGCTCAAGCAAGGAGCATAATCTACATGGCAGTAAATGATTATTTGCTTCCTCATATTAGAGAACTTGAAAGTGCAAGTGACATTTGGAATGCTTTGGAAGAGCATTTTCAGAATACAACTAAATCAAGGAAAGCTTCATTATGGGTAGAATTTACTACATTCAAAAAGAAGGCTTCACAATCAATATCTGATTATGTGACAAGGATGAAAGATATTGTTGATTCTTTAGGTGCAGTTGATGAAGATATTGAAGAAGATAAGTTGGTAAGACAAATTCTCACAGGGCTAAGAGGAGATGAGAAGTGGAAGCCTTTTATTTTGTCTACATAACTTTCATTAGATCATTTCACTCCTGATTTGAATCAATTGTTAGGATATATGCTAACCTTTGAGAATGATATCAAAGGAGATGTTGATAAGAGTGCAGGTCATGCGATGTATTCTAAAGACAATAAGAAAGCTAGCAAAGGAAAGCAACAATCAGTTGAAGATGAAGGTACTCCGAGTCAAGCAAACTTCCTAAGAGGAAGAGGAAGTGGCAGAAGTAGAGGAAGAGGCAAAAATAACAAAGACAATGTCAGAGCTTGTTGGATATGTGGTAAGACCAATCATCTATCTCATGATTGTTGGCATAATAATCAAAGCAATGGTAATTTTAATTAGAACTTTAATCAAAGAGGAAGAGGTGGCAGATATCAGAGAGGAAACTTCAGAGGTAGAGGTGGTAGGAATTATCTTGGAAGAAGTGGAGGAAGAAATTTCCAAAATCAATACTATAATAAGACCTACTACAATTATGCATCAGATAAGAAAGAAGATTCAACTCTCATTATGAATGCAACATGTGAAGCTTCACATGAAGACATGAGAGTATTTTATATTGACTCAGGATGTAGTAATCATCTGAGTGGAAACATTGCTTTGATCACTTATCTAGATCATAATGCAATCAATCACACAGTTCAAACAGGTGATAACACAAAGCACAAAGTAAAGTCAATTGGTTTAGTCAAAGCCAAAGATGGAAGCACTCTCTTGAGTAGGGTTCTGTATGTTCCTACAATTCCAAAGAACTTGATCAGTGTAGGACAAATTGTGGAAAAAGGATATGAGGTAAGGCTTACTAATGATGGAGTTTATGTTGAAGACCCTAGTCAAGGGTATAAACAAATTGTTACAGGAAAGAAGGAAGGAA
Organism: Ceratopteris richardii; assembly: GCA_020310875.1. NCBI lineage: Eukaryota > Viridiplantae > Streptophyta > Polypodiopsida > Polypodiales > Pteridaceae > Ceratopteris > Ceratopteris richardii. The sequence goes on from CM035414.1 coordinate 156,279,758, forward strand.
GACTCTTCACATTAAAGATACAAGGTAATATTGGACATGCTATGTTTACATATGGAGATCAAAAGGTGTCTGAATTGGATCTTTGGCATAAAAGACTTGGACACTTTAATGAAAGAGGTATCAAAGAAATGATAAATAATGGTTCTGTGCTTGGATTGCCTAATGTTGCAGGGCAACACATGACATACAGATGTGAACCATGTCAGTTAGGTAAGGCTCATAAGCAATCATATAATAAGCATGGTTTCATGTATTCAGAAAGACTTGAATTGGTACATGCAGATTTGTGGGGTCCTTCAAAGGATATCAGTATAAATGGTTCAAGATATTATGTCATATATGTTGATGATGCTAATAGGTGGATCACAATTTATGTGATTAAAGATAAGTCAGAAGTGTTTAATACATTTAAACACTATCATGCATATGCAGAGAGAATCATAGGTCATAAGTTGAAGAGACTAAGGTCAGATGGAAGGGGATAGTATTTCTCTAATGAGTTTAGTGATTACTTGTGGAATGCAGGTATAAAGAGAGGTTACTTTCAGGTACTCTCCTCAACAAAACGGGGTAGCAAAAAGAAGAAATAGAACTCTTGTTGAGTTTGCAAGATCCATGATGAAGGAGAAAAATTGTCCTAATTATTTGTGGGTTGAGGCTGTAAACACAGCCACATATTTGGTCAATAGGTTACCTTGTAAAGCTTTGCAGGGCATGACACCATATGAAGCTTGGTGGGGTAAGAGACCTACCTTGGATCATTGTAAAATATTTGGATGCTTGGCATATGCATATGTGCCATCTCAATTGAGGCATAAATTGGAACCTAAACCAGAGAAGTTTGTATTCATTGGTTACGATGACAAGCAGATGGGCTATAGGTTGTGGAGTCCATCCACAAAGCAATTCCTTATGTCCAAGGATGTTACATTTGATGAACAAGGTACTTGGTATGCAGGTATACTTAATGTGCATGCAGATGTTGAAGAAGTTGTGAATCAAAAGAAAGGTAAATCAAAAATTCAGATATTTGATGAAGAGGAGAACAATGAAGTACAGGTTGAAGTTGAAGAAGTGCCAAGGTTTGATCTAGAATGTGATGAACCAGAAACTTCAAGAAGTGGAGAACTCAGAAGGTCATCTAGGCAAAAATGGCAACCTACAAGGTATAGCTATGATACTTCATTCTTGACTACTAAAGATTATGCTTACATGTTAAAAGCAGATGAAGATCTATCCACATATGATGAAGCCAAAGGGAAGAAGAATTGGGAAAAAGTTATGCAAGAGGAATATGATGCATTGATGGAAAATGAGACTTGGGATTTGGTTCCTAAGCCAAATAGTGAGAAGATTATTGGATGTAAATGGGTTTACAAAGCAAAAAGATTTGCAGATGGAAGTGTATCTAGGTACAAAGCCAGACTTGTTGTGAAGGGATATGCACAGACATATGGTGTGGACTATGATGAAACTTATAGTCTTGCAAAGATGACAACCATAAGGACTCTCATAGCAATTGCTGCTTGCAAAGGTTGGAAATTATCTCAATTAGATGTGAACAATGCTTTTTTGAATGGTTACATTTCAGATGAAGTTTATATGGAACAACCAGATGGGTTCAAGGATCAAGTGTATCCAAATTATGTGTGTAAGCTCAAGAGAGCTTTGTATGGATTGAAGCAGGCCCCAAGGGCATGGAATTATAGGCTTGTAAAGTTCTTAAAGGAACTTGGATTTCAAGCATCAAAGGCAGATAGTAGCTTGCTAGTCAAAGCAAGTGAGGATGGATTTATTTATGTTTGTATTTGTGTTGATGACATAATACTTACAGGAACAAATGACAAAGGTATACACATGATTAAGAAGCAGACGGAGAAAGAATTCAAAATCAGTGATTTGGGAAATTTGTCATTCTTTTTGGGAATGGAGATTTCATATACTCAACATGGAGTATATGTAACTCAAGAAAGGTATCTGAAAAATTTGCTAACCAAATTTAAAATGGAAGATTGTAGGGTAGCACCAACTCCAATGCAAGTGAATCAAAGGTTGAGTAGATATGGAGGAGAAGAATTCAAAGATACGAAGCTTTATCAGTTTGGTGGGTAGCCTGATTCATGCTACATTAACAAGACCTGACTTATCATATGCAGTTGGAGTTCTATCTCAATTCATGCATTGTCCTAGAAAGGAACATTGGATTGCAGGACAAAGAGTACTTAGGTACATCAAGGGCACACTTAAAGAAGGTCTATATTATGGATATACTTCAGATACAAGAGTCAAAATATACAGTGATGCAGATTGGGCAGGTAATTCTGATGATAGAAGATCAACACATGGATATTTATACTCATGTGAGAGAACTTGCAACATCAGAAAGTATTATTTGTGAAATTTCAAGTTTAAAAGAAAATATTGAAAATCTAACCAATCAAGTAAAAGAAATTACCACATATGTGTAAATATGATCATCAAGTACAAAGTTTGTCTACTCAAATTTTTGATAAAAAATATTCATCTGACCATAGAAGATCCACCACGTAGAGCTACTCATAGAAGATTAAATCAACCTATAAGATGCTTTTGGTGTGATCAATTTGGCCATACATTTTGGGACTGTAATGCATATGAGAATGCTTGTAGACTTAAATTAGTCACTGAAGTTGATAAGAAAATTTATAAATACCATGATCACTTGACTTTGCACTTGAACTTAGGAAGAGGTGGAATTAAAGAATATTTTGATCAAACAAAATCTAAGCCAAGATCATTTAGAAAACAATGGAAACAAAAGAGATTCGATGACAAGAAGTCTTCTGAACAAGAAACTATGATGAAAATTGAGAATCAAGTTAAATGTTTTGAAGAAAAGAAAAGTGAACAAATAAAGTTGGATAAACAGAAAGTTGAACAAATTTTACAAGAAAGATTGGAAGAGAATGAGCAAGAATTTGAAAAGTCTATACAATTGAAAAAGAAACATGACAAATATTATGTACTATGTGATCCAAAGTTTCTAGAAAATGACAAATTATTTGATCAAGAAAAGGTTAAGAACTTGAAAGTTCAAATGAACCATAATATTAACAATGAACAAACTAGTCAAAGTGAACATGAAGATATCAATGAAATTGATGAAAGTACAAGCAATGCTCAAAATATTAAAGAAAAGGAAAAACAATGGATTAAAGATGCTATCAAACAAATTGAACAAAATATTAAAAATTCATCAAAGCCTTCTAAACCTTTATTTTTGCAGAAAAGAACAGGTTGAAGATGATCCATGATGAACTGATGCTTATGATTGAACATGAACCATGAAGAGATCCAGAGATAGGATATAATGAGAGAAATTGTAGTGAGGATGAATTGTAAAGCATGTTTTTTGATACTAACTTTGATGTTTTTCATGAGACCGGGACACACTTCTTCAAAATTATCTTTGATGATAATGATGCTCAAGATTACTGAGTGTTTGAGTGAATTGAGAGGATTATTTGATTGAAGAGTGAGAATTGAGTGGACTTCAATGCATTTTTAGTCTTCTTTTCTTACTCTCCATTATTTGCACCATATTGAGTCTATTCAACACTCAGAGTATGCATAAACCAATGTATATACACACATGTTTATTTCTTTAGCCTGGACAATCTACTTGCACTTGTAAACAAATTAAAAAAGGATGACATCCAATTTAAAAAGAAGATATCAAAAATTCTGAAGAACCTCATCATCGACTTCCTCTTACCTACTTTTGCACCATGATTTTTGGAACAATGCACTTAAAGTATGCATGATAGGGTCTCATTACATGACCTTGCATCAAGGCACGTTTTGAACTTTACCCATGCACTTTGAGTGAAAGAAAGGGCTGATGTATATGCACATTAAAATGTTTGAAACAGAGAGCACATGCTTCGTCTACAAACGCCAATTACCTTATCTTTTGCACCATACTTTTAACCATGCATTTCCAAAGTATGCAATTCATAGGGTCACATTATATGGCCTTGCATAGGCACATTTTTCATTTACCGATGCACTTTGAGTGATTGTAAGGATTGATGTATATACACATTGATATGTATGTGAGAGAGTGCACATGTTTCGTTTACAAATGCCAATTACCTTATCTTTTGCACCATATTTTGACCATGCATTTCCAAAGTATGCAATTGATAGGGCTACATTGTATGGCCTTGCATAGACACATTTTTTATTTTCCCATGCACTTGACAAATGATTTCAAGATTCAATGTTTCTATGAAATGTCAGTTTATCTTTGAAGCAGAAAGAAGATTTGAGAATTGGCCCATCAAGGATGATGTGCAAGTTTAGTAGGGGCGAATGTCGTGGAGATTTACATCTCTACGTATCCACATCTCTACGTATCCACATCTCTACGTATACAATGTTTGAATAATCCATTGCAAAGTCAGTAGATCATTTGATTAATCATATTATACGTGTTAGCACACATATGAAACCCATGTGCCATATGAACCTGAAATCTTTATAGTGTGAACACATTCTTTAGAAACTAAAAGAAAACAAAACAAAAGTAAAAGAATTATTATCATTCAATCTAAAAGCGACATATGCGATCGTTATTTGAATCCAAAAGCAAAACTCACGAACTTCAATAGCGTTCGCTATTTTTGCGTTCACGGAAAAAAGAAAAGCAGCCTTTCGTATGATTTTATTGATCGCTATGGCTATTTGAGGATGGATTGAACACTATATAAAAAGGTCTTGGCCTCATTGTAAAATCATCTTATCATCCAACACAAGCTATCTTCCTACAAGCTCTTGGAGCATCTGAAGCTCTTGGAGGAGTTCTTGGAGGCCACTTTGGAGGAGGAGTTAGAGGAGGAGTTCTCACACTCTTGAGGAGTGTTGGTCCACACATAATGTGGAGGTTGTGCTCCCATGAGGAGGACATCATGATTTATGATGTTTTGATAACTTGTATGTGTTTCCTTTATCTGCATTATATTTGTACGAACACATTATTATGAATTAATTGACTCTCCAATTTCCTTGCCTCTCTGTCGTTTCCAAACTCTCTTATGATGTTAATGAATTGTAAGAATGATTTAATTTATGATCTCATCCAATTATCTGTGAGCGTCTATATTTGAATTCTACCTCTTAAGTTTCCCGAAGCACCCTGCGTGTACCGTCTTTTTGGAACACTAGCAGTTGGCCTGATCCACCCAACTGAGCCCTTCCCGACAACGGTGCAATTCGATGCCAGGCATTGAATTTAAGTAAAAGTGAATGCTAGGCATCGACTTGAGGGTGCAAGTCAATGCCAGGCATCAAGTTGGACCCCAAAGTTGATGTGTGGAATCGACTTGCACCTAAAAGTCGATGCCTCGCATCGACTTACACCATTAAGTGGATGTCTGGCATCGAGTTGTACCCTCATTGGATCTATATTTCATGAGCTAAGAAAAATAAAAACCTATAAAGCACACTATTGACTCAAACATACAAAAGGAATCTTTTAGGAATCTTTTTTGTGGTATGATTTTGTTTACGTCTTGGGACTCTTGCCAACATTCTTCTTCTCCATGAGAGTTTCCTTGATGGTTTGCTGAGCTCTGTGCTCCATTGTTGTCTATGCTCTGTTGCTCTCTCTTGCTCGCGGATTTTGGAAATGAGAATGATCTCCTCCTCTGCTATTTATAGGCAATTGGGTAACTTGAACCATAGACTAACTGGATCTAATTGAATGAATCCAGTTGCTAACTAGATCTGTCAACTTATCTAACCAAGAAATACCACTCACACAAATAGGCTGTTTCACCTCAACTTTAGTGAATTTAAACTTCAATGGCAAGAGTATGGTATGTACATGAGGAAGACTAATCTCATGTATAAATTGTTTCTTAGAATCTACTGCTTGGAGAAAAATCAAGTCTAAGTTGTGTTGAATATGGGAGATTAATGACATCTTTATAGTCTTATCCTTCTCACTTCAGTTCATATTCACATTTATCTTGTAACACGTTGTTGAAAAGGAAAACCAATGTATGAATAAACGTTTAACAAAGAACTTTGGGGTTCAAACGTGTTGAACAACAAAATAGGTTGGTAATTTCAACAAAATAGGTTGGTAATGCCAAACGTCACTCATTGTCTTTGCAGAAAAGAGAAAATAAAATGAAGTTATCTTATAGCATCCAACATTCAGGTAAATCTTAGATTCAAAATTCATTTGAAAATCTATTGTAACAAGCGGTTTGCCACAAATACAGCTTTTACACATAATTCTTACATATACTATTCCGTGTACCTCTTTTACACATAATTCTTTCTTAATATATTTTCATATACCTCTTTGAGATCAAGCCAAGACCACAATAAAATCTAATCCTTGAAATCTTAACCAAAGGTAAAATTTCTTCTTATAAAGTCTTCAATGGCACTACTCCAAACATTTTTAATATCTAATCCAATTGGAACTCAACTTGGATATATTTTGATTCACTCATAATTCTAAAACTCAATGACTCTTATCTAGTTTGAAATCGATGTGTATCTCATCTTTCAAAAGTGAATCAAATCTTTGGTTACCTTATTAGTGTATATCTGAGTAATTAAGTACTTTTATTTTAGGCTTTAAGTGCTTTAATGTAATTTGATGTTTAATGCACTTTAATGTACTTTAATGAACTTTTGATTTCATATCTACTTGATGTGACATTTGATGTGACATTTGATGTGACATCTTCACTTGATTTCAGACTTCTACTTATTTAAAAAGGTAATTCATTCTCAATCTTCTTTGAACTGAGTGAAGATGAGCTCAATCTTTTCAGTGGATGCTTGGGCATCAACTTCCTCTGCTCATATTGATACAGTTTTGGATTCATTGTTCTCAGTTCACCCTTTCCTCATAAGTGATGATCCCTATGGTTTAGAACGTGATGATGATTCTATGTTTTCTGTTGAGTCATTTAAGTTATCCAATTCACAGTGCAATGCTGCTCAACCAAATGCACCTCTTGATCTCCCATGTGATCCAACCATTGATCTCCCTTCTGACTCAAGTGCATGTGAAGCAACGGAAAGGCAAAGCAAGCTCAATCTACATTTTAAAAGAAGGCCTCGTGAAGTAAGACAAAAAAGATTTAAATTACTTACTTCAGATAGATAGATTGCATTGGATATTGTGAAGCATTGTTGTGGTTTGAAATGTTTGTACAATTTAGGAATGAAGAAACTAAAGCACCGAAGAGAGAAATTCCTCCATTTAGATAGTGAAAGGCAGGATATATAACCTGTTTCTCGCATGCAAATGATTGAGGATAACATGTGAGTAACAGGTGTTGCTTTTGAATATTTCTTTAGTCAAGGGATGCGATGTTGTAGGGATGCATTTAAAATTGCAATGGGTGTGGGAAATTTTAGAATACATAGGGTTCAACAGGGGCTTATGAATGGGGATCTCATTTTGGATACGTTCCATGTTGGGACCAAAGGATCTGTTGGACGTCATGCAATGAATTGGATGATGAACTATTTTAGCTTGCATTGTGAGGTTATGCCTACAACTGGAAGGTTGCACTTGTCAGATAACTTTACTCATCGAGAGGTATTTCAAATATATAGAGAAGACATGGAAAATAGAAATGGGAAGTATGTGTTGTACCGTTGTCGGGATGAAATCCCGCAGGGAGTGTGCACTGAGTTTTTTCCAAAAGTTCATTGTTTTTGAGTTTTTGTGTGATGTTTTTGATCGAGAGAGTGGTATATTTTGTACATATTTTGGCCGAATTGATTGATTGTGCGATGCGAAAACAAGTTTGAGATGTGTGTTAGATCCGTGTGTGTAAATAACTGATATTTGACCCATGAAATCTTTAGGTTTGACCCTTGAAACTGACTGGAAACACGCGTTTATCCCATGAAAATCGGACTTGAACTAGTGGCGGCGCTAAAAATGAGAGAGACATATGGTTCTGGCGGTGCATAGATAGAACGAAATTGTGTTGGAACAAACCAATCACAAATTAGTGATTATAAAGATCTTGAAGAAGGCTTATGGTCAGAATGAAGTGAAAGAAGACACTTGAGAAAGTGAAGGAGATTTCAGAATGATAGCTTGTACACATATGTACATATAAGTGGAAATCCTTGTAATTTGAGTAGAGCTAAATCCTTAGGATGATAAGGAGTAATGTCATCGACGCGGAGTAAGTCTAAAATCATGTATATATAAGTTAATGATGATAAGAAATGGGTGTGAGAGTCATTTGTACATGCCAAATGTCTTAGAGATGTGTAGAGAGTTTTTTCCCAGAAAATAGCGACGGGTTTTTCTCTGAGTGCTCTCTGTCTGATCATGTGGATCAAGATTCCTTTTGTACACATCTAATTGAGAAGCTAATGAAACTATGTTCAGAGTTTCATGATCTAATTCCTCTCCTACTGTGAGAATGATTAATAGGAACATTTGTATGTAGAAGTGAAGACTGAAGTCTGAGAGTAGCGCACTTTTCTATCTCAGTGTTTTGCTTAGATCTCAGTGTATACTGTAAAGTTTTTAATGAGTGAGCACTTAAAATCTAAGTTAGGAGATAAGGAAGCTATGGCTAGAAGCATTTAGCAAAACGGGACTTGTACTGTGAGAAATCAACTTGAGAAGTTGACCATGTCGAAGGCGCTACCTCTGGAAGACAGTTATGATATATCTTTGATCTTAAGGATCAAATTAAACTTTTGATGATTAGTTTTGAGAACTAATGATTGGTATGATTGCGCAACGGTATTGCGAATACTTGTGCATCATTTGTTTGAAGAAATTTGAAGTTATGTGTAGGTAATGAAGTTGATTTCTGAAGCAGACTTTCTGAAGTAAACACTTCTTCACTCAGAGAAGTGTTAATGGAAGTTTTGGTAAAGAAGAACAATATTTGTGTACAGTTTGGTTTGTAACTGATATAGAAGTGTTCTTAAATCAGTATAGATCAAACCTTTGGAGATTAAGAGGTCTCCAACAGTGGTATCAGAGCTGAAGGTGCAATACAAGAGAAGAAAAGACAATTGAAGTTCCGATTGGTGCAGATATTGGAGTTCTTCCAAATCAAAGGAGGACAAGGACAAATTATTGAAGATAACCTGCAGAAGTTCAAAGCACGAGTTCGAAAAGAATCAAGAAGGACAAAGCTCATATCAAAGGTACACTTTATCCTCATAAACCATAGTAATTGCAGATACAGAAGGTCAAGGATGGGAGAAAGCTTGCAGATTGATAAGCTAGATAGGGAGAACTATCCAGCTTGGTCCATGAGGATGGAGGCACACCTCATGAGTAAATATTTGATGGCATTCATTACAGGAGATGAAGAAAATCCTGAATTTGCAGATCCTAGTATTCCAACTAGGGAAGAGCTTGCAATTTTGAAGACTTGGATGAGAAAGGATGCTCAAGCAAGGAGTATCATTTACATGGCTGTAAATGATTATCTTCTACCTCACATTAGAGGATTGGAAAGTGCAGCAGATGTTTGGAATGCTTTGGAAGAGCATTTCCAAAATACAACCAAGTCAAGGAAGTCCTCACTATGGGCTGAGTTCACAACCTTCAAGAAGAAGAGCTCACAATCAATTTTTGATTATGTGGCAAGGATGAAGGATATTGAAGATAGCTTGGGAGTAGTGGATGAAGACATTGAAGAGGATAAGTTGGTAAGACAAATACTTACAGGTCTGAGAGGAGATGAGAAGTGGAAGCCTTTCATATTGTCCATAGAGTTGTCACTTGATCACTTTACTCCTGATCTTAATCAATTTCTAGGACACATGCTAACTTTTGAGCAGGACATTAAAGGAGACAATGATGGAAGTGCAAGTCAAGCTATGTACTCCAAGGACAAGAAAAAGAATGGCAAGGGAAAGCAATCGACTGATGATGAAGGGACTTCAAGTCAAGCTAACTTCACAAAAGGAAAGATGAATTTCAGAGGTAAAGGAAGAGGAGGTAAGAACAAAGATAATGCTAAAGCTTGTTGGATTTGTGGCAGAACAAATCATTTGGCAAATGATTGTTGGTATAACAATCAAAATGGTGGAAGCAATAATCAGAATTTTAATCAAAGAGGTAGAGGAGGAAGAAACCAAAGAGGCAACTTCAGAGGAAGAGGTGGTAGGACATCATATGCTAGAGGAGGTGGAAGAAACTTCCAATCTCAGTCCTACAACAACAATTATTATAATTATGCATCAGATCAGAAGGATGATATGACTCTTATCTTGAATGCAACTCATGAATCAGTGGGAGAAGATCAAAGAGTGTTTTATATTGACTCAGGATGTAGTAACCATCTGAGTGGGAATCTATCCTTGATGACTGATATGGAAGCAAAGGTGAATGGACATACAGTTCAAACACGTGATAATACCAAACATAAAGTGGAGAGCATTGGATCAGTGAAGACAAAGAGTGGAAGTACACTTTTGAGCAAGGTACTTTATGTTCCTACTATTCCTAAAAATTTGATAAGTGTAGGGCAAATTGTGGAGAAAGGATATGAGGTAAGATTCACAAATGATGGTGTTTATGTGCAAGATCCAAATCAGGGATATAGAAACATAATTGTAGGAAAAAAGGAAGGAAGATTGTTCACTCTCAAAGTCCAAGGTAATGTGGGACATGCATTATTTACTTATGGAAGTCAAAAGGTGTCTGAATTAGACCTATGGCATAAAAGGCTAGGTCATTTCAATGAGAGAGCTATAAAGGAAATGTCAAAGAATCAGGTGGTGCTTGGATTGCCAAATGTTGAAGGGCAACATATGGTGTACAAGTGTGAAGCTTGTCAATTAGGTAAAGCACATAAAGGTTCTTACAACAAATCAGGGTACAAGCATTCAAATATGCTTGAATTGGTTCATACAGATGTATGGGGTCCCTCAAGGGACTATAGCATAAATGGATCCAGATATTATGTGTTGTTTGTTGATGATGCAACCAGATGGATTACTTTATATGTAATCAAGGATAAATCAGAAGTTTTCAAGACATTCAAACATTATCATGCCTATGCTGAAAGGATCACAGGGCAAAAGCTTAAGAGGTTAAGGTCAGATGGAGGGGGAGAGTATTTCTCTAAAGAGTTTGATGATTATTTGTGGAATGCAGGTATAAAAAGAGAAGTAACTTGCAGGTACTCTCCTCAACAGAATGGAGTAGCAGAAAGGAGAAATAGGACTCTTGTAGAATTTGCAAGAGCAATGATGAAGGAAAAGAATTATCCAAATTACTTATGGGCAGAAGCCATTAATACTGCAACATACCTTGTGAATAGGTTACCTTGTAAAGCTTTGGATGGAGGAACCCCTTATGAAGCATGGTGGGGTAAGAAACCTACTCTTGATCATTGTAAAGTATTTGGATGTGTAGCATATGCTTATGTTCCTTCACAATTAAGACATAAGCTAGAACCAAAAGCAGAGAAGTATGTGTTTATTGGATATGATGATAGACAGATGGGTTACAGGTTGTGGAGTCCATCCACAAAGCAATTTCTTGTTACCAAAGATGTGACATTTGATGAGCAAAATACATGGTATATAGGATCAACAAATGATTATGCAGGTGTTGAAGAGATACAAAGGAAAGGAAAGGCAAAAGTAAAAGTGTATGAAGAAAGTATTGATGATGTTGACTCTAAAAGTAGATTGCAGGATCATGTAGAAGATGGGCCAAGATTTGATCCAGAATCAAATGAGGCTGAAACTTCGAGAAGTGCAGAAATCAGAAGATCTTCAAGGGAAAGGAAAGAACCTATAAGGTATAGTTATGATACATCTTTTCTAACAACAAAAGATTATGCTTATATTGTGAAGACAGAAGAAGATCCAATCACTTATGAAGAAGCCAAAGGTAAACAGAATTGGGAGAAGGCAATGCAGGAAGAGTATGATGCTCTACTTGAAAATGAAACTTGGGAATTAGTACCAAGACCAAAGAATCAGAAAGTCATTGGATATAAGTGGGTATATAAAACAAAAAGGTTTGCAGATGGTAAGGTGTCTAGATACAAGGCTAGACTTGTGGTCAAAGGTTATGCCCAAACTTATGGGGTAGATTATGATGAAACCTTTAGTCCTGTTGCTAAGATGTCTACAATTAGAACATTGATTGCTATTGCTGCTTGTAAAGGATGGAAGTTGTCACAATTAGATGTGAAAAATGCATTTCTAAATGGATACATTGCAGATGAAGTATACATGGAGCAACCAGAAGGTTTTATGAATTCAATTGGATCAGATTATGTGTGTAAGCTCAAGAGAGCTTTGTATGGATTGAAGTAGGCCTCAAGAGCTTGGAATTATAGACTTGTCAAGTTCTTGAATGAATGTGGATTTCAAGCATCAAAGGCAGATAGTAGCTTGCTAGTGAAGGCAAGTGAAAATGGATACATTTACATGTGCATTTATGTTGATGATATTATTGTCACAGGAACAGATGCTCAAGGAATCAATGAACTTAAAAGGCAAATAGAGAAGGAGTTTAAGATAAGTGATTTGGGAAACTTATCTTATTTCCTAGGAATGCAGATTGTATATACTCAACATGGAGTATATGTTTCACAAGAGAGGTATTTGAAAAATCTTCTAGTCAAGTTTAACATGGAAGATTGCAAGACTTCAACTACACCATTGGAGGTAAATCATAAATTAAGCAGGTATGGAGGTGAAGAATTCAATGATATGAAGAAATATCAGAGTTTGGTAGGTAGTTTAATCTATGCTACCTTGACAAGGCCAGATTTATCATATGCAGTAGGTGTGTTGTCACAATTTATGCATTGTCCAAAGAAGACTCATTGGATTGCAGCTCAAAGGGTACTCAGATATATCAAAGGAACCCTAAGTGAAGGTTTGTATTATGGATTAACTTTTGACACAAGAATTAAAGCGTTTAGTGATGCAGATTGGGCAGGTGACTCAGATGATAGAAGGTCTACTCATGGGTATCTTTGTTATATTGGAGATAAATTAGTTTCTTGGTGTTCAAAGAAGCAACATACAGTTGCTTTATCATCCACAGAAGCTGAGTATAAAGGAATGGTAGAAGCTGCAAAAGAAGTGATATGGTTGAAGACCTTGATGAAGAGTTTTGAAACTGATCATAGTACTCCAATTATTTTTGGAGATAATATGAGTTCTTTGTATTTGGCAGCTAACCCTGTTTTTCATGCCAGGACTAAGCATATAGAGATTCAGTATCATTTCTTGAGGGAAAAGGTACTTGATAAAGAGATTGAAGTGATGTATACTCCAACAAAAGAACAAGTGGCAGATATGATGACAAAGAGCTTGGATGGACCTAAACTACAAAGATTCAAAGAGATGGCAGGAGTGAAGAAGAATGGAATAATCACAATTAGTGATTGAGGGGGAGCTGTTGGAACAAACCAATCACAAATTAGTGATTATAAAGATCTTGAAGAAGGCTTATGGTCAGAATGAAGTGAAAGAAGACACTTGAGAAAGTGAAGGAGATTTCAGAATGATAGCTTGTACACATATGTACATATAAGTGGAAATCCTTGTAATTTGAGTAGAGCTAAATCCTTAGGATGATAAGGAGTAATGTCATAGATGCGGAGTAAGTCTAAAATCATGTATATATAAGTTAATGATGATAAGAAATGGGTGTGAGAGTCATTTGTACATGCCAAATGTCTTAGAGATGTGTAGAGAGTTTTTTCCCAGAAAATAGCGACGGGTTTTTCTCTGAGTGCTCTCTGTCTGATCATGTGGATCAAGATTCCTTTTGTACACATCTAATTGAGAAGCTAATGAAACTATGTTCAGAGTTTCATGATCTAATTCCTCTCCTACTGTGAGAATGATTAATAGGAATATTTGTATGTAGAAGTGAAAACTGAAGTCTGAGAGTAGCGCACTTTTCCGTCTCAGTGTTTTGCTTAGATCTCAGTGTATACTGTAAAGTTTTTAATGAGTGAGCACTTAAAATCTAAGTTAGGAGATAAGGAAGCTATGGCTAGAAGCATTTAGCAAAACGGGACTTGTACTGTGAGAAATCAACTTGAGAAGTTGACCATGTCGAAGGCGCTACCTCTGGAAGACAGTTATGACATATCTTTGATCTTAAGGATCAAATTAAACTTTTGATGATTAGTTTTGAGAACTAATGATTGGTATGATTGCGCAAAGGTATTGCGAATACTTGTGCATCATTTTTTTGAAGAAATTTGAAGTTATGTGCAGGTAATGAAGTTGATTTCTGAAGCAGACTTTCTGAAGTAAACACTTCTTCACTCAGAGAAGTGTTAATGGAAGTTTTGGTAAAGAAGAACAATATTTGTGTAAAGTTTGGTTTGTAACTGATATAGAAGTGTTCTTAAATCAGTATAGATCAAACCTTTGGAGATTAAGAGGTCTCCAACAAATTGGTGCTCTGCTGTCGATGACTATTTGTCACAACGAGAGGGAGTTGGAACTTGGCGGGCGCTGTCAGATATCCGGAGGACAGAGGAAGGTTGTCGGGCGACGTCGCAGGAGGATGCGGACTAGAGGTATGAGGGAGAGAGGGAGGCAGTTGTGCTATCGCACGATGATCTTGGAGGCGAAAGCTTAGGAGAGAGAGAGGAGGAGGAGAGACAGAGAGTCAAAGATCTACACGCGTAGAAAAACTGAGAGAGAGAGATGTATTAAATCGGTTTCGATAGAGAGAAAGAGGGACGATCACGTGGTCATGCACCAAGTAATAGTCAATTTATATATGGAATTATTTAAAAGAAAAACAATGAATCAATATATACTTGAATTATCAGGCTTATCCTTTCAGGAAAGATACATAAGAGGTGAGTGCCAAGAGTTTCGCTTGGAAGTTAATAGACAATTGGGCACAAAATTTTAACATGATGTGATATCCCTAGGGAATCAATACTATAAAAGGTCCGAATTCTTGGAATTAAGGAACAATGATCTTTATCTATCAAAGGAAACGGGACCGCCAAGTCAATAACTCTCGTGTCTTCTTTTATAGTAGGGGTAGTGAAGCAAGCACTAGTTGAATTGCATGTGTTCGATCAAGCGAGGGTTGGTAATCAATAATTCCTATCATCAACAAAGCTTAATCATCAACAACGAATACCGATTAAAGGAGAAATATTAGGAGAAAATAGTTATGTTCATCATTGGTATAATCAATCTTCGGGCTCTCAAATGAATCTACTATGTCATGAAGATTTTAATAGAAAAAGAAATTTTGATCACTATCGATAGAAGTGGAGGTTCTAAGAGAGGAAATTAAGGCAAACTCATGTTTATTTCATTGTTCGAGTTTTATGACATGTTTTATTCAAGCTAAGGGTTATCTTGCATTACCTTAAGTCAGAATGATTTATTCTTTTCACATGTTCTAATATTGTCTCTACGGCTCATCCCGTGGACTGCCCTGTGGAACGTCTTTCCAGAACGTCTTTCCAGTTTTATGAAGAGAAGAGTTGAAGATTGAAGACCGAAGTAAAGAGTAGCGCACCCCGTGGTCTTTCTTCTGGAACCTTCCTACAGGTTTATGCAATTTCTGATTATCTGAAGTAAAGAGAAGGAAGGCCATTGTTGAGGGTACCTGAAATAAAGAGCGAATTGAAGACCTAAAGAAAAGCTTGGACCGCGAAGACCAAAGCGGAATCTCGAGGGCGGTTTCTCGCATTGTAGCGAGGGATCTATTTTATATCGGCCGATCCGCACTGTAGCGGCGGCGTTTATATTGTATCATCGCACCGCACTGTAGCGGTTTTATTGTACCGTCGGCCCGCACTGTAGCGGCCTGCTTGTATCATTCATTTTATTGGAGGCTTCAGTTTCATTTCCGTTGTCTCGTTTGGCTTCATCTGCATTTCGGGTATCACTACGGTACCCCATCGTCTCTTTCCGATGCCCACGGTCCCACGTCTCGACACTTCCGAGGGGCAAGGGACCCTACGAGGATCGCGCATGCTCCGGAGAGCACAGGCGAGGCGCCCAACGCGCAGACGCCGCTCGCAGGACAGCGAGAACGGCGCACCACAGCGGGGCCTGATCCAACCCCACGCGCCGGCTTCCCGCCACGACCTCCTTCTTCCCGACACCTGAACCCGACGTGAAGCGAGGCGGTTGCCCGGTGATCCTCGACGCGTCACCCACTCCTTGAGAAGAGAGAGACAGGAACCTCGGCATCAGACAGAGACTCCAGGTACTAGCACTTCAAGTTATTTGAATTTTGCATTGTTTCGCACACACATTGAACAGAAAGGTTGCCTTGTTGTCTGAGCTTGAGCATTCACTATCTACACTAGTTTAGTCCATATATCTGTGCACAAGAAACTAAAATGAACAAAATGATTGAGGAACAATTTATGAAATACGAAGAGCGAATTAAAGAAATAGAATTTAACATGAATGAATCCATAAAATCAAAGTTTAGTATTGTGATGACCCTAATGCAAACTATAAATGCGATATCTGATACTATTCAGTTGATGGGCATAAGCATTACAGACCTAAAAAATGAAATGGATTCTGAGATTTCTGAATTAAAACATAAAGTTGACATGTTGACAAACCAAGTGAATGACCTACAAGTATGGAAACGTGATAATGAGCATGAGGTAAAAGTCCAAAGCATATCTGCACAGAAAGAGTTAGTAGGCCTTAGAAAACCCATGCCTGGAGTGACACCTGGGAAATCAAGTTGGGATGAGAAGAAACCTATACGTTGCTTTTGGTGCGATCAGTTTGGACATATGTTTTGGGATTGTCTAGCATATGAAAGTGCAAGCAAACATAAACTAGTAAGTTAACATGAAAATAAAATTTGTAAATATCAAGAGGAGATACCGTTGCATTTGAATGTAGGAAAAGGTGGGATGAAAGAGTATTTCGAGAAGACCAAATCTAGACCAAAACCGCTTCAGAAGATGTGGAGACCAAAAACTCATGAAGATAATAGACTTGATGAGCAAAAGAGTATCCTATCTATTGAGAGTCAAGAGAAATCTAGTGAAGAAATCAAAGGTAGACAAATAAAGGTCGAGAAGCAAAAAATTGAACAGATATTAAAAGAGCAAATAGAAATAGATCATAAAGGAGAGTCTGATAGAGAAATGCAAGAGAAATCAAAGAAAGACCATGATGTATATGTTTCATTTGACCCCAAACTTTTGAATAATGAGAATCTATTTGATCAAGAGAAGGTTGCAAAATTACAGTCTCAATTAAACTTTGACAAACAAATTGAACACGAAAAGAGTGAAGAAGAGATTGAAGAAGATATTAAATGTGATAAACGAGTTAACAAAGCAGAAAAACAGTTACTTGATCATATTATTGCGCAAATCGAGGGAAGTGTAAAGACAACTTCAAAGACTTCTAAAAGTATGAAGAAGAGTAAGAGAAGTAAAAATCTAACTTTCAAAGATATATTTTCAAATATTGAATGAGGATAGAAGAGAAATCGTAATAGAAATATATGGAAATGATCAAGAGTTATTGGATGATGATGATAACTGAAAGATAATGATTGATGATGATTGATAATGATTGATGATAATTGATTGATGATGGTTGATGATTAGTGAATGATTATAATTTAAATGATTAATGAATGATTGATGTATGATGATGAACGTTGATGAAAGATGAATAATGATGAAAGATGGTTTATGATCATTGATGATGATTATGATGATGATGATGTTGATGATGACGATTCTGGAGGGAACTGATGACACTGAGGCTGATGCTGATGAAGAATGATAGACCATGAAGATAAAGAAAAGCTGGATCAAAATGAAGAAAAATGACCAGGTGAAACGTTTCTGATTTGAGATGTGTTTTCTTTCTGATAGAAGCATATGCATTGCATTGATGTGTGTGATAAAGATATATATGAGTTTATGAAAATCATGTAGAATGAAGATACCAAATATCTATTATGGGTTTGCATGAAGCATGAGCGACTAGGAATTATATGAATAGGATCAGTTAGTGGACTAGAGACTTTTGGGAGTGAAAGCTTGGGAATGTGATGGCATGCTTAGACCGAGTGCATGTATATATTGATTGATTTGAACACTTAGTGAGTGGGAAACTTTGGATTCTAGTATTTATTTCTTGCGAGATCTTACCTCCATATGGGTCATGATTTATGAAAAATATTTATACTCATGCCAGCTATATGTGTGTGCATGTTGTTAGTGCGCTGCAATGGGCTAGTAGGCAGGTGGAACCACCTTGGTCGGGTGATCGAGGCCACGAGCCATAGCTAGTTTCGTCGTAGGCCTAACCTATCTGTTGTCATGCGCCTGTATGGGTCGGTAGGCGGGTGGAGTCACTCTGGCCGGGTGATCAGAGCCACGAGCTGACGTCGATTTCATGCACGACTGATGTTGTGTATGTCGTGCGCTATGCCGGGTCAGCAGACAGGTGGAATAAACTTGGCCGAGCGGACAAGTCCATGAGTCGCAACCGATTTCGACATAGGCCGATTTGTGAAAAATAAAAGATAAAAAGAAATGCTGAGCTGAGATGAAGTGGAAAAGAAAAAGAAAAATAAAATGAAAAAGAAAGAGAAAAAGAAAGATCTAATGGAGAGTTGGATAGTAGGAGATAAATAGTGGGAATCGAAGTATATTCTGCAAACCGAGTTAGTAGAAACATATGTATATTCTAGTACTTAGAATGAGCAGTTGGATCTGACCCAGTTGAACAAACAGAAGATCTAGAAAGCCAACGGTTTATTCATGTGATTACTTGTCAGATTGCAGACGCAAAAACATAATATGATGTTTGTGAAGCTTGAATCTACCTAATTTTCTAAAATTCATACTAATCTTTATAAAAGTTGCATGACTGCATGAGATCATGATTTGAGTTTTGAGAAGAAAAAGATAAAAAGTGTAAAGAGATTTCAAAAAGAACCCTGATACTCTTCTGTTGGATCTTGCAGGTTGGCCCATCGGGACGA
>CM035414.1:156343760-156521260 GCA_020310875.1 Ceratopteris richardii
TGATCTAATTATGACATGAAAAGTGAAGTTTACTTATGGTTCTGGAACCACCAATCTAGGTTACCCATCCCTAGCAAGGGGGCCAAAAAAGATTTTTCTTTTCTAGCTTCTAGCATATCTGTCGCATTCTAGTTTATAGGGATTTGATGGCACTTCAAAAGTAAAAGTCTCTTTAAATTTCTCAATCTGAGAACAAGCTTACTCGATTGTTGCTTAAAGAGTAATGCTTGACAAACCATAAATTAACCATTCATAAAAGATAAAATATAGACTTTTCATGAGATCCACTGAAAGTTTGATAAAAAAAAAAGATATAAAATAAAGCAAGACTTTCTTTAAACAAAACTTTCTACAAAGTTATGGCTGAAAAAACTTCAAGTGATTATATCTCCATGAATATAACACAAAACGGAGTGATTAAAGTGCCTATTCCATGCCATTTTCTTTGTAGAATTGAAATATGATAATAGAGAATACTTTCTTGAATGTATGATATGAAGTGCTCAATTCGAAATCAGGTGACTTTCTTCACTCCATGAAAACTCCAAGTTACAGCAGGTAATGTGCCAAAAATATCCACAAATTAATAATGAACCAAACAACATTAAATACATCAAAAAAGACATAATACAAAAGGATTAAGATGAAGAAGAAGATGGACAGCCAAAGGAGAGCTCTCTTTCTCAAGAGGAGTGAATAGAGAATGGACTCTGAATCCTCTTCTCTTCATGTTTTCTTCCTTATATACTTGCTACTAAATGCTCACAATTTTTCTTCCTTTCTTTGTCTATCAAGTTATTCCAATACTTGTGAACAGACCTAATGAGTTCTTCTACAACTCAAGGAAGACTCTCTTCAGTTTAACAAAATTTAGAGGTTTTTATAATATATATTTTGGCTATATACAAAGAAGAATTACATTTACTCCCTCAACACTCTCCCCCCCCTAAAACCTTTTGATGTCCTCATCAAATTTTTTATGTACAAATCCTTGGCTATCATTTTCTTGAGAGTCCTACTTTCTACTATGTATTTCCTAAAGATTTATGTATTTTTATCTTTCTTTTGAATTGTTATTATTTACAAGTTATGTCATTGGTTTTTGCCAATCGACAACTACCTCTAGAGCGTCTACTGTGTTTCTGCTTTGATATTAAAAAAAAAAAAAGCTTTCCTAAGCTACTATTCTTGCCTCAAGACTTAGAGAGGCTCTTCCAAAAATTTCTGAGCCCATTTCAAAGGATTCGATTGAGAATACATCTTCAAATGTTAAGTATACACTCTGCATAAAATTACTCAGGCAAAATATGTCATGAGAGAGAGTCTTTGTGGCACCTCACTTAAATCAAATACAAGTCATTCAGTGACGGAATGGAAACACAAAAATCTCAAGGTTTTAATGTTGACCTCTGAGAAGCTTTCCAAACAGGCTTTTATCATCTTTAAAATTCTTATTTGTACAATGATTCGATTTTCTTGGTTCTTGATCTTGTTCATCAAATTGAACATTCATTGTCGTCCCCTCTGTTGGAGCAAACAATCTCCAAATTTACCGATCCGAGTATCTTGCATAAGACTCCATTCTTAGAGTTCATTTATTTTGCATATGACCCTAGTCTTAAGAATATTTTCATAGGACTCTAGCCTTAGAGGCTTACATGTAATATTTACGTGATCCATCGCATACAAAACATGAAGTCGAAAGTAGTTTTCTATCTGGTAGGCAATTTGACTACTCCTTCTTAAATCAAGGAAACCATTTCTATAACGAAATGGATTCGTATGACAAATGGAGAACTCCTTGAATCAAGGAAATCAAATCCATACATATTTTAGAAAGAACCATGCATGCGGTGAACTCTGCCGCTTAATCTCACTTGTATATATACATGTATAGCTAATGAAAAATCTGGGCGACACTATCCTTTCATCACATATCTATTGCGTGTCTGCTCTGTTGCATCTCTATTTCTCTCTCCATCTTTTCATGGCATATCTGCTTGTCTGTCCTGTCGTATCTCTGTTTCTCTCTCGTTAACTACATATAATCTCTTGGCGCATGCTACACTTTTCTATAGTGTAGTACTTACACATAGAGTACTGTTGTACAGCTCACGATAACCAACTCAGGAAGTTATATGCACACCGTGCGTGGTTATGTGATCAACAAACATGCTGATTGTATATTCATTGTCTTGCATATGTACCAAGGAAATTCTTATGTACTGTTTACTTTGTAGTACATAACCTCCTTGTGAAGTCATGATTGACGTACTCAGAGTAGTCACGGTATCATGTCTGCTCATATGTCACTACACAGAGCATCTCTTACTGTTCTAAATCATAGATGATAGGGAATTGATGTATATACACATACGCTCTACAACTCTATGCATGCTTTACCTATGCGCATTCAAATAACCGTGTATGCCATGGTGTTACTATACATACACGGATCATACACATATTGTCAAATGATGACCACATTCAACTACTATAGATTGTTTGATAAATGCGTAGAATGTAACTCATTCGAAACACATATACTGTGATTATGTACTTGTTTATTATACACTGCAAACGAAGTCATATATATGCACAAATTGATTGACATCATGTAATGAGTAAAGCGCAGGTTCACACAAGGAAATATTATGAAGAATGCTGCTAAAGTCCAAAGCCAAGTTCACACAAGAAAATATTATGAAGAATGTTGCTGAAGTCCGAATCCACATTGAAGAGCACTACAGGGTTCAAAGGAAGTCAAACTTCAACTTCGACATATACACTTATGTGTATAAACAGATCATTGAAGCAGTTCAAGTGTACGAATATTATTGAAAAATGTTGTTGAAACCGAAAGGAGCTACTTTTGAACTTCAAGATTATGCGTATTAAATCATGGATGCTTATGTATTCATTAATTGGTTTATATATACTGTTTACAGTGTACTCTTCTATACTCGAACATCTGACAGTATATTGTCACTTCAACATTCATCTTACGCAATCTACATAAATCATTTCATTTATGGTTGTAAGTAGAAAACATATGTTTATGAGGAAAGTCTACACATAACTCTTCGTGTCACTCACATGTACATCGATCAACTACAAGTGGCTTATGAAGATTCACACGCTCTATTGTATTATTGAATACATCCAAATGAAGATCTTATGATCCAATTTGTGTAACCACGTTTCCGCATTTTAATTACTTTCATTCACCTACACCCTCCTTAGCTTATATCTTTGTATCTTGCATAGGGCTGAACTTTTAATGTTCCATTTGATGGCCTTTATCTTGAGCTTGGTCTCTAATTAATCTTTCCATT
This sequence comes from Ceratopteris richardii, assembly GCA_020310875.1. NCBI lineage: Eukaryota > Viridiplantae > Streptophyta > Polypodiopsida > Polypodiales > Pteridaceae > Ceratopteris > Ceratopteris richardii. The sequence goes on from CM035414.1 coordinate 156,347,096, forward strand.
TCCTTAATTCTTTGGCCCAACTCTTTGATTCATTGAATATGTTGTTGGAGTTCTTCATCGCATTTGTGCATTTCATTTTGTACATAAGCTTTAAGTCTCTCATATTGTTCTCACATTTCATTGGCAATCTTATTCAGTTCTGTGGCTTATTTCTCCTGTCCATGTAGTTTCTCTTTTAACCTTTGTTTTTCCCTCCTTAGCTCTTCAATATCTCTTTCTAAATCTTTGACTTTTCCTATGTCTTTCTTGCCCTGAATAGTGGTACTACTATTTCGATCTAGCATGGATAGTAATTTTTCATTACGCTCTTTCACTTTCTTGAAAGAGGAATATAAAATATTATATTTCCTTTTATGATCTTCTATATCCTTATCTTTGACTCGATAGTCCTGCTCTCTTCTCTGATATTTTTCTCGCATTTCCTTTACTTCTAATCTTTTCTTTTGTACTAGAGCCTCATATTTGTCTACTTCTTAAAGCTCTGTTGTACATTCTTTTGATTTTACTTGATTTTGCTGCCAGTTACTCGGTCATTTTGATCATCTCATCTTGAAGATAATAAATATCTTGCAAGAGAGACTCATTTTTATTTTGTAATCTATGTATTTGATCCTTTTATTGAATGTGAAGATTTTGCTGAACTCTCTTGTCTTCTTCCATTTTTAGGCTAGTTAATATGACCACTTCGCTCCTTCATAAAAGCTTTCCATATGTATTTTTTAAAATTATTTTTCCATTAGGTTTTTCTCTGACTCGCTCTCATCTTGCATGGTTATTTTCCATTCCAATTCTTTCCTTTCATCTTTTCCTACCTCAATTTGAGTCTTTTATATTTTCTCTTATTTATTTTCAGAGGTTCCTACTATGACATTAGTTTCTTCCCCATAAGTAATTTCTTCTAATGTGAATTTATGGTTTTCTATCAAAGCCACCCTAAATCCTTTAGTCTCCTCTTCTCTTTGTACTTTTACTTGATATTCAGCCTCCTTCATTTCCACATCTTCATTTTCTTTAATATTATTGTTAATATGTTTTGATCCTTCCTGGATGTCTTTTGACTCTATTTGAGAGTCTTCTTTTGATTCTTCACTAGGCTCCCTATCTTCATTTTTTTCTTCAATGTTTCAAACCATTGCTTGTTTTTGTTCTTCTTCTACCTTGTCTTGTAATTTTTGAATTTTAAAACCCATTGAAGCATTGAAGAAGTCATCTATGTTGACTTCTTTCTCTAATTCTTCTAGTTTTCTATATCAAAGATGTCTAATCATTTGTCTTCTTGAGATGTCATTTAAATATCTTGGAGAAATTGAAATATGTCTTCTATTAACTTTTAGCTCTACCTCTTCCACTAGCTCTTGAGGTTTGGTATACACAACAACTAGATGTCTTGTATATGTACCAAAACGGATGCACCGTCTAATAGATTTTTGGTGATTCCAAGAGAAAAGGTGGTATTTGGTCAACTTTTCTTTTTTCGTCTACTTTTTACCATGCCTTTTCTTGCTTGCTTGTATCATTTCTTGCCTTATATCTCTGACCTTATCCTATAAGATGTCCTTGTCCTTAGTAGGTTTACTGGGCTTGACCTTCTTTGGAGTTACTAGATTTGTCTTTTCCTTTGCCATACAGAGTATTTCAAAACTCTTTTCTAACTATTTTTCTTTCCCCACAAATGTTGTTTCTTTTTTGGCATTTACCATACTCTCATGCACTTTCTCATAAAGTTGTTCTTCTAGAGTCCAATTTATTGCTTCATTTGCAAAATCTTCCAATATTTTCTGATACTACTCCTCCTATTTCTTCCATTTAACTTTAATCCCCAATATATAGTAAGCATATAGTTTTTGTTTTCGAGTCATGGGAGGACATGGAACTACATCACTTTGGGTCTCCCATTGTGCTGCAATTATCTCCTTTACAGTTGGCTCTTCCAACTATACTGCTTCCTTTCTTGGGTCTTCTTTTACCCTGATAGTGACATTAACTTCTTTCGTATCTTCTTTATTACTGGGAATCCCTTCTAACTCCTTCTCTCTCCTTAAGCCCTCTTATGCTAGCTTCAATATCTTTTTAAAAGGTCTTCCTCCCACCACCTCAATCACCTTTGGTATAGATTTGCCGATAGTGTGTCGGCTGGTGGGCTCAAGAGAAGTCTCTACTTATTTTCTTCCTACCAATTTTGGAGACCTTGATTCTTGAGCTACAATATAGGCTTCCTATTCCTTATAATTCAGCATTTGTTCCACCTCATCCACTTCTTTCATTGCAGTGTAAATGATACTTATCAGCATTTGTCCACCTCCCAAGAATTCTTTCCCTTTCCAATGAGGAGATACTTCATAGATATATTTGATTATATATCCAATCACGTCCATTTTTCTTGATCCACCCCTCCTCATTAAGGCTAATATTACTGCTTTGTGTGATTGAGTATACCTTATCATTTGAGTGGAACAAAAATGTTGATGGAACAAGCTGACAGCCATATTGAATGCTTCTGTCTCAGAGTTCCTGAAATTTTTGATATCCTTGTAGATGTACATTCCCTTCCTAATGTCATTGTGATTGTAGTTGATTCCTGTCTCAATATGAAGTGCTCCTCTTACTTTTGCCTAGGTAATATGGAATCCTGTTTTATCTTCCTTCAAAATCTATGACCTAACACCTAAGATACTCTCTTTGATTATTTTTATCCCTTGTGTGTTTGTCAATGGATTTCATTACTTCAATGCACCTAGGGGCATCAATCATTACAATGGGTAATCCCAAATATCCATTTAGTCCTACCTCTTCCCAAGTTTCCATTATATCTTCACTTTGGTTAAGCGGGAAGATATCCCTCATCATCACTGTGAACTTGAAGCTAGTTGATTTTGGTAAAACTCATGCCAAGTTTTCTTTGGCATCCTCTGATGTCTCCCTTATGTCTAAGAACCAATCTCACCTAGTTGGAGAAATATTCATCCCCTTGAGCATTTCCTGGGTGATCTATTCATAATTCAAACTTTATCTTTGATTCGATTTTATAAAATTTTCATTCATTTTTTTCTCTTTTTAACAAAAATAGGACTTCTACTAGATCATCACTTCAAAATACACCAAAAAGAAATTAATTACCATACTTAGTTTTTATCTATATAAATACTAAATAAATTATCAACACTTAGTGGAGGCTCACTTTGTATAATTGAGACTTTAAATTTATTACCTTAAAGAAATCTTATAAATATTTTTTTCATAACTTCTATTATTCTCTAAAGAAAAATTATCTATAAACATTGTACGCCTTTGTGTGTGTTTGTGTCTTTTTTTGAGATGTCATGCTCCTTGAATTTTGAGTGTGGTGGAAATTAGGGTTTCGTTCAAGTACTACCTTTCCCCCTCTCAATCTCATGGCAAAGTTAATGTAGATTGTTGTTTACATAATGGATATATTAATCCCAATCTCTTTTGGTTTTAATAATTGTCTCTTTACTTTATGAACTCTTCAAAAATGCAAAATTTAGGATTTTCTTCAGATTATTGTATTTTTTGAAAATTCACAATTTTCTAGAATTTCCACTCCTGTCTTTAGTTTACAAATCTTCCTCAATGTTTTTTAATTTAATTTTTAGTATCTTTTCTTCAAAATAATCACTTGAGTTTAACAAGGATTTGTGCTCTCTCAAAAATTCACGATTCTCTCCCCCTCTCTAGAAAATCATGATTCTCTTCCTTTCTCGGAAAATTCACAATTCTCTCAATCCAATTTTCTCCAAAAATTTGTGATTCTCTTCTTTCAATTTTCTCCAAAAGTTCACGATTATCTTCTTCCACTTTTCTCCAAAAAATCGTGATTCTCTTCTTCTATTTTTCTCCAACAATTTGCAATACTCTTCTTCTGATTTTCTCTAAAAATTTGTTATTCTCTTCTTCCAATTTTCTCCAAAGATTCAGGATTCACTTCTTCCACTTTTCTCCCTAATTTGGTGATTCTTGTCTTCCACGTTTCTCTAGAAATTCAAGATTTTCATCCCATTTTCTCAAAAAGTCATGATTTTCTTCTTGTCTCAAAAATTTGTAATTTTTTGATTTTAGACCATTCTTTATACTATCTTAAAAGTCGTGATTCTTTTCAATTTCTGATGTCCAAACATAATTTTCTGCAAGCTATATTATTTATTATCTACTTTTCCAAAAAAAATATTTATTTTGAACTTTTGGCCAAAAAATCATGATTCTTCCCTCCCTAAGTCAACTTAGTGAGTCTGGATTTTCTCTATATTCTTTGATACCAAGTTTGTTTTATTTATCTATAGAGGTGTTTTTTTCCCTTTTCTATTTTCCGTCACTCAACAAAGTCAAAACACTTTAAAATCAAATAGAAAATGACTTTACAAAAATCCACGATTCTTTGCTTAATGAAAAAGGGCACTTTAACCAAATTTCCAAATTTCAAATCATTGAACAATACTTTATAACGCTTACATCTTGCTCTTGGGAATGATATGGTTGCCAAATGGGTTCTATTTTGCTTGGAATGTAAGTGCTCAAAAAAATGTGATTGTCTCTACTCACTCTCACTCTCTCACTCACAAGTCCTTAAGGTTTGAGTCAAATTTTCGTTTATAGCCTTTTGTGCCCAAATTTAGTCCAAAATTTTGTGATTTCCTCCCTTGTTTCTAGAAAAAAGTTTCAATTTTCTTCTCTTCTCCCTTAACCAAAAATTTGGCCAATTTTCCAAAAAGTCATGAATCTCTCCTCTTCTTTTTTCCACAAAATAGAGAGTCTCTCCTCTTATCTCTTCCACAAAGTTTCGAATCTCTCCTTTTCTTTCTTCCACAAAATTGCGAATCTTTCTTCCTTTTTTATCCACAAAGTCATGATTTTCTCATCTTCTCTCTTCCAAAAATTCCTAAATCTCTCCTTTTCTTTTTTCCACAAAGTTGCAAATCCTGCCTCTTTTTTTTTTTCACAAAATCCTGATTTTCTTGAAGCTTCTTATTTTGTTTTTGCCTGTCCATTTTTGTCTCTTTCAAGGGAGGCTTTCATTATGTTATCATTCTCCCTCAATCTTTGTCTTGATTAAACAATTTTTAAGTTCAATTCTTTTCTTTCCTAAATGTAAAAAGCCATGATTTTTTGAGAAATTTTTCAAGATCCAAAAATTCATGATTTTCTAAGAAACTTCGAAAATAGAAACAAACACAAAGTTTCCAAGATTTTTGTCACTTCAAAATTCCCAACTCTAAACTAACTTCCTTCAAATCTTTTCACTTCGAATCCTCCTAAGAGATGTGCAATAAGAAAATGCAAAACTTCAAACAATTAAGCAAAGGATTATCATTTTGAGTGTACAAGATACACACATAAACATCCCTTTACATCAATCAACTATTTTTTTTAGAAATGACTCAAAGTCTTGTTATCCTAATCCTTAAATGAAAAGAGAATGCCTTGCATGTTCTTCTTTCATCTTTGATATTCCACAGTCTTGATGATCTAATTGTGACATGAAAAGTGAATTTTACTTATGGTTTTGGCACCACCAATCTAGGTTACACATCCTTAGCAATGGTGCCAAAAGAATATTTTTCCTTTCCAACTTCTAGCATATCTTTCTCATTGTATTTTTTAGGGACTTGATGACACTTCAAAAGTAGAAGGAAGTTTCTCTAAATTTGTCAATCCCAAAACAAGATTACCCGATTGTTGCTTAAAGACGAATGCCTCACAAACCACAAATCAACCATTCATGAAAGATGAAAGTTAGACTTTTCATAAGATCCACTGAGAATTTGATGAAAAAAATATAAAGATATAAAATAAAACACGCCTTTCTAAAAACATGACTTTTTGTAAGTTATGGCTAAAAAACTTCAAATGATCGTATCTCCATGAATATAACACCAAATTGAGTGATTCATGTTCCTATTCCATGTCATTGTCCTTGTATAATTCCAATATGATAATAGAAAATACGTATCTTGATTGTATGCAATGACAGACTCAATTCAAAATCAGAAAACTTTCTTAAATCCATGAAAATTCTAAGTTACAAGAGGTAATACTGAAAATAGATCTCTCGAACAAGTTCCAACAGTATCCAAAACTAATCAATCAACCAAACAACACCAAATACATCACACAAGACATATTGCAAGAGAATTAAGATGAAGAAGAAGATGGACATCCAAAGGAGAGCTCTCTTTCTCAAAAGGAGTGGATACAAAATGAACTCTGAATCCTCTTCTCTTCATGTTTTATTCCTTATATACTTGGTACTAAATCCTCAAGATTCTTCTCCCTTACATTCCAATATTTGTGAATAGATCTAATGGGTTCTTCTATCACTCAAGGATGAATCCTCCTAAGTTTTACAAAATTTAGAGCTTTTACAATATATCTTTTGGCTATATACAAAAAAGAACTAGATTGACTCATTGAACATTTTTCCTCAACTCATTTGAACATGTATATATACAATATAGCTAGATACTTCCAAATGTGATAAGTTTGTCTTTTACCTGTAATCTTCTTTTCATATGTAGCTTGATGTATAGTAGTAGTGAGAGTTCTGTTCATGATGTGTATAGTAGTGTGTGAAGCTTCTATCCAATAACAATGAGTATATTCTTCTCAATAATCAAGGCTCTTGCTATTTCTACACTATGTCTATTTTTGCATTAAAAAATTCTTTTTTGTTGTGGTGTGTATCTACACAAAATTTTTTGTCAAATTCCATGACTTTTTAGAAAGCTACTAAAATTATTTGACATGTATTCAAATCTTCCATCATATCTTAACATCTGAATATACTTCCTTGTCTTCTTTTCCAACATATCCTTAAAATTTTGGAAGTGAGTGAACACTCACTCTTCTCTTTTATGAAATATCCCCATACTTTCCATGTATGTTCATCAATGGAAGTAGCATAAAACATGAAAATGCCCATAGATATGGTTTACAAGACCCCAATCATATGCATGTACTATTTCTAGCACATTCTCCCTAACATGTTTGTCATGTGGAATAATTCTTTTGACTATTTACCAAATTTGCATGTATCACATAGCTTTTGCATTTTTGCAACCTTGAAATTTGGTAGTCCATTGAAAATCTCCTTTGGCTTCATCAATTTGAGACTCTACAAATTTGCATGTCAAATTCTTTTGTGGTAGATCTCTATATCAACAATAACTCCTACACCTTTTGCAAACATGGCTGCATTCATTTCAAAAACTTCCACATTTAAGGTGAATATCCTACCCACTTTGTTTCCTTTGGCAATCAATCTTCCAACCTATTTTTACTCTTCCACATATAACCCATTAACATTGAACCTGAATTGTTATCCCTTACCTACCATTTATCCAATAGAAACCATATTCTTTGTTATATTTGGAACATGGAGCACAAGCAAGATGTTTTGCCTTCCTATCCTCCATAGATAGTGCTATGTTTCTTGTATGCTTGGTAGCATGTGATGTGTGAACACCTCATTCAACATATCAAGGAAATGGAACTTTTTGTAAACTAACAAATTATTCTACATGATTGAATACACATTACTATTCGATTATATATATATATATATATATATATATATATATATATATATATATATATATATATATATATATATATATATATATATATATATATATAGATATATATATATATATATCACATAACACATAAAATAACACATAACACATAAAATGCACATAATGCTTCTTCCTTATGCGCTTCTGTGTGATTGTACGATCTGTGTGTGCATTCCATGGTGTGTCTACGTTGGTATCTAAGTTCCAACATGGTATCAAAGCTATCTTGATGCACCATCTCTACTCAGCTGATGGTTCCTCACCCTCTTGCATGACACCATAGCACGTTCTGCCTCTCCTGCTCTTATGATGGCGCTTGACTCTTATGATGGTGCTTGAATCTCTTTTCACTGACAACCAATCCATGGCATTGCCCAACTCTCCTTCTACCCTGCATAGCATGTGCAGCTGCTCTAGACTCTGTGCCATATTCTCTACAAATGAATCTCTTTCTTGTCTTTGTAGACGAACCAAAGTCTCTCTACACATTGCTTCAAGCTACACTCTAAAACTGGCAGCTATCAAAGTTGCCCCTCTCAATGTTGGCAACATCCTGCACCATGCAGCCACAACCACAATTTCACTGGAAAAATCTATTCAACACGATGGGCGCAACTTTACCACATCTAGGCTTTCACTGCTGGTATCTCCAGCCACGGAGCTCTGCAATTAGCTTGTTCATGTCGATGGTAGTATCCCCCTCCTCGAGGTGCCTTCGAATTCTCTCCCTTGTAATAGGGAAACCATGTCTGCCACATTGTTGGAGATGCACACTCAACCCGAGGGGACCTCTAGCAACTATTTTGCTAATGAAGATCATCCAAGTGGGCTAGATCAACCCACGATCATCTTTAACCATGCAGTGCATGGGCACTAACTTCCTCTCTTGAGAAATTCAGCTTTGGACAGAATCACAACCTTGGCATGCACATATGACCTCACGAGTGCCAAGTCAAAGAAGAATTTGCATCAACACCTTCTATCTCCACCTTCGGCTCAACGTCGATAAAAACCATTGAAGATCATCCAAGTGGGCTGGATCAACCCACAACCATCTTTAACCATGTAGTCCATGGGCATAAACTTCCACTAGACTTGAGAAATTCAGCTTCGGACAGAATCGAGACCTTGGCATGCAAATATGACCTCACTAGTGCCAAGTTAGAGAAGAACTTATAGGCTACGTCAATAGATTTTGCATCAACACCTTTTGTCTCCACCTTGGGCTCAACGTCAATAAAAACCATTGGTTTTGCTCTTTCAACCACACCCTCACTAATTTCTCATCCAAATCAGGCATCCCAGAACATGTGCGTGATACCATTACCTTTCTTGGTGAGCTTCTGTTGGGCACATGCAATGCCACCCCAACAATCCACTAAGGATTTTATCCCCACCATTTCAGTGGCCTCTACCCATGACTTATCACAAATGAATGCACTTGATCTAATCGTCATCGATGGCATCCAACCCGCATATGCAGCTTGCAACAACTTTGAGGTCATTTTCGATGCACAATTTATTTTTGCCTCTCTGACCAGAGGCAAAGAATGGAGTTCTACTTTGAGTGCCCATCACACACCTACATTACTATTTGTAAACCTCGACTATATGCTTCGGATGACGACATCTCCCCTTGCTTTCGCTTTCCTTATGATGCCAATATTTGGTTCAATTTTGCTCTCACTTGTTCCTCTACTGCCTTAAGAGTCGACAACAACGATATTGTTGTTTGCCACAAAGGCACTCATTTGACTGTCGGGTGGTGCATACTTCCCTTCTTGGAGATCATTTGTTGGGAAGCATTGTGACCCTGAGACACAAGAGAAAAGTCTGTACTTTCATGCAAATGACTTAGTTGAGTATTGGCTTGGAAAGCTCTCTAACAATGTTGTGCAACAGGCCCAGAGCTCTCTCATTCATAGGTTCAATCCGATGCAACTTCCTAGAGTCGCTGCTCTTTTTTAAAGCATCTCTTCATGGCCGATGCCCTCATGTATTCTAATATCAATACTATAGACTGATTACTTCTCTAGTAAGCATCTATTCGATTTGAATCATGATGCTTTCACTGTGAGCACATATGTGTCCTTTACCAACACCACACTCTTTCTTACCATCTTCCTCATCTCAATCATTTCTTCATCAACAATAGAATCCCCTCCAACCAATGCTACCATATCAATGCAAAATCTTCCCACTATATATTTCTTCGGCATGTTCATGCGACCTATTCCTAATTCTAATCCATATGCATAGTCTTCTTTGGATGATATGTATGCATGACGAGAATAGATGGAATCCTTACACATAAATTAGTTTCAAAAGGAAGAATGGTCCAATATTGGAGCTTCTTATACACTTTTAGAAACTAATCAATATGTATGGTTATGTATGCATGCAAGTGAATTATGATGATACAGTTTAATCACAAGCTCAATGAAACATCCTCACTGGTTCAACGCAATACTGCGGAGCCTTCTCAAACATAGAAGAAAATAGAAGACATGTAAAAATACTTAAGAGACTGAGAGGCAAGACAAGAGACAAGTGACACATGACATGAATTAAAAGGATTTGAATTAAGATACATGTATAAGATCATCATGGTACGTCATGCTAAGCAGTCTACTGATCAAAGGCGGTTTCGACCTTCAAACCATGACAGTTCAACCGAATGTCACACGTAAGAAGGTGAGTTCCACTTCATTGACCCTATGTATGTCTAGGCTCGTAACCTCTAACTAAAGAAGTCTAAGACTCATTAAAACCAGCTCTAACTCACTCACACGCTCCACCGAGGGTGAGTCAAGATAGAGATGTTGGTTTCAAGAGGCTATCCTAGATTGGAGTTCTAACTTAAGTTTGAAACTAGGTACTATACTCATACTAGCCCACCTTGGATCCTCACTTGCTCAACCGAGGGTAATCGTCTCAAGGAAATCGTAAGCTAGCAAGAGGCCTATGGATGCCTAACAATGATGCTCTAGGAGTTTGGAGGGGGGTTTATATAGTTTTTGAATGAATTTGGGCCCTTGGATCTAGAGAAATCAACTCTCAACTCTAGGATCACTACTTTTGATTACAACCATTTAATTAATAAAATCGATGGCTTGGAATTGTTCTTTCTATCAAATCTAGTGTAAAGGAGTGAAATTTAGGCACCTTCATTCTCCACCATTGGATCTCAGGATGATCTGGACCGTCGGATCAGTGCTGACATCAATTCGGATAAGATAAGCCACTATCTTTGGAGAAACTTTGCATTATTGATCTTTAACTGTCAAAAAAGTCTTCTTTGATGAAAAAAATCGTGGATCCTCCTTCCTTTATGCTTTAGTGCATCTCCACCCTTGAATATGAGCTCATCTTGACCGCACAATATGGTACAATCATATTTTGACATGTTGCAGCCATTCAAGCCTTCAATTCTCTTATTCTAGAAAACTAAGGTGACCTTTAAAACTGGACTTTTTGCTCTTTGACCCTCCAAAAAGGCTTTGATGAAGATGAAAATTTGTAGGACTATGTTTCCAAATATCTCCTTCAGGAACATGTGGAAAAAACTCCCATCTGAATCTTCCTTGTACAAGTTTGACTACATTTAGAAGCTTGCAAGGTGGCATTAAGGTGTCTAGGAAGCTCTAATAGCCTTGAAACTTTGTAGAAATATGTAACCACATATGATCTTTATGCATGCCAAACCATATGGCTAACAAAAATTCCTATACAAAAGTTTGTAGGGTCTAAGTGGAAAAATTACATTTTTTACAAAATGCACATGGCATATCAATGTGCTAGAAAATCAATTTTCATGTGAAATTTGGGCTATAGACTGCCTTTGATAGGCTTCACAAGTATATGAATTTTCATGTGATGTGGAGACATTGAAATTTTTTCCCTAATTTCCAAAGTTTGACCAGCTTTGACCGCTACCCTAGATTTGCTCAATTTCTTCCAAAGTTTGCATGTGAACTCCCTTTGACATCCTTGATGCATCTTGGAATTCTCAGGGAATTCTGGCTACCTTCACCAAATGTGTTTCCTGTAGGCCTTCATGAGTGAGAGAGGTGAGAAAATCTCGATGACATTCGCCCCCACTAAACCTGCGATTCCTCCGGAAGCGCCACTCTAGCATCTCTGAAAAAAAAATGTTCCAGGAATCAAATTCTTTTATAGGCAACATAAGAAACATGGAAAGAAAATTTGATCATATGCATGAATGAGTAGGCAATGTGACATGAAGCAAAATTTGCATGAAAGAAAGAATTGAAACACGCAACATGAATATGCATGAACAAATAGGCAACATATATGCAAATGAACAAGCAACATTGGCAACAAGAAAGAAAACAAAAAAGCATCAATATGAAGTGGAAGTGGATGTATTGAGTCGTTTTAAGCATCAGTTCCTCTCATCTTGAAGAAAAATTTGTACCTTTTTCATAAACCAATCTACCTTAAATACGATTATAAACAAAGATTTAGGATTTTCAAGAGACATCTTTCATCTTTAGCTTATTTTAGATCAGCTCCTTTCCTACATAAATATGAATATATTCGTTCTCTAATAACATGCAAGGAAATCTAACTAAACTCCAATAATGCATAAATCTACCTATATAGCCCGTGATTTATTCTACTATGCCTCTTTATCCTCCTTTGGATTGCTCTTTTTCTTTTGATGATGATGATTCAGCAACTTTATGGTTACGATCACTTTTTTGGGGTGGAAGAAAGTATAAATTTCCTGGTAACATGTAGCTTTTTTTTTTTATGACGGGGAAAAATTAAACCCCGATACAAGGAACAACCATTTTTGATGACGGAGAATAGTTGTTTATGTGAGATGGACTAAGGATGTAGAAACATGCAATAACAAGAGCTAGGATTTCAACAATTATGCTTTCGATACAAGATACATATGCATGTTTATATATGAAAGTCATGTCACCAAAATAAACTTCCAAATCTACATGCCCAATCTTTCCACAGTCCTAGATTATAATCAACTTCTTAGTAGATAAGTTACTACTTAAGATAAAATTTTACACAAGTAGAGAAATCATCATTTGCCTTTTTTGACTCAAGTGATGTGGATATGCAATGCAATGCAAAGACTGAAAAAAAAAACATGCATGAAACAAGCATGAAAAAAAATATAGAATGAACTTGAAAAAAAACAAAGCAACATGAACTTGAAAAATTAATGATATTTTTATATATTTTTTATTTTTTTCTTTTTTTATTATTATTTTTATTTTATAACATGGATACTCCTGTTTATGAATCGACCTCGTTGTTGTCATCTTCTTCAATGTCCTCATCCAAAATGTACTCGTCATTATCACGTTTCTTGAATAGCTTTATCCTTTTACCTGCAATCAAAGTTTTTGGTGCAACACCATTTAATTCACAAAGAGCAACACCATTTTTGGTGCAACACCTTGTTCTAACTGTTTAATTCGCAAACTCAAAAAATCATCAGTAGACATGTTTTCAGACCAAGGCAAATTTGACCATGCAGAAATATGAGACTGAATTGGAAACAATGGTTTTTGATAGTACATGAGTTCAACAGGCATATATCTAGTGGTACGTGTGCATGTCATTCTATCTGCCCAAAGTGCAAAGGGTAAGAATCTAGGCCATTGTTTGATGTCACCGTTACATGCTTTAGATATGGCTTTCACAATATGTGGATGCCCTCTCTCTATTTTACCATTGGCCTCTGGATTATATGCAGTAGTGAGAGACAAACGAATACCGTGATGCTCAAAGAACTCTTTAGCTTCTCTTGCATTTAACTCTCCACAATCGGCAACTACTTTCTCTATGTACCGAAAGCGACTTATGACATCTTTAAGCAAGAGTTTGCAAACATTGTAAGTGGTCTTAGATTGTAGTGCCCGTCCCTCTACATGATTAGTTAAGTCTTCTCTTGCAAGTAGAATGTAACACATTTTGTCAATACCTTTAGGCATAGTTACAAGATCTACTACCTACTTGTAGTGAATACAAGGTGGATAAGTAGGATGCAACTGATCTCTATGTTTGACTGATGAATGAAGTTGACAAGTAGAACATGTAGAAACATAGCTACTAATGTCAACGTACATCCTAGGCCAATAATAGGTACTTCTAATTTTTTCATATGTTCCAAAAAATCCTTTATGACCTGCCCATAATGTCTCATGCATTTCCTTCATTACTTGCAATTGAAGGCCTCGTTTGACTCATTGTGGATTCTTAACCTTACCCTTAGCATGTCTCGAAAGATAACCATTACATAGGAAAAAGTTATAAGCTCGTTTCCTAATGTTACAGAATCTATTCGTAGTCCACTTAGGTAATGGTTGTAGTGTACTCAGATACTTTCCTATGTCTCTCCATTCATCTTCGTACTCAGACTCATGAAATTGCTCATACTGGTATATATGTGGAACATAATCAATTAAGTTCACATTCTTTATTAGATCACTTTCAAGGTCATCAAATCTGGCTCTTGATAACATATCAACAATTGAATTTGACTTACCTGAAATATGAACTAACTCATGATTTATGAACTTAATATATGAGATCCATCTAAGCATGGCTATATCAGGAGATGAACAATTCGCTATCATTCCAATGAGAGGCAAACAATGAGTCTCAACTTTGACATTTGCACCAATGAAATATTCTTTGTCTGTTTTCAAAGCTGTTACCATACCCCATAGTTCTCATTTGATCTGTGGATATTTTCATTGTATTTCATGCAAAATTTTGGCACCAAACCTAATTGCATATCTATTCCCTTTACCATCGTCTTGACTTATGACCCAACCTATACCAATAGGACTAGTATCAACAGTCAATATAATAGGTTTTTTAGCAGAATAGTCTACACGCTTAAGGATTGGAGCTTCAAGCAATAATTTCTTCAATTTACGCATAGCTTGAGTGTGTTTGTCAGTCCAAATAAATTTTCGTTTCTTCCTCAACAAGTCATAAAGACAATCAGCAACATGAGCAAAGTGTGGGATCCAAATAACATAAAAGATGCAAGCACCAAGAAATCTACGTACCTCACTCATGTTGTTACATGTTTTAGAAATCTTGCTAATGGCATCAACTTTTTGTGGGTATTGCTTTTGACCATAATGGCCATATAAATGTCCAACAATAAGCACCTCGTTGACACCAAAAACAGATTTCTCTATGGAAAATCTGAGACCTACCTCTTCAAATCATTGAAATATTCTTTCACAATCAGAGATATGGTCAAAAACAAATTTACGACATCTAGATGAATCTAAAGTAATGTCCTTTGCACGTTCCTCACTCCCTTTAATTGGAATATCATCAATGAATGGCATGGTTATATGAGGGATAAAATCATGTAAGACCATATTCATAGCACTCATCATATGAGCCACATAATTAGTCCCTCCTTGAGGTAAAGTACACATTCGCACTAAGCCTAAAGGAGTTTTCATTGTGGTTATGTCACGACTATCAATTGCTAATTGGAATTGGTCATATCCAAAACATAAATCATCCATTGAATAGATAGAATGTCCTGAAAATGATTCAGCAAACTCATCTACAATGGGTCTTGTTCCTACATTCCTTATGGTGACTTTATTGACGGGTTGGAGATCTTGAATAAAACATAGTTTCCCATTCTTTTTAGGCACAGTGAACCATCGATTTGAGTAAGGTGCAAAAGGTGGCTCTAAAATTCTCATGTTTATGTTCTCCCTAAGTAGTTTCATTAGCTCAGGTAAGTGAGCCTTTGGAACTGGTATAGGGTGAAGATTCCATTGAATATGTGGACTAGTAAAGATTATCATGAGTGCAACTAGCTTAGGATCTACACAACCAATCTCATGAGCATACATAGTAACGGCTTTTCCATGGCTCCGTATAACTCTCTCAAATTTATCTATCTTTGCTGGCAAAAGAAAGTCATCATCTCTACCAATTTTCACATGTTTGATTGTCTCATCCGTGAATGTATGTCCTATGTTTTTCTTATCCCGAAGAGTTGGATCATTTTTCACATCAATATTTTTTTCATTACTTCCTTAAGGTAATGGTTGAGCTATGGATTTTATTTTTTTGTCGACAATTTTGTACTTCGTTTCAACTAAGGCATCATGTGTTTGGTTAAATTTTGAGCACTTGTCAACATTGAGAGCATACTCTTGGATTAGAGCATACTCATCAAGGGAAGAAAGAAGAATAATATGGGAATTAGAATTTTGTTGAAGACATAACTCTAACTCCTCAAGAGTAGAGAAACAATGAGATGTCTTAATCACATGCTCAATGTTCTCATCATGTTCCATGATTTTGCTGTTTTTATAATTTTTTTGGGTTTTCTAGATAAAACACTTGGACAATTGACTCTTATGAAGAAAATCTAATCTAGAATGTGGAAAAAAAAGTGACAAACTATTGTTCATCTTGGTTGGATGTGAGATGTCAAACCAATATCCACTGTTCTCCCGCTCAACAATGGATTCTATCCAAAATTTTGATCATATGTAGCTCCAAACATGAATCAAGGTGCACAATCACTACAAGCATGCTCATGACTCTGAGTAACAATGGGTTTCTTTCTAATTGACAATCGATTCCTAGGATGATTCACTCCTACTCTCATGACTTGAAGTGATTGCATTCCATCCTTAGACTTAAATCTAGCATAGGTAGACCCATAATCCATGGCTTTAGTTTCCATACGACTCTCACAAATAAAGGGTTGACCTAAGAGAACTTCATAGGAAAAATTATCTTGAATAGAAAAGTGAAACTCTTCTGCGATTCGTCCTATGGATATGGGCACACTAGCACAAGCTTCATAAAGGGTACCTACACCATTATCTGCAGTTCTCATACGCCATCCACAATCTTTATTTATGGGCCATCGAAACTTATCATAGACTTCTCTTGAAATCACATTGATTTTGGAGCTCGAATCTACTAATGCATTTACAATGATAGTGTTCTTATCATTTCCTATTTTAACATGCATCTCTGATGTACCTCTAGACCAAAATGTTCTTTTAAAGTGAGTTTTGGGATTGTTTTCATGATTTTCATGGTCAGGTTGAATAGGTCCTAAGAAATTTTTATGAACATTTACTTCATCATCATCAAAGTCCTCTTCATCAGATTCATCAAAGGTTAAGGATTCCTTCATAACTTGATCTTGATCTAGAGAATCTTGCATCTCAGTATCTAGATTAAGCGGAAACCTCTTCCTTTTAATTAGGCCGATAAAGTTATCTTTAAAAACAGGCTTTGCAATAGAGAAAACTTGTTCTAAAGACATAGTCACTTGACTCTTAAGCAAAATGTCATCTAAAATCTCCATAGGATCTATTTTTCTCTCAATTTCTGAAATCAAGATGGATTTAGGTTTTCTCTTTGGTTTCTTTTTTTTTTGCTCAGGATCTTGTTTTTGTTCATGTTCTCATGCTTGGTCTTTAGTTTGTTGATTGTTCTTGTTTATCTAAAGGCTTTGGTTCTGTTTTTCTTTGCTTTGTCTTCTTCCCTTTTTGTTTCTCCTCTTGTTTTTGCTCATTGGGTTCTGATTCTTGTTTTTTACCTTTGGATTGTGATGTTTGTCCTTGCTCTATGATTGTTTCTATTCCCTCTGAGGTTTGTTTTCGAGTCACTCTTCTTTCACTAGGCTCAGCTGCATCTCTTTTTCATTTTTCTTCTACATTGGATATGTGAGAAATAAGAGATTAATCTTCTATCGGTGACTCCCAAGCCGTTATTCTCCTAATCTTGTCTTGTGCTCTTACTAAAGCCTCTATGGAAAAGTCAACTTTCTTTGTGGGTTTACTTGATTTTTTTTTGTTCATCAAGAGCTTCTAGTTTCACTCCTCTAGTTCCTACATCAGTTATGGTTATATTTTCATAGTGTTTTTTCATTCCTCCCTTACCATAATTTCCTTGCAAAGGTAGCCTAGATCGATAGTCATAGATTTTCTTGTCTATGTCTATTACTAGTCGTTGCTCCTTAGCAGCCTTCAATAGTTCACAATCTCTCAAAAAGTGCTCTAACGAATCACACCAAGGACACCTACGAGGGCCACATACAAAACCATTTTGATTTTGAGGATTTTGATTAACTTGTGGTTGGAAATTTTGAAATTGAGGATTTTGTTGATAAGGTATTGCTTGAACAGGATAATTAGGATTTTGATAAGGCAATTGATGTATTTGAGGAGCTTGGGGAGCAACATGTGGTACTTGAGGTGCAAGAGGAGCTTCCATATTATACGATTGATGATTTTGAAAATTTTGATTTTGAGGATTTTGAAAAGCTATTTGTGGAGCTTGAGGATACATGTTTTGATACATTTGAGGATTTTGCACATGAGGATGAGGATTTTGCATTGCTATAACATGTTGATTAGGCTCTTGAAAAGACATTGGGCTCATTTGATTTTGGAAAGGTTTGGTGTAATTAGATTGTAAGGCATCTATAGTCTTGGCCAAATTGGATTGTGTAGCAATAAGACTTTCCATTTGCTTATTGAGAATTTCCACTTGAGATTGTTCAACTACACTTTTATTTGGCTCTACTTTAAAACCTTGAGTAGGCTCCATCATTTGAGGAATAGAAGTAGAGTCAAAAAGCATAGCATGGGATTGTTCTCTAACTTTCTCCTTAGTTTGTGGAAGGCTAGCTTGAGGAAGACTAGTTTGCTCATAAAGCATGGATTGTCTTTGATGTCTATGGGCTACAGCCTCTACTACTTTATGAACTTTTTGCCAATTGTAAGTAAGACCATAGTGCTTATCCGGCTCTTCTAATTGTCGTTCAGCTTCCCTACGAGTTTCAGGATGAAGAAGCTTAAGAAAATTGATCACAAGATTAGGTTCCAAAGTTATCTTATCCTCATCAAGAAGTTGTTCATAGTGTCTAATATACTCATTTTGTAAGTGAGTAATAGAGCTACTAGGCTTTGGAGAATTGACCCATCGTAAGAATCCATCTCGATTATGTTGGCTATAATCTTCAAGATAGAATTCTTTGAGCATCTCCTTTCTAAAATCACTCCAAGGAAGAATATCATATTGAGTGACACGATTTATGATAGAGCTATCAACAATTCGTTCAAAGAATGATATCAAAAGATCTTTGGGAAGACCAAAAATCATAACTTGCTCTTCAAATAAATCTAAGTAGCTTGTGATGTTGATTGCATTGAATTTTCCCTTCTCTCTCAACATAGAAGAGACTATTCTTTGGCCTTGTTTCTCAACAATAAGGGATTTGAATCCTTCCTCCATCTTATGTGAATAAGCAAGTGATGCACGATGCTCTAGATCTCTCACAAATGCGTTTACTTCACGAGGAAGATGTGCACGATACTGTGAGAAATCGAGTGCAACACTCAAGACTGATGATGATCATATGATGAGGATGAAAAATATAAAACAAATGATATGCATCACAACCTCCCAACAAGATCATAAGCAAATGCCACGAAGCGTTTCACATCAGGTTCAAATGTGGAGGTGATCGCAATTCGGGTGGATCGGGTCCGGTCGTGGCACACAGAGGGTATATAAAGCTAATGAATGTTGGAAGGTTTAAGGACATGAAAGTGAAATTAATTTTGAGTATGGAGAAGAGAGAGATGTTGAAATGATTATGGGAATGGGAATGTAGGAGTGCAAGTTAGATTTATGAACGTGAATGATAAGAATGAAAGAGAACCATACACATGAATCAAATTTGGAAGGAAGAATGGTCCATTGAAGGAGCTTCTTAAACACTTCCTAATTCTAATCCATATGCATAGTCTTCTTTGGATGATATGTATGCATGACAAGAATAGATGGAATCACATAAAATAGTTCAAAAGGAAGAATGGTCCAATATTGGAGCTTCTTATACACTTTTATAAACTAATCAATACGTATGGGTATGTATGCATGCAAGTGAATTATGATGATAGAGTTTAATCACAAGCTCAATAAAACATCCTTACTGGTTCAACGCAATACTACGGAGCCTTCTCACACATAGAAGAAAATAGAAGACATGTAAAAATACTTAAGAGACTGAGAGACGAGACAAGAGACAAGTGACACGTGACATGAATTAAAAGGATTTGAATTAAGATACATGTATAAGATCGTCATGGTACGTCATGCTAAGCAGTCTACTGATCAAAGGCGGTTCCGACCTTCATATCATGACAGTTCAACCGAATGTCACACGTAAGAAGGTGAGTTCCACTTCATTGACCCTATGTATGTCTAGGCTCGTAACGTCTAACTAAAGAAGTCTAAGACTCATTAAAACTAGCTCTAACTCACTCACACGCTCCACCAAGGGTGAGTCAAGATAGAGATGCTGATTTCAAGAGCCTATCCTAGATTGGAGTTCTAACTTAAATTTTAAACTAGGTACTATACTCATACTAGCCCACCTTGGATCCTCACTTGCTCAACCGAGGGTGATCGTCTCAAGGAAACTATAAGCTAGCAAGAGCCCTATGGATGCCTAACAATGATGCTCTAGGAGTTTGGAGGGGGGTTTATATAGTTTTTTGAATGAATTTGGGCCCTTCGAGCTAGAGAAATCAACTCTCAACTCTAAGATCACTGCTTTTGATTACAACCATTTGATTAATCAAATCAATAGCTTGTAATTGTTCTTTCTATCAAATCTAGTGTAAAAAAGTGAAATTTAGGCACCTTCATTCTCCACCATTAGATCAGGGGATGATCTGGACCGTCGGATCAGTGCTGACATCAATTCGGATAAGATAAGCCACGATTTTTGGAGACATTTTGCATTATTGATCTTTAACTGTCAGAAAAGTCTTCTTTGATGAAAAAATTCGTGGATCCTCCTTCCTTTATGCTTTAGTGCATCTCCACCCTTGAATATGAGCTCATCTTGACTGTAGAACATGGTTGAATCATATTTTGACATGTGGCAGTCCTTCAAGCCTTCAATTTTCTTATTCTAGAAAACTACGGTGACCTTGAAAACTGGACTTTGTGCTCTTTGACCCTCCAAAAAGGCTTTGATGAAGATGAAACTTTGAAGGACTATGTTTCCAAAGATCTCCTTCAGGAACATGCAGAAAAAACTCCCATCTCAATCTTCCTTGTACAAGTTTGACTACATTTGGAAGCTTGCAAGGTGGCATTATGCTGTCTAGGAAGCTCTGATAGCCTTGAAACTTTGTACAAATATGTGAACACATATGATCTTTATACATGCCAAACCATATGGCTAACAAAAATTCCTATACAAAATTTTGTAGGGTCTAAGTGGAAAAATTACATTTTTTAGAAAATGCACATGGCATATCAATGTGCTAGAAAATCCATTTTCATGTGAATTTGGGCTATAGACTGCCTTTGATAGGCTTTACAGGTATATGAATTTTCATGTGATTTGGAGACATTGAAATTTTTTCCCTAATTTCCAAAGTTTGTCCAGCTTTGACCGCTACCCTAGATTTGCTCGATTTCTTCCAAAGTTTGCATGTGAACTCCCTTTGACATCCTTGATGCATCTTGGAATTCTCAGGGAATTCTGGCCACCTTCACCGAATGTGTTTGCTGTAGGCCTTCATGAGTGAGAGAGGAGAGAAAATCTCGACGACACCGGGAATATTTAACTTGTTCATCTGTATATGTTGCATTCCTCAGCTTCAAGGGGTGAAAGAATGGTATTCAAGATTTCACAATGCAGATAAAAGACAAAGGTTGCAAACCAAAAGTTCAAATCCAAGTCTTTGTTCTTCGAGACAATTGTAGATGCAAAGTCAACTACAACTTTTTCCCGAGAGTCCATCTACAACTTTGTCTCGAGAATGGATCAAAGTTGGACACAATGTTTGCAATCAGTCATATTTGGATACCCTCCAAAATTTCACATTCAGTGTTTACTTTGATCTTGACAATCCTAATCTCCAATACATTGCATTTGGTACGGCCATAAAATTGGTTACATAGATTTACAATTTAGCGGGGTGTGTTGGAAATAGTAAATCATGAATCCACATCATCGATCCAAGACTCTTGCCACATGAATTTGTAACGGATCTCATTTGTTCATCTACCCACTCAACAATATATATATATATATATATATATATATATATATATATATATATATATATATATATATATATATATATATATATATATATATACCTCGGCATTGTCAAATATAACACATATAATGCACATAACACTTTTTGTTTACGTGCTTCTATGTGACTGTACGAGTCTACACTTCTTGGTATCTGTAGATTCACAGTAAACAGCAGCATCAACGACTTATCCATGTGACTAACTCTGATTGATTGACATGAAAGTGAAAATGTTCCAGACCTACCACATTGCGTACCGGCTTCCCCCCCGGAACAAATCAAACTTGAGCGGAACATAATGTATCGGCGGTGTAAAATATTTCTTTCGACGATCGAATGATCAGAATTTTCCATTGTTAAATCACTCCACCCTCTGGTGTGATTTCTAACGGTGGAGGAAACAAAACAGACATTGAGTGCCTCCGAAACTGTCTGAATCCACCCTAAGTTCCAACAAAAGAAACACAACCGCTCCTGATTGGGCCGAATAGGCGGAAAAGCTCATGCACATCCTGTCATAGATTGCTAACTATGACAAAATTCCCATTTCATCCTCTTCTGTTATTCTGGCCCCTTGGCAGCAGCAGACCGGAGGCACATACGCCTTGGTCGTAGCAGTCGCAGCTCTAGTGGAGATGTCGGCATCCTTCAAGAAGCCACATTCAAAAGTCCAGTTATCAAGGAGCCCGGCCTGCCATGCATGATGATTCTCGACGACTTTGGTCCGAAGACTTGCACCGAGATATGGCACGAGTAAGTCGAATGCGGTATTTTAGAAAACAAGAATGACGTGAGAAGATTAAAAAAAAAACACGCGTTTTTAATGGTGTATTCACATGGGCAAAGTAACGAGCATCTTTCTCTCCTTCGAACAAAAATAACGGGTTTAATTAACATTAAGATTGAAAATTGCAAGTTTTCTCTTTTATTGCTCCACATTAAGATTGGCTTTCAATTCTCTTTTGCTATCTCTCTAAGTGAATATGCAAGAGAAAGATCTAGGATTTTTTTTTTTGCCTTTGCATTGCTATTATCTAAATCATGATTTACTTTTGTTCATTATACATATAATCGAGAGGTGAGAGTAACCTCGTTCACATCCAAACCTCATCTCCATGTTGACAACACGTTGAAATATGAATGACATCACTCTCGAAATCACTCATAGACCCCCAATTGCTTTTGTAATCCCCTCTCTTGAAACAAATGAGTACCCTGATGACTCTTGATGGACTATAACCCCACCGTAGCAACCCATATATAGAACTACATGTTCTACTTTTAGAGCTATACATCCCTTGCTTTTCCCAACCACCACTCTTACAAAGCGTGAATCCCAAGGACAAGGAACCTAGTCTCATCTACTAAAGCTCATCATTTATACTACAAAGAGCTCTTTAATCTCCATGAGTATCATTGTAGCTCATCATTTATACTACTAAGGACAAGGAACCCTCATTCACTAAGACTCAACATTTATACTACAAAGAGTGGATCCCAACGACAAGGAACCTAGTCCCCATCTACTAGGGCCCAACACCACACCTATAGCATTTATTTTCCCTTAAATCCATTTCATCCTTCATATAAAACTTAGAAGTTGTTATAAAGTAAGTCTACGCATGAGTCTCCAGATGGTTCACACAGATTTAATGTTTGGTCATTCTCATGAAGGCCCGAATTCCTTGAGATTAGACTTAAGTATATGCTTATTTTCTCTCTAAAACAAGTAATCCACATAGCCTAGTGGTACTTAAGCCTCATGATTGGTATAACCCAAATGGATATCAATCTTTAGCTTTGGAATATGAAAAAAAGTACTAGATGTTTATACTTAAGTTGAGGGGAAGATCTCTCATAAATTCTATGGGTAAGACAATGCGATTTGTAGACAATGAAGCATATCTTAAAGATAATGAATAAGTCTTTATCATTGTTGCTTGGTCAACAAGAATTGATGAATCTTGGAAAGGCTTGTCCAAGTAGTTGCAGTTGGAACTACTAGAGAATTTTCCAAAGTGATGACATTAAGCTCATGAACGATTCATGAGATAAGAAAATATTTACCTCTTAAAGCATAAAATCACGAGTAGGACTGAATTTTGGAATCACCTTTTTTTCAAAAAATAATGCATAAAGAGGTACAAGGTGTAATAAAGTAAGTATATGGTCTAAGGGTCCGGCCATTTTAGACAAATCTGAAATTGGACACCATTTGGTCACCCATGTGTATGATCAAAGATCTCGAGTGTAGATTTACTAGGAGGTCATTGCTCTTGTAAACAAGTGATCCACTTAGCTTAGTGGTTAAGTCTCAAGGGTGTGAAGGAGGAGGTCTTGGGTTCAAACCCCATGGGCTACATGGGGAGAGTATTTTTCCCAAAGAGATCTAGAGCCTTCTAGAAGCATCCAATTGAGTCAACTATAATTAATTGGGACACTTAGTGCACATGGTTACATGGCCATCACATGGATGGTTAGAATCCACATGCCCAAGAAGGTAGTTCCCTGGAGAGAGCTATATAAAGAGGCGTATGGTTTGGAGGAGAGTCATCTCTCTAGCACGTGCTGTTCATAATTCTTAGTTTCTTGCATTGGTATCATAGCTAGAGTTTTCATGGAGACCTTGTTCTCATCATCTTCCTCAAGTTTTCATCAAGAGCTTGAAGGTATTGACCATCATTTTGTTCCTATTTTATGTTGATCTTGATTCTCTTTCTTTTTGTTTCTCGTGTGCCTTGTAGTATCTTCCCTAAGGATGTCCGTGCTCTATGCCTTCCCTCCATGGTTTAAAATGCCAAAAGTTATATTGGTTCTCATGGGGGAATCGATCTTTCATCTTTTCTATGAGAAGTAGTTATCGCAACCATTTTTGTTATATAATCGTAGAGTAAAGTATGTGCAAGCTATCTTATATGAGTAGATCAAATGCTATTCATGGAAAAATATGGATGTATTCATAAAGGCAAACAAGGTTTTTTCATGTATATTGTCAATTGTGACTTGAACTCAAATGAATGTGGCTAAAGATGTCTCTGCTATCCAAATGCGCAAACGAGATCTTCTTGTTGAAATCCGATAACAACCTTTTTTTTATAGAGTTTTCTTCATTTGGCAGTCAGATTCCTTTTGGGAAACTTTCAGTCAAGTTCCATCTATCCAATGGAAAAGTGTGAAAAGATTAAGCTATTCCAAGTTTGAACAGAGTGAAATATTCCAAGTATGTAGTCTACAAGCATGTCAAGGTAATTAATTTTATGGAAGTTACAATGTAAAGTGTACCTATTCTCGAAGGGATTTCTTAAATATGATAGTAAAAAAGGAATCTAAAGACAAGAAGTAAACATCTCTTATCTCTATAAATTGTTCAGAGGCTTTCTTTTCCTGTCTTGTATATGCACCTACCCCTAATGGGTCACTTATCCTTCTACATTCACTTGATAATTCATTTAGTGTTGTGTTGTGCTCCAATCTTCTTTTTCTTCCTTGTGTAGTTTGTGTGCTTGCATAGACCTAAAACTCTAACAATTGGTGCAGGTTGCAAACTCATGTTGGACATCATCAACATCCCTCAAGTCATAGTCTCTGAATCGCACAAAAATTAGTGTGCATACACAAGGCAATTAGGACTTAAAAGTAGCTATGTTTTCTAGCATCGAAATTTGGATTTGTGATCCTTTCAATCTCTAAATGTATTATCATAGAACTTTTATAGGAAATTTTGTCCTTTTGTGCCAAATAGATATATAGGTTTTGGTTGGCCAATACAAGCACCTCAAAGTTTGCTATAGGTTTAGTAGAGCTCGACAACATAGCTTTGTTGAACTATTTGAGATATAGTAATTTTTCTACATTGGGGTATTTAATCAATGGCCATGGCTGAAAGCAATGATGTATTCCATGTGTTGGTTATTGAGGACAAGTTGGATGCTATCGATTATCGATCGTGAGCATATATGATGCACCATGTGTCAAGAGTCTTACCAAGTAGTTCACTTGCACAGATTATTCTTAACGGTCTTCCAAATTCATATCAGAGTTTTGCTTCTAATCTTCAATTGGTGATGAAAGGCAACCAAAATGCCTTAGCTATTGAAGAGTTACTCTCTATTGTGTTGCAAGGAGATGAGTCTAGGTAGAATAGGTCTATTTTGCATGTTCCAATTCAAGTTTTCTTGGCTAGTGAAAAGGGAAGGAGTAAATGAGGATCATCTACTAATAACAAGAAATATGCTAATGTTGCACAGTCAAAGAAGGAAGAAAAAGAAGAGAAGAAAATAGAGAAGTAGAAAAAAATTTGCAAATACTATAAAGGAAATGATAATCTCATCAAAAGTTGTCCAAAAGTAGATGCAAAAGAGGCAAAGAAGAAAGAGGTTTGAATGGTTGTTGTGAAGGCCTCTACACCAAAAATAGAGTTTTCTAACCTTGTGTGGAATGAAGAATGGGGGTTTACTACTATATGCAGTTACGATCCATATTCTCATGAGCAGTATATTTTTTTAGTAGACTCAAATGTTTGGTACTTTGATAGTGGGGCAACTAGACATACTACCTCGCAAAACAGTTTCTTCAGTTCCCTTGAGCCTACCCCTTGTCACATGTGCAAACAACTCCTCATATCTTGTAATGGGATTAAGTAAGATCATTTTGACTTCTAGAAATGGTAGTTCTTTCACGTTTTTAGATGCATTGTATGTGCCACGGATCAAGAAAACTATGTTATCACTTTTAGTATGAGCACATATTTTCTTGGTTGTCAAATTTATTGATGATAGCTATAAAGTCTATGATCTTTTGAATGGTGATGTCAGTATTGCTTCTTGCATTTTATTTCATGGGTTATATAGGCTCATAGGCTATGTAGAATTTGTGAATGATTCTACATGTGCAAGTTCAAGTTTCCCATGTTAGACAAATCAAACAAAATGAATAATGCAGCGGAATCGAATCTTGAAGTAGAGTAAGGAGAAGTAGAATAGACTAACAAAAACTGTACACAAATAGAGAGACAGAGAAATGAGATTCTTAAATTGCCAGCAGTAATATACAATTATGATACTGTCCACCCATGTGCTCACACTATGGAGCTTCAATGGCATGATCTCAGAGACACCTAATGCTATGTTTTAGGCACAACTATCGAGATCACCTATAATTTTTGAACAACGTAAATTATGTAATCATTGGACTGAGTAAACCTCCATACTAAATCGGATCAAACTTCCACTAGACCAGACTTTCACTAGACTTCCTCTGGACTGGAATTCCACTAGACTTCCACGAGACTGGACTTCCACTAGATTCGTTATCGTAATTCAAGATTGGTTGACTACCACCCATTTCCTTAATGGGCATAAAAAAGTTTCTCTTCGGTTCAAAAAACATTTCTTAATGAGGATACAAGATGTGACGAGATCTTTTAATTCATTGTAGAGCTTATTTCAAAGATCATCAAGACCAAGAGATTCACCCAAGTTTAGGTTACTCATAGTTTTTTCCATCTCACCAATAGAGAGTAGCTCTCACATGTTCATCAATTGAAAAGTCCTAATTTTCTTACTTAGAAGGAAAAAATGATGCATTGCTTCTTGCATGCATCCCCCTTCTTCGAATTAACAAAGAAGACATTGGTGGAGCTGATGTGACACTTGCAGATTTCGTATAGGGTTGATGAACAACCTAACACACCATTAAGTAGCATAGGAAGAAAAATTTTCAATTTTTGATTTTTAGTAAAGAAAATGTATATTCATTTTTTATCAACTTCTCCACCCTAAATTATCATATTATAAACAAGGACACTAGTATTATCTAGAGATTACTCCTACTTAGGTTGGTTTTTTGGTCCTAGAATACTTTGATTTATATGCTTACTCTAATAATTTCATAATGAATCATCATTCTTTTTAAGTCCCCACTCACTTACAAGCATTTTCTATTTGGTGAGGAGATCTTGAATTCTTCCCACAAACATATAAAAAAGGAGAAAGGGAGAAGCAAAGTGAGTTAGAATGTACACATGAACAGACAATAAAATTGTGTTATTTACCATAGAACAAACCTACCCATGTTCATGAGGAGAAGATTTAGAGAAATAGACTCTATCAAGGTAACCAATAATTAAGCTTATTGTTGAGTTTAGAAAGCACCCAATCCCACCTCCTTGTAAACAAAATATTTGGCCATAGCGAAGCTCTAGACATCCTTGATCCCTAAATATTTGTGTGGGTGCTCCAAGAAGCAACTTGAAAGCTATCTTTTAATGGTTGATTCTTGACTTAGAAGCCTCCTAGAAAAATTCAAGGCAATTCCAAACACTAGAGACACAACCAAAATCCTTCTAGAGAAACATATTGTTGTCATCAACAAAAATTCTTAGAGTCATCCTTTAATTCTTGGCATGTTAGAAACCAAGATGTAGAAATTGGAAAGGATTTGTAGAAATTTCCTCTAGACTTGTGATCCCACCAAAAAAGAGGCATGTTGAAGATTAAATAGGAAGTTTGCTCTAGCCCAAAAGAGATTTTTAAGCTAGGGATTCTTGGTTTGGATGCCCTGGCCAATAGCTTGTTTCCAAAATGGATGATCAAACTAGCCTAGAAGAATATAGATGATTCTTGGGAAAATCCTATTTTCATGAGCAACAATGCTTCCTCTCATTATGACATTATATTTTGATAGTGATGCACCACAATGAACTTTCCTTCTCAAGAGCTCCAAGACAATAACCTCATGAACACAAATTTCTTGAGTGATACAAATGCGGTTAAACATAAAGTCTGCTAACGAGGCCACTCTATGTTTTATTAAAGAACATGTAAAAAAGTGTGCGACAACCATTTGGCCTTTCACATGGACACTAAGAGTAACAACCTCCCACTAAAGGACAATATGGCCAAAGTGAGTATGGGAGGAAAATGAAGAATTCATGAGTGTAAGTATAGAAACTATACCTCCCAATTGATGGGCATGTTACATAGCATACAAGTAATTGTGTAAGATCATGAATCAAGTAACCCTCATCAAGTGATAATGGAGTCGAAAGCTATCCTCTAATAGAGCTTTAGTCAAAGCATCCACAACATTATCTGGAGTATGAAACTTCTCAAGAATAATGTTCTATGTGTCTAAGAAAACTCTAATTAAGTGACCTCACTTCAATGTGCTTGGTCTTTACATGATAGACCAGATTCTTAGCAAAAGCAATGGAACTCTGACCATCATTAATCAAATGAAGTACATACTCAGGTAGAATCATATCACAAGCAAGATGAGAAAGCCTCACTTGCTTCAACATACTCTCCTTCTATGGTGGAAACAATTGTACTTTCTTGAAGATGGGATCTCCAAGAGATAGCTCCTCCAACAAAATGAAAGATGTACCCTAATGTAGTCTTTTGATTATCTACACAACTAGCATAATGAGAATCTGTGTAACCAATAATGGATGCTTTCACTCTACCCAAGGCCACTCCCACTCTAAATGTAGCAGTGACTATTGTTGGAGAATTCCTCTCCTATTCGCAGCGAAAAGTGTAGAAGACCTTCTCAAGATCAAGACTTTTTCCAATAGCTAAACCTTAAAATGAAAAATGGTACCAATTGAAAATTGAGATGAACTTGAAACTTTGATTCCTCAAACTAGACACTTATAGCTTTCAAATGAGAAATCAAACACTCAATTTGGAGTATTTTTGGGTTGGAAACTCTTTGCCTCAAGACACGCTACCTCTCCACTCAGTTAAGCTGAAAGCTAGACTTCACTAAAACTTGAATAAATCATAGAGCATGAGTACTTTGATAAACGTATTCTAGAAAAATGAAGTTCTCAAGATAAGATTTCCAATGAGTGTTTAAACTCTAAAATTGGATAGATATATTGAGATATAGGACTCTCATAAGTAGACTACCTAGAAATTGCTATGCAGCTTGACATAGTCTATGAGAGTGAAGAGAATGAAATGACTCAAACCAAATGAGCTAGCTACAAAGGGACTTCCATGCCTTCTTCCTCTATTCTTGAGTGTCCTCCGTTGCCTTTTTTATAGCCAAGTGACCAAAAACTCCCATGATGATTTTGAGAGCTCTTCTCCATAACTCTTCCACTACTTTAAGTAGCCACTCCTCTTCCAGTTCAACTTTTTTGAATTTGATTCTCTTTTTATTGATTCTCTTTTGATATCCACTACTTTCTGAAGTAAATTCTTCCATTTTTCATTTTTCTATTTTCCTTCCATTTGAAGAAAATCCTTTTTGCAAAAATATATACAACCATACTTCTTTATTTTTAACACTCCCCCTCAAGCTCACATGTGAGCTTGCACCTTCAGCCACATCCTGCAAGTTGATTTCATCCTTGAACCTCTTTAGCTTAGAAGCATCTAAGGACTTTGTAAACATGTTTGCAACCTGGTCATTAGTTCCAATGAACTCTATATCCACATCCTTGCTCAAAACTTTTTCTCAAACATAATGATAATGCACTTCTATGTGCTTACTTTGTGCATGAAACATTGGATTCTTTGTCAAGTGAATGCTTGACATGTTTTCACCATAAATTGGAATGGTCGCCATGTGCACATCAAGATCAGCCAAGAGCTTCTTAATGCACATAGATTCACAAGTTTCAAAGGCTAATCCTCTATATTCAGCTTGTGTAGATGATATTGCAACAGTAGGTTGCTTCTTGGAGCTCCATGTGATATGTTTGCTACCTATCATGAACACGTAGCCTAAAAAGGATCTTCTATCTTTCTTCGAACCAGCCCAATCAGCATAACTGAAGCCCTTTACCTGCAATTCTTCATCATGTCTATAAAACAAGGCATGATTGACTATGTGCTTCACATATCTTAGCACTGCTTTGGTTGAATTTAAATGTTCACTTGTTGGAGCTTGCAGAAATTGAGAAAGAACTCCAAAAATATAACACAAATCTGGTTTTGTGATTGTAGCATAGATCAACGAACCTACAATACTCCTATATGTAGTTACATCATGTAACCTCTCTCCATCATTTGAGCATAGCTTCACATTTGTGTCCATAGGTTGAGTGAGTGGTTTGCATTCACTCATTCCAAATCTGAAAAGAAGATCCAACAAGTACTTTCTTTGCATCAAGTACACAACATCCAATAGTGTAAAGTATGCCAAATTAAGAGGTTAACTTTAACCATCAAAAAGTAGTGCACAAAAAAGCCTTTAGGTTCCTATAATTAAATTCGAAATGATAAATCAATTGATCCACCAAGTTTGGCTCGCAAATCAAAACAATAATATTGATCACATGCATTGAATACCAACATATCCAAAGTACCCCTTGGAAATGAGAAAAGGTCTACGTAGGTCATTCATTCACCACAAATGGTCTACTTAATCCATTCATGAATCATTAATTGATGCATCATGTAAGTTGAGGGATTATTTGATTCTTCTTACAATTGGTCCCTTCCAATTATGCACTAAAAATTCCAAAAATGATAGGTATACATTGTAGATCTTTCTAAAAGTAAAATAAATATAAAGCAAGAGATACTTTAATATAATTTTCTAGCTTGTTTTTTCCTCAATAGCCCATGAGCTCATGCATAATTTGATGGTTTAAGAAATTGTTTTCAATTGGTAGATAAATCATCAAAGTAGAACAATCTAACTCTTTGTTATGAAAAAGGTATACATTCATACACATTGACTTCGATTTTCTTCATATGGGGACACCATGTGATAATACTCAATTAATATCCAAAATACCTCAAAACTTCTACATGGAATATTATGGAGAAGATGAATCTCTCATTCCCACCAACGAGGCCTTGCACCATTATCTTCTCCTCATTATGGAAGCCTTTAAAAATATGCAGGAGATGTGATTATTATCAATATTCTATGAGGTCATGTGTACTAAAAAAACTTCAACATTTCTCTTCATAAATTGGTATTTTAATATGTTGTAAAGTATTTTCAAGCCTTAAATATGAACTCCATACAATTATCCATATGGATTTTTCATTATCTGTATATCGGAAGAACGTGTGATCAATATATTATCCGATTATACTTAAATAGCTGAGAAATAATATAATGGTACACTATGGAGAAGAAAATATTCTTGTTCTCTTTGAAGCATGATAATGAAATGGAAAATTTGTACTTTAAGTCCTTGTACTATATTTTATTTTCAAATATAGCACTCCATTGTTGAACGATTTATATTGTAGTCTTAAGTTGAAGGAACCTACATAGTAAATGTACCTTCTCAAGTAATATTTTTAATGAAAATGAGCAACCTACTTAACATTTATTCTTTATCAACATGAATCATTGATGTATACAATACTTTTAGTATGATTTTAAATGAATTTGGAAGGCATATAAGATATGTTTTGTCTTTGTTTGATAATAAAAATTCAAGTCTCTTGAACACTTCATTATCCATCAATCTTGGAGATTTGACAAAAAAAATTACACTCACATTAAGAATTCTAAGGTAGATGCATTCTTTAAATCCCATAAGTAAGTGATGTTTAGCCTCCACATATATATAAAAATGGACATGTGAAGATTGTTGTGTCTCAAATTATATTGATTCCTTTTACACTTAAACCAAGCTTGTAAATCTCATCTCCCCCTTTCTTTTCACTCCTTTTTATATTTCACTTAGCACTTAGTGCGGAACTTCAAAATTTGGCAACCTGTAAGAAATTTGGGGATTTTAAGTGTAGAGATGCACTTAAAAATCTCAAAAATCCTAACAATGGCTCACAAATCTTTTTAGTCAAAAACTTGGAGCTCAATTTATGAATCTCTACAATTTCATTAATTTCTTATGCATGGATATTTGCAATATGCATGAAAAAGTAATTAAAAAGTAGCACAATACCAACATCCTCCTTGCATCCTCACTCCCTTTTCCTCCTCTTGAATAAAACACAAAGAAAAAAGAACTTTATGTAATCATCTCCTCCGCCTTCACCTCTCTCTTTCTCTTTCTACCCTTTCTCTAGGCATTTCTCCATTATTCTAGAATAATTAAAAAGTGAAAATTTAAATTATCTGTATCTTTTTCAAATTGTTTCCAAACTAGAAAAATGATCAATCTCTTTTACCATTTTCAAGCATTCTGCACACATTAGCATAGTCAATTTTTTTTTTATCCTTTATAGTTTTGAATTTATAGATTCACTACAACATATTAGATATATACTGAGGCTTCTACCAGGGCAAGTGCACGGGTGTGATTTTGCACTGATGTTGATGTAAGGGTGGACATAGGCATCGGAACCAGTAAAGGCACTGGTATATGTATCGGTATGAGCGTCAATATGAACATTGGTATAAGCGTTAGTATTACCGATGCTCATACTGGTACTCATACTAGCACATATATAGGTGAGCTGTTGGGAGTAGCATCGCACATATCAATGACCATGTTGGGAGTACCATCATGCATACCGACGACGATATCTACAAATTTGTTTTTTGGCAAAGTGTGTTGTCTCTTGTTGGAGCAACATTACCATGATCTTTTGTACAAAAGACAATACACTCTACCCAAAAAAGACCAAGTACATGTGATGTGTACTCTAATGGCAACCAAAACATGATTTCATAAAGCAAAATACTATCAGACACAAAAGAGATGAGCAGAATGAACCATGAACCACATACAAAAAAAGTTATATATTTCATAAATGAAGCGCAAGAGTGGAAAACCACTATCATATATGAGCCAAATAAAAAATGTGGCAAAGCATTCCCATATAAGAAACAAATACAAAATTCTAGTGCACCACTACCATATGTGAGCATAATAATATATTGTGGCACGCCACTACCATACACATGCCCAGAAGGATCGAAACATCTACATCAGTAGTCCTACAATAGAGAACATTCATGAAATGAGACAAATTGACATGATATTTACAAACAACAAGTAAAAACCAAGTTTCTAAGTTCATCACCTGATCGTAGATGCTCCCATGAAATGACTGTGCCACATCCCTCCAAGTCCTCCAATAGTGCAACCAATCCATGACGATATCCATAAGCCTCCTCCATTCATGTTGGAGGATGACCCATTGCCAACTCCTGCAAGAAATATGCAAAAGATTAGATGAACATAAATGACATGCTTAACACAAAAAAATTCAATAATCCAAATGATACTTACAAATTCATGATGCATAGTGTCATATCCATGCTACCCAATATGACACTCCAATCGTATCTAGACATGTGGCTATGGCATCTCGTTGTTGGTGATATTGGCTAGGAGTCTGCTGGTGCTCATCACGAATCATATCCCACTCCTCAACATCTAACCATACATGCTTTGGTAAACTTGCTCTAAAACCATCATGAGCCTCGAATCATCAATGGGACATAACTTCATGTGCGATGTGCTAAATCCACTTTGAGCTAACAATGGATGTCCATGTGCTAGATGAAACTCTTGATAGATCGTCTCTCTGATATTATTTTTCTGATCTTTATCCTGTTCACTCCATTTCAACATAATAGAGTGTCCAAATTGTATGGAGCAAATCTTTCGTATATGCTGACATATGGCCTTTCTGGCCGCATCCATCACCAAAGTCCATCACATATACTATACACCTTGGAGTCATCATGGTCATGAGCACCCCAAGATGTATGCATGTTCCACGTGGCGTACCTACATTTGAGCTATTCGCTCTAGGAGTAGAAGTGGGCGACACAATGTCCACTGCATTGCCTCCACAAAATCCACCTCCTCTAGAGCCACCTGTAAATCCACTCCTAGAACCTCCTCCTCCACAGTGTGACCTTGATCTATGGGATAGGCTAGCACCTGTATCATGCTTAAGTGTCAAACACACACATCTACTACTAGAGCTACTAGGGGATGACAGAGAAGGTGGTCATGGTGGAGTCATAAAGCAAGGTAATGTGCATGGGAGTAGCATTGCCCGAAAGAGTGATTCTAGCAAGAGTGACACCGACAAGAATGACATCAGTGGGAGTGAGGCGGGCAAGAGTGAGGCCGAGGGAGTGATACCATGAGCAATCCAGTATTGTGATGCAAACCTTAATTTTTTGTATATTTGTATATATATGTTTGTATAAGTATATGTTTGTATGTAAAAACCCTAAAACTATATTTTTTATATATTTAATTTTAGATATATAAAAACCCTAAAAATCCAAAAGACTTGATTATATTTAATTTAATTATATGTTTAATTTAATTATATATTTAATCATATTAGTTTAATTTAAATAAAAAAACTAAAAATTAATCCTAAAGACCTAATTATATCTAATTTAATTATATATTTAATTAGAAATCCTAAAGACTTAATTAATTTAATTTAATTATTTTTAAAATATTTAATTATAAAACCCTAATTTCTTATATATTTTTATATATGTGTATATGTGTGTATATGTATATATGTGTATATGCAATTGTAAAAACCCTAAAACCCTAATCCTAAAGACCTAAACCTAAAACATGTATATGTGTGCATGCATGTGTATATGTATTGTGTGTGTATATGTGTATATGTGTGTATGCAAGTGTAAAAATGATACCCTAATCCTAAAGACCTAGACCTAAAACATGTATATGTGTGTATGCATGTTTATATTTATGTATATGTGTATATCTATTATGTGTGTTTATGTGTATATGTGTGTATGCATAAAATCCTAAAATCTTAATCCTATTATGTACGCATATGCATGTGTGTATGCATGTGTATGTGTCTATATATGCATGTGTGTATGTAATATGTATGAGAGTGTGTATGTATATATGTGATTGTATGTATATATATATGATAGGGGATGATTCTAACACCCCAATGCAACAATGGAAGATGGCTGCCCTCTACTAGGTCCACAAGCAGTGATATATGCTCACTCTTTTGAACTTTTCTCTACACCAATATAGAGACTTAAAATGAAATTTTGCAGACTTAGAATAGACTATAGGAGCTACCCAAAAAGATTTAAATCATCCAAAATGGATATTTGAGCTGGGAAAACCACTCTCTGCAAAACAAGCTACCTCTTTGCAACACTCTCTGCCTATGTGCAGAGATATACCTTCACAAAGTTGGCAATTTCTCACAATTCACGCAGCCAAATAACTTGAAACTTTGGCAAAGTTCAGGGCACTATATGAGAGACCAAATGAATCTTGAAATAAATGAAAATTATTACAATGAAAGATTAAAGAATGCTTTGCAATTTGGTATAATTAGATTTTGAAAAGCTTAACTACACGTCTAGATAGAGAGGAGCAAAGTCATGAGAAAATGAGGTAAGCAAGCAAGGGGGCTGCTTGCTGGAGTTTATGACTTCGCTAAATTACGTGGGAAACTCTTGGAATGCATACAAATCAAGAAACAAAGGTGAGATGATGCTTATATAGAGTTTTACTTTTTCTACAATATACCTAACCATCCACCAATCTAGGTGCACTTGTTGGTGGCTAATTTGATGAAATTTGAATTTGATTGAGTTTGGTGGAGCTTCTAACTTTATTCCACATCTTTGGGTCCTCCTTTTTTATAAGCCCACTTGAAAAACTTGTGGTTGAGCCTTTTTGCATGATTGAGAGTTGATTTTCGTCTCAATGCCTAAGTCCTTCATTCCAATGCATGCCTTGAAGTGTTGTAGCTTTACTCCATCCAATGCTTTGGTAAACATATCTGCATATTGGTCCTTTGTATTGACATGCTCCACCTTTAAATCCTTTGACATGATCTTCTCTCTAATAAAGTGGTAATGCACTTCTACCTCCAATGGATGGCTCCCTTGTAGGCCCCCATACATATGTGTGTATGAGATTCAACACCTCATTGCTCACATGTGCTCCGTTCTTGAATGGAAATCTACTTTGTTTCCCTAATTGAAAAGTATGGCACAAATGTTGCATATTCTCAGATGTAAGATCAGGTAGACCACTCACCAAGCCCTTCCCTTGCATGTCCTTCATCCTTTGTAAGTTTATGTGTCCAATTCTTTTATGCCATAAGTCGATTTCTACAATCTATTTACTTCCAATTGGCAAGTAGACAGTGTGAGGGGTTAATGGGTTTACCTCCATGGTGAAGAGTCTTCCTTGCTTCTTTCCTTTTTCTATGAGCTTGTCGTCCTGCATGGGGTCTTCAAAAAAACATCCTTGATCATTGAACCTCACCTCATAACCTCTTTCAACCATTTGACCTACTGAAACCAAGTTCTTTGTGATGGTTGGCACATGCAGCACATCCTTCAACACCTTTGAGCTTTGAGATCCATTCAATGCAACATCTCCCACATGTGTAATCTTGTGCTTAGTGTCATCCCCTGTCTCTACATGTCCTTGAGTGATGGGTGAGTTTAAACTAAAGAAAACATCTTTATTGCAACTCAGATGGTTGCTACAAGCACTATCAATGTACCATGTAAAATCTGAATGGACTCTTTCACTTGAACCATACATCATAAGCAAGTTCTCATTTTCTAAATTTGCTGAAGTGCTAGCATAATTGGTCAACCTTTTTTATCAGTCCACTTGCAAAACTCATGCTTGAGCCTTTTCGCATGATTGAGACTTGATTTTCAACAATATATATGTGAGTGTGTATGTATATGTATATGTTTGTGTGCATATGTGTGTGTACGTATGAAAGCATATGCACGTGTGTATATGTGTGTATGTATGTATGCATGCATATACATGAGTATGAGTGTGTGTCTATCTCTCTTTATCTCTATTTATCTTTCTTTATCTCTCTCCTTCCTCTCTCTCTCTCTTATCTCTCTGTCTCTCAGTTCATCTCTCTCTCTCTCTATCTCTGTCCCTTTCATCTCTCTCTCTCTCACAGTAGAGAGAAAAAAAATCACTTACATTGATGTAATTCTTTAGATTTCTATCATCAAAGCCCACTTAGCATAGTCCCTTCTCAAATTCTAAAGACCCAATGCCAAAAAGGTCCTACAAACTAAGGAGAAGATAAATTAGACAAAAAAAGACATAGAGAAAGAGAAAGGGTAACAAGACTATATGTGATGCTTACCAAAATTTGAGATCTCGAGAGAGTCACATCTCTATAGAGAGAGAGAGTGAAAGGTATGGGTGTGTACATAGTATGATCACATTTCAGATGATGCATGCACTCAACAGTAGGGGAACGTAGTTCAAAATGTGAGAAACTATCAAATTTTTGCTCTCAGGTCTTGTTATGTTTAACATGCCCTCGATATAAGCGTCTGTATTTTCCAGCCATTTATTGACGCTTATATCGGCACCTTTACCGAAACCTATACCGATGCCTATTCTAGTGCTTATAATGAGGCCACAAATTACCATCACCTACACCGGCTTAAATTTAGCAATGGCTATAGCGATGATAAAATGACCGCCTGTATAACCTCTGTGCTTTTTTAAAAGCATTTCCAATGGTCATACTGATGCCGAACGATGAACGTCAGTATGCACAATGTTGGTATGCCCCTCATATGTTGTAGTGATTCTATACCAAGATTTTACCTCATGGATATCAGCTAAATCTAGAGTAGGAAGGGACGAGTGTACCTAATTCTTGTTGTAGTAAATCACAAGCCTACATATTTGGCTTCAAAGATATCTTGAAGACTCTACATATGTGAAGAAGCATAGGAACCATTGCTAGTGGCTAATTACCAATTTATCTCATTGTAAAAGTCAAATTGACTTGGAATCTTTTGTAATCACCTACCAAAGTGAGTCGTGGAAAAAGTAGCTCATTTGATTGAAGAAATATCTCCTATTATGTAGGATCTTGATCATAGGGAGCCAAAAGTTTGAATTTGAATTCAAACTTTTACTCATTTCCTATAAAAATGGACATGGAAAAGTTGCGGGTAGAACTCATCACTCCCGAGCTTCTCATTACTGATTTTGAGTGTGTGTGTGAGGTCTACACTCTAGCCCACACCTCTCTACACCATTAGTCAATGCTATTCATGCCAATGGAGTTGTATACAAGTGTTCATTAATAGATACATTTACATCATTCATCTCTAAGTTCTCTGCTAGTCTACTTAAAAGTCTGTCAACTTGTGAAGTGCATATCTCGGTCAAATCTTAACCAAATTCAGTGATTCAAAGCTTTTTGGATTCAACTTGACGTTATCTACATGCTATCAGAGTTTGAAGAAATTATATTCAGCCATTTCAGAGAAAGCGGCGTCGAGGTGATCACTAGTCAATCTCTGCTATAGTCCTAAAAAGTCGAGGGTATAGCTTAACTTGCTAAATTGATTTCTCTTAGCATAGTTTATCTTTTTACATCATTTCACTTGGATTAGTTAGCTTAATAAGCTAATTAGATACCCCTAAAAGTAAATTTTCCAATTCCTACTGTGCTGGTCATACTGAGCAAAATACCCAGCAGGTGTCAGGACATAAATAGAAGGTTTTCTTGAGTCTGTGAATTTCAGAGTTATCTGTTTTCACTCAATCATTGCACAAATCATTTCGAAAGTACATAGGACATTTTATGGTGTCATTAGAGAGATAAGGAGGTCTACTTATCAACTCTGAAGCAAAAGAAGGCTAGTACAAAGCAGGTTCTGGCAGTACCTACTCAGTCTCTTGGAGCATCCATCCATCATTCCCAACAGTGGTACCAGAGCAAATTAAGGTAAAATGGGAGATGGTTTTCCTTCATTTATTGATAAATTGGACAGGAACAACTATCAAGCATGGTCTCTGAGGATGAAGACCTACTTACAAGGAAGGAGTCTCTATGGATACATCTCAGGAGATGAGGAATTGCCCTCATTCAAAACAAGAGGGTTACCAACGAAGGAAGAACATGAAAAGCTCAACACATGGTGTGCTAAGGATGCATTGGCAAGGTCTTACTTACTCAACTCTATCTCTGACTTTCTCTTGCCACATATCAGAAATTGTAAGACATCCCAAGAGACTTGGGAAACCTTGTCATCATACTTTTCCTCCAATACAAGGGCTAGGAAAAATAAGTTGTGGATTGAATTCACAACACTAAGGAAGCAACCTAAGCAAGCTGTTTCAGAATTTGTGACCAAGATTAAAGATGTAGCAGATTAGTTGGCAAGCATAGGAGAAGATATTGAAGAAGAGCAGATTGTAAGACAAGTGATCAATGGGATCAAGGCTGATGACAAATGGGAGAGCTTCACCACTGCCATGGATCTTTACATGGACATGCACACTCCAGATCTTACAACTCTCATGGGACAATTGTTTACTCATGAAGCAAAGCTCAACAAGAATGGAGATACTTCCAAAGGTAATAACTCTTCTGCCCTATACACAGATAAGAAGTCTAAAGATAAAGGAAAGAACAAGAAGGTGGAAGATGAAGGCTCTACCTCCCAAGCCAACTATGCAGGGAGAGGTAGATCATCAAGAGGAAGGGGCAGAGGAGGTAAGCAAGGTAGGGGGAGATCCTATAACTCCTCACCATGCAACATTTGTGGTTTATCAAATCATACTAGAGATGAGTGTTTTAGGAACTACAAGAATCAGAGAGGAAGAGGATACCATAGAGGTGGATACTCAGAGTCAAGCGGTAGATTCAACCATCACCAAGGCTACAACAACAACTACAACAACAATTACAAAAATAATTACAATGGCAACTACCAAGGAGGATTCAAATTCAGAAAGGACTACAACAACTACACAGAGGAGCAGGATGACTCTCTTCTGATCATGAACATGATTTCAAAGTCAGGTACAGATGATGACCACCTATTCTACATTGACTCAGGATGCTCAATCACGTGGCTGGCAATGTATCACTACTCTCTGATCTTGAGGAACCAAAAGGTAAGCATCAAGTCCAAACAGGTGATGATACAAAGCATTCAGTAGTTAAAGTTGGAAATGTTAAGACTTGTGATGGAAATCAGAATTTGTTGAGTAGGGTACTCTATGTACCAACCATTACCAAAAACTTGATGAGTGTTGGACAAATTGTGGAGAAAGGTTTGTAGGTTAGATTCAACCAATATGGAGCATTTGTGGAGGATCCATGACATGGGTTCAAGAGGATTGCTGAAGGAGAAAAATCAGGTAGACTTTTTACTTTTGAGTTAGAAGACACAAAGAATATTGCACTATACAGCTATAAGGATCAAACACTTTCAAAGCTTGAGATTTGGCACAAAAGATTAGGACATATAGGAGAAAGAACCTTGAAGAAAATGTGCAGGGACCAATGTGTGCTTGGGATACCTAATGTATCCAAGCAACATATGATTTATAAGTGTGGTGCTTGTCAATTTGGGAAGTCTCACATGTTACCCTTCTCAAGGAAAGGATATATGCATGAAGACTACCTAGATCTTGTCCACATAGATGTATGGGGACCAAGCAAAGACCCCTCAGTCTCAGGTTCAAGGTACTATGTGTCTTTTATTGATGATTATAGCAGATGGACCCTATTGTACTTCATAAAGCACAAGTATAATTGCTTTAAAAAATATATTGCATTAGTTGAAAATCAGACAGGAAGAAATTTGAAGAGGCTAAGGTCAGATGGAGGAGGTGAGTACTTCTCCAATGAGTTTGAAAACTTCTTGCAGAACAGAGGCATCAAAAGAGAAATAAGCACAAGGTATTCTCCTGAACAGAATGGGGTAGCTGAGAGAAGAAATAGATTAATTGTGGAGATAGCTAGGTCTATGTTGAATGAGAAAAGTTATCGAACTATCTATGGGCAGAAAGTGTTTCTACTGCCAGTTACCTCATAAACAGGTTACCATCTAAGTCTCTTGATGGTATGACACCCTATGAAGCATGGCATGGTAAGAGACCCTCACTTGACCATTGCAAAATATCTGGATGTGTAGCATATGTACACATTCCTTCTCATATAAGAGGTAAGCTAGACCCAAAGGCTGAAAAAATGTACCTTTATTGGGTATGATGTAAATCAAAAAGGTTATAGGTTTTATAATCCTACCAATAAGGGATTCATGGTAAGCAGAGATGTTATCTTTGATGAAAATGATTCTTGGTATGAGAATGAATGCAAGAAGGTTAAACTAGCCTATGATTTGGAAGAGGAGTTTCCAAGTCTTGCAAAGGAGGAAGCTACTCAGAATGAAGCCTCAAGTTCAGAAGATCAAGATACTATCAACCTTGAATAGTTCAAGGCATGGAAGTCCAAGGGCAAAATGAAGATGAAGAGGCTTGAAGACATACCTGAATCTTCAAATCAATCAATCAGAAGATCACAAAGAGAAAGCAAAAAACCTATTAGATATGGGTATGATACATCTCTTGTTACTAAACATTCTATTTATCTTGCCAAAGATTTGTCAAATGAAGAACCAGGATCATATGAAGAAGCAATA
The DNA here is from genome assembly GCA_020310875.1 of Ceratopteris richardii. Taxonomy (NCBI): domain Eukaryota; kingdom Viridiplantae; phylum Streptophyta; class Polypodiopsida; order Polypodiales; family Pteridaceae; genus Ceratopteris; species Ceratopteris richardii. The sequence goes on from CM035414.1 coordinate 156,389,184, forward strand.
ACCAAATCAGAATGGAAAGAAGCTATGGATGAGGAGATTGAAGCACTCAAGGAGAGTGACACATGGGAGTTAGTATTTAAGAAGGACTCCATGAAGGTAATAGGATCCAGATGGATCTATAAAATTAAAAGAAATTCTGATGGCACAATTAATAGGTACAAAGCCAGATTGGTAGCCAAGGGTTTTGCACAAACCCAAGGCATTGACTATCAAGAGACATTTTCTCCTGTGGCCAAGATGCCAACAATCAGAGTGTTGGTAAGTGTGGCTGCATCAAAAAATTGGAATATGTACCAATTGGATGTCAAGAATGCTTTCTTGAATGGATGGATTTTAGAGGAGGTATATATGGCACAACCTCCTGGCTATGAGGACCTTAAGAAGGTAACATATGTTTGCAATTTAAAGAAGGCTTTATATGGATTGAAGCATGCACCTAGGGCATGGAATTACAGGTTAACCACATACCTCCAAGACCAAGGTTTTGTCATGAGCAAGGCAGATACTTCTTCATTCATCAAGAGAAGCAAGTCAGAGGTAATATACCTTTGTGTTTATGTTGATGACATCATCATTGTAGGTAATGATGTCAATGGAATCAGAAATATCAAGAGCTAGATGATGAAGGAGTTCAAGATCAATGATCTTGGTTTATTGAAGTATTTTTTAGGACTTGAATTAGTTTACACTAATTCAGGGATATACATTACTCAAAAAAAAAAAATACAGGATATGTTGAAGAAGTTTCACTTGGAGGATGCCAAAGTAGCAAGCACTCCAATGGAGGTAAATCTAAAACTAAGTGCCCATGAAGGTGATGAAGTCAATGACATTACAGGTTATCAAAGTATGGGGGGTAGCTTGAACTATGCTACTTTAACAAGAATAGATATTGCTTATGGAGTTAGTGTGCTAAGTCAATTTATGCACAAGTCAAGGATACCTCACTTAGAGGCTGCGAAGAGAATCTTGAAGTATCTCAAGGGTACACAGAACCATGGTTTGTATTTTCCTTACACTTCAGATATTGATATCAAAATTTATTCAGATGTAAATTGGGCAGGATGCAAGGATGATAGGAGAAGCACTTCTGGATACATTTCTTTTGGAGGTGACAAACCAATTTCATGGTCTTCTAAAAAGCAACCAATTATGGCATTGTCTTCTATAGAGGCAGAGTATAGAGGGCTAGCTAATGCCACACAAGAAGCAATTTGGATTAAGCTTTTGTATACAGAATTGGGTTTATATACTAGGTCTCCAATAATCTTTGGAGATAATACAAGTTCTCTTCACCTTGCAGCTAATCCTATCTATCATGCTAGGACCAAACACGTAAAAGGTTCATTATCATTATGTGAGAGAGAAGTTGATAAGCAAGGATATTCAGCTGACCTATGTGTGAAGCTTTGAATGGAACCAAACTTTGCAGGTTCAAAGCAATGATTGGATTGTAGGATATACATGAAGTTTGAAGATGAAGACCAGGCCAAAATGTTTGGCTTGATGGGGAGCTGTTGGAGTAAATCACAAGCCTACACATTTGGCTTGAAAGATATCTTGAAGACTCTACATATGTGAAGAAGCATAGGAACCATTGCTAGTGGCTAATTACTAATTTATCTCATTGTGAAAGTCAAATTGACTTGGAATCTTTTGTAATCACCTACCAAAGTGAGTCGTGGAAAAATTAGCTCATTTGATTGAAGGAATATCTCTTGGTATGTAGGAGCTTGATCATAGGGAGCCAAAAGTTTGAATTTGAATTCAAAATTTTACTCATTTCCTATAAAAATGGACATGGAAAAGTCGCGGGTAGAACTCATCACTCCCGAGCTTCTCATTACTGATTTTGAGTGTGTGTGTGAGGTCTATACTCTAGCCCACACCTCTCTACACCATTAGGCAATGCTATTCATGCCAATGGAGTTGTATACAAGTGTTCATTAATAGATACATTTACATCATTCATCTCTGAGTTCTCTGCTAGTCTACTTAAAAGTTTGTCAACTTGTGAAGTGCATATCTCGGTCAAATCTTAACCAAATTTAGTGATTCAAAGCTTGTTGGATTCAGCTTGAAGTTATCTACGTGCTAAAAAGGTTTGAATAAATTCTACTCAGCTATTTCAGAGAAATCTGCGTCGAGGTGATCACTAGTCAATCTCTCCTATAGTCCTAAAAAGTCGGGGGTGTAGCTTAACTTGCTAAATTGATTTCTCTTAGCATAGTTTATCTTTTTACATCATTTCACTTGGATTAGTTAGCTTACTAAGCTAGTTAGATACCCTTAAAAGGGGAATTTTCCAATTCCTATTGTGCTGGTTATACTGAGCAAAATACCCAACAGGTGTCAGGACATAAATAGAAGGTTTTCTTGAGTTTGTGAATTTCAGAGTTATCTGTTTTGACTCAATCATTGCACAAATCATTTCCAAAGTACATAGGACATTTTATGGTGTAATTGGAGAGCTAACGAGATCTATGTATCAACTCTGAAGCAAAAGAGGGCTGGTACAAAGCAGGTTTTGGCAGTACCTACTCATTCCATCTACTTCAAAGCTTTTTCCACTATTTCATGCATGCAATCCCCCCTTGCCCTAATGGACTAGAGATGAAAGTAAGATACAAAAAACTGTGAAACAAGGTCAATAAATGAGCTTTAGTGGAAAACTCAAAAATGACAAAAAAAACCTAATCCTAAAAAATAAAGTTTTGCTTTTTCTACTTGAAACACTCATCTCGCAAGATGCAATCCTCCAAATGTGATGACAGAAAAAGGAATTCCCCAACAACAGAACCATAGTGTTTGATGTGCACTTGTTCGCATGACACACATACCAACGAGCATTAAATAATGCATTCACACCCACAAATTTTCAATCCAAGGGACGAGTTAATGGTTTGGGACCTTCACCATGCTAGGGGTCATGCACACATACATTAGGACTGTAATAAAGTAAGCCTATGATCTAAGGGTCTGATCGATTCAGATATTGCTCATGAACTCGGTTTGACTTGGATATAGTAGAGGATAAGAGAGCTAATAAAATATCATTTTGTTCATGGTGATAGGCTACTCCAGAAGGCATCATAAGATAAAATCTAGATTGGTACTGCTGAATTGAAATAAAAATATCAGAGAATATAAACTCTATCGCGATGGATAGAACGTAGGACTGATGTATAGATGGACTAGAGTTCGAATCCTCTCCCTTGCAAATGTAGAATACCGCCTTTCCTGCATAATTACTATCGAAAACGCGCTAGGTTTCATGGTTAGAACAATGTACTCATGAGTAGATGGTCACGAATTTGAGTCTATGTACTTTACTTTTTGTTTGTGATCCTTAGAGTTATGCACTCCGGCTTGTAATAGATCTTAGTTAAAGCTACAACAAATTATCAAGGTTAAAGAAATGTTCTGAGTCTGAGTTTGCTGGACTAATGGTTGGGCCTCTTGTGTCTTGAGGCGGGGATGAGGGTTCAACCCCTAGCAGCAACATGTAAGGGACATGTTTATCTTGGAATGATGTTGCATGTGGTTGAGGTTCCACCGTTGTCCATCCCCACAGTAGTTGTGACCACCGTTTAACCTAGTCTTGTAAACCCTTGTTCTTGTGGGATAAGGAGGGTCCCGTGGGTACTACGCCCTTCCTTGTACAGTTGCAATTTCAAAGTTAAAGTCAGGGGGAGTAGGCCTCGGCCGAACCTCCATTAAAAAAAAAAAGCTCTGTCACTTTGATGTCGTGGGTTCAAGCCCAATGTGCCACTCTCTATATAACTTTGTTCTTTTTCCTTCTAGTGGAGAGGCTTCTGCCATCAGCTATGACTGGTATAAAATGTTGTGTGCACATTAGACATCGTGAAAACACCTTGCTGCCATAGTTAAATGGAAGCCTTCACAAGGTTGGGTTATATCAAATACAAATAAGGGTTTGTTCACTTTTAGTCAAGATTAAAAAACCTCTTCACACTTCTTCCATAATTAAAAATAGTTATAAACCGATGATTGAGGTATGATTTGAGTGCAATTTTTTTTTTAACCATAGAGGGTTTGGGAATCAGTTTGAAAGCTCAAGGACACCTCGACTTGCACAAGCAAGGAGTTAATTATAGGAAAAGGCTTTTGAATATATTTTAAAAGGTGGAATTTTACATGAAGATGGTCAATTTGAGGGATAATTTGGAAATTTTGTGGCCCACATTAGCCATTCACTTTGCTTGAGTGCATCTACCATGCTTTTTTCTTTTCTTTACAACCCAAACCATCTTCTCTAATTGACTTTTGAAAGTGGTTGCCATGAGTCTCTATCTCCAACACATTTAGGATCATGCAATTATGTTAGGATCTATCTCCATTCAGGGGATTCTTTCAACCATTCTTGCATCTTGAAACCTTCCTTAGAAGGTTCAAGTTGTGTTGGGAGCACCTACGACATATGAAAGCAACCTTTCACTTACACACAAGCATTTAGATTCAATGACAAAGCAAACATGTTGACATAGTACTTTACTAAAGTTTATCCACAGATGTACACATTGTTTTCTTGTGCTTATATCTTGTAAACATATTCAATGTGTATTGTTTGTGGATACTACCTATGTATACTTTATGATCTGAGAATAATATTGTTTGTGATTTTCATTAAGCCTTATATGCTTAAAAGAGGTTCAGAGTGAGGTTTTCCTAGCTACAAGACACGAAAATATTCTCTTTAGTGATAAATGCATATCCACTCTTTCCATAAGACATGTATGTTATATGTGTTATTTTATTTGATCCTATTTTATGCAACCAATCATTTATTATGCAAGCATGATTGATACAACTCATGGATCACATTGTTTCTTGGATATGATCATTATCAATTTTCTTTGTGGATAATACACTCTTAGAGAAAGAATAGGATACTTGTTGAGATGATATGTAGCATGATGTCATCTAAAACATTTTCTCCCAAGTCTTGGTTTGATGTACTACATACAACTTATCACATTCTAAATAGTTCTTCCACAAAAGCTTTCAAGATCATCACACCTTATGAGGTTTATTATGGGAAGAAACCCAATGTGAGTTATTTCAAAGTTTTTGGTTCCCTAACTTATGTTCATATTGAGAAGAAGGATCGTGGTAAGCTTGATGTAAAAGCCATTAAAGCCTTCTTTATTGGTTATGCAATTGAAAGAAAAGGATACATATTCTATGTTCTAGATATAGGTGATATCCTACTCTAATGCAATGCATATATTCCAGAAAGTTGGAATTATGATAAGAAGGAATAGATTCCAGGAATCATAAAATCAGATGACTTTGTATTTTTTAGAAGGAATTGGGATTCTTATATTCATACATGCAAGGGGTTGATGAACCCTCTCAAACCCTAAAAGATGCACTTAATAAAGGTTATGAGAGAGTTTCATTACCTACATGAGTTCCTAGTCCATCATCACTACCCAGCATCCATCATGTGTTGTGATCAATTAGGAGTAGGAAATTCGAATTGTAAACAAGTGGTTTTCTTACATTTGTAAGTATCTTCCCAAGTAATAAAATACCTTAGTGGAGTATTTAGAGTAAAATTCTCATAAGAATATATATCCGCACTGATAATCACGATTCTTTGGACATATAGAATACTTTGAAAGTGAGGGGTGTGAATCTCAACTTCTTTAAAGGGAGGCTTAGCTAAATTCATTTCCTTCAATTTCTCATCTTGAAATTTCTTCCATAGATTCTTTTGCAATGAGGTCTCAAAATCTAGAATATGAGAATCCCCCTACCTCATGTTTCCAAATTGAATTTGAGAAGTAGCCTTTCTAGACATGTCCACTATCTCTTTATTAGGTTGTTCTAAAGGATTCTACAAAGGGATACCCTCTTGATCATGAGGTATTGAAGCATGCAAAGTGGTTCATTCTGCTCCCTTTCAACTCTTTAAAGTTTCTTGGGTTAAAAACTCTTCAAGATTAGGCATTTCTTCCTTGATGATTTGACTGTTAATGCCTAGTTCATGATGTGACTTCATAGGTTATTGATTTATTGTAGCTTCATGGTTAGCCTATATTGTTTCTCCATGTATGTCCATAGAGATTGAGACAAAAGAAGAACGGATTTGTTGAGTTATTTTTTGGGGAAACTCTATTAGCATGTAAGTACTCATAACTAAGTGCCTTTTCCTATAGTTGTTGAGTAACTTCTATCATTCTTCTGCACATGTCCAATCTCTCTTTTTCTAAATTGGCTTTGGGATAGAATTTTTCATGTTGTTCAAATGGGGTTCCTTTTATTGTCCTAGCATGATATGCATGTAACATAATTATTTTTTCCTAAGACATTTTTGCTTCTATTAGTGATCTTGTCATTGTTCTTTTTGTATGAGGTCTCCTTTCTCTCTTTAATTTGATCCTACTTCATATCAATTCCTTTTTCATGCAACTCAAAAAGAGAAATTTATAAGCCATGTACTTTATTTTTTTCAACAGTTGTCTCATTTAGCATGTCTCTCTTTCCATGCGACTATCATCTTGTCTAATTCACTTGTTGAGCTATCAAGAAAATAAGAAAATGATTTTTTTCTCTTATTCTTTTTTGGTATGTCATTGAAGAAATATTTATATTTTCACACTATTTAACCAATTATTTTGAGCTTGTGTTTGATATTTAGCTTGTGCTTTATATAACAACATGGATTAATCTTGGATGATATAGATCTATTTCAAAAGGAATGTGAATTACCACATTCAAGGGTGTTACCTTCACAGTATTCAAATTCTTAGGACAATCTTTTGTTTTGTGCTTAGGGCATGTGCATGAGGACATTCCTTGAGGAGATGTGCCCTTGATACTAATAGCAAGTACCCCTTGGTAGTCAATTTCTTTATGGATTCTGACCATTCCTAATTCTAGGATGATCTTAACATGCAATGAAAGTGTACCAAAGCCCTGTTGATTCTAAAATTTTGTTCCAAAAGTGTGTTTGACCTTGTTCCCAATCTTTAGCTAGATCAGCTTGTACCAAAGAATATTTGTTTCATTTCTCAAATTGCATCATAATCATATTCATAATCTTAGTCAAAACATGTAGCATGCATTAGTGGTATAATAGGTAATAGAGCCCTTTCACTATTCTCCTCTACAATGTAGTTTAATGGATTGACCTGATTGGCATTAGGGAGTTGTTGATGTAGCACTAGTTGTGTTGGGTTTTACCCATATGTAATTTACCTTAGTCTAGGAGCATAGTACTGCTACCTAGAATCATACTTTTGCTACCAAGAGTCATAATATCCCAAAGTTGTGATTATTCGAGCAATCCTTACTTGAGGAATTGGACCAAATTTGGTAAAAATTGATGAAAAATTTCATTGCACCATTAGAAAGTACTTTTTGAGAGCTTTTTAATGATATACAACACTATAATGTTTGACTCAAAAATGATTCTCAAAAGCATAATTCTAATTTAATTTTCACCATGCTTTTTAGATATGCATTTCATGTGCATTCCACCAAAACTAAGCGCCCTACGTTTTTGGCCTAGGCATGGTTTCCTTGGAATCTTCCCATCACTATATGGGAGGAACATACTAGCCCCTAAATCATCAATCTAGATCAAGAATTTACAAGGTATTTTAGCTAATATGTTGAATGATAAGCTAGGAGTACTTGAGGAGTGAGGGAACTTGGAGAAGCTTGTTGGAGCTAGAAATGTGAGGTTCAAAGTGAAGATTGCTCTAGCCAACTAGCAGAGGACTAGACCTTGAACTCTTGGAGTTCCAAATACAAAATTTAGTCTTGTGATTAGTGCAATAAAATCCACTATGTACTTTGGAACATCACACAAAATAGTTGATACAAAACATATAAGTTTACACATTGACTAACTAAAAAATATTGTTATTTTTACTCAACTTCAAATCCTAATAGTAGCCATCATTATTACAATGGTAAAACTTCCTTTTGAAGGAATTTTATACATACGGTTGAGTAGCTAAAATGCATAAGAGAAGGATTTAACATCAACTAATGTGTTTGCACTAATCTTAGCACCAATTGGTGGTACTCGAAAGTTTTTAGGGTTGTGTAAAGATAGACCTTAAAATGTATATTTATCACAATCCACCAAATCAAATGCTACAAAATGGTGTACCATCACGTAGAAAATGATATCATTTTAATGAATACTCATTCATTAAATTTAAAGCTCTGTAGAGATAGAACTAACTCATCTAAGTTGACTATAGTTGAAGAAGATGATGTAGAGATGAAAGTAGAGCTAATTTGAAGACAAAAAATTTATATATTGATCCAACACTATTGTACAAAAGGTTGTAAGTCCTTATATAGAGTTTCTTGATGTTTCCCTTGAATTTTCCTCAATGTATTTAAATTCAAGACCATGTGGGGTGGTTGTTGTGATGATGAAGATTACTTTTCTTACTTTCCTATAATCTAAGAAAAGTGGAAATCAAGTCCAAAGTTAATTTAGATTGATTCGATAATCTCACAAAATCTGAGATCATGTACATTGACTCTTTTCGTTTATACTTTCTCTAATTTTACAAGAATAAGTGATCCATAAAGGATACTTAGGAAATACCAAAAATGAATGTTAATGAATAACTCTTCAATGAGTATTTATGGCACCATCCAAATGATGGTTTTGTATGTAGATTAAATCCACCTCAAGCATAGCGGAAGCTTGATGATCTAGCAACTCTCCCTCAAGATAAAGTATGCTTGAGTCTTCAATCTCCAATAAGATGGATACTTGCTATTGATTTGAACCTACAATGTTTGATTCCATCACGTGCCGTTGTCATCATATCTTCTATGTACATTTGAGTTGGAACAAAAGAAACATCAATATCCTTTTCCATGATCTTTTTCCTAATTAAATGATAATGAGCCTACATGTGTTTGGTTCTTGCATGGAAGATAGGGTTTGCTATTAGGTGCATAAGGCTTACAATATCTCTAAATATATGAAGTTTGGAACTCACAAGTCCCAAATCTGTATACAATTATCTTAATCATCTTGCCTCTTGAGTTGCTATGGTCAGAACTCTATGGTGTGCTTCCATTGAGGATAACGTAGCTATTGCTTACTTCTTGGAAATCCATCACACTAGATTTGAACTTGCAAATGCTAATAATCCTGAAGTACTTCTCGTATCATCCTTAGATTCTACCCAATCTACATTTGAGCATAGCTTGAGATCCAAATATGATGAGGAAGGAAAGAATATGCCTTCATGCATTGTAGCCTTAAGGTATTTGAGTACTCTCTCTCAGCTGCATCTATGTGTGGTCTTCTTGGAGAGTGCATGAATTGTCTTAGCACTCCTACACTATATGAGATATCGTCCTTGTATGAGTAGCATATAACAAGCTACCTACTAGGATTTGATACTCATTAGTTTCTCCATTTTTTTCATCTTCATAAACACTAAGTTTATGATTCGTTTCCAAAGGTGTACCTATAGTTTTACCATTCTCCATCTTGAACTTTAGAAGTAGATCTTGAACGTATCTCCTAAATACATTCCTTCATCTCTATGTATGACCTGCATACCTAAGAAAAATGTGAGCTCACCTGAATCACTGATTTTAAGCTCCTCTTGCATATGTCTTTTGATCTATTGTATACAATTCAAGTCCTCACCTCTCACAATTTTTTTCATTTACATATACATACAAATAGATAACTCATTGTGATCCTTCTTGATGAAAAAATAAGGCTCTACATTGCTTGACGTGAAATCTTGATCTTGTAGATAGGTTACGAATCTGAAATTCCAAGTTCTGGGGCTTGTTTCAATCCATACAATGGCTTTTTGAGTTCGCATACATAAGGTGTATAATTGAGGTTCTTGAATTGTGAAGGTTGTTTCATGGATACCTCTTCACTAATCCAACCATTAAGGAAATCGTTCTTCACATGGACTTTGAAGTAGCTTCCAATTTCTTGTAGTAGCTACACTTAGCAATGTCCTAGTTGTTGTCATCTTGGAAACAACTCAGAAAGTCTCCTTATATTCCATGCCACAAGTTTGAGCACATCCTTTATAAAATAATTTGTCTTTGTACCTGCAAATTGATCTATCTAAATTTCTTCTCAACTTATAGACCCATATGTAGCCTATTACCTTCCCATTTCTTTCAATGATTATATTTCCTCTTTCATACCTTTCTACCAATTAGGTTTACCCTTTGCTTCCTCATATGTTTAAGGTTCTTTTGAAATTGAGTTTCTGGCCAAATAAATAGAGTGCTTTGTAACAAATGTAGAGTTGCATCCATACGTTTTAGGTTTCTTTCTCTCCCTTGTTGACCTTCTAGAAGTTTTCTTGGAGCATTATCCAAATTCTTCCATTTTGGCCTTTCCTCTTGACTTATAGAGCTTATAGTATCTTTCCTTCTCATCTTGATCATCATTGGAATCACTTCTTGGATCCTAGACTTTGTCTCATGCTTGCTACCCAATGGATGGAAATCAAAATCAAGATCATAAGGTAAGTTTACCTTTTATTTTTCCTCATCATACCATGACCTCTGTTCTTCAAACACAACATCCCTCCTTGTGGTAAATTGCTTTGTGCATGGATTATAAAATATGTAGCCTATTGAAATTGAATCATAGCCAATGAACGTTGCCTTAGTCTCCCTTTCATCTAGTTTACCTCAGATTTATGAAGGTACATGTACAAAAGTGAAATAACCAAATATCTTGCAATGTCTTAGACTTGACTTTCTACAATTCCAAGATTCATAAGGATTCATACCTTGAAGAGATTTGAATGAAAGTGTGATCACAAGATATATAGCTATTGAGATTGATTATGCCCATAAATAGTGTGTTAACTTCTTCTCGTCGAGCATTGTTCTAGCTTATTCAACTAGGATCTTGTTTATTCTCTCTACATTATTGTTCAATCAAGGAGAACATTGTTCAATCAAGGAGAATACCTGGTAATCACTTCAATTTTGATGCCTTCATACTCCAAGTACTCATAAAACTATTGGAGAAGTATTCTCCCCTTCATCATATTTGAGTTTCTTCAATGATCTACTTGTATTATTCTCCAAATGTGTTAGGTACTTGTTGAAGCATTCAAACACTTCATTCCTATTCTTGATAAAGACAAAATGGTCCATCTATTATGATCATGAACAAAGGGAACATAAAGCCTTGAGCCCACCAATGAAGGTTCTTCACTTGGTCCCCACACATGAGTGTGTACTTAGTCCAAAAGATTGTTGTGGATGTATCCTTTGTGCTTGAATGGTTGTCTTTCTAACTTTCCAATGTGAGAAGCATCACATCTATTGATCATGCATTGTTTTGGTATTTTTTCAAGCCCTATAAAACTTTGATCCCTGCATAAATCCTTCAAGGTTCTTTGATTCACATGAGAAAGTCACTTATGCCACAATTCAAGCTTAGTTAGGATTTGAGACCCAAATTTGAATAGAGCTATGTTCTTGGTTTCTCCGACTTAAAAAACGTAAAGAGCCTACCATGCTTCTCACTTGTGGCTAACTTCTGAAAGGCTTGACATGGATTTTCCACAAATTCTTAATGTTGGGTGAACCTTACTGTTGAGGATAAAGCAATTGTTGGTTGCTTCTTGGAACTCCATGACACTAGCTTCGAACCTGCAAATGTGAAGTAACCAGATGTACTTTTTCTATCATCCTTAGCTCCTGCCCAATCTGCATCTGAGTAGATTTTAATATCCAAATCTGAAGAATAAGGATAGAATATACGTTCATTGATTGTACCTTTGAGATACTTAAGTACTCTCTTAGCTGCATCCATGTGTGGTCTTCTTGGTGAGTGCATGAACTGACTAAGCACTCCCACACTATATGAGATGTCTGCCCTTGTATGAGTAGCATATATCAAGCTACCTACCAAGCTTTGATACTCTTTAATGTCTTCAATTTTCTCACCTTCATAAACACTAAGTTTATGATTCATCTCCAAAGGTGTACCTGTAGGTTTCGTGTTCTCCATTTTGAACTTGAGAAGAAGATCCTGAATGTATCTTCTTTGAGTCAAATACATTCCTTCATCTGTGTATATGACTTGCATACCTAGGAAATATGTGAACTCACCTAGGTCACTGATTTTGAACTTCTCTTGCATGTGTCTTGATCCTTTGAATGCCATTTAGATCATCACCTGTCACAATAATATCATCTACATATACACATAGATAGATAACCTCATTGTGATCCCTTTTGATGAATAGAGAAGGATCTGAGCTGCTAGCTTTGAACCCTTGATCTTGAAGATATGTAAACAACCTATAATTCCAAGCTCTTGGAGCTTCTTTGAATCCATACAATGCTTTCTTAAGTCTACAAACATAAGATGGATGATTAGGGTTTTGAAAACCTGGTGGTTGTGACATGTATACCTCTTCACTTATCCAACCATTCAAGAATGCATTTTGTACATCGAGTTGGAGGAGTCTCCAATTCCTTGCAGCAACTACACTTATCAATGTCCTGATTGTAGTTATCTTTGCAACTGGTGAGAATGTTTCCTCATAGTCTATACCATGAGTTTTTGAGCATCCTTTCGCAACTAATCTTGCCTTGAACCTGCAAACTGATCCATCTGAGTTTCTTTTAACTTTATACACCCATCTGCAACCAATGACCTTTTGATTCGATGACATTGGAACCAAATCCCAAGTGTCCATTTCCTTCAATGCATCTATCTCTTCTTTCATGGCCTTTTCCCAATTAGGGTTTCCCTTTGCCTCTTCATAGGTTGATGGTTCTTTTGAAATTGGATGGTAGTCTATTGACAAGATACATAGCAGTTGAAATAGCTTTTGCCCATAGATAATGTGGCAACTTCTTTTCTTCAAGCATTGTTCGGGCTGATCCAACCAATGTCTTGTTTCTGCTCTCTACAATTCCATTTAGTTGAGGAGAGTACCTAGTATTCACTTCCCTTTTGATACCTTTATCCTGCAAGAACTCATCAAACTCTTTGGAGAAGTATTCTCTCCCTCCATCACATCTGAGCTTCTTTAGTGATCTACCTGTATGATTCTCCACATGTGCAAGATCTTCTTGAACCAATCAAACACTTCATTCTTACTCTTGATAAAGTATAAAACAATCCGTCTACTATGGTCGTCAATAAATGAGACGTAATACCTTGATCTTGCCAATGAAGGTTCTTGACTTGGTCCCCATACATCTGTATGTACTAAGTCCAATAAGTTGTTGTGGATGTAGCCTTTCTGGTTGAATGGTTGTCTTTGTGCCTTCCCAACCTCACATGCATCACACCTATTGATCATGTGTTGCTTTGATATGTTCGGAAATCCTAGAACACTTTGATCCCTGCACATATCGTTCAAGGTTCTTTCATTCACATGGCAAGTCTCTTATGCCATACTTCAAGCTCACTTAGGGTTTGAGACCCAAAGTTGAATAGAGCTATGTTCTTGGTTTCTCCTACTTCAAAAATAAAGAGCCTACCATGCTTCTCATCGCGGGCTATCTTTTTGGAGACTTGACATGGATCTTCCACAAAAGCTCCATGTTGGGTGAACCTAACTTGCAAGCCTTTTTCAACTATTTGGCCTACACTTATTAGGTTTTTAGTGATAGTGGATGATAGAGAACCTTACTTAGAATGTTTGTCCTGCCATTGGAAGCTTTGACATTACCAATCTTCTCCACATTGTGATTTGTGTCATCCCCTGTTTGCACTTCATGTCTATGCTTTGGACTTTCCAAATCAGATAGAAGAGCCTGCAACATGATTCAAACATTGAATCTATGTAGAACAAATGATCATCTTCTTTACCTTCTTTGAAGCTTAGATTCATAAGAAGCAATGATTCTTCATGTGGTTGATCTTCTGAGTAATTGTTGTAGTCCCTTCTATTATAGCTTCTATTATTATTGTTGAAGTTGTGTCCACCTCTACCTCTATTGGTGCCATATCCACCTCTTCCCCTTCCTTTCTGGGTCTTCATATTGAACCAACAATTCTGAGTGGTGTGGTTGGTCTTATCGCATATGGCACAAGTTTGAACATTCTGACATTTGGCTTTGTCTTGCTTTGGTCCTTTATTCTTCCCTTTCCACTTGCTCTTGCTTCTGAAGTTGGCTTGGGGGGTCTCTTCTTCATCTTCTTCCTTCTTCTTGCCTTTCTACTTCTTATCCTTCTTATCTGCATATAGAGCACTAGTTGAATTACCATGATAAGAGATACCTTCCTTTATGCTATTATTGGCTTCTTGATTGAAAAGTTGTCCAAGAAAGATGTTGAAGTCTGGAGTTTGCACATCCATGATGAGATCATAAGACGTCGTGAAGGATTGCCATTGCTTATCACTTTGAACGTTGTTGAGAATTTGCCTCATGATGACCTCTTCTTCAATTATCTCTCCAATGGATGCTAATTGATCCGCAACCTCCTTGACCTTGGTAACAAACTCTGTGATGGTTTGTTTAGGTGTCTTCTTCATTTCGTTGAACTCGTTCCAAAGATGATTCGTTCTTGCTTTGGTACCTTCAGAAAAGAAAGCCTCAAGGGCATCCCAAGTCTCTTGAGATTTCTTGCATCCTCTAATATGTGGTAATAGGAAGTCAGAGATAGATTTTAATATGTACGGCATTTCTTGAGCATCCCGTGTGCACCAAAGTGTGAGCTTATATGTCTCCTCTTGTGTAGGTCCTCCTTTGGATCTTGGAATAGGCATAAAGATTCCTACCTTGCAAATAGGCCTCCATTCTGATTTTGCGAGTCCCATAGTTGTGTCGATCAAGCTTCTCAATCATTGAGGGAAAGCCGTCACCCATCTTGATCTAGCTCTGATACCACTGAAAGAACTTGGAGAAGCTTGTAGGAGGTAGAAAAGTGCATTTCAAAGTGACGAAGTTTGGTCAAGCCAACCGGAACAAGACCAACCCTTGAGCTTATATAGACTCAAATAGACCTTATAAGAATGTGATAAGTATAAAGAAACACACTATGTACATTGGAGCATCAAGGAGAATGAGTCAATACAAAACAGATAGGTTCGTGGGTCGACTAGCTCAAAAAACTTACTATCTATGGAAGAGATAATGAACTTCAAATGCCCATAACAACCAGCGTGATTAAAATTAAAAATAATCCATTTATGGGAGTGATACACATAGGGTAACGTGTATAGAATGCACAAAAGTATAAGGAGTAAGAAAAATATGCTATAGGAATGAATGTGACATTCACCGGTGGTACTTCCTATTTTTCAGGAATACGCAGAGATTGACCCCGAGATAGGAACACTCAGATATCTCCCAATCTACTAAAACAAATTCTATGAACATTTACAGGCATAAAATAGAAACTAATACCTTTCCAATGAGCCATGTTGCACTCAATTTGGAGCTCTGGAGAGAGAGTAGCAGCCTCTGCAAGATTACTATTAGCGACGAAGATGATGCCGAGAATTGAAGGAGCAAGACAATGATGGTCACAAGTGCATGTATATTGCTTCCATGTAATTTACAAGTGATTTCAAGTATTTATATAGACTCTAGGAGTGTTCCACAACTTCTAAAAGTTAATTTTGAATTCAAATTAAGGTGGTAATGGTTGGTGGAGGGAATCAATTCACTTTCGTACAATCTAGGAAAAGTGAAGATCTAGTTTGATCTACTTTTAGGTGATTGATTGCTTGATTGAATGCAACTTCAACCACCACAAATTTGTGGTATTTGGGCTCTATCTCTATACATGTGTAAAGTTAAAGGTTTTTACAAGGGTAAATGAACCATAAAAAATCTCTCAAAAAATACAATAAATGAGCATAAGAAAAAGAACTCTCCAACGGATATTATTTCGATGCGATAGCCGTTGATGTAGATCAAATCCACCTCAAGCATAGTGTAAGCTTGATGTTCCAACAGATGATAGTGCTACAGTCAATTGCTTCTTACTGATCCAAGAAATATCCCTAAACCTAAAGAGAAGCAAGATCCAAAAATTGATTTTATAGAATCAATATACCTTGCCCAATTTGAGTCACAGTATCCAATCACAGATGATCCTTCACCGTAAAGAATACCATACGCAATGGTTCCTTTGACGTACTTGAGTATCTGCATGCATGCCTTCCAATGTGTTAGGCATGGCTAATTACAGAACTTACTAGCTATGCCAACAACATAAGACATATCTGGTCTGCTATTACATAAGTAAATGAGACTATCGACTAATCTCTTGTATCTTTCAATATCTACGGGATGTGAAGTATCTTCAATAGATAATTTTTTGTTGACTTCCATCGGTGTAGAGATTTCTATTACTACATTAAGCCCAAATCCATCATCTCCAATTTCGAGCTCAAGGCATCTTCTGTTTGTTTTAGAAGTGCACTATCATTTCTAAAGATTGCAAGATCGTCTACATAGAGTACAAGCACAATTATTTTCCCTCCTTTCTTTAGAACATACAAATTACCATCAGAAGCACATCTTTTGAATCCTATATCCAAAAGATATCTGTCTATTTGCTAGTACCATGCTCTTTGGTGCTTATTTCAGCCCATACAATGCCTTCTTTAGCTTACATACTTTGTTCTCTAATTGGGGAACCTCAAACCTTGGTGGTTGAGACACATATACCTCCTTGTTTAGGTCTCCATTCAACAACATTGATTTGAAATCCATGTGATATACTACCCAGTTTTCATGTGAAGCCACAACTAGTACTAGCCGAATAGTAGTCATCCTTGTTTTCGGGACAAATGATTCATCGAAGTCAATGCCTTTGACTTGGGAATAGCCCTATGCAACAAGTCTGGCATTGTACTTCTCTAAAGTACCATTTTCCTTGTATTTTATCTTCCAAATCCACTTGGTGTGAATGGCCTTCTGATTTGGAGGTCGCTCTACTAGCTCCCAAGTTCCATTCTTCATGATATTATTGTATTCTATTTGCATAGTAGCTCTCTAGTCTAGATTTTGGAGTGCTTCTTCCACACTTGTCGGCTCCTTTCTTTGTTTGTAGATAATCTCAGCCATCAATGATGAGTTTACAATATGGGCCTTTGCCTATTTTTGTTCCTCTACTCTCTATAATCACCGTGGGCCATCTGTAGTTTGTTCAATTGACTATGCAATGGGATATGCAAAATCATAGAGTTTCCTCACCCACCATGGGAAAAGCTTTTCCACTTGAGTGACATCAGGTTGGTGACTTACAGTCTGATCATTTGAGGATGATGCTTCCTTCTCTTCCATAGAAGGGCTAGCTCTTAGGTCACGATCATAGTGGATTACTTCTTTGTATGATGAATAGTGAAAGCTTTCTTTTCTTCCACCGCATGTGGCTGCTCCTCCTTGAACATCACATTGCGACTCGCTATGATCTTCTTTGCCTCCAAGTCATAAAGCTTGGAAGCTTTCTTCTCTTCATTGTACCCTAAGAATATACATTTAGTGCTTTTTGCATGAACCTTGTTTCTCTTTTTGTTTAGAATGTGTACATAACACTCACTTCCAAACACCTTGAAATGGGAAACAAAAGGCTTTCTACCAATGTAGGCTTCATGTGGAGTTTTTCCATCAAGTGTCTTTGTGTAGCTATGATTCGGGCTGTAAACCACTATGTTTACGACCTCTACACAAAAATGATTTGGTAGTCCTTTTCCCTTCAACATACACCTTGCCATTTCCATAATGGTTCAATTCTAACATTCAACAACACCATTCTATTGAGGGCTATGCGCCATTGTGAGTTCCTACTTGATTCCTTTGTCCTTGCAAAAATCATCAAAGTGTGTTGATGTGAAATCACCTCCACTATTTATCTTGAACTTCTTCATCTTCTTCCCACTTTCTATTTCAACAAGCTGAAGCCATTCTTTGAACTTACCAAAACCTTGAGCCTTATCACGAAGAAAATACACCCACATCTTCCTACTGTAGCCATTGACAAGTAATATAAAGTAGGAAGATCATCCCATGCCTTGTGTAGACATTTTTGTGCATAAGTCAGCATACACACGTGTGCACACGTGATGAAAAGTGAAGTGGCTCAGATAAAATGCATAAAAAAATAATCTACCTCTCCTACTCACTCAATCTCTAGAAATGTCTACCCCGATACCACTTAAAATAGTAAATACAAATTTGAATGTTCCTTTCAAAGCTCTCTAGAGATGCATCAGTGGTGCTATTTTCACTCGAATCTGACAACCACTCTTTAAGTTATGACCAAAACAGTGAATGGTGGGAAACACCTTCACTCACACACACACCCTACAGTATTTCAAAACTGATGGGTAGGGGTAGAAAACAGTCCTACACATACATTCCAAGCTTCACACACACACAAAATATCCTAGAGAACATGAAAATCAGCAGGAAAGAAGCAAATTCAAAATTTCAGCTCTCCTTCTTCACATTGGCAAAAATTATTTACAAAAGAGTCACAAAGTGACTTATATACATGTGCCCTAAAAATGATCCTTTCACACAAGTGACCGACACTTTATTGGCTAATCTCTAATTTCCTACAATTTTACAAGAAATATATTACAATGAGTTGGGTTTATGCATTTAGAGGACTCCTCTAGTGCATTACATAGCTTTGAGGGAATCTCGTGGGATTTTGAAGAAGAAAATTATGCCCATTAATTTGAAAATTTTGGGGCTCCTCTTTTGTGCCTCTTTTCTCTGCAACACTCTCCCCCTCTTTGTCTCTGTCGTCCCTTGACAGGCTTTGTATCTTGTTTGCAGCTTGTCTATGGCTCTTGAATACACGCACCCAATGGTCAAAGAAGCAATAAGGATTATCAGGCTATTTGTTACTTTTTCCGAGATTAGTCCTTTGCTTCTATAATCCCCTTGGTATTCCATACATTCATAAATCTGGGTTGCTGCATTAAATTGGGCTTCCACGCATGCCATCAGTGGTGAAGAATGTGATATTCTTAGTCACTCTCTTCAACTTCTCAGCCTCTACCACTTTCTAACTTTTGTTCCTCTGATATGTCTTTGTCTTCACACATCTGACCTTGTTGTATTCTTGGAGCCTATTTACTTTCTTCAACTGATCCTCAATACCCTACTATCTGTTCCTCCAGTACTTTTGTGTTGTTCTCTGTTACTTTGGTAGCTGCTATGGTGGTCATCAGTTCTTTATTCCTATTCCTTTAATTATCGGCCTCCTCCATGTACACCTTGATTTAAGATTCAAGTATTTTGCTTCTAGCATTCATTCGTGCTTTGCCTGCTTTGTTAGCCTCATATTTACTTTGTAGTTCTTTCAATTGTTCTTTCAGCTTCTGATTTTCCATTTCTATTGTGTTGCATTGATGCTTGGCCTCTTGGGCTTTTGCCTATTTCTCTACTATTGTCTTTTGTGTTTGAATTAGTTTGGCAGATAGATTCTCACCTATTTCTTGGAAGTGATTCTTTTCCCTCATTGCTTTGTCGTAATCAGCATCAACCTCAAGCATTAACTGTTGAGTATCCATAGCAATTTGTATCATCTGTTCTACTACTGGCTTGAGCTGAGCGACATCCACGTTTAACCATGTTTGCACTTCGTGATCTCGTGTCTCCTCTTCCTTATTGATAGATTTTGTGGCACTCCCTTGAAATTTTACATCCATCGGAGATGGTTCTGCTACTACCCTTATTGGTGCGAAGGGTTCTGATTCCTTAACTCTGTTTTCGACCTTTTCTTCCTTGGGATTCTTTAACGGGACCTCTCCTGCTAGCAGAGTCTTGTTGATTTGGATGTTGGATGCTTTGTTCATTTTGATATCATGGACTCTTTCTTGAGATGCCTCTACCTTGTGGTGTCCTTGATGTTGTTATCCTGCATTTGATCTCTCTTTGTGCCTTCAATGCCAAAGTCATCATTCACTTGATTGAACTCTTCCCACTGACCATCATCTCTTGAATCACTTCTAATATCCACATTTAGCATCGAGGTGTCTTGTTCTTCTTGTATGTATGATGATGAGCTTGAGTTCATCAACCCCAATTCTCTATATCTATGAACCTTGGTAAGCCTCTTTCTTTGTTCTGAGTCTTGATGAGCTTTTTGACAGTGATGCCCTTGCACCGATAGATTTACCTGTCCTTTCGTGTACTACTGAGTAGCTTCCATTGCTCTTGTCAATTCTTCCTCCATAATAGGTCGATTTTCTTCAAGACTTGTCCTTGGAAGTACATGTGCTTTCTTTGTAGCTGGAGTTTTTGCTTCTGCCTCCATCATTTACCGTAGCCTTTTGGTACCTCTCATTCTTGGTTGGGAGCTTGTTTCCACTTCCTCTACGATCTTGACTCCTTTCTTCTTTCTAGAAACTGTAACAATCTTTGCATACTTGGCCATTGCTTCTGATGATGACATCTCTCTCAGATGTTCCCGAATGCCTAAAGCATGATACATCAATATGGTTAAGGCAACGCTTCCATTTAGGAACTTCTTATGATTTCTTTGCCTCGAAAAGTCATTCTTGAATGTATGGAGTCATGTTGACTTGATTCCCGATTTGTTTTATTGTGCGGGACAGCATTTGCACAATGATCTTCTGTGGAGTAGTATATCTGTGCATGTTTGGAAAGAAAAAATGCTGGTGAATAAGCCTAACCTCCTCCTCTATGTCAATATGATTGATATCTATGAATGTTCTGGTCTTTGCTCCTCAAGTGTCTTCTTTCAAAATCGTATTCCAGTCCTTTTCCCATCCAAAAGATTCCTTAATTAGGTCGTGTGTGAATTGTATAATGACCCACTCCCCTACAACATCTAGAACTCTAGCCTCAAGTACCAATGGATCATGCAATGCCTGCTCTAAGGTGTTCATGACTTGTGTGCATCGCTCAAAATCTGGTTTGTATAGCAGGAGTTCAAAATACTTGTGGATACTAGCTTTCTTCATTATGTCTACCGTCGAGAGAAGTTCATGCACTACTTTGAAGTCTTGGGACATTATTGGGAACTAATGGCCAGTTTCCATGATTTTAATTGTCACTAGGAACAAATAATCCCGTGCCGATTGATCTTCTCTAAACTAGTGAACTTTTGCTTTAGTCATGCTTTGTAGAGGGAATTCTAGCACCTCCTCTCAAATGGTCGCTTAATAGTCCTCAGAAGCCATCTACACTTGTAATGAAAAGAGCATCAGCTTTCTAAAGAAGGCATGTCTTTAGTGATGTGTGTTGTAGTGACATATGGTTCATTGCGTTGCTCCGTTCCCCTTGCTCACATAAGTAAGATCTCTTACCACATATTTCTTCCATTTTTAAAATAAGTAAGATCTCTTACCACATATTTATTCTTGAAAGAAAATAAGAATGAGTGTAGTCAAAGCATTTATTTATTTACATAGTAGGTCCATTCCTACGGAAATAGAATCTATGATCTATTCCCAAGTGGGAAATGTGCACCACTAGTTTTTTTACACTCATCATGTGCCAATGTAAGGCCTTGTAATGTGGCACTGTCATGCATACTTTAGGTGCATTCGATGCTTCATGTGTGAAAACGGAATCCTTTTGGTTCTTTTGTTCCGGTCCTTGTTGCCTCTTGGGTCTCAATATCCATTTTGTAGTTGAAATGTAAGGCCTCATCTTCTCTTTGTGTTGTCGTGCTCTCAATTTTTTCCCTTTCTTTTTAGTATTCTGAGTAGTTGATGTAATGTTCCTCTGGTGCCTCTAGTGAGTCTTCTGTAGATTTATGGTCCTGCTTTGCTGTTGTAATATGTCTTCTTGTTTGTCTATCTCTTGGGTTGCAATCTGTTTGATCCTTTTTGGAATCCATATTAGCTGCCAGGTTCTTTGGGCTTCTACTAATGAATTTGGAAGCCATACTCTCAAAAGTGTCTTTGGTTCTGATTGTGATGAAGAGGGTCCTTTGTTCTTCCCTATCTCCATTAGATGAGTGTCCTGCATTGATGTAGACTATTTTGTTTTTCTTATTCGATCCTTGTGAACCCATTGTAGATTAGCACTTCCTGGTTGCAATACTCTGAGAGTAGACTTCCACATTAATGCTCTTCCTTTGTTGTATGTGGCTTTAGGAGCGTTGTCTTTGTCGTCTTTCTTTGATTCACCGTTCATGTGGGATGAATTCACCTCCATGACCAATGCATTGGTGTCGGCAATCACTCCTTTCTGCGGACATTCTTCTGGTTGGTTTTTGATGGAGTCGTTTGCTACTTTCTCTTCTAGGATTTCTTTTTCACACTTGATGGTACATGCATGGGATAGTGTCTTTCTTCTAGCAGGCTAAAGATTTCTTTATGCCCTATTTTGGCTGATATGTATCCTTGATCTAGGTGAATGCTTACTTCATTCTCAGTGATCTAGTCTTGTCCTAGAATCAAGTTCTCTATTAGATCCTCGTCTATACACACCAGAACTCATTGTTCCATAGTGGAATTTCCTAGGTGGAGGGATATTGTAGCTTCTCCAATGCATTCTACGACTTGGCCTCCAATGCCTATCATGTGTGCTTTAGTAGGTGTCATGGTTGTTTGAAGATGCATGATGAATGTCTGTTGTATGCAACTCAGTGCTACGGCTGAGTCTATCAAGGCATCTATTAGCTAGTACTCTGTTGTTCCAATCCCTAGGTTCAAGTATGGTTGGGATATGATGATCTTGTTAGTGTTGGACTTGTGAACTTGATAGTTGGCCATGGGAATAGGCTCTTCTCCTTGTAGATATCGTTCATCCCTTTGCCTCATCTACTCTTTCCTTTTCTTGATATGCTCTAGGGCTTCTTGCCTTGCCTCCTCTCTAATCCTCTCTTCCTCTTTTTTTCTATTTTGTGCACCTACCAATTGTGCTAACATTTGGTCCGTCAATGGCTCCATGTAACATTTTACTCGACAACCACTTACTAGATTAACAGCTCCACTAGTTGAAATCCTATTAATTATTAGAGGTATGTATCCGGGTTTCTATAGCTTCTTTGAATGTTGCTTTAAAGTATATACCAAAACTAAACCTTCTTTTGGGAACTACCTTTGCTTCGTGACTTTCATTGATGAATTTTCCAGCCATGCATGGGTTTATCCACTAAAAGAAAAGACCAAAGTTATTGTGTGCTTCCATCAATTTTTGGTTATGGTTGAATATATGTATGTAAATAGGGCACCCTTCATTCTGATCGAGGGGGGGATACATGTCTTTTGATTTTAATGCATTTTTGGTTGAGTGTAGGATCAAACATTAGTGTACAATATTGTATACACCTAAGAAAAATGGATTTGTAGAAAGAAAGAATGGGTATGTTATCAAGATGGCGAGTTGTATGGTCAAAAGTCAGGATTTACCACATAACTTCTGGCTTTAGGTTGTTATGTGTGCAACATATGTACTTAATAGGTGCCCCCCCCCCCCCCAAGGCACTACAATCTATCACTCCATATAAGGGTCAACATGGCCAAAAGCCATTTATTACTCATTTGCATGTCTTTGGTTGTCTGGCATATGCATTAGTTCTTGAACAACAATGCAAGAAATTGGATGATAAAGGAGTGGAATTTTTTTTTATTGGTACAATTGTAAAAGAAAAGGCGATCATCCATATCATCCGTAGACTAAATGCATTTTGGTTAGCCGTGATTTTGTTTTTGTGAAAGATGAAATTCAGCCACTACTTTCATGTACTAAGGAGACATCACTTAGTGTATGACACGTTGCTGCCTCTTTTCACAAGTGGATAGTCAAATTATAGTCCAAATGAGGAAATTTTGTAGCCTTTACAAGTTCCACATGATGATGCAGATCGTTCTATTTCTTATGCACATTCAAATGCTGATTCCTTGATGAGAGGCTGATATAGAGGAGGTAGGAACTATGTCTAAATGGCCGGTGTAGACTTTTTGAGATAGCAAATTAGATGCACCTCTGTCTTAGCATACTCGTTCAGGATCATAGTGCTTCTTTTGCATCAGATTGTTATGTAATGGCTGCCTCTAGTATGTGTGATGAGAATGAGCTAGTTTCATTTGATGAAGCATGAAATTTTGAAATTTTCATGGTTGTTATGCAATCAGAATATGATCCTATTATGAAGAATGGTACTTGCTCTTTTTGTGATTTGACCCCAAAAAAAGGCCATTGGCACTAAATGGGTATACAAACTGAAGCATAAATGTGATGGGACATTTAATATATATAAACCTAGGCTTATTGCAAAAGGTTATGCTCAAGAGAGAGGCATTGATTTTGATTAGACCTTTGAACCCACATGCCGAGTGACCACCATTTGTAGCATTTGTGCACTTGCAGCTTATCATGGTTGGAATATACATCATGTGGACATTAAAACTACATTTCTAACTAGTGACTTACATGAAGAAGTGTATATATTTCAGCCCCATGGTTTATTGCAAAAAGGGCATGAAAACAAAGTGTGCACATTGAAAAGGGCATTATATGCTTTGAAGAAAGCACCACATGCTTGGTGTGAAAAGATACATGCCTAATTGATTGCACATGGTTTTGAGAACACTCCAACAAAGAGCACCTTATATGTTAAGCATGCAAATGATGTACGTGTGATCATTATTGTGTATGTTGATGACATGTTGCTCACTGTTCCTAATTAGAAGCATATTGCCAAATGTAAGGATGATTTCCGTGCCACTTTTGAGATGTCAAATTTGGGGCATTTGCATCATTATTTGGGCATCATCTATGTAATTTGATGGGGGAATAGGTGTGTGTCAAAAAATATATTGACACATTATTGCAGTGTTTTGACCTTAAAGATTCCAAACCTATTGCTACTCCTATGGAAATTGGTTTACAATTGTCTTCATGATGGTGGAGATGCATTTGATATTATTTTCTATCAGAAGCATGTTGGATGCTTGATTTAGTTATGCATAACTCAACGTGATATTGATTTTGTTGTCTCTCAAATGAGCAGGTTTATGCATTGCCCAGTTGTCAAGCATTGGTAGGTGGTTAAGTGATTTTTTTGCTACTTGCGTGTTTTACAACGTATCCCAAGGGGGGATCACTATCGCCAAATTTACATGCTTTTTTCTCTCAGATTGGGCTCCTTGTTATGACACTTGTGTGTCCACTAGTGATTTTTCTTCATGCTTTGTAGCTCATGCATATCTTGTTGAGCAAGAAGCAGCTTAGGATGACCACTTCTAGTTTTGAGGGTGAGTATAGGGTAGCTTTCAGAGTGATTATTGAGTGTGTGTGGCTTAGATGCCTTTTCCCTGTTTTGGGTGTTGATCACTCTTTTTCCACCACCATCTTCAAAATCAATCAGGGTGCATTGGTAGTTGCAAGGAACCCTGTGTTCCATGCTTGGACAAAGCACATTGAGGAACATTATCGTTATGTCTATGAGAGGTTCTCTATTGGAGAGGTCAATTAGGCATATGTGCCCACATAGTCTAACGTTGCAAATCTTTTCACAAAGGCTCTGCTTAGGGAGATGTTTGAATCTTTCCACAAAGCTTCAGGCTTACTTCCTTTTGTGGATTGATCTATGTCCACATAGCTTGGAAAATTTGTTGATATATTTTAGTATTGATGTATGTGAATACTTAGGACCATCATAGCACTTTTTCCCTCTTTAAGAGGGTTTTTTCCCTAGTTTCTATAACAGCTATAACCCTAATGGGTCACTTTTCCTCGTACATTCACTTGGTAATTCATTTGGTATTTTGTTCTGATCCAAGGTTCTTCTTCCTTCTTTTTCCATTTGTGTGTTTGTGTAGACATTGAACTCTAATAAAATCCTAACTTCCTTCATGAAGGAGGAAATAGGACACCAGATTTTTTTATTTCCTTGATTTCTTGAAGATCTATAACTAGTTCTTGTAACTCTCAGATTATTGCCACCTTATGCAAGGGATGTCCCACATTGATTTGTGTCCATTGGCGAGTTACAGATTTCACATTTTGATGGAGATTCTAAAGTGATTCCGCAATCTATTCAATTGTGTTTTTGATGATGCCTATGCTTGGATAGAAGTTACTCTTGCAAAAATGTTAGGGAGCATTGTGCCCTCTAAAATGCTAGACAAGATTTCAAAATACTTCTCATTACAAGATCACACATGTGGGACAAAATGCTACAAGAATATAGAGCTATTATAACATGTTCTACAACTTGAAAGTTATAGGTATGGATAATTGGAATAAAGATAGAAGGGATCCCACAACCCACAATTGTAAGTATAAAACAAGATATTTCAATTAAAAGAACCACCTTTAAGGAGATGAAATAGATAGAAGAATATATTTGAGTACAAGAAATCCCTTGAGGGAGATGAAATAGATAGGATCTTGCATTACAAGGTTACAAGAGGACATGAATTGATGTCTAGAAACTAGAGTAGACACAACTAAAACAAGTAGCAAAATAAGAGCATGAATTGGAACTTGGAAAGTACTTACTTGAAGATCATGACTCCTTGAGCTCCCAAGACTAGAATTACCAAGACTAAGGATATATGTGGACAAGCCATCCTTATATAGGTGTTAAAGGGAAGTTTTTCAAGGTTGATTATGAGTTGATGATAGAATCAATGATGTCAAATATCCAAAATAGGACCTCCAAATTTCATAATCAAACAAATAATAAACAATATATTATATGGTGTTGGCATATTTCTGATTGGATGGAGGCATTAATTTCTCCAAACCTTGAACTAATCATGATGAAAATTCACATAAAATTAAGGTTTAGGATGGTTTCCCTTGTGTCCATGATAGGTTTCAAAGTCTCATCATGTTTCATTGATGAAGTATTGGTAAAGAAACACAAGGTCCTACTACTTCAAAATAACAAGCCAATGACAATAGAACTAGTAGATGGAAGGCATCTAGTATCTAGGAACATTACCAAGGAAACAAGGCCATTAAGAGTGCAACTTGGTGATCATAATGTCCATTTATATTTCAATTTAATATCAATTTTGATAGATCTTGGTACGAGTGGAACGTGCTGGCTCAAGAAACATAATCTAGAAATCAATTTGGAGAAGAATCAGATCACTCAGTGAGACTTTTAGAACACATCATATGTAAGAAATAAAGGCTTTTTACATGTAGCAAAGAACAAGTCTGCATATATGATCTATGCCATGATAGATCAAGAGTCCAAGGTAGATGATCCTCTAAACTACCTAGCAAGTAGAAAAATATTGAAGATGCTTTTGAAAAGAAGAATGTAGATATTCTACCTAAACATAAAACTTATGATTGTGCCATAGAGCTTCAAGATGGAGCACAACCACCCTTTGGACCAATCTATGGACTATCCCTAGAGGAACTTATAAAATGACATACGAAAATTGATGGGAATTTAGCAAAGGGACTTATTAGACAATCAAAGTCCCCTATCAGTGCCCCTATTCTATTTGTAAAGAAGAAGGATGGAACCCTTTGAATTTGTGTAGATTATTGTGGGCTAAGTAAGAGCATTATAAAAAGTAGATATCCTCTCCCACTTAAAGCATATCTCTTGGAACATGATGTAAAATAAGCTTCTTTATAAAGATAGACCTTTGAAGTGCTTATCGCCTTCTCAAGATTGGAAAAGGAGACAAATGTAAGAGAGCACTTTGTTCAAGCTATGGACAATTTGAATACATAGTTGTGCCATTCGGTCTCACAAATTCTCCAATAGTCTTTCAACACATGATCAATGACTTACTTTTTAGAGTATTTAGATGATTTTATGATCATATACCTAGATGATTCCATGATACTCTACAAAGATCTAGAGGACATGAACTTCATGTAAAATGGTTCTAGATTAAGACAAAAAGGGGATGTATGCAATATTAGAGAAGTGATCTTTCCAATAGACATAAGTGAAAATCTTTGGGTATATTGTCTCGAAAAGTGGAATCCTTATGGATCCTAAGAAGAATGAGACAATCCTTGATTGGAAAACACCTTCATGCATTTGAGATGTGCAACCCCTCTTAGCTTTTGGCAATGTCTGAAAGATATTTATCAAATTCCACTCCAAGATATTGATAACTATTACCAAGCTTTTAAGAAATGCATAGCTCTTTTGGACCAATGAAGTAGAAATAGCCTTTCAGACCCTAAAAATTAAACTCACCACTACACCAATTCTAGTTGATCATGATCCTACCAATCCCTTATTCTTGGAGATATATGCATCACACTTCTCTTTGTGGACTCTCATGAGGAGGGAGAAGATGCAAGGTAGATGAAAAATCACACGATCCCACACAAGATTCTCCACATTTAGAGGCCTTTTGGGCATGTGGTTTTCTAAGACCTCAAGGAGATAATGGACAAGTAAACCCTAGGCATTCCTATACAAAAGCATATCAAAATTTCCCCAAAAAGTGTGCTATAAGACATAGGAATTCCAAAAGTACATCTTCCTATACAGAATGATGTTGTAGAAGCCATTTGTCATTGTGTATATATCTAGTTATTGAATTGAAA
The DNA here is from genome assembly GCA_020310875.1 of Ceratopteris richardii. Classification (NCBI taxonomy): domain Eukaryota; kingdom Viridiplantae; phylum Streptophyta; class Polypodiopsida; order Polypodiales; family Pteridaceae; genus Ceratopteris; species Ceratopteris richardii. Next base: position 156,417,639 of record CM035414.1, read on the forward strand.
TATTTTGGAAAGCTTATCTTGTTTACTTTTCTTGATTCCAATATTCAAGATAAAGACTTTTCTAATAGGTAGTGACAATAATTCTTATAAACCTATATTCTTGCTTTTTTGAGTGAACGTAGGACATATTCTTGAAGAGGTTCACTAACTCTCATTGCATTTATCAGAGTCTATTTCTTCACATTTGGTATCGGAGCTACGGGAAATCTACTACATGACTAGTACTTCATCAAAGGAAAACTCTAACACTGAGAGAATGGGTGCTACACCAAGGGGGCTTATCATCAACAAGGGCTTCAAGCAAAGGGATAACTGTAGAAACCCTCATATTTTGAGATGGTAGATTTGGGTAAAAAGTAGATCAAGTAGAAAATGAAAACTAACAATCTTAGAAACTCAAAGGGAATGACTACCTCATGGACAAAGGACTTTGGGGAATAGTCAATGGAGAAGATCCATGACCACAAATAGATCTCTAAGATCAAGCAACACCAATCCACAAAAGAGGCGATCGAAGGACTGTGAGGAAAGAAATAGAAGAGTGATGTTCATCATATCATAGGCTATCTCCATTGCAATGAGAGCACAAAGAGTAGGTGGAAAGGATATCGAATTTTGGGACACTTTGGAGGAGGTCTATGTTACCTCTACTAGGCCAAGGAAGATGCAACTCAAGAACACGTTGAAGACCTATAAGAAGGCCTTAAGTCAAAGAATCTCAGATTCCACTTTGAAGATCAAGAATCTTAGGGTTTAATTGACATCAATGGGATGCATGATTGTAGAAGACATTGCACAAATAGCTCTCAATGGATTGAGAGGTGAAGATAAGTGCAAAAATATCAATAGTACAATCCTTTATAGAGACCCCTTACCTTCACTTGAGGAGTTCATTCGACACCATGTGGTAGAGGAAGCTCAACATGGAGATAGCTCCATGGAATTGTTGTCAATAATTTGGGGAAAAGCTTCTTTGATTTGGTTCTTATTTTAGGGTCTACAAATTTCTTTAGTCAATTTACCAACCTTGTCCACCCACCACTCTATGAAGTACATACGCAACTTCTTTCTCCTTAGTTTCTGTTCATATCTAAGGATGCCCTTGATCTTAAGGACTTTTTGGAGTTGGGATTAGTCTTGTTGACTTCAGTCTAAAGATGATCTAGGTCTAATTGAGAGCATTAATTTTTATTCCAACAGAGTAATCATTTTCATTACTATTCTTTCAAAGTAGCAATTATCAAAGGAATCTTGCTCTATTAGGGAATCACTTATAATGAAATCCTAATAATAACTAGTTCCACATTCAAGCAAAGATGTACTCATGTTGTGATAGATATGATCATGCCAAGTTAGGAAGACCTACCAAATATACCCTACTTTATTTTGGGAATTGAAGGTGCAACCTCCCATTTAGGGGTATGATGGGCTAACCACTTTTCCCAAAATTGGATTACTTCTTAATCCTCTATATTAAGGTATGGTTCATCCACCTCCTACTACGGTTATGTGACATTCCCTTCCCCTTAGATTGAACATAGTCTTCAATAGTCACTTATGGATCCTCTTTTTAGCTTTCTAGACCCCTTCTCAAGGTTAAGCACCTCCATTAGCCTCAAATTCTAGCACGTGGAACTATTTTGGACCAATCCAACCCTCCAATCATGCTCAAATGTCTATGTGACTTCATTATTGCCTATTTTTAGACTCATGCATGGTCATGAACTTGCTAAGTGCCCAAGATTAAAGTATCTAACCTCCATAATGCCCAAGTTCCTCAACTAGGCTCTAATACAAATATTCAGAATTGAATTCATAGCCTCCCAGCTAAAGTATGATAGGCAAACCACTTGCCCCAAAAGCTATGGTTGAGGATTACTTCCTAATCCTCTCTCTTAAAGTGTGGTTGATTCACCTTCGTTTAGGGTTATGCGACTCTTTGCTTGCACTTTTAAACTTAGTTAATAGTTTTTCCCAAGAATTCTCATTACCTAAATTGTTTTCCCTAGAAAATATTCTAAAATTAAGATAATCTAGATAATATTACACTCACTCCGAAATGACGCATATATCTAGCGTAACAATTTACTAGTATATACAACTTTTAATCATCTTCAGAAGTAATTGTTTCAAGTAGGAAAAATGCCCGTTTGTCATATTTTTCTTAAGAATAGGAGAATTCAGATTGTATAGAGCGAACTCAAAAGATGACGTTGAAGATAAAGATGCACAAGAACGACGGTAATATAATAGTATCAAATTGCATTGAAATGACGCATTCTCCTAAAAATCACTCTAAAATCCTCACAAATTCAAAATTATTCCTTCGTTACTCAACTTATGCCACATGAACACTCACATATTGGCCCTTGAAAGAGATAGCACACATTTGGAGAAGCTTGGAGTTGGTTTGTCAGGTGATGAAGATGGTCCATTAAACTTACACAGGACCTACCCTAGGTCTTTGGATAGGTAAAGTAGAACTTTTAGAATTTTAGTTAGTGCAATAAAACTCAAATATTATTCTTGAACATCAATAAAAATATATTGATGAAAAATAAATGAATTGCAACTTTACTAGTTCACAGAAAACTTTGTTGAATCTGATTTGAAGTTATGATTGAAAAATACGTAGAGAAATAGCACTATTAGAGATTGAGAAGATTCCTCTTAATGAGGTTTTGTACAAAGTTTTGGTTTGCTATTTTGCATAAAAGAATTGATTAACAACTATCGATGAAGCAGCAATCAACTTAACTCTGATCGGTGGTCATTCCTATTTTTTAAGAATGTGTAAAAGATGAACCCGAGATTGAAAATGAGCAATTTCTTTGAGTCAGTTGAAGCTAATAACTTGAAATGTTATGCATAGACTAGACAATGGTAACTTTCTAATGAATGCTTAATCATTGGATTTGGAGATCTGTAGAGAGAGCATCAACCTCCACAAGACGATTGTATCTGAGTAAGAAGGAGCAGAGAAATGAAGGAGCAAGACAATAATGGCCAAAGTATATGTATATTTCTTTCAAGAGATTTTAAAAATGGTTGGGACTCTTTATACAAATCTCAAGGATCTACCTAAGCCTTTTCTCCATGAAGTTTGGTTCAAAATAAGGCAGTTTTGGTAGTTTAGATTGATTTATATCTTTTCCTATAATCTAGGAAAAGTAATCTAATCAAGATCTACATTTTGTGGTTGCTTAGATGATTGATTGACCAAATCACAACCACCTCTAACTCATACTTTTTTAGCCTTCTACTTTTTCTTTTACAAAGGTAAATGTTTTGCAACACACATAAAAGTATGATCATATGTGATCAACCACTGAATACAATAAATGAGTGCAATTATTAAAAACTCTTCAATAAGTATCTAAAATACCATCCAAATGATGTTTTTGATGCAGATCATATTTATCTCAAGAATATTGCAAGCTTGGTGTTTCAACAGATATAATTATTTGTAATAGAATCTGATTGAGAAAAATCTAGCTCAGCAAAATCTGATTCAACAAAATCCGATTCAACAAGATCCAACTGAGACAAATTTGAGTCAACAAGACTATATAACATCTGATTGAGTAGTGTTCTAAGAACTCCCCCAAGCTAAAGTAAGCTTGAGTCTCCATTCCTTGATAGGTTGAATTCCAACCATAGATTTAAATCGGCATATCTTTATCCCATCAAGTTATCATCATGTCTGCTATTTTCTTCTTAGTAGGAACAAATGACAAGTCAATTTCCTTTGCCATAAGCTTTTCTCTTGCAAAGTGGTAATGAAGCTTTACCTCCTCTGTCTTTGCATGGAAAGCTCGATTTGCAGCTAAATGCATGGAACTTACATCATCTCCAAGTATGTGAGGTTTGGAACTTACAAGTTCCAAATCAGAGTACAACTCTTAGAGCAATATTGCTACTTGAGTTGCAATAGTCAGAACTCTATATTTAGCTTCATTTTAAGATAAAACAATTGTTGGTTGCTTCTTAGAACTCCATGAAACCAATTTTGAACCTACAAACACTAAGTATTCAAATGTGCTTCTTCTATCATCCTTTGTTCCTACCCAGTCTGCATCTAAATATATTTTGATATCCAAATATAAAGAATAACAATAGAAAATACCTTCATTAAGTGTCCCTTTGAGGTACTTCATAACTCTCTTTGTTGCATCCATGTGTGGCTTTTTAGGGGAGTGCATAAACTGGGTGAGCACTCCCACACTATACACTACAAGAAAAAGGGGGGCGTAGCGACGCCCCCGAATTAGAAAAAAAACGGGAACCGTCGCTTATGCGACGAGGTCGTCGCATTAGCGACGGTAAAAATTTCAATTTTTTTCCCCGACCTTCATCGCATAAGCGATGCTAGCGTTGCATATGCGACACTAATTAAAGAGCGTCGCTAATTTCGTCGCTGCCTAGCAGCGGTGTGAGTGACATTGGCAAACTACAGAGCGTCGCATATGCGATGCTCTGGAATGTAAAAAAAAAAAAATGATTTCTCCCGGCACATTTGTGCCGGGACTTGGATGCGAGCAAGAAGTGACCGAGAGAGAAAGAGAGAGAGAGAGAGAGAGAGATAGAGAGAGAGAGAGGGGGAGAGAGAGAGAGAGCGAGAGAGAGAGAGGGCCACACAAACTAACAGCAAGCAGTTATGTGCACACACACACATAGACACACACACACATACACATAGACACACACATACACACAAATATACACACATATAGCATACACACATGCACACATAATGCATACACATGCACACACATATACACATACATATACACACACATACATAGACACATACACACACACATACACACACACATACACACACACATACACACACACGTACACACACATACACACATACACACACATATATGCATACACACACATAGAGAGAGACATGCACACACATACACATACATGCATACATAATGCATATGCATATGCGTACATCCATACATACTTACATGCATACACACACATATGCATACATAATGCATATGCATATGCATACACACATACATACTTACATGCATACACACACATATGCATGCATAATTCACATGCATACATACACATACATAATGCATATGCATACATACACATACATAATGCATACACACACATATGCATACATAATGCATACACACACATACACACATATGCATACATACACGCATAGACACATACACACATAGACACATACACACACATAGACACATACACACACATAAACACATACACACCCATAGACACACACACATACACACACATATACACACACATAGACACATACACACATAATGATGCATTCACACACATACACATGCATACACACATAGACACACATATACACACACACATAGACACACATATACACACACACATAGACACACATATACACACACATATACACATATACATACACACTCAGAGACACACATAATGATGCATTCACACACATACACATGCATACACACATGGACACACATATACACTTACACATCCAAACATACACACTCATAGACACACATTCATACACACACACATCCAAACATACACACTCATAGACACACACACATACACACAGGCGCGCACACACATACACACACATATACACACACACATAGACACATACACACATAATGATGCATTCACACACATTCACATGCATACACACATAGACACACATATACACACACACATACACACATACACACATAAACACATACACACACATATATGCATACACACACACACATAGAGAGACATACACACACATACACATACATGCATACATATGCATACATAATGCATATGCACATACACACACATAGACACATACACACACATGAACACATACACACTCATAGACGTGTAGCGACACATACACATAGAGACACACACATACACACACATATACACAAACACATACACACATAGACACATACACACATAATGATGCATACACACACATACACATACATATGTATACATACATGCATACACATACACACATAAACACATACACACACATAGACACATACACACTCATAGATACACACACATACACATAGACACACACACATACACACACATATACACACACACATGCACACATAGACACATAGACACATACACATGCATACACACACATACACATATACATACACATACACACATATATATGCATACACACACATAGAGAGACATACACACATAAACACATTCATGCATACATATTTATACATAATGCATATGCATATGCATACAATGTACATACATACTTACGTGCATACATAATGCACATGCATAGATACATACACACACACAGACACATACACACGTAGACACATACACACACATAAACACATACATACTCATAGATACACACACATAAACATAGACACACACACATACACACATAATGATGCATACATACACATGCATACACACATACAAACACATGTACACACACATTCACACACATATATGCATACACACACATAGAGAGACATACACACACATACACATACATGCATACATATTGCATATGCATATGCATACATACATACTTACATGCATACATAATGCACATGCTTACATACACATACATAATGCATACACACACATACACACATATTCATACATAATGCATATGCATATGCATACATAGATACTTATATGCATACATAATGCACATGCTTACATACACGTACATAATGCATACACACACATACACACACATACACACATAGACACATAATCACATAATGATGCATACACACACATACATATGTATACACACACACATATGCATACATACATGCATACACATACACACACATAGATACATACATACACATAAACACATACACACTCATAGACACACACACATACACATAGACACACACACATATACACACACACATAGACATATACACACGTAATGATGCATACACACATACACATGCATACATAGACACACATAATGATGCATACACACACATAAATATGCATACATACACATATGCATATATACATGCATACACATACACACAGACACATACACACACATAGATACATAAATACACATAAACACATACACACTTATAGACACACACACATACACATAGAAACACACACACATACACACATAGACACATACACATGTTGTGGGCGCGATTTCTGACGACTGTTGGATCAATTCAGTCGCCTCGCTAACGACGCACGCAGGGTGACTATGCAAGACAAGTAAAAGTTTTCCTAAGGTCCGTAGGGCGAAGCGTTCCTATATCTTTCTACAACGTCAAAATAAGATGGTAAGATTAATTTTTCGCTAATTACTTGGTTTTTAATGCTTTCAGTTTCATTTAAATCTTCCTGAAAATTATCGACGTTTCTATCTACAGTTGGTGGGAAAAGTTCTTCACTATTCTCAATGCTAGGTGGAACAATGGAAAGTAAATGTAAAGTTCTAGATATTCTTGGATCATGCAAAGTTTCATCTACTATCTTTTCTTTTACTAGTTCTTCAACTTCAACTGGTTTAGGAAATAATAACTCAAATGTAGTTGGAGATAGAAAGGAACTACTTGAAGACGGCTCTTTAGACATAAGATAAATGACACTAGATTAATGATCTATACAAACCTAAAGATAATGTTCTTAAAATGATATTCTAATCAAGTTTAAAAGATAGCCTATACAAGCTAATCAATAGTTTAAGCTAAGTATAATCTCCACGCTTTAAATCTTTAGTTCATCAACAGGTTGCAATTCATCAGAAAATCACATCTCAAAATCACATGAATCTCGAGTTCACCAACAGTTCTCTAAAAATCACATGCGAAATATTATTATGCATTTATAAAATAGTAACACTCATTTAAAACTTAAGCAAATTTAGTTAATTCATTTATTTAAACATACATATTACAATAAAATAATACATTCATACAATTAGTTTAGCATACATAAATCATTCATATAAGTACATTGTTTCATTTACTTATACATATTTAAGCATATTATATAAGCTAACATGCATATACATACATTTAACATAAATGACACGCATACCACACATAATCATACATTCACAAACACACATGCAAAACATACATGCATTACCATAACTTTCATGCAAACATGCACATGCATAAATGATTATGCATACATATATATGCACTAACATGCAACAAGCAATCATAAACATGCACTAATAACCATGCATTAAGATACATGCATATGCATAAATGGACATACATTCCTTAACATGCAAACATAAATTACATGCACACATACATTACATACCATGCATATACATGCATACATAACTTAAATACCCTAACATAACTCAAATGCATGCATATTCATGCATAAGTGAACATGCATACATACACAACATACACACATACATAAATACTTACACTAGCACACATACTCATATCATAAATATACATGCTTACATACATGAAATGCACACATTCATGCATAAATGAACATATACTAATACACATATGCATATCATACATATACATGCTTACATACATGACATGCACACATTCATGCATAAATGAACATATACTAATACACATATGCATAGGCATACATATACATGCATACATACCTAATACTAACACACACATGAATGATCATGAATACATGCACATGCACTAGCAACCATGCATGAACATACATGCACAAACATGCATCAAGCAACATGCATGATATGCATACATACATGCAAACACTATCCCACATGCATAACATAAATCAACATGCATGCTTACACATAACATCTAAAATAAATACATTAATTGACATGCATGAACTAACATGGATAAATTTCTAACATGCATTGGCTAAATATACATTTACATGCAAAACCATATTCATGCACTTAATATACATCTAATATTCATAAACATAGCTATCATTTACATGCATATCCTATCATCTAACAAACACTATCTTAACTAACATGCATTAACATTCCTAACTTCTAATATGCACTACCTATCATATACATTCATTACTTAACATCTAATAACATGCGTATATACACCATCATGTCTAATATGTACTAACATACCTATCATGCACTAACATGCACTAAAATCATACATGGGTATATGCACTTAACAACTAGCATGGGTTCATGCACTAACAACTAACATCGTTCATGCACTAACATGGGTACAATTCATGCCTATCATGATACATGGGTAAATGAACTTATCTCTTAACAATATCTAACATGGGTATATGCATTTACTAAATGCATTTCTAATAGGTTTCTATCAAGCTAAGGGTTGAAGAAGCTTCAGTTAAGGGTAAGAAAGGAAAGGATAAGATACACATGGTGAGGATAAGTGAATGGATAAGGAAAATTTGAGATAATGAAATGGAATCTTAGAGGAAGGTAAGGTTAGAAGCTAAATGGACCCTCCTTCTAGTAACCTGAAACTCATAAAAGAAGGTTAGGAATGCAAAACTCATATATATAAAATCAAGTTAAATAAATAAAGATACATGCATACCCTTTCATACCCTACATGACATTTAAAATCATAAACCATTGCATATTATTCATTCCAACAAGCATACTTAATGCCTATGCATAACATAATATCATTAAGATACAATGAACCTAAGCTAAAATACTTTCACACACACATACATACATAAAAAAATACATATATTCTTATATAAATATTCATGCATACACATATTTAAATACATATAATTTCTCATAAATACATATTCTTTTTCATAATTAAATAATAAAGTCATAAAACTCTATTATAAATTTATTAAATACTGTTTATATTAATCTATAAAATAACCATATATTAAGTAAACATAAAGTTTTTAATAAAAAACATAATATAAAAAATAAAATAAAATAAAATATAACTCTCTCTCTCTCTTTCTCTCTCTCTCTTTCTCTCTTTCTCTCTCTGCTGCGCGCGCACCTCTGCTGCGTCACTGGCAGAGGAGAAAGGGAGGAGAGGGAAGAGAGGAAGAGAGAAAAAATAAAACAAATAAAAAATAAGATATATATATATATATATATATATATAATCTAAACTTAATACTCTCTCTCTCTTTCTCTCTCTCTCTACTGCGTACGCAGTGCTGCTGCGCTGTCAAAGTGAAAACAACGGCTGGTGGATCAAGTCAACCGCTGCACTAACGGCGCACGCGGGGTGCTTGGAGCAAGCTCAGGTGCAATGGAGACACAAAGAAATATTTTGTAGCTTAATCTTTAAATCATATCAAGAACTTCTAGGAAACAAATCGTCTTCAGGTTTATCATAGCTTATGAATCATATAGGAAAAAAGGAGTGCAAAGATTACTTTGATGTGCAATCTCAGGTTTGTATTCTATAGCTAAGTAGTATGAGATAAATAAAGTTTGTTCCATAGAATGAAGCTTTTGAGGAAACATAACTTCACCTGATCACAAATATAATTAGGCGTGCAATCAAACTGTAGAGATTTTCATCAGAACTAAGTCGACATTGAAGAGAATACTAGAGAAATGATGCAGCAAAACTATGCGATAGTCAAATTTTAATGGATTGAGTGCAGCCGTCTGATGCCTGAGAGTCCGAGCAGATGCATATTTAAAGACTCGTTACTTATGTGAGCAAAGGACACACATCTGCCTGGAGACAACTGCAATATTGCTTTAAGTACAAAGATAGCAAAAACAGACGTAAATTCAAAGAGCGGATTAGCAAATTGATCAGACAAATTAGTTATAGATTAGCACGCATAATAACTCTTAATCGCAAATAGGCGGACGGAAATACTCAGTGAGATGTGGAAGACAAGAACTAAAAGATGTGAGAATTATCTTTCAGCATTGCAACTCTGGCGTGCAGCTAGATTGATCTCTGATTTCATCCAATCTTTGATATGCTTAAGCTCCATCGATCATCAGACCAGCTCCGATATTTCAGCAAATCTTGCCCTTCAACGTCATGTGTACCAACAAAATCTTCCGCGCCGGCAACAATTGATGTGCTCTCTTCAGGCCTCCATGATCAATCCTTTCGTAGCAAAACAGATATGCAGAACAGCCATTAAAGCCTATCGACCATCAGCGCAGCCCTTTTCCCTCGTTGTCCTTCAGGATTTCCGCCTGGATATTCGCACCGGCCACCTTTCTTTACATGTCGCAAGCTGATGGTGTCGCTACTAGCCAGGGAAGCCAATTGAAACTTCCAGAACCACGTCGGCCAGCCCCCCCTTTCCAATGGGAAGCTATCCCCGTTAACTTGTCCTAGGCTGCCTTCGATCCTTCAGTTCCACTCTTTTTTTCCTTTAAATGCGTGCCCCTCCTTTTGATGAAAAACATCGTGGAAAAGCAATCACATCACTATTTGTTTCATTAGTTTGTTTCTATTTATATACTTTGATATACGTTGAATATGAAATTTATTCTCTTTACAATGCGCGCTTTCACATTACAAGGTTCACATGGCTTGAATACAAACAATGGTATCTTCACAACCATAATACACTCACATAAGCCTTTCCTAATGAACATTGAATCTTAAAATCCTTCTGAATCCTATCATGAGCCCATTAACACTTAAATAAACTCTACCATGAACCCATTAGAATATTTTGAGACCCTTCAAATGAACCCTATTGACATAAAATCATATGAACTTATGAAATCCTAGGGTTGAATACCCATGAATTTTGCATGTATAAATATAAAATACTCATTAATTGTGTAATTAGGGTAAACCCTAATCTGAACATATGTTTTGCATCATTATTCATACCTGTAAACACTTTCAAAATATTTAATTCTAATCAACACAACTGATTAATAGTGATATAAAAAGTTTGAGTTCACCAATAAAGTTGTTTTTCATTTTCTCTGGTCATCAATGGAAACTTATTGATAGAAAGCAATATCAATTTCTTTTGAAACTTATTCATGAATCAAATTCAAATAGTCTTTAGATATAAAAAAAATGCTTCTATCATTAGTACATCTTCAAATAGAAAAGAAAACTTTATAAAATTATGTAAACTTGAATTTAAACCTTTTCGTTCAATGCATGAATTGGAAAACAGGTTTCAGAAGGAAACTGTAGAAGTCATTCAAATAGTGTTCGTACTAACTCTTCTATTAACTGTGTTCATAAGTAAAGCATATGTTATATAGGCCTTCTATCCTCACCTCCTATCCATTTGTCATTAAGATACAAAAAAAAAAAACTAACTCCCCTCTAGCATACATCCGCCTTATATAGCCCGCCTTTCAATTCAGAAGTGATTTCGAGACCACAACTGATTTATTTTTCTTTTATCTCATTTTTTTTTATCATATTTTTTTTCCTTTTTGTCATTTTTCCTTTTTTTCATATACAGCAACCATTAATGTACTGATTTCAATTTTTCTTCGCAACTTTTTTGATGAAGGGGAAAGGCTTAACCCCTAATCAGAGCAAAGGATCTAGAGGTAAGCTAAAGCAGGAACTAGGATCTATTTACCTAAATGGGTCAGATTTAAGGAAGCTTACCTATATAAAACAAGTCTACTTCTAGTAGGAGTTGCAAGTTAAGGGTTCCTTCAACTATTCATATGACAGCCATAGATCTCTAATCCATATCTTCTCTTTAACCACATCCCTACTTCAGCGTAAATTCCACTTTTCATAATTTTAAGAGGTTTCTTAACCTATCTGGAGAATGTACAATTCTAATTATGCTAATGCATGAACTTTAATAATAAATTAAAACATAAATCAGGTTTAGAACTTTTTCATCTGGTCTATATTGACTCCACCTTTAGATCTCTTTAAGTTCATCAGAACTTTTGGCATAACATCTCCAATTGCTTTGATCAATGTTTTTTATAATAACAATGTTCTTCATAATTGTTCATCATAATAGATTTCTTCCTAGTTGTGAAAGAAAGAAAATCATAAGTTCATCAAATCATAATATAAAACTTTATCATAGGCTAACATTTCCCAGCATAAAAACTTCATAAAACAAAGCAATTTAGGTATATGCTTCTCAACAACAGGCATATATACAGCAAGCAATAACAAACTTTGAAAAAATTTATCTTCAATAAAAAACTATTCTCTTAAATTCTTCTCCTTTTTCTTAACTTTAGATGAGTTTTTTATATTATTTTCAATCTTCCATATGCCTTCTTGTACCCATTTTTCCATCTTCTTGTCATGTTCTAATTGAATTTTAAGATTTTCATCTTCAGATGTTTGTACTATTCTTTTATCAGTTTTATTTTGATCAAATTTATTGTCATTTTCTTTGACTTTAGGTTCTGTTTTATCCACATATATGTCTTCATTTCCATTAATTAATTGTTCATTTTCATCATCTTTTATCCTTATATCTTCTTTCTTAATCTTTTTGAATGTATCTTGATATTTAGATATAGTTTGAATATCAATGTTACTCATAGATTTAGGTTTAAGAAGGTTTTGATCATTTTCCAAGCATTCACTTTTAGTCACATTCTTGTTCATAGAATGTAATTGACATACATTGCTTTTCTCATCATGACTCTTAAGTTGCCATTGTTTTAGAAGTTTGGTTTTAGGACTAAATTTTGTTTGGTCAAAATACTCTTTCATCCCTCCTCTACCTAAGTTTAATCTCAAAGGTAGTTGTGTTTAATAATCACTAATCTTATGGTCATTTGTAATGACTAAGTGAATTTGACATGCATTACTATAAGCAACACAATCCTCATACCTATGACCTAGTTGGTCACACCAAAAACAACTTAAGTGATATACTTTCCTTTTCATAGCCCTATAGGTGAATCTCCTATACTCATCCATATGGGTTTCATTAGGCAATTTTGGAGATAAACTTTGCATTTCATTTTCATTATACTTGCATTTACATTTAGGGAGTTCATTGACTTGTTTGGTCAAATCATCTATTTGGCTCTTTAACTTTTTAACAATTTCTTGTAAAATTCCACACATCACATTATTTGAATTAGAAAATGCACTTAACTTGTCAATTAACATAAATACTTCTTTAAATTTTTCTTGATTTGATGAATTTAGCTTATCCTCTAAATCTTTGAATTGTATTTCACATCCGAAATTTTCATTCTTAATTAAACCCTCCATAGTAGAGTTCTTTTCATTTGTGTTCAAATTAATTGCTTTCTTTTTACCCATTGATATTTGAGAAAAAAAAGGTATTAGAGGATAGATCAATACCTGCAATCTGAGTCGATGAAGAGGCTTAAAGAGTGACTGTGTATAGATTTATACAATTTCTAAGAGAATAAAAAGCTAATACATCAGTTGCTAATGGATGATTGTGCAAATGTTCCTGCTTCTAATGTCGATGAGAGGGGTGGCGAGACGAGGATAGCTACTTGCCACTCTTCGTGGAGGCGCTCAGTTCCCTAGGAAACAGCGCTCAACACCTACAAGAGTGCAAGGTTCCAACGACACAGCCACAGCTCCCACGGATGAAGAAGCTTCTACAAATCAACCTGTCGATAAAATGTATGCACATGCACGCAAAATTTAAAATTTATACATGAGCTGAAACACCGTTTGTTCATGTCCGATTCAAATGTCGGAGCGAAAATAACGGATGGTGGATCAAGCCAACCGCTGCACTTACGGCACACGCGGGGTGCTTGGAGCAAGCTCAGGTGCAATGGAGACACAAAGAAATATTTTGTAGCTTAATTTTTAAATCATATCAAGAACTTCTAGGAAACAAATCGTCCTCAGGTTTATCATAGCTTATGAATCATAGGAAAAAAGGAGTGGATAGATTACTTTGATGTGCAATCTCAGGTTTGTATTCTATAGCTAAGTAGTATGAGATATTCCAAATCTTATGCAAAACTTCATACATGTATTAGAAATACAAATTTCATGTATTGAATTCCAAACCTCAAAATTAATAGGTTCAAATCTTTGTATTAAGGAAGATTCAATAATTGTTGGTATGAGCATCAATTCAATAGTCCAATGTAAATGCAAACAAATTACAAACTCAGTAAAAATGAAATAAGCAATCATTTGAATTACCTTTGCAAATTTATTTCATATATCAGCTCTACATAAAAACAATCTCATTGTCTCTTAAAGAAGCAGCCAAATAGCATTCAAAAATAACATCATTTTCTCTGAAGAACGTGGATTTGAGCTATTCTTTGCTAAGTTTATGTAGCGAATGTTTAGGACTGTTAAAGATATAAACTTCGCATAAATTGAAAACTTCATGAATTCATCTTCTGTGGTACGTGTTGAATGGCATAAATAGTTTATCAAGAGTGGAACAAGCGTTAAATCAAAGATCATTCGATGTTTTCGTAGATCAAAAATACATTAATCATATTTTATAGTTTGCCCTCAAACAAAACAAGCGATCAAACAGCAATAGCTCTGAGGCTGTCAGTTTATAGCTTTTAGTCCATCATCTAGTTTTTCTTCAACATTTTACACATCAACTGTTGAAACATGTAATAAAGCAAATGCTGATTAGAGTACGAATATAAAGTTTTCATTTTAATTAATAAATCAAACAGTGGCGTCTTCACTAAAACAATAAAAGATATCCTTCAATCCTTCAACGCTCAAACACAAGTGCTAGGTACGTATATAGAGATAATCTCATAATGGATATGAGATAACAGTCATCAAACAAAAGAAAGCGTTCGTATCATATTCATTAGCTATTATATATAAAGTTTGTCCCATAGAATGAAGCTTTTGAGGAAACATAACTTCACCTGATCACAAATATAATAAGGCGCACAATCAAACTGTAGAGATTTTCATTAGAACTAAGTCGACATTGAAGAGAATACTAGAGAAATGATGCAACAAAACTATGCGATAGTCAAATTTTAATGGATTGAGTGCAGCCGTCTGATGCCTGAGAGTCCGAGCAGATGCATATTTAAAGACTCGTTACTTATGTGAGCAGAGGACACACATCTGCCTGGAGACAACTGCAATATTGCTTTAAGTACAAAGATAGCAAAAACAGACGTAAATTCAAAGAGCGGATTAGCAAATTGATGAGACAAATTAGTTATAGATTAGCACTCAAAAAGGCTGACGGCAATACTCAGTGAGATGTGGAAGACAAGAACTAAAAGATGTGAGAATTATCTTTCAACATTGCAACTCTGGCGTGCAGCTAGATTGATCTCTGATTTCATCCAATCTTTGATATGCTTAAGCTCCTTCGATCATCAGACCAGCTCCGATATTTCAGCAAATCTTTCCCTTCAACGTCATGTGTACCAACAAAATCTTCTGTGCCGGCAACAATTGATGTGCTCTCTTCAGGCCTCCATGATCAATCCTTTCGTAGCAAAACAGATATGCAGAACAGCCATTAAAGCCTATCGACCATCAGCGCAGCCCTTTTCCCTCGTTGTCCTTCAGGATTTCTGCCTGGATATTCGCACCGGCCTCCTTTCTTTACATGTCGCAAGCTGATGGTGTCGCTACTAGCCAGGGAAGCCAATTAAAACTTCTAGAACCACGTCGGCCAGCCCCCCCTTTCCAATGGGAAGCTATCCTCGTTAACTTGTCCTAAGCCGCCTTCGATCCTTGAGTTCCACTCTTTTTTTCCTTTAAATGTGTGCCCCTCCTTTTGATGAAAAAGATCGTGGAAGAGCAATCACATCACTATTTGTTCCATTAGTTTGTTTCTATTTATATACTTTGATGTACGTTGAATATGAAATTTATTCTCTTTACAATGTGCGCTTTCACATTACAAGGTTCACATGGCTTGAATACAAACAATGGTATCTTCACAACCATAATACACTCACATAATCCTTTTCTAATGACCATTGAATCTTAAAATCCTCCTGAATCCTATCATGAGCCCATTAACACTTAAATAAACTCTAGCATGAACCCATTAGAATCTTTTGAGACCCTTCAAATGAACTCTATTGACATAAAATCATATGAACTTATGAAATCCTAGGGTTGTATACCCATGAATTTTGCATGTATAAATATAAAATACTCATTAATTGTGTAATTAGGGTAAACCCTAATATGAACATATGTTTTGCATCATTATTCATACCTGTAAACACTTTCAAAATAGTTAATTCTAATCAACACAACTGATTAATAGTGATATAAAAAGTTTGAGTTCACCAATAAAGTTGTTTTTCATTTTCTCTGGTCATCAATGGAAACTTATTCATAGAAAGCAATATCAATTTCTTTTGAAACTTATTCATGAATCAAATTCAAATAGTCTTTAGATATAAAAAAAATGCTTCTATCATTAGTACATCTTCAAATAGCAAAGAAAACTTTATAAAATTATGTAAACTTGAATTTAAACCTTTTCGTTCAATGCCTGAATTGGAAAACAGGTTTCAGAAGGAAACTATAGAAGTCATTCAAATAGTGTTCGTACTAACTCTTCTATTAACTGTGTTCATAAGTAAAGCATATGTTATATAGGCCTTCTATCCTCATCTCCTATCCATTTGTCATTAAGATACAAAAAAAAAAAAACTAACTCCCCTCTAGCATACATCCGCCTTATATAGCCCGCCTTTCAATTCAGAAGTGATTTCGAGACAACAACTGATTTATTTTTCTTTCATCTCATTTTTTTTATCATATTTTTTTTCCTTTTTGTCATTTTTCCTTTTTTTCATATACAGCAACCATTAATGTACTGCTTTCAAATTTTCTTCGCAACTTTTTTGATGAAGGGGAAAGCCTTAACCCCTAATCAGAGCAAATGATCTAGAGGTGAGCTAAAGCAGGAACTAGGATCTGTTTAGCTAAATGGGTCAGATTTAAGGAAGCTTACCTATATAAAACAAGTCTACTTCTACTAGGAGTTGCAAGTTAAGGGTTCCTTCAACTATTCATATGACAACCATAGATCTCTAATCCCTATCTTCTCTTCAAGCACATCCCTACTTCAGCGTAAATTCCACTTTTCATAATTTTAAGAGGTTTCTTAACCTATCTGGAGAATGTACAATTCTAATTATGCTAATGCATGAACTTTCATAATAAATTAAAACATAAATCAGGTTTAGAACTTTTTCACCTGGTCTATATTGACTCCATCTTTAGATCTCTTTAAGTTCATCAGAGCTTCTGGCATAACATCTCCAATTGCTTTGATCAATTCATCTTCAGGACATGTAAGCAATCATAAAGTAGAAACTACAAAACAAGTAATCTTCATTATCATTTAACTTTGCAAATATAACTTCATATATTCTATCAGATTCATCTTCATCATGTCACAGTTTTCATCATAAAAAATTCATAGTGGTTATAATTATCATAAATAATGCATTCTTAATTTTTAAAATAGGTTTTTCAACCTATGAGACAAAGTTCATAAATGTCAGAAAAAATCATAGTATAATATAACCATCATATTTGTTGTAAACAAAATCATTTTATTCAAAATATTCATCATTTCATTATAACAATGTTCTTCATAATTGTTCATCATAATAGATTTCTTCCTAGTTGTGAAAGAAAGAAAATCATAAGTTCATCAAAGCATAATATAAAACTTTATCATAAGCTAACATTTCCCAGCATAAAAACTTCATAAAACAAAGCAATTTAGGTATATGCTTCTCAACAACAGGCATATATACAGCAAGCAATAACAAACTTTGAAAAAATTTATCTTCAATAAAAAACTATTCTCTTAAATTCTTCTCCTTTTTCTTAACTTTAGATGAGTTTTTGATATTATTTTCAATCTTCCATATGCCTTCTTGTACCCATTTTTCCATCTTCTTGTCATGTTCTAATTGAACTTTAAGATTTTCATCTTCAGATGTTTGTACTATTCTTTTATCAGTTTTATTTTGATCACATTTATTGTCATTTTCTTTGACTTTAGGTTCTGTTTTATCCACATATATGTCTTCATTTCCATTAATTAATTGTTCATTTTCATCATCTTTTATCCTTACATCTTCTTTCTTAATCTTTTTCAATGTATCTTGATCCTTAGATATAGTTTGAATATCAATGTTACTCATAGATTTAGGTTTAAGAAGGTTTTGATCATTTTCCAAGCATTCACTTTTAGTCACATTCTTGTTCATAAAATGTAATTGACATACATTGTTTTTCTCATCATGACTCTTAAGTTGCCATTGTTTTAGAAGTTTGGTTTTAGGATTAAATTTTGTTTGGTCAAAATACTCTCTCATCCCTCCTCTACCTAAGTTTAATCTCAAAGGTAGTTGTGTTTGATAATCACTAATCTTATGGTCATTTGTAATGACTAAGTGAATTTGACATGCATTACTATAAGCAACACAATCATCATACCTATGACCTAGTTGGTCACACCAAAAACAACTTAAGTGATATACTTTCCTTTTCATAGCCCTATAGGTGAATCTCCTATACTCATCCATATGGGTTTCATTAGGCAACTTTGGAGATAAACTTTACATTTCATGTTCATTACACTTGCATTTACATTTAGGGAGTTCATTGACTTGTTTGGTCCAATCATCTATTTGGCTCTTTAACTTTTTAACAATTTCTTGTAAAATTCCACACATCACATTATTTGAATTAGAAAATGCACTTAACTTGTCAATTAACATAAATACTTCTTTAAATTTTGCTTGATTTGATGAATTTAGCTTATCCTCTAAATCTTTGAATTGTATTTCAAGTCCGGAATTTTCAGTCTTAATTAAACCCTCCATAGTAGAGTTCTTTTCATTTGTGTTCAAATTAATTGCTTTCTTTTTACCCATTGATATTTGAGAAAAAAAAGGTATTAGAGGATAGATCAATACCTACAATCTGAGGCGATGAAGAGGCTTAAAGAGTGACTGTGTATAGATTTATACATTTTCTAAGAGAATAAAAAGCTAATACATCAGTTGCTAATGGATGATTGTGCAAACGTTCCTGCTTCTAATGTCGATGAGAGGGGTGGCGAGACGAGGATAGCTACTTGCCACTCTTCGTGGAGGCGCTCAGTTCCCTAGGAAACAGCCCTCAACACCTACAAGAGTGCAAGGTTCCAACGACACAGCCACAGCTCCCACGGATGAAGAAGCTTCTGCAAATCAACCTGTCGATAAAATGTATGCACATGCAAGCCAAATTTAAAATTTATACATGAGCTGCAATGCCATTTGTTCACGTCGGGTTCAAATGTCGGAGCGAAAATAACGGATGGTGGATCAAGCCAACCGCTGCACTAACGGCGCACGCGGGGTGCTTGGAGCAAGCTCAGGTGCAATGGAGACACAAAGAAATATTTTGTAGCTTAATTTTTAAATCATATCAAGAACTTCTAGGAAACAAATCGTCCTCAGGTTTATCATAGCTTATGAATCATATGAAAAAAGGAGTGGACAGATTACTTTGATGTGCAATCTCAGGTTTGTATTCTATAGCTAAGTAGTATGAGATATTCCAAATCTTATGCGAAGCTTCATACATGTATTAGAAATACAAATTTCATGTATTGAATTCCAAACCTCGAAATTAATAGGTTCAAATCTTTATTAAGGAAGATTCAATAATTGTTGGTGTGAGCATCAATTCAATAGTCGAATGTAAATGCAAACAAATTACAAACTCAGTAAAAATGAAATAAGCAATCATTTGAATTACCTTTGCAAATTTATTTCATATATCAGCTCTACATAAAAACAATCTCATTGTCTGTTAAAGAAGCAGCCAAATAGCATTCAAAATTAACATCATTTTCTCTCAAGAACGTGGATTTGAGCTATTCTTTGCTAAGTTTATGTAGCGAATGTTCAGGACTGTTAAAGATATAAACTTTGCATAAATTGAAAACTTCATGAATTCATCTTCTGTGGTACGTGTTGAATGGCATAAATAGTTTATCAAGAGTGGAACAAGCGTTAAATCAAAGATCATTCGATGTTTCCGCAGGTCAAAAATACATTAATCATATTTTATAGTTTGCCCTCAAACAAAACAAGCGATCAAACAACAATAGCTCTGAGGCTGTCAGTTTATAGCTTTTAGTCCATCATCTAGTTTTTCTTCAACATTTTACACATCAACTGTTGAAACATGTAATAAAGCAAATGCTGATTAGAGTACGAATATAAAGTTTTCATTTTAATTAATAAATCAAATAGTGGCGTCTTCATTAAAACAATAAAAGATATCCTTCAATCCTTCAACGCTCAAACACAAGCGCTAGGTACGTATATAGAGATAATCTCATAATGGATATGAGATAACAGTCCACAAACAAAAGAAAGCGTTTGTATCATATTCATTAGCTATTGTATATAAAGTTTGTCCCATAGAATGAAGCTTTTGAGGAAACATAACTTCACCTGATCACAAATATAATTAGGCGCACAATCAAACTGTAGAGATTTTCATCAGAACTAAGTCGACATTGAAGAAAATACTAGAGAAATGATGCAGCCAAACTATGCGATTGCAGCCAAACTATGCGATAGTCAAATTTTAATGGATTGAGTGCAGCCGTCTGATGACTGAGAGTCCGAGCAGATGCATATTTAAAGACTCGTTACTTATGTGAGCAGAGGACACACATCTGCCTGGAGACAACTGCAATATTGCTTTAAGTACAAAGATAGCAAAAACAGACGTAAATTCAAAGAGCGGATTAGCGAATTGATGAGACAAATTAGTTATAGATTAGCACGCAAATAGGCGGACGGCAATACTCAGTGAGATGTGGAAGACAAGAACTAAAAGATGTGAGAATTATCTCTCAGCATTGCAACTCTGGCGTGCAGCTAGATTGATCTCTGATTTCATCCAATATTTGATATGCTTAAGCTCCATCGATCATCAGACCAGCTCCGATATTTCAGCAAATCTTTCCCTTCAACGTCATGTGTACCAACAAAATCTTCCGCGCCGGCAACAATTGATGTGCTCTCTTCAGGCCTCCATGATCAATCCTTTCGTAGCAAAACAGATATGCAGAACAGCCATTAAAGCCTATCGACCTTCAGCGCATCCCTTTTCCCTCGTTGTCCTTCAAGATTTCCGCCTAGATACTCGCACCGGCCTCCTTTCTTTACATGTCGCAAGCTGATGGTGTCACTACTAGCTAGGGAAGCCAATTAAAACTTCCAAAACCACGTCGGCCAGCCCCCCCTTTACAATGGGAAGCTATCCCCGTTAACTTGTCCCAAGCCGCCTTCGATCCTTGAGTTCCACTCTTTTTTTCCTTTAAATGCGTGCCCCTCCTTTTGATGAAAAAGATCGTGGAAAAGCAATCACATCACTATTTGTTCCATTAGTTTGTTTCTATTTATATACTTTGATATACGTTGAATATGAAATTTATTCTCTTTACAATGTGCGCTTTCACATTACAATGTTCACATGGCTTGAATAAAAACAATGGTATCGTCACAACCATAATACACTCACATAAGCCTTTCCTAATGACCATTGAATCTTAAAATCGTTCTGAATCCTATCATGAGCCCATTAACACTTAAATAAACTCTAGCATGAACCCATTAGAATCTTTTGAGACCCTTCAAATGAACCCTATTGACATAAAATCATATGAACTTATGAAATCCTAGGGTTGAATACCCATGAATTTTGCATGTATAAATATAAAATACTCATTAATTGTGTAATTAGGGTAAACCCTAATCTGAACATATGTTTTGCATCATTATTCATACCTGTAAACACTTTCAAAATAGTTAATTCTAATCAACACAACTGATTAATAGTGATATAAAAAGTTTGAGTTCACCAATAAAGTTGTTTTTCATTTTCTCTGGTCATCAATGGAAACTTATTCATAGAAAGCAATATCAATTTCTTTTGAAACTTATTCATGAATCAAATTCAAATAGTCTTTAGATATAAAAAAAATGCTTCTATCATTAGTACATCTTCAAATAGCAAAGAAAACTTTATAAAATTATGTAAACTTGAATTTAAACCTTTTCGTTCAATGCATGAATTGGAAAACAGGTTTCAGAAGGAAACTATAGAAGTCATTCAAATAGTGTTCGTACTAACTCTTCTATTAACTTTGTTCATAAGTAAAGCATATGTTATATAGGCCTTCTATCCTCATCTCCTATCCATTTGTCATTAAGATACCAAAAAAAAAAAAAAAAAAAAAACTAACTCCCCTCTAGCATACATCCGCCTTATATAGCCCGCCTTTCAATTCAGAAGTGATTTTGAGACCACAACTTATTTATTTTTCTTTCATCTCATTTTTTTTTATCATATTTTTTTTTCCTTTTTGTCATTTTTCCTTTTTTTCATATACAGCAACCATTAATGTACTGCTTTCAATTTTTCTTCGCAACTTTTTTGATGAAGGGGAAATGCTTAACCCCTAATCAGAGCAAAGGATCTAGAGGTAAGCTAAAGGTGGAACTAGGATTTGTTTAGCTAAATGGGTCAGACTTAACAAAGCTTACCTATATAAAACAAGTCTACTTCTAGTAGGAGTTGCAAGTTAAGGGTTCCTTCAACTATTAATATGACAGCCATAGATCTCTAATCTCTATCTTCTATTCAACCACATCCCTACTTCAGCGTAAATTCCACTTTTCATAATTTTAAGAGGTTTCTTAACCTATCTGGAGAACGTACAATTCTAATTATGCTAATGCATGAACTTTCATAATAAATTAAAACATAAATCAGGTTTAGAACTTTTTCACCTAGTCTATATTGACTCCATCTTTAGATCTCTTTAAGTTCACCAGAACTTTTGGCATAACATCTCCAATTGCTTTGATCAATTCATCTTCAGGACCTGTAAGCAATCATAAAGTAGAAATTACAAAACAAGTAATCTTCATTATCATTTAACTTTGCAAATATAACTTCATATATTCTATCAGATTCATCTTCATCATGTCACAGTTTTCATCATAAAAAATTCATAGTAGTTATAATTATCATAAATAATGCTTTCTTAATTTTTAAAATAGGTTTTTCAACCTATGAGACAAAGTTCATAAATGTCAGAAAAAATCATAGTATAATATAACCATCATATTTGTTGTAAACAAAATCATTTTATTCAAAATATTCATCATTTCATTATAACAATGTTCTTCATAATTGCTCATCATAATAGATTTCTTCCTAGTTGTGAAAGAAAGAAAATCATAAGTTCATCAAAGCATAATATAAAACTTTATCATAAGCTAACATTTCCCAGCATAAAAACTTCATAAAACAAAGCAATTTAGGTATATGCTTCTCAACAACAGGCATATATACAGCAAGCAATAACAAACTTTGAAAAAAATTATCTTCAATAAAAAACTATTCTCTTAAATTCTTCTCCTTTTTCTTAACTTTAGATGAGTTTTTTATATTATTTTCAATCTTCCATATGCCTTCTTGTACCCATTTTTCCATCTTCTTGTCATGTTCTAATTGAATTTTAAGATTTTCATCTTCAGATGTTTGTACTATTCTTTTATCAGTTTTATTTTGATCACATTTATCGTCATTTTCTTTGACTTTAGGTTCTGTTTTATCCACATATATGTCTTCATTTCCATTAATTAATTGTTCATTTTCATCATCTCTTATCCTTACATCTTCTTTCTTAATCTTTTTCAATGTATCTTGATCCTTAGATATAGTTTGAACATCAATGTTACTCATAGATTTAGGTTTAAGAAGGTTTTGATCATTTTCCAAGCATTCACTTTTAGTCACATTCTTGTTCATAGAATGTAATTGACATACATTGTTTTTCTCATCATGACTCTTAAGTTGCCATTGTATTAGAAGTTTGGTTTTAGGACTAAATGTTGTTTGGTCAAAATACTCTCTCATCCCTCCTCTACCTAAGTTTAATCTCAAAGGTAGTTGTGTTTGATAATCACTAATCTTATGGTCATTTGTAATGACTAAGTGAATTTGACATGCATTACTATAAGCAACACAATCCTCATACCTATGACCTAGTTGGTCACACCAAAAACAACTTAAGTGATATACTTTCCTTTTCATAGCCCTATAGGTGAATCTCCTATACTCATCCATATGGGTTTCATTAGGCAACTTTGGAGATAAACTTTGCATTTCATGTTCATTACACTTGCATTTACAGTTAGGGAGTTCATTGACTTGTTTGGTCAAATCATCTATTTGGCTCTTTAACTTTTTAACAATTTCTTGTAAAATTCCACACATCACATTATTTGAATTAGAAAATGCACTTAACTTGTCAATTAACTTAAATACTTCTTTAAATTTTGCTTGATTTGATGAATTTAGCTTATCCTCTAAATCTTTGAATTGTATTTCAAGTCCGAAATTTTCATTCTTAATTAAACCCTCCATAGTAGAGTTCTTTTCATTTGTGTTCAAATTAATTGCTTTCTTTTTACCCATTGATATTTGAGAAAAAAAAGGTATTAGAGGATAGATAAATACCTGCAATCTGAGTCGATGAAGAGGCTTAAAGAGTGACTGTGTATAGATTTATACAATTTCTAAGAGAATTAAAAGCTAATACATCAGTTGCTAATGGATGATTGTGCAAATGTTCCTGCTTCTAATGTCGATGAGAGGGGTGGCGAGATGAGGATAGCTATTTGCCACTCTTCGTGGAGGCGCTCAGTTCCCTAGGAAACAGCCCTCAACACCTACAAGAGTGCAAGGTTCCAACGACACAGCCACAACTCCCACGGATGAAGAAGCTTCTGCAAATCAACCTGTCGATAAAATGTATGCACATGCAAGCAAAATTTAAAATTTATACCTGAGCTGCAACGCCGTTTGTTCACGTCGGGTTCAAATGTCGGAGCGAAAATAACGGATGGTGGATCAAGCAAACCGCTGCACTAACGGCGCACGCGGGGTGCTTGGAGCAAGCTCAGGTGCAATGGAGACACAAAGAAATATTTTGTAGCTTAATTTTTAAATCATATCAAGAACTTCTAGGAAACAAACCGTCCTCAAGTTTATCATAGCTTATGAATCATAGGAAAAAAGGAGTGGATAGATTACTTTGATGTGCAATCTCAGGTTTGTATTCTATAGCTAAGTAGTATGAGATATTCCAAATCTTATGCGAAACTTCATACATGTATTAGAAATACAAATTTCATGTATTGAATTTCAAACCTCAAAATTAATAGGTTCAAATCTTTGTATTAAGGAAGATTCAATAATTGTTGGTGTGAGCATCAATTCAATAGTCCAATGTAAATGCAAACAAATTACAGACTCAGTAAAAATGAAATAAACAATCATTTGAATTACCTTTGCAAATTTATTTCATATATGAGCTCTACATAAAAACAATCTCATTGTCTCTTAAAGAAGCAGCCAAATAGCATTCAAAAATAACATCATTTTCTCTCAAGAACGTGGATTTGAGCTATTCTTTGCTAAGTTTATGTAGCGAATGTTTAGGACTGTGAAAGATATAAACTTCGCATAAATTGAAAACTTGATGAATTCATCTTCTGTGGTACGTGTTGAATGGCATAAATAGTTTATCAAGAGTGGAACAAGCGTTAAATCAAAGATCATTCGATGTTTGCGTAGGTCAAAAATACATTAATCATATTTTATAGTTTGCCCTCAAACAAAACAAGCGATCAAACAGCAATAGCTCTGAGGCTGTCAGTTTATAGCTTTTAGTCCATCATCTAGTTTTTCTATAACATTTTACACATCAACTATTGGAACATGTAATAAAGCAAATGCTGATAAGAGTACGAATATAAAGTTTTGATTTTAATTAATAAATCAAACAGTGGCATCTTCATTAAAACAATAAAAGATATCCTTCAATCTTTCAACGCTCAAACACAAGCGCTAGGTACGTATATAGAGATAATCTCATAATGGATATGAGATAACAGTCGTCAAACAAAAGAAAGCGTTCGTATCATATTCATTAGCTATTATATATAAAGTTTGTCCCATAGAATGAAGCTTTTGAGGAAACATAACTTCACCTGATCACAAATATAATTAGGCGCACAATCAAACTGTAGAGATTTTCATCAGAACTAAGTCGACATTGAATACAATACTAGAGAAATGATGCAGCAAAACTATGCGATAGTCAAATTTTAATGGATTGAGTGCAGCCATCTGATGCGTGAGAGTCCGAGCAGATGCATATTTAAAGACTCGTTACTTATGTGAGCAGAGGACACACATCTGCCTGGAGACAACTGCAATATTGCTTTAAGTACAAAGATAGCAAAAACAGACGTAAATTCAAAGAGCGGATTAGTGAATTGATGAGACAAATTAGTTATAGATTAGCACGCAAATAGGCGGACGGCAATACTCAGTGAGATGTGGAAGACAAGAACTAAAAGATGTGAGAATTATCTTTCAGCATTGCAACTCTGGCGTGCAGTTAGATTGATCTCTGATTTCATCCAATCTTTGATATGCTTAAGCTCCATCGATCATCACACCAACTCCGATATTTGAGCAAATCTTTCCCTTCAACGTCATGTGTACCAACAAAATCTTCCGCGCCGGCAACAATTGATGTGCTCTCTTCAGGCCTCCATGATCAATCCTTTCGTAGCAAAACAGATATGCAGAACAGCCATTAAAGCCTATCGACCATCAGCGTAGCCCTTTTCCCTCGTTGTCCTTCAGGATTTCCGCCTGGATATTCGCACCGGCCTCCTTTCTTTACATGTCGCAAGCTGATGGTGTCGCTACTAGCCAGGGAAGCGAATTGAAACTTCCAGAACCACGTCGGCCAGCCCCCCCTTTCCAATGGGAAGCTATCCCCGTTAGCTTGTCCTAGGCCGCCTTCGATCCTTCAGTTCCACTCTTTTTTTCCTTTAAATGCGTGCCCCTCCTTTTGATGAAAAAGATCGTGGAAAAGCAATCACATCACTATTTGTTCCATTAGTTTGTTTCTATTTATATACTTTGATATACGTTGAATATGAAATTTATTCTCTTTACAATGTGCGCTTTCACATTACAGGCTTCACATGGCTTCAATACAAACAATGGTATCTTCACAACCATAATACACTCACATAAGCCTTTCCTAATGACCATTGAATCTTAAAATCCTTCTGAATCCTATCATGAGCCCATTAACACTTAAATAAACTCTAGCATGAACCCATTAGAATCTTTTGAGACCCTTCAAATGAACTCTATTGACATAAAATCATATGAACTTATGAAATCCTAGGGTTGAATACCCATGAATTTTGCATGTATAAATATAAAATATTCATTAATTGTGTAATTAGGGTAAACCCTAATATGAACATATGTTTTGCATCATTATTCATACCTGTAAACACTTTCAAAATAGTTAATTCTAATCAACACAACTGATTAATAGTGATATAAGAAGTTTGAGTTCACCAATAAAGTTGTTTTTCATTTTCTATGGTCATCAATGGAAACTTATTCATAGAAAGCAATATCAATTTCTTTTGAAACTTATTCATGAATCAAATTCAAATAGTCTTTAGATATAAAAAAAATGCTTCTATAATTAGTACATCTTCAAATAGAAAAGAAAACTTTATAAAACTATGTAAACTTAAATTTAAACCTTTTCGTTCAATGCATGAATTGGAAAACAGCTTTCAGAAGGAAACTATAGAAGTCATTCAAATAGTGTTCATACTAACTCTTCTATTAACTGTGTTCATAAGTAAAGCATATGTTATATAGGCCTTCTATCCTCATCTCCTATCCATTTTTCATTAAGATACAAAAAAAAAAAAAACTAACTCCCCTCTAGCATACATCCGCCTTATATAGCCCGCCTTTCAATTGAGAAGTGATTTCGAGACCACAACTGATTTATTTTTCTTCATTTTTTTTTATCATATTTTTTTTCCTTTTTGTCATTTTTCCTGTTTTTCATATACAACAACCATTAATGTACTGCTCTCAATTTTTCTTCACAACTTTTTTGATGAAGGGGAAAGGCTTAACCCCTAATCAGAGCAAAGGATCTAGAGGTAAGCTAAACAAGGAACTAGGATCCGTTGAGCTAAATGGGTCAGATTTAAGGAAGTTTACCTATATAAAACAAGTCTACTTCTACTAGGAGTTGCAAGTTAAGGGTTCCTTCAACTATTCATATGACAGCCATAGATCCCTAATCCCTATCTTCTCTTCAAGCACATCCCTACTTCAGCATAAATTCCACTTTTCATAATTTTAAGAGGTTTCTTAACCTATCTGGAGAATGTACAATTCTAATTATGCTAATGCATGAACTTTCATAATAAATTAAAACATAAATCAGGTTAAGAACTTTTTCACCTGGTCTATATTGACTCCATCTTTAGATCTCTTTAAGTTCATCAGAACTTTTGGCATAACATCTCCAATTGCTTTGATCAATTCATCTTCAGGACCTGTAAGCAATTATAAAGTAGAAACTAGAAAACAGTAATCTTCATTATCATTTAACTTTGCAAATATAACTTCATATATTCTATCAGATTCATCTTCATCATGTCATAGTTTTCATCATAAAAAAGTCATAGTGGTTATAATTATCATAAATAATGCATTCTTAATTTCTAAAATAGGTTTTTCAACATATGAGACAAAGTTCATAAATGTCAGAAAAAATCATAGTATAATATAACCATCATATTTGTTGTAAACAAAATCATTTTATTCAAAATATTCATCATTTCATTATAACAATGTTCTTCATAATTGTTCATCATAATAGATTTCTTCCTAGTTGTGAAAGAAAGAAAATCATAAGTTCATCAAAGCATAATATAAAACTTTATCATAAGCTAACATTTCCCAGCATAGAAACTTCATAAAACAAAGCAATTTAGGTATATGCTTCTCAACAACAGGCATATATACATCAAGCAATAACAAACTTTGAAAAAATTTATCTTCAATAAAAAACTATTCTCTTAAATTCTTCTCCTTTTTCTTAACTTTAGATGAGTTTTTTATATTATTTTCAATCTTCCATATGCCTTCTTGTACCCATTTTTCCATCTTCTTGTCATGTTCTAATTGAATTTTAAGATTTTCATCTTCAGATGTTTGTACTATTCTTTTATCAGTTTTATTTTGATCACATTTATTGTCATTTTCTTTGACTTTAGGTTCTGTTTTATCCACATATATGTCTTCATTTCCATTAATTAATTGTTCATTTTCATCATCTTTTATCCTTACATCTTCTTTCTTAATCTTTTTCAATGTATCTTGATCCTTAGATATAGTTTGAATATCAATGTTACTCATAGATTTAGGTTTAAGAAGGTTTTGATCATTTTCCAAGCATTCACTTTTAGTCACATTCTTGTTCATAGAATGTAATTGACATACATTGCTTTTCTCATCATGACTCTTAAGTTGCCATTGTTTTAGAAGTTTGGTTCTAGGACTAAATTTTGTTTGGTCAAAATACTCTCTCATCCCTCGTCTACCTAAGTTTAATCTCAAAGGTAGTTGTGTTTGATAATCACTAATCTTATGGTCATTTGTAATGACTAAGTGAATTTGACATGCATTACTATAAGCAACACAATCCTCATACCTATGACCTAGTTGGTCACACCAAAAACAACTTAAGTGATATACTTTCCTTTTCATAGCCCTATAGGTGAATCTCCTATACTCATCCATATGGGTTTCATTAGGCAACTTTGGAGATAAACTTTGCATTTCATGTTCATTACACTTGCAGTTACATTTAGGGAGTTCATTGACTTGTTTGGTCAAATCATCTATTTGGCTCTTTAACTTTTTAACAATTTCTTGTAAAATTCCACACATCACATTATTTGAATTAGAAAATGCACTTAACTTGTCAATTAACATAAATACTTCTTTAAATTTTGCTTGATTTGATGAATTTAGCTTATCCTCTAAATCTTTGAATTGTATTTCAAGTCCGAAATTTTCATTCTTAATTAAACCCTCCATAGTAGAGTTCTTTTCATTTGTGTTCAAATTAATTGCTTTCTTTTTATCCATTGATATTTGAGAAAAAAAGGTATTAGAGGATAGATCAATACCTGCAATCTGAGTCGATGAAGAGGCTTAAAGAGTGACTGTGTATAGATTTATACAATTTCTAAGAGAATAAAAAGCTAATACATCAGTTGCTAATGGATGATTGTGCAAACGTTCCTGCTTCTAATGTCGATGAGACGGGTGGCGAGACGAGGATATCTACTTGCCACTCTTCGTGGAGGCGCTCAGTTCCCTAGGAAACAGCCCTCAACACCTACAAGAGTGCAAGGTTCCAACGACACAGCCACAACTTCCACGGATGAAGAAGCTTCTGCAAATCAACCTGTCGATAAAATGTATGCACATGCAAGCAAAATTTAAAATTTATACCTGAGCTGCAACGCCGTTTGTTCACGTCGGGTTCAAATGTCGGATGGAAAATAACGGATGGTGGATAAAGCCAACCGCTGCACTAACGGCGCACGTGGGGTGCTTGGAGCAAGCTCAGGTGCAATGGAGACACAAAGAAATATTTTGTAGCTTAATTTTTTAATCATATCAAGAACATCTAGGAAACAAATCGTCCTCAGGTTTATCATACCTTATGAATCATAGGAAAAAAGGAGTGGACAGATTACTTTGATGTGCAATCTCAGGTTTGTATTCTATAGCTAAGTAGTATGAGATATTCCAAATCTTATGCGAAACTTCATACATGTATTAGAAATACAAATTTCATGTATTGAATTCCAAACCTCAAAATTAATGGGTTCAAATATTTGTATTAAGGAAGATTCAATAATTGTTGGTGTGAGCATCAATTCAATAGTCCAATGTAAATGCAAACAAATTACAAACTCAATAAAAATGAAATAAGCAATCATTTGAATTACCTTTGCAAATTTATTTCATATATCAGCTCTACATAGAAACAATTTCATTGTCTCTTAAAGAAGAAGCCAAGTAGCATTCAAAAATAACATCATTTTCTCTCAAGAACGTGGATTTGAGCTATTCTTTGCTAAGTTTATGTAGCGAATCTTTAGGACTCTGAAAGATATAAACTTCGCATAAATTGAAAACTTCATGAATTCATCTTCTGTGGTACGTGTTGAATGGCATAAATAGTTTATCAAGAGTGGAACAAGCGTTAAATCAAAGATCATTCGATGTTTCCGCAGGTCAAAAATACATTAATCATATTTTATAGTTTGCCCTCAAACAAAACAAGCGATCAAACAGCAATAGCTCTGAGGCTCTCAGTTTATAGCTTTTAGTCCATCACCTAGTTTTTCTTCAACATTTTACACATCAACTGTTGAAACATGTAATATAGCAAATGCTGATTAGAGTACGAATATAAAGTTTTCATTTAAATTAATAAATCAAACAATAGCGTCTTCATTAAAACAATAAAAGATATCCTTCAATCCTTCAACGCTCAAACACAAGCGCTAGGTACGTATATAGAGATAATCTCATAATGGATATGAGATAACAGTCGTCAAACAAAAGAAAGCGTTCGTATCATATTCATTAGCTATTATATATAAAGTTTGTCCCATAGAATGAAGCTTTTGAGGAAACATAACTTCACCTGATCACAAATATAATTAGGCGCACAATCAAACTGTAGAGATTTTCATCAGAACTAAGTTGACATTGAAGAGAATACTAGAGAAATGATGCAGCAAAACTATGCGATAGTCAAATTCTAATGGATTGAGTGCAGCCGTCTCATGCCTGAGAGTCTGAGCAGATGCACATTTAAAGACTCGTTACTTATGTGAGCAGAGGACACACATCTGCCTGGAGACAACTGCAATATTGCTTTAAGTACAAAGATAGCAAAAACAGACGTAAATTCAAAGAGCAGATTAGCGAATTGATGAGACAAATTAGTTATAGATTAGCACGCAAATAGGCAGACTGCAATACTCAGTGAGATGTGGAAGACAAGAACTAAAAGATGTGAGAATTATCTTTCAGCATTGCAACTCTGGCGTGCAGTTAGATTGATCTCTGATTTCATCCAATCTTTGATATGCTTAAGCTCCATCGATCATCAAACTAGCTCTGATATTTCAGCAAATCTTTCCCTTCAACGTCATGTGTACCAACAAAATCTTCCGCGCCGGCAACAATTGATGTGCTCTCTTCAGGCCTCCATGATCAATCCTTTCGTAGCAAAACAGATATGCAGAACAGCCATTAAAGCCTATCGACTATCAGCGCAGCCCTTTTCCCTCGTTGTCCTTCAGGATTTCCGCTTGGATATTCGCACCGGCCTCCTTTCTTTACATGTCGCAAGCTGATGGTGTCGCTACTAGCCAGGGAAGCCAATTGAAGCTTCAAGAACCATGTCGGCCAGCCCCCCTTTCCAATGGGAAGCTATCCCTGTTAACTTGTCCTAGGCCGCCTTCGATCCTTCAGTTCCACTCTTTTTTTCCTTTAAATGCGTGCCCCTCCTTTTGATGAAAAAGATCGTGGAAAAGCAATCACATCACTATTTGTTCCATTAGTTTGTTTCTATTTATATACTTTGATATACGTTGAATATGAAATTTATTCTCTTTACAATGTGCGCTTTCAAATTACAAGGTTCACATGGTTTCAATACAAACAATGGTATCTTCACAACCATAATACACTCACATAAGCCTTTCCTAATGACCATTGAATCTTAAAATCCTTCTGAATCCTATCATGAGCCCATTAACACTTAAATAAACTCTAGCATGAACCCATTAGAATCTTTTGAGACCCTTCAAATGAACCCTATTGACATAAAATCATATGAACTTATGAAATCCTAGGGTTGAATACCCATGAACTTTGCATGTATAAATATAAAATACTCATTAATTGTGTAATTAGGGTAAACCCTAATATGAGCATATGTTTTGCATCATTATTCATACCTGTAAACACTTTCAAAATAGTTAATTCTAATCAACACAACTGATTAATAGTGATATAAAAAGTTTGAGCTCACCAATAAAGTTGTTTTTCATTTTCTCTGGTCATCAATGGAAACTTATTCATAGAAAGCAATATCAATTTCTTTTGAAACTTATTCATGAATCAAATTCAAATAGTCTTTAGATATAATAAAAATGCTTCTATCATTAGTACATCTTCAAATAGCAAAGAAAACTTTATAAAATTATGTAAACTTGAATTTAAAACTTTTCGTTCAATGCATGAATTGGAAAACAGGTTTCAGAAGGAAACTATAGAAGTCATTCAAATAGTGTTCGTACTAACTCCTCTATTAACTGTGTTCATGAGTAAAGCATATGTTATATAGGCCTTCTATCCTCATCTCCTATCCATTTGTCATTAAGATACAAAAAAAAAAAAAACTAACTCCCCTCTAGCATACATCCGCCTTATATAGCCCGCCTTTCAATTCAGAAGTGATTTCGAGACCACAACTGATTTATTTTTCTTTCATCTCATTTTTTTTATCATATTTTTTTTCCTTTTTGTCATTTTTTCTTTTTCTCATATACAGCAACCATTAATGTA
This sequence comes from Ceratopteris richardii, assembly GCA_020310875.1. Classification (NCBI taxonomy): domain Eukaryota; kingdom Viridiplantae; phylum Streptophyta; class Polypodiopsida; order Polypodiales; family Pteridaceae; genus Ceratopteris; species Ceratopteris richardii. The sequence goes on from CM035414.1 coordinate 156,452,162, forward strand.
CTGCTTTCAATTTTTCTTTGCAACTTTTTTGATGAAGGGGAAAGGCTTAACCCCTAATCAGAGCAAAGGATCTAGTGGTAAGCCAAAGCAGGAACTAGGATCTGTTTAGCTAAATGGGTCAGATTTAAGGAAGCTTACCTATATAAAACAAGTCTAGTTCTACTAGGAGTTGCAAGTTAAGGGTTCCTTCAACTATTCATATGACAGCCATAGATCTCTAATCCCTATCTTCTCTTCAAGCACATCCCTACTTCAGCGTAAATTCCACTTTTCATAATTTTAAGAGGTTTCTTAACCTATCTGGAGAATGTACAATTCTAATTATGCTAATGCATGAACTTTCATAATAAATTAAAACATCTCTTTAAGTTCATCAGAACTTTTGGCATAACATCTCCAATTGCTTTGATTAATTCATCTTCAGGACCTGTAAGCAATCATAAAGTAGAAACTAGAAAACAAGTAATCTTCATTATCATTTAACTTTGCAAATATAACTTCATATATTCTATCAGATTCATCTTCATCATGTCATAGTTTTCATCATAAAAAATTCATAGTGGTTATAATTATCATAAATAATGCATTCTTAATTTTTAAAATAGGTTTTTCAACCTATGAGACAAAGTTCATAAATGTCAGAAAAAAAAATAGTATAATATAACCATCATATTTGTTGTAAAAAAAATCATTTTATTCAAAATATTCATCATTTCATTATAACAATGTTCTTCATAATTGTTCATCATAATAGATTTCTTCCTAGTTGTCAAAGAAAGAAAATCATAAGTTCATCAAAGCATAATATAAAACTTTATCATAAGCTAACATTTCCCAGCATAAAAACTTCATAAAACAAAGCAATTTAGGTATATGCTTCTCAACAACAGGCATATATATAGCAAGCAATAATAAACTTTGAAAAAAATTATCTTCAATAAAAAACTATTCTCTTAAATTCTTCTCCATTTTCTTAAGTTTAGATGAGTTTCTGATATTATTTTCAATCTTCCATATGCCTTCTTGTACCCATTTTTCCATCTTCTTGTCATGTTCTAATTGAATTTTAAGATTTTCATCTTCAGATGTTTGTACTATTCTTTTATCAGTTTTATTTTGATCACATTTATTGTCATTTTCTTTGACTTTAGGTTCTGTTTTATCCACATATATGTCTTCATTTCCATTAATTAATTGTTCATTTTCATCATCTTTTATCCTTACATCTTCTTTCTTAATCTTTTTCAATGTATCTTGATCCTTAGATATATTTTGAATATCAATGTTACTGATAGATTTAGGTTTAAGAAGGTTTTGATCATTTTCCAAGCATTCACTTTTAGTCACATTTTTGTTCATAGAATGTAATTGACATACATTGCTTTTCTCATCATAAACCTTAAGTTGCCATTGTTTTAGAAGTTTTGTTTTAGGACTAAATTTTTTTTGGTCAAAATACTCTCTCATCCCTCCTCTACCTAAGTTTAATCTCAAAGGTAGTTGTGTTTGATAATCACTAATCTTATGGTCATTTGTAATGACTAAGTGAATTTGACATGCATTACTATAAGCAACACAATCCTCATACCTATGACCTAGTTGGTCACACCAAAAACCACTTAAGTGATATACTTTCCTTTTCATAGCCCTATAGGTGAATCTCCTATACTCATCCATATGCGTTTCATTAGGCAACTTTGGAGACAAAATTTGCATTTCATGTTCATTACACTTGCATTTACATTTAGGGAGTTCATTGACTTGTTTGGTCAAATCATCTATTTGGCTCTTTAACTTTTTAACAATTTCTTGTAAAATTCCCCACATCAGATTATTTGAATTAGAAAATGCACTTAACTTGTCAATTAACATAAATACTTCTTTAAATTTTGCTTGATTTGATGAATTTAGCTTATCCTCTAAATCTTTGAATTGTATTTCAAGTCCGAAATTTTCATTCTTAATTAAACCCTCCATAGTAGAGTTCTTTTCATTTGTGTTCAAATTAATTGCTTTCTTTTTACCCATTGATATTTGAGAAAAAAAAGGTATTAGAGGATAGATCAATACCTGCAATCTGAGTCGATGAAGAGGCTTAAAGAGTGACTGTGTATAGATTTATACAATTTCTAAGAGAACTAAAAGGTAATACATCAGTTGCTAATGGATGATTGTGCAAACATTCGTGCTTCTAATGTCGATGGGAGGGGTGGCGAGACGAGGATAGCTACTTGCCACTCTTTGTGGAGGCGCTCAGTTCCCTAGGAAACGGCCCTCAACACCTACAAGAGTGAAAGGTTCCAACAACACAGCCACAGCTCCCACGGATGAAGAAGCTTCTGCAAATCAACCTGTCGATAAAATGTATGCACATGCAAGAAAAATTTAAAATTTATACCAGAGCTCCAACGCCGTTTGTTCACGTCGGGTTCAAATGTCGGAGCGAAAATAACGGATGGTGGATCAAGCCAACCGCTGCACTAACGGTGCACGCGGAGTGCTTGGAGCAAGCTCAGGTGCAATGGAGACGCAAAGAAATATTTTGTAGCTTAATTTTTTAAACATATCAAGAACTTCTAGGAAACAAATCGTCCTCAGGTTTATCATAGCTTATGAATCATAGGAAAAAAGGAGTGCACAGATTACTTTGATGTGCAATCTCAGGTTTGTATTCTATAGGTAAGTAGTATGAGATATTCCAAATCTTATGCGAAACTTCATACATGTATTAGAAATACAAATTTCATGTATTGAATTCCAAACCTCAAAATTAATAGGTTCAAATCTTTGTATTAAGGAAGATTCAATAATTGTTGGTGTGAGCATCAATTCAATAGTCCAATGTAAATGCAAACAAATTACAAACTCAGTAAAAATGAAATAAGCAATCATTTGAATTACCTTTGCAAATTTATTTCATATATCAGCTCTACATAAAAACAATCTCATTGTCTCTTAAAGAAGCAGCCAAATAGCATTCAAAAATAACATCATTTTCTCTCAAGAACGTGGATTTGAGCTATTCTTTGCCAAGTTTATGTAGCGAATGTTTAGGACTGTTAAAGATATAAACTTCGCATAAATTGAAAACTTCATGAATTCATCTTCTGTGGTACGTATTGAATGACATAAATAGTTTATCAAGAGTGGAACAAGCGTTAAATCAAAGATCATTCGATGTTTTCGCAGGTCAAAAATACATTAATCATATTTTATAGTTTGCCCTCAAACAAAACAAGCGATCAAACAGCAATAGCTCTGAGGCTGTCAGTTTATAGCTTTTAGTCCATCATCTAGTTTTTCTTCAACATTTTACACATCAACTGTTGAAACATGTAATAAAGCAAATGCTGATTAGAGTACGAATATAAAGTTTTCATTTTAATTAATAAATCAAACAGTGGCGTCTTCATTAAAACAATAAAAGATATCCTTCAATCCTTCAACGCTCAAACACAAGCGCTAGGTACGTATATAGAGATAATCTCATAATGGATATGAGATAACAGTTGTCAAACAAAAGAAAGCGTTCGTATCATATTCATTAGCTATTATATATAAAGTTTGTCCCATAGAATGAAGCTTTTGAGGAAACATAACTTCACCTGATCACAAATATAATTAGGCGCACAATCAAACTGTAGAGATTTTCATCAGAACTAAGTCGACATTGAAGAGAATACTAGAGAAATGATGCAGCAAAACTATGCGATAGTCAAATTTTAATGGATTGAGTGCAGCCGTCTGATGCCTGAGAGTTCGAGCAGATGCATATTTAAAGACTCGTTACTTATGTGAGCAGAGGACACACATCTGCCTGGAGACAACTGCAATATTGCTTTAAGTACAAAGATAGCAAAAACAGACGTAAATTCAAAGAGCGGATTAGCGAATTGATGAGACAAATTAGTTATACATTAGCACGCAAATAGGCGGACGGCAATACTGAGTCAGATGTGGAAGACAAGAACTAAAAGATGTGAGAATTATCTTTCAGCATTGCAACTCTGGCGTGCAGCTAGATTGATCTCTGATTTCATATAATCTTTGATATGCTTAAGCTCCATCGATCATCAGACCAGCTCCGATATTTCAGCAAATCTTTCCCTTCAACGTCATGTGTACCAACAAAATCTTCCGCGCCGGCAACAATTGATGTGCTCTCTTCAGGCCTCCATGATCAATCCTTTCGTAGCAAAACAGATATGCAGAACAGCCATTAAAGCCTATCGACCATCAGCGCAGCCCTTTTCCCTCGTTGTCCTTCAGGATTTCCGCCTGGATATTCGCATCGGCCTCCTTTCTTTACATGTCGCAAGCTGATGGTGTCGCTACTAGCCAGGGAAGCCAATTGAAACTTCCAGAACCACGTCGGCCAGCCCCCCCTTTCCAATGGGAAGCTATCCCCGTTAACTTGTCCTAGGCCGCCTTCGATCCTTCAGTTCCACTCTTTTTTTCCTTTAAATGTGTGCCCCTCCTTTTGATGAAAAAGATCGTGGAAAAGCAATCACATCACTATTTGTTCCATTAGTTTGTTTCTATTTATATACTTTGATATACGTTGAATATGAAATTTATTCTCTTTACAATGTGCGCTTTCACATTACAAGGTTCACATGGCTTCAATACAAACAATGGTATCTTCACAACCATAATACACTCACATAAGCCTTTCCTAATGACCATTGAATCTTAAAATCCTTCTGAATCCTATCATGAGCCCATTAACACTTAAATAAACTCTAGCATGAACCCATTAGAATCTTTTGAGACCCTTCAAACAAGCATACTTAATGCCTATGCATAACATAATATCATTAAGATACAATGAACCTAAGCTAAACTACTTTCACACACACATACATACATAAACAAATACATATATTCTTATATAAATATTCATGCATACACATATTTAAATACATATAATTTCTCATAAATACATATTCTTTGTCATAATTAAATAATAAAGTCATAAAACTCTATTATAAATTTATTAAATACTGTTTATATTAATCTATAAAATAACCATATATTAAGTAAACATAAAGTTTTTAATAAAAAACATAATATAAAAAATAAAATAAAATAAAATATAACTCTCTCTCTCTTTCTCTCTCTCTCTTTCTCTCTCTCTCTCTCTCTCTCTTTCTCTCTCTGCTGCGCCGCTGGCAGAGGAGAAAGGGACGAGAGGGAAGATAGGAAGAGAGAAAAAATAAAACAAATAAAAAATAATATATATATATATATATATATATATATATATATATATATATATATATATATATATATATATATATATATATATATATATATATATATATATATATATAATCTAAACTTAATACTCTCTCTCTCTTTCTCTCTCTCTCTGCTGCGTACGCAGCGCTGCTGCGCTATCAGAGCGAAAACAACGGCTGGTGGATCAAGTCAACCGCTGCACTAACAGCGCACGCGGTGTGCTTGGAGCAGGCTCAGGTGCAATGGAGACACAAAGAAATATTTTGTAGCTTAATTTTTAAGTCATATCAAGAACTTCTAGGAAACAAATCGTCTTTAGGTTTATCATAGCTTATGAATCATATAGGAAAAAAGGAGTGCAAAGATTACTTTGATGTGCAATCTCAGGTTTGTATTCTATAGCTAAGTATTATGAGATAAATAAAGTTTGTCCCATAGAATGAAGCTTTTGAGGAAACATAACTTCACCTGATCACAAATATAATTAGGCGTGCAATCAAACTGTAGAGATTTTCATCAGAACTAAGTCGACATTGAAGAGAATACTAGAGAAATGATGCAGCAAAACTATGCGATAGTCAAATTTTAATGGATTGAGTGCAGCCGTCTGATGCCTGAGAGTCCGAGCAGATGCATATTTAAAGACTCGTTACTTATGTGAGCAGAGGACACACATCTGCTTGGAGACAACTGCAATATTGCTTTAAGTACAAAGATAGCAAAAACAGACGTAAATTCAAAGAGCGGATTAGCGAATTGAACAGTCAAATTAGTTATAGATTAGCACGCATAATAACTCTTAACCGCAAATAAGCGGACGGCAATACTTAGTGAGATGTGGAAGACAAGAACTAAAAGATGTGAGAATTATCTTTCAGCATTGCAACTCTGGCGTGCAGCTAGATTGATCTCTGATTTCATCCAATCTTTGATATGCTTAAGCTCCATCGATCATAAGACCAGCTCCGATATTTCAGCAAATCTTTCCCTTCAACGTCATGCGTACCAACAAAATCTTCCGCGCCGGCAACAATTGATGTGCTCTCTTCATGCCTCCATGATCAATCCTTTCGTAGCAAAACAGATATGCAGAACAGCCATTAAAGCCTATCGACCATCAGCGCAGCCCTTTTCCCTCGTTGTCCTTCAGAATTTCCGCCTGGATATTCGCACCGGCCTCCTTTCTTTACATGTCGCAAGCTGATGGTGTCGTTACTAGCTAGGGAAGCCAATTGGATCTTCTAGAACCACGTCGGCCAGCCCCCCCTTTCCAATGCGGAGCTATCCCCGTTAACTTGTCCTAGGCCGCCTTCGATCCTTCACTTCCACTCTTTTTTTCCTTTAAATGCGTGTCCCTCCTTTTGATGAAAAAGATCGTGGAAAAGCAATCACATCACTATTTGTTCCATTAGTTTGTTTCTATTTATATACTTTGATATACGTTGAATATGAAATTTATTCTCTTTACAACGTTCGCTTTCACATTACAAGGTTCACATGGCTTGAATACAAACAATGGTATCTTCACAACCATAATACACTCACATAAGCCTTTCCTAATGACCATTGAATCTTAAAATCCTTCTGAATCGTATCATGAGCCCATTAACACTTAAATAAACTCTAGCATGAACCCATTAGAATCTTTTGAGACCCTTCAAATGAACCCTATTGATATAAAATCATATGAACTTATGAAATCCTAGGGTTGAATACCCATGAATTTTGCATGTATAAATATAAAATACTCATTAATTGTGTAATTAGGGTAAACCCTAATATGAACATATGTTTTGCATCATTATTCATATCTGTAAACACTTTCAAAATAGTTAATTCTAATCAACACAACTGATTAACAGTGATATAAAAAGTTTGAGCTCACCAATAAAGTTCTGATTTATTTTTCTTTCATCTCATTTTTTTTTATCATATTTTTTTTCCTTTTTGTCATTTTTCCTTTTTTTCATATAGAACAACCATTAATGTACTGCTTTCAATTTTTCTTCGCAACTTTTTTGATGAAGGGGAAAGGCTTAACCCCTAATCAGAGCAAAGGATCTAGAGGTAAGCTAAAGCAGGAACTAGGATCTGTTTAGCTAAATGGGTCAGATTTAAGGAAGCTTACCTATATAAAACAAGTCTACTTCTACTAGGAGTTGCAAGTTAAGGGTTCCTTCAACTATTCATATGACAGCCATAGATCTCTAATCCCTATCTTCTCTTCAAGCACATCCCTACTTCAACGTAAATTCCACTTTTCATAATTTTAAGAGGTCTCTTAACCTATTTGGAGAATGTACAATTCTAATTATGCTAATGCATGAACTTTCATAATAAATTAAAACATAAATCAGGTTTAGAACTTTTTTACCTGTTCTATATTGACTCCATCTTTAGATGTCTTTAAGTTCATCAGAACTTTTGGCATAACATCTCCAATTGCTTTGATCAATTCATCTTCAGGACCTGTAAGCAATCATAAAGTAGAAACTACAAAACAAGTAATCCTCATTATCATTTAACTTTGCAAATATAACTTCATATATTCTATTAGATTCATCTTCATCATGTCACAGTTTTCATCATAAAACATTCATAGTGGTTATAATTATCATAAATAATGCATTCTTAATTTTTAAATTAGGTTTTTCCACCTATAAGACAAAGTTCATAAATGTCAGAAAAAATCATAGTATAATATAACCATCATATTTGTTGTAAACAAAATCATTTTATTCAAAATATTCATCATTTCATTATAACAATGTTCTTCATAATTGTTCATCATAATAGATTTCTTCCTAGTTGTGAAAGAAAGAAATCCATAAGTTCATCAAAGCATAATATAAAACTTTATCATAAGCTAACATTTCCCAACATAAAAACTTCATAAAACAAAGCAATTTAGGTATATGCTTCTCAACAACAGGCATATATACAGCAAGCAATAACAAACTTTGAAAAAAATTATCTTCAATAAAAAACTATTCTCTTAAATTCTTCTCCTTTTCTTAACTTTAGATGAGTTTTTGATATTTTTTTCAATCTTCCATATGCCTTCTTATACCCATTTTTCCATCTTCTTGTCATGTTCTAATTGAATTTTAAGTTTTTCATCTTCAGATGTTTGTACTTTTCTTTTATCAGTTTTATTTTGATTACATTTATTGTCATTTTCTTTGACTTTAGGTTCTATTTTATCCACATATATGTCTTCATTTCCATTAATTAATTGTTCATTTTCATCATCTTTTATCCTTACATCTTCTTTCTTAATCTTTTTCAATGTATCTTGATCCTTAGATATAGTTTGAATATCAATGTTACTCATAGATTTAGGTTTAAGAAGGTTTTGATCATTTTCCAAGCATTCACTTTGAGTCACATTCTTGTTCATAGAATGTAATTGACATACATTGCTTTTCTCATCATGACTCTTAAGTTGCCATTGTTTTAGAAGTTTGGTTTTAGGACTAAATTTTGTTTGGTCAAAATACTCTCTCATCCCTCCTCTACCTAAGTTTAATCTCAAAGGTAGTTGTGTTTGATAATCACTAATCTTATGGTCATTTGTAATGACTAAGTGAATTTGACATGCATTACTATAAGCAACACAATCCTCATACCTATGACTTAGTTGGTCACACCAAAAACAACTTAAGTGATATACTTTCCTTTTCATAGCCCTATAGGTGAATCTCCTATACTCATCCATATGGGTTTCATTAGGAAACTTTGGAGATAAACTTTACATTTCATGTTCATTACACTTGCATTTACATTTAGGGAGTTCATTGACTTGTTTGGTCAAATCATCTATTTGGTTCTTTAACTTTTTAACAATTTCTTGTAAAATTCCACACATCACATTATTTGAATTAGAAAATGCACTTAACTTGTCAATTAACATAAATACTTCTTTAAATTTTGCTTGATTTGATGAATTTAGCTTATCCTTTAAATCTTTGAATTGTATTTCAAGTCCAAAATTTTCATTCTTAATTAAACCCTCCATAGTAGAGTTCTTTTCATTTGTAATCATATTAATTGCTTTCTTTTTATCCATTGATATTTGAGAAAAAAAGGTAATAGAGGATAGATCAATACCTGCAATCTGAGTCGATGAAGAGGCTTAAAGAGTGACTGTGTATAGATTTATACAATTTCTAAGAGAATAAAAAGCTAATACATCAGTTGCTAATGGATGATTGTGCAAACGTTCCTGCTTCTAATGTCGATGAGAGGGGTGGCGAGACGAGGATAGCTACTTGCCACTCTTCGTGGAGGCGCTCAGTTCCCTAGGAAATAGCCCTCAACACCTACAAGAGTGCAAGGTTCCAACGACATAGCCACAGCTCCCACGGATGAAGAAGCTTCTGCAAATCAACCTGTCGATAAAATGTATGCACATGCAAGCAAAATTTAAAATTTATACTTGAGCTGCAACGCCGTTTGTTCACGTCGGGTTCAAATGTCAGAGCGAAAATAACGGATGGTGGATCAAGCCAACCGCTGCACTAACGGCGCACGCGGGGTGCTTGGAGCAAGCTCAGGTGCAATGGAGACACAAAGAAATATTTTGTAGCTTAATTTTTAAATCATATCAAGAACTTCTAGGAAGCAACTCGTCCTCAGGTTTATCATAGCTTATGAATCATAGGAAAAAAGGAGTGGACAGATTACTTTGATGTGCAATCTCACGTTTGTATTCTATAGCTAAGTAGTATGAGATATTCCAAATCTTATGCGAAACTTCATACATGTATTGGAAATACAAATTTCATGTATTGAATTCCAAATCTCAAAATTCATAGGTTCAAATATTTGTATTAAGGAAGATTCAATAATTTTTGGTGTGAGCATCAATTCAATAGTCCAATGTAAATGCAAACAAATTACAAACTCAGTAAAAATGAAATAAGCAATCATTTGAATTACCTTTGCAAATTTATTTCATATATCAGCTCTACATAAAAACAATCTCATTGTCTCTTAAAGAAGCAGCCAAATAGCATTAAAAAATAACATCATTTTCTCTCAAGAACGTGGATTTGAGCTTTTCTTTGCTAAGTTTATGTAGCGAATGTTTAGGACTGTGAAAGATATAAACTTCGCATAAATTGAAAACTTCATGAATTCATCTTCTATGGTACATGTTGAATGGCATAAATAGTTTATCAAGAGTGGAGCAAGCGTTAAATCAAAGATCATTCGATGTTTTCGCAGGTCAAAAATACATTAATCATATTTTATAGTTTGCCCTCAAACAAAACAAGCGATCAAATAGCAATAGCTCTGAGGCTGTCAGTTTATAGCTTTTAGTCCATCATCTAGTTTTACTTCAACATTTTACACATCAACTGTTGAAACATGTAATAAAGCAAATGCTGATTAGAGTACGAATATAAAGTTTTCATTTTAATTAATAAATCAAACAGTGGCGTCTTCATTAAAACAATAAAAGATATCCTTCAATCCTTCAACGCTCAAACACAAGCGCTAGGTACGTATATAGAGATAATCTCATAATGGATATGAGATAACAGTCGTCAAACAAAAGAAAGCGTTCGTATCATATTCATTAGCTATTATATATAAAGTTTGTCCCATAGAATGAAGCTTTTGAGGAAACATAACTTCACCTGATCACAAATATAATTAGGCGCACAATCAAACTGTAGAGATTTTCATCAGAACTAAGTCGACGCTGAAGAGAATACTAGAGAAATGATGCAGCAAAACTATGCGATAGTCAAATTTTAATGGATTGAGTGCAGCCGTCTGATGCCTGAGAGTCCGAGCAGATGCATATTTAAAGACTCGTTACTTATGTGAGCAGAGGACACACATATGCCTGGAGCCAACTGCAATATTGCTTTAAGTACAAAGATAGCAAAAACAGACGTAAATTCAAAGAGCGGATTAGCGAATTGATGAGACAAATTAGTTATAGATTAGCACGCAAATAGGCGGACGGCAATACTCAGTGAGATGTGGAAGACAAGAACTAAAAGATGTGAGAATTATCTTTCAGCATTGCAACTCTGGCGTGCAGCTAGATTGATCTCTGATTTCATCCAATCTTTGATGTGCTTAAGCTCCATCGATCATCAGACCAGCTCCGATATTTCAGCAAATCTTTCCCTTCAACGTCATGTGTACCAACAAAATCTTCCGCGCCGGCAACAATTGATGTGCTCTCTTCTGGCCTCCATGATCAATCCTTTCGTAGCAAAACAGATATGCAGAACAGCCATTAAAGCCTATCGACCATCAGCGTAGCCCTTTTCCCTCGTTGTCCTTCAGGATTTCCACCTGGATATTCGCACCAGCCTCCTTTCTTTACATGTCGCAAACTGATGGTGTCGCTACTAGCCAGGGAATCCAATTGAAACTTCGAGAACCACGTCGGCCAGCCCCCCCTTTCCAATGGGAAGCTATCCTCGTTAACTTGTCCTAGGCTGCCTTCGATCCTTCAGTTCCACTCTTTTTTTCCTTTAAATGCCTGTTCATCAATGGAAACTTATACATAGAAAGCAATATCAATTTCTTTTGAAACTTATTCATGAATCAAATTCAAATAGTCTTTAGATATAAAAAAAATGCTTCTATCATTAGTACATCTTCAAATAGCAAAGAAAACTTTATAAAATTATGTAAACTTGAATTTAAACCTTTTCGTTCAATGCATGAATTGGAAAACAGGTTTCAGAAGGAAACTATAGAAGTCATTCAAATAGTGTTCGTACTAACTCTTCTATTAACTGTGTTCATAAGTAAAGCATATGTTATATAGGCCTTCTATCCTCATCTCCTATCCATTTGTCATTAAGATACAGAAAAAACAAAAAAAAAAACTAACTCCCCTCTAGCATACATCCGCCTTATATAGCCCGCCTTTCAATTGAGAAGTGACTTCGAGACCACAACTGATTTATTTTTCTTTCATCTCATTTTTTTTATCATATTTTTTTTCCTTTTTGTCATTTTTCCTTTTTTTCATATACAGCAACCATTAATGTACTGCTTTCAATTTTTCTTCGCAACTTTTTTGATGAAGGGGAAAGGCTTAACCCCTAATCAGAGCAAAGGATCTAGAGGTAAGCTAAAGAAGGAACTAGGATCTGTTTAGCTAAAAGGGTCAGATTCAAGGAAGCTTACCTATATAAAACAAGTCTACTTCTACTAGGAGTTCAAGTTAAGGGTTCCTTCAACTATTCATATGACAGCCATAGATCTCTAATCCCTATCTTCTCTTCAAGCACATCCCTACTTCAGCGTAAATTCCACTTTTCATAATTTTAAGAGGTTTCTTAACCTATCTGGAGAATGTACAATTCTAATTATGCTAATGCATGAACTTTCATAATAAATTAAAACATAAATCAGGTTAAGAACTTTTTCACCTGGTCTATATTGACTCCATCTTTAGATCTCTTTAAGTTCATCAGAACTTTTGGCATAACATCTCCAATTGCTTTGATCAATTCATCTTTAGGACCTGTAAGCAATCATAAAGTAGAAACTACAAAACAAGTAATCTTCATTATCATTTAACTTTGCAAATATAACTTCATATATTCTATCAGATTCATCTTCATCATGTCACAGTTTTCATCATAAAAAAATCATAGTGGTTATAATTATCATAAATAATGCATTCTTAATTTTTAAAATAGGTTTTTCAACGTATGAGACAAAGTTCATAAATGTCAGAAAAAATCATAGTATAATATAACCATCATATTTGTTGTAAACAAAATCATTTTATTCAAAATATTCATCATTTCATTATAACAATGTTCTTCATAATTGTTCATCATAATAGATTTCTTCCTAGTTGTGAAAGAAAGAAAATCATAAGTTCATCAAAGCATAATATAAAACTTTATCATAAGCTAGCATTTCCTAGCATAGAAACTTCATAAAACAAAGCAATTTAGGTATATGCTTCTCAACAACAGGCATATATACAGCAAGCAATAACAAACTTTGAAAAAATTTATCTTCAATAAAAAACTATTCTCTTAAATTCTTCTCCTTTTTCTTAACTTTAGATGAGTTTTTGATATTATTTTCAATCTTCCATATGCCTTCTTGTACCCATTTTTCCATCTTCTTGTCATGTTCTAATTGAATTTTAAGATTTTTATCTTCAGATGTTTGTACTATTCTTTATCAGTTTTATTTTGATCACATTTATTGTCATTTTCTTTGACTTTAGGTTCTGTTTTATCCACATATATGTCTTCATTTCCATTAATTAATTGTTCATTTTCATCATCTTTTATCCTTACATCTTCTTTCTTAATCTTTTTCAATGTATCTTGATCCTTAGATATAGTTTGAATATCAATGTTACTCATAGATTTAGGTTTAAGAAGGTTTTGATCATTTTCCAAGCATTCACTTTTAGTCACATTCTTGTTCATAGAATGTAATTGACATACCTTTGCTTTTCTCATCATGACTCTTAAGTTGCCATTGTTTTAGAAGTTTGGTTTTAGGATTAAATTTTGTTTGGTCAAAATACTCTCTCATCCCTCCTCTACCTAAGTTTAATCTCAAAGGTAGTTGTGTTTGATAATCACTAATCTTATGGTCATTTGTAATGACTAAGTGAATTTGACATGCATTACTATAAGCAACACAATCCTCATACCTATGACCTAGTTGGTCACACGAAAAACAACTTAAGTGATATACTTTCCTTTTCATAGCCCTATAGGTGAATCTCCTATTCTCATCCATATGGGTTTCATTAGGCAACTTTGGAGATAAACTTTTCATTTCATGTTCATTACACTTGCATTTACATTTAGGGAGTTCATTGACTTGTTTGGTCAAATCATCTATTTGGCTCTTTAACTTTTTAACAATTTCTTGTAAAATTCCACACATCACATTATTTGAAATAGAAAATGCACTTAACTTGTCAATTAACATAAATACTTCTTTAAATTTTGCTTGATTTGATGAATTTAGCTTATCCTCTAAATCTTTGAATTGTATTTCAAGTCCGAAATTTTCATTCTTAATTAAACCCTCCATAGTAGAGTTCTTTTCATTTGTGTTCAAATTAATTGCTTTCTTTTTATCCATTGATATTTGAGAAAAAAAAGGTATTAGAGGATAGATCAATACCTGCAATCTGAGTGGATGAAGAGGCTTAAAGAGTGACTGTGTATAGATTTATACAATTTCTAAGAGAATAAAAAGCTAATACATCAGTTGCAAATGGATGATTGTGCAAATGTTCCTACTTCTAATGTTGATGAGAGGGGTGGCGAGACGAGGATAGCTACTTGCCACTCTTCGTGGAGGCGCTCAGTTCCCTAGGAAACAGCCCTCAACACCTACAAGAGTGCAAGGTTCCAACGACACAACCACAGTTCCCACGGATGAAGAAGCTTCTACAAATCAACCTGTCGATAAAATGTATGCACATGCAAGCAAAATTTAAAATTTATACCTGAGCTGCAACGCCGTTTGTTCACGTCGGGTTCAAATGTCGGAGCGAAAATAACGGATGGTGGATCAAGCCAACCGCTGCACTAACGGCGCACGCGGGATGCTTGGAGCAAGTTCAGGTGCAATGGAGACACAAAGAAATATTTTGTAGCTTAATTTTTAAATCATATCAAGAACTTCTAGGAAACAAATCGTCCTCAGGTTTATCATAGCTTATGAATCATAGGAAAAAAGGAGTGAACAGATTACTTTGATGTGCAATCTCAGGTTTGTATTCTATAGCTAAGTAGTATGAGATATTCCAAATCTTATGCGGAACTTCATACATGTATTAGAAATACAAATTTCATGTATTGAATTCCAAACCTCAAAATTAATAGGTTCAAATCTTTGTATTAAGGAAGATTCAATAATTGTTGGTGTGAGCATCAATTCAATAGTCCAATGTAAATGCAAACAAATTACAAACTCAATAGAAATGAAATAAGCAATCATTTGAATTACCTTTGCAAATTTATTTCATATATGAGCTCTACATAAAAACAATCTCATTGTCTCTTAAAGAAGCAGCCAAATAGCATTCAAAAATAACATCATTTTCTCTCAAGAACGTGGATTTGAGCTATTCTTTGCTAAGTTCATGAATTCATCTTCTGTGGTACGTGTTGAATGGCATAAATAGTTTATCAAGAGTGGAACAAGCGTTAAATCAAAGATCATTCGATGTTTCCGTAGGTCAAAAATACATTAATCATATTTTATAGTTTGCCCTCAAACAAAACAAGGGATCAAACAGCAATAGCTCTGAGGCTGTCAGTTTATATCTTTTAGTCCATCATCTAGTTTTTCTTCAACATTTTACACATCAACTGTTGAAACATGTAATAAAGCAAATGCTGATTAGAGTACGAATATAAAGTTTTCATTTTAATTAATAAATCAAACAGTGGCGTCTTCATTAAAACAATAAAAGATATCCTTCAATCCTTCAACGCTCAAACACAAGCGCTAGGTACGTATATAGAGATAATCTCATAATGGATATGAGATAACAGTCGTCAAACAAAAGAAAGCGTTCGTATCATATTCATTAGCTATTATATATAAAGTTTGTCCCATAGAATGAAGCTTTTGAGGAAACATAACTTCACCTGATCACAAATATAATTAGGCGCACAATCAAACTGTAGAGATTTTCATCAGAACCAAGTCGACATTGAACAGAATACTAGAGAAATGATGCAGCAAAACTATGCGATAGTCAAATTTTAATGGATTGAGTGCAGCTGTCTGATGCCTGAGAGTCCGAGCAGATGCATAGTTAAAGACTCGTTACTTATGTGAGCAGAGGACACACATCTGCCTGGAGACAACTGCAATATTGCTTTAAGTACAAAGATAGCAAAAACAGACGTAAATTCAAAGAGTGGATTAGCGAATTGATGAGACAAATTAGTTATAGATTAGCACGCAAATAGGCGGACGGCAATACTCAGTGAGATGTGGAAGACAAGAACTAAAAGATGTGAGAATTATCTTTCAGCATTGCAACTCTGGCGTGCAGGTAGATTGATCTCTGATTTCATCCAATCTTTGATATGCTTAAGCTCCATCGATCATCAGACCAGCTCCGATATTTCAGCAAATCTTTCCCTTCAACGTCATGTGTACCAACAAAATCTTCCGCGCCGGCAACAATTGATGTGCTCTCTTCAGGCCTCCATGATCAATCCTTTCGTAGCAAAACAGATATGCAGAACAGCCATTAAAGCCTATCGACCATCAGCGCAGCCTTTTTCCCTCGTTGTCCTTCAAGATTTCCACTTACATATTCGCACCGGCCTCCTTTCTTTACATGTCGCAAGCTGATGGTGTCGCTACTAGCCAGGGAAGCCAATTGAAACTTCCAGAACCACGTCGGCCAGCCCCCCCATTCCAATGGGAAGCTATCCCCGTTAACTTGTCCTAGGCCGCCTTCGATCCTTCAGTTCCACTCTTTTTTTCCTTTAAATGCGTGCCCCTCCTTTTGATGAAAAAGATCGTGGAAAAGCAATCACATCACTATTTGTTCCATTAGTTTGTTTCTATTTATATACTTTGATATACGTTGAATATGAAATTTATTCTCTTTACAATGTGCGCTTTCACATTACAAGGTTCACATGGCTTGAATACAAACAATGGAATCTTCACAACCATAATACACTCACATAAGCCTTTCCTAATGACCATTGAATCTTAAAATCCTTCTGAATCCTATCATGAGCCCATTAACAATTAAATAAACTCTAGCATGAACCCATTAGAATCTTTTGAGACCCTTCAGATGAACCCTATTGACATAAAATCATATGAACTTATGAAATCCTAGGGTTGAATACCCATGAATTTTGCATGTATAAATATAAAATACTCATTAATTGTGTAATTATGGTAAACCCTAATATGAACATATGTTCTGCATCATTATTCATACCTGTAAACACTTTCAAAATAGTTAATTCTAATCAACACAACTGATTAATAGTGATATAAAAAGTTTGAGTTCACCAATAAAGTTGTTTTTCATTTTCTCTGGTCATCAATGGAAACTTATTCATAGAAAGAAATATCAATTTCTTTTGAAACTTATTCATGAATCAAATTCAAATAGTCTTTAGATATAAAAAAAATGCTTCTATCATTAGTACATCTTCAAATAGTAAAGAAAACTTTATAAAATTATGTAAACTTGAATTTAAACCTTTTCGTTCAATGCATGAATTGGAAAACAGGTTTCAGAAGGAAACTATAGAAGTCATTCAAATAGTGTTTGTACTAACTCTTCTATTAATTGTGTTCATAAGTAAAGCATATGTTATATAGGCCTTCTATCCTCATCTCCTATCCATTTGTCATTAAGATACAAAAAAAGAAAAAAAAAACTAACTCCCCTCTAGCATACATCCGCCTTATATAGCCCGCCTTTCAATTCAAAAGTGATTTCGAGACCACAACTGATTTATTTCTCTTTCATCTCATTTTTTTTTATCATATTTTTTTTCCTTTTTGTCATTTTTCCTTTTTTTCATATACAGCAACCATTAATGTACTGCTTTCAAATTTTCTTCGCAACTTTTTTGATGAAGGGGAAAGGCTTAACCCCTAATCAGAGCAAAGGATCTAGAGGTAAGCTAAAGCAGGAACTAGGATTTGTTTAGCTAAATGGGTCAGATTTAAGGAAGGTTACCGATATAAAACAAGTCTACTTATACTATGAGTTGCAAGTTAAGGGTTCCTTCAACTATTCATATGACAGCCATAGATCTCTAATCCCTATCTTCTCTTCAAGCACATCCCTACTTCAGCGTAAATTCCACTTTTCATAATTTTAAGAGGTTTCTTAACCTATCTGGAGAATGTACAGTTCTAATTATGCTAATGCATGAAATTTCATAATAAATTAAAACATAAATCAGGTTTAGAACTTTTTCACCTGGTCTATATTGACTCCATCTTTAGATCTCTTTAAGTTCATCAGAACTTTTGGCATAACATCTCCAATTGCTTTGATCAATTCATCTTCAAGACCTGTAAGCAATCATAACGTAGAAACTACAAAACAAGTAATCTTCATTATCATTTAACTTTGCAAATATAACTTCATATATTCTATCAGATTCATCTTCATCATGTCACAGTTTTCATCATAAAAAATTCATAGTGGTTATAATTATCATAAATAATGCATTCTTAATTTTTAAAATAGGTTTTTCAACCTATGAGACAAAGTTCATAAATGTCACAAAAAAATCATAGTATAATATAACCATCATATTTGTTGTAAACAAAATCATTTCATTCAAAATATTCATCATTTCATTGTAACAATGTTCTTCATAATTGTTCATCATAATAGATTTCTTCCTAGTTGTGAAAGAAAGAAAATCATAAGTTCATCAAAGCATAATATAAAACTTTATCATAAGCTAACATTTCCCAGCATAAAAACTTCATAAAACAAAGCAATTTAGGTATATGCTTCTCAACAACAGGCATATATACAGCAAGCAATAACAAACTTTGAAAAAATTTATCTTCAATAAAAAAACTATTCTCCTAAATTCTTCTCCTTTTTCTTAACTTTAGATGAGTTTTTGATATTATTTTCAATCTTCCATATGCCTTCTTGTACCCATTTTTCCATCTTCTTGTCATGTTCTAATTGAATTTTAAGATTTTCATCTTCAGATGTTTGTACTATTCTTTTATCAGTTTTATTTTGATCACATTTATTGTCATTTTCTTTGACTTTAGGTTCTGTTTTATCCACATATATGTCTTCATTTCCATTAATTAATTGTTCATTTTCATCATCTTTTATCCTTACATCTTCTTGCTTAATCTTCTTCAATGTAACTTGATCCTTAGATATAGTTTGAATATCAATGTTACTCATAGATTTAGGTTTAAGAAGGTTTTGATCATTTTCCAAGCATTCACTTTTAGTCACATTCTTGTTCATAGAATGTAATTGACATACATTGCTTTTCTCATCATGACTCTTAAGTTGCCATTGTTTTAGAAGTTTGGTTTTAGGACTAAATTTTGTTTCGTCAAAACACTGTCTTATCCCTCCTCTATCTAACTTTAATCTCAAAGGTAGTTGTGTTTGATAATCACTAATCTTATGGTCATTTGTAATGACTAAGTGAATTGGACGTGCATTACTATAAGCAACACAATCCTCATACCTATGACCTAGTTGGTCACACCAAAAACAACTTAAGGGATATACTTTCCTTTTCATAGCCCTATAGGTGAATCTCCTATACTCATCCATATGGGTTTCATTAGGAAACTTTGGAGATAAACTTTGCATTTCATGTTCATTACACTTGCATTTACATTTAGGGAGTTCATTGACTTGTTTGGTCAAATCATCTATTTGGCTCTTTAACTTTTTAACAATTTCTTGTAAAATTCCACACATCACATTATTTGAATTAGAAAATGCACTTAACTTGTCAATTAACCTAAATACTTCTTTAAATTTTGCTTGATTTGATGAATTTAGCTTATCCTCTAAACCTTTGAATTGTATTTCAAGTCCGAAATTTTCATTCTTAATTAAACCCTCCATAGTAGAGTTCTTTTCATTTGTGTTCAAATTAATTGCTTTCTTTTTACCCATTGATATTTGAGAAAAAAAAGGTATTAGAGGATAGATCAATACCTGCAATCTGAGTCGATGAAGAGGCTTAAAGAGTGATTGTGTATAGATTTATACAATTTCTAAGAGAATAAAAAGCTAATACATCAGTTGCTAATACATCAAGCCAACCGCTGCACTAACGGCGCACGCGGGGTGCTTGGAGCAAGCTCAGGTGCAATGGAGACACAAAGAAATATTTTGTAGCTTAATTTTTAAATCATATCAAGAACTTCTAGGAAACAAATCGTCCTCAGGTTTATCATAGCTTATGAATCATAGGAAAAAAGGAGTGGACAGATTACTTTGATGTGCAATCTCAGGTTTGTATTCTATAGCTAAGTAGTATGAGATATTCCAAATCTTATGCGAAACTTCATACATGTATTAGAAATACAAATTTCATGTATTGAATTCCAAACCTCAAAATTAATAGGTTCAAATCTTTGTATTAAGGAAGATTCAATAATTGTTGGTGTGAGCATCAATTCAATAGTCCAATGTAAATGCAAACAAATTACAAACTCAGTAAAAATGAAATAAGCAATCATTTGAATTACCTTTGCAAATTTATTTCATATATCAGCTCTACCTAAAAACAATCCCATTGTCTCTTAAAGAAGCAGCCAAATAGCATTCAAAAATCACATCATTTTCTCTCAAGAACGTGGATTTGAGCTATTCTATGCTAAGTTTATGTAGCGAATGTTTAGGACTGTTAAAGATATAAACTTCGCATAAATTGAAAACTTCATGAATTCATCTTCTGTGGTACGTGTTGAATGGCATAAATAGTTTATCAAGAGTGGAACAAGCGTTAAATCAAAGATCATTCGATGTTTCCGAAGGTAAAAAATACATTAATCATATTTTATAGTTTGTTTCTTCTTCTCAAACAAAACAAGCGATCATATTTTATAGTTTGTTTCTTCTTCTCTGAGGCTATCAGTTTATAGCTTTTAGTCCATCATCTAGTTTTTCTTCAACACTTTACACATCAACTGTTGAAACATGTATTAAAGCAAATGCTGATTAGAGTACGAATATAAAGTTTTCATTTTAATTAATAAATCAAACAGTGGCATCTTCATTAAAACAATAAAATATATCCTTCAATCCTTCAACGCTCAAACACAAGCGCTAGGTACGTATATAGAGATAATATCATAATGGATATGAGATAACAGTCATCAAACAAAAGAAAGCGTTCGTATCATATTCACTAGCTATTATATATAAAGTTTGTCCCATAGAATGAAGCTTTTGAGGAAACATAACTTCACCTGATCACAAATATAATTAGGCGCACAATCAAACTGTAGAGATTTTCATCAGAATTAAGTCGACATTGAAGAGAATACTAGAGAAATGATGCAGCAAAACTATGCGATAGTCAAATTTTAATGGATTGAGTGCAGCCGTCTGATGCCTGAGAGTCCGAGCAGATGCATATTTAAAGACTCGTTACTTATGTGAGCAGAGGACACACATCTGCCTGGAGACAACTGCAATATTGCTTTAAGTACAAAGATAGCAAAAACAGACGTAAATTCAAAGAGCGGATTAGCGAATTGATCAGACAAATTAGTTATAGATTAGCACGCATAATAACTCTTAATCACAAATAGGCGGACGGCAATACTCAGTGAGATGTGGAAGACAAGAGCTAAAAGATGTGAGAATTATCTTTCAGCATTGCAACTCTGGCGTGCAGCTAGATTGATCTCTGATTTCATCCAATCTTTGATATGCTTAAGCTCCATCGATCATCAGACCAGCTCCGATATTTCAGCAAATCTTTCCCTTCAACATCATGTGTACCAACAAAATCTTCCGCGCCGGCAACAATTGATGTGCTCTCTTCAGGCCTCCATGATCAATCCTTTCGCAGCAAAACAGATATGCACAACAGCCATTAAAGCCTATCGACCATCAGCACAGCCCTTTTTCCCCGTTGTCCTTCAGGATTTCCGCCTAGATATCCGCATCGGCCTCCTTTCTTTACATGTCGCAAGCTGATGGTGTCGCTACTAGCCAGAGAAGCCAATTGAAACTTCCAGAACAATGTCGGCCAGCCCCCCCTTTCCAATGGGAAGCTATCCCCGTTAACTTGTCCTAGGCCGCCTTCGATCCTTCAGTTCCACTCTTTTTTTCCTTTAAATGCGTGCCCCTCCTTTTGATGAAAAAGATCGTGGAAAAGCAATCACATCACTATTTGGTTCCATTAGTTTGTTTCTATTTATATACTTTGATATACGTTGAATATGAAATTTATTCTCTTTACAATGTGCGCTTTCACATTACAAGGTTCACATGGCTTGAATACAAACAATGGTATCTTCACAATCATAATACACTCACATAAGCCTTTCCTAATGACCATTGAATCTTAAAATCCTTCTGAATCCTATCATGAGCCCATTAACACTTAAATAAACTCTAGCATGAACCCATTAGAATCTTTTGAGACCCTTCAAATGAACCCTATTGACATAAAATCATATGAACTTATGAAATCCTAGGGTTGAATACCCATGAATTTTGCATGTATAAATATAAAATACTCATTAATTGTGTAATTAGGGTAAACCCTAATATGAACATATGCTCTGCATCATTATTCATACCTGTAAACACTTTCAAAATAGTTAATTCTAATCAACACAACTGATTAACAGTGATATAAAAGGTTTGAGTTCACCAATAAAGTTGTTTTTCATTTTCTCTCGTCATCAACGGAAAGGTTGAAAACTTTCCGACAGCGCCACCAGCAAAGAAGGGAGGGAAAGAGAGGGAGAAAAAACATTTTTTAATAAAGAGGGGGGAAAGGGAGAAAGAAACAATAAAAGAGAATATCAATAAAGAAAGGAGGAAAAAGAAAAGGAAGAAGAAAGAAATGAACGACAAAAGATCTCTGCATATCTTGAATTTCAAAAAAAAAAGAAATTGCTTTCAATGAATTGAAGGAGAAAAGCAAGAGAGATGGCCTTCTCTCTCCTCCTGTCAGAGAACTGTCATAGAACTATGTGCAAAATTTGACTATAGTCTAGAGCAAAAAGTAAGTACCTGAAAATCACATGAACTTATGAGTACGTACTCCCCTCTTAATAGATGAGAGTAGCCCACCATACCCCACATTTTCCCTTAGATAACTAATCCATACTACCTAAATCAACTTCTCTTCAACTCCACATCACTCCAACAAGAAAAATAGGCGTGGGATTTTCTCCTAGTTCTTTTTCTCAAAAATACTCACAACCATACAATTAAATATTTGTTGGACCATAACTTTAGACTTAAATACAACCTTTCACTTCTTTTTTATTCATTTAAATACTTTAGAATAAATACAAAACTTTAGAATAAAATCCATCAATAAATTTTTTTATTATCATTTCACATTTTGAAGGTTCAAAAGAGTAAAATGTGAAAGGAAGACTGAAGGAAGACACATAAAGGTTATCAAAAGGATGAGAAGGAGCAACATTCGAAGCCAAGGTACATTCATTCCTTATAAGGATTAAAGATTTGAGACTACAGCTTGGTCTATGAGAATGGAAGCCCATCTTATGAGTAAAGATCTGATGGGATACATAATAGGAGAGGAAGAAAAGCCAGAGTTTAAAGATCCTAGTGTTCCAACTAGGGAGGAGCTTGCAGATATAAAGATTTGGATGAAGAAGGATGCTCAAGCAAGGAGCTTAATCTACATGGAAGTAAATGATTATTTGCTTCCTCATATTAGAGGACTTGAAAGTGCAAGTAACATTTGTAATGCTTTGGAAGAGCATTTTCAGAATACAACTAAATCAAGGAAAGCTTCATTATGGGCAGAATTTACTACATTAAAAAAGAAGGCTTCACAATCAATATCTGATTATGTGAAAAGGATGAAAGATATTGCTGATTCTTTAGGTGCAGATGCTGAAGATATTGAAGAAGATAAGTTGGTGTTAAATGCTTAAAACGCGAGTCTAACTGTCAGAAACACATCTAAGCACCTAAGTGGGTTCTTGGGAGTGGTAGGGGTCTGTTTGACAGAGGCCCTTTACTTAGTTCCCAAATACAACCACTTCAAATACAGAGATATACTGAAACTCTAGTAAGATTCTGTTATACTCAGACAATCACAATTCACCTCTTAGCTCGGCCATCATGTAATGAATACACTAAAATACTACAATGATAAACTTACTGAAGATATGAGAGACAAGGGTAAGGGTTCAATCTTTACGAGATAGGTACCGCAATCCGCTCATCGTCCGAAACACAGAGAACTAAATCGTTCAATTACACCGCACTAAAGACCACTTATGCAACTCAAGATCCCTTACTGCAACTTTAACCCTTACCATATGATGACAGATTTCAACACTGAAGACAACACTATACTTTGCAGTGTTAGCGCACTATCACAATTCTACAGACCTCACCCAACAATTTGGTAGGAGATTCCAAGAACTAGTACTAACCCAATACGCGCTCTTAGCACACGATTGCAACAAGGATTTGCAGACGATTCACTTGAGATAACAGTTCGATGAGTTATTGTATGATGAATAACACTCACAACCACAACAAAGATCAAGAGATAACAGACACAGACAACAGATACAGACAAGGAGATAACGGATTACTCAGAAAAACTCAGAAGTTTTACAAACAAAGTTACAGTAACGCTCAGACAATCACCCAGACGAACAGTCTGGTGATTCCATGACTTGTCATCCCTGAGCATCTCTTTACATTGCTTTATATAAGAAATTACAACTGTTGTGTAACCAATTTTCGCGTGTGCGAACACAAGATTTAGTTTTACATTTGCCAATATGGCGGCCGACTAACACTGGCACGCACGGTGGACTCGAACCCACAGGTTATACAAAATTATTGCTCGTCTACTATTCCTTCTAAGTACATATTTCTAGCTAATCTAAAGGTGCGGGCGATCTTTTTCTTTAGAGTTTCTAACATCTGTTTAAGGGTTTCCGGCTCTACTAGCTGTGCATCTACTCTAACAGAAATTAATGCTATCACTTCGGTGAGAAAAATCTCTGTTTGTGTTTGCAGAAAAGCTTCCTGCAGGTAGAACTCATTGGGCAGGGCTGCATCTCTTGAAACCTTCATTTCTGAAACTTGCTTCTACATATTGATTACCCGTTCTTTCTGATTGCTTAATTGATTTTCTCTTCTTTCAATTTCTTGGTTTTGATACTGTATCGTTGTGGAGTAGGCATCTCTTTCTCGTCGAAGTTGTGCGATTTCTTTTTGTGCTTGAGCTTCTTTTGCCAAATAGTGTTTCAACATTCTGTTGACATCTGTTAGAGCCTCGTTTGTTCTATGGAGTTCTTCTTCTGTCAATTTAGCCTCCCTCTACTGTTCTTGGCTTTTCTTTACTTCTTCGTCTAAATGCGTTCTAGTTTCTTCTAGTAGATTGCCTAATGCCATTGTTGCATCTTCCTTATCCTTGAGTAGTTGATTCAGTTTACTTATTTTTGCATCGGCAACAAGCAGTAATTCCTCCTTTTCTTTTGCTAGTGCCAGGGCTTCATCTCGCTGAGTTGTAATTTGTTCGTGTTCTTGAATTCTGGTCTGTAGTTGCTGTAATTGTTCATGAAGCGCGTGATTTTCAGTCTTTACCGCCTGTAGTTCCTCCTGGAGGGGAGTGATATTTGCCTCCACTACTTCCAATTTGTGTTGAAAATCTTCTCGAACATTGTCTGTGATTTGCTTCAATTGTTGCGGTAGTTGTCTTGATAAATCTATTAGCAGCTGACCCATAGATTCCAATTGGGAAAATATTGGAATGGAGGGTGGTGGAAGAGGGGGACGAGGTTGGGAAGACAATGCAATAACCAGTTGCTGTGAGTTCGGTGGAGAGTAGTTGGGGGATGAGGTTGAAGAAGCTGCAGGTTCGATTGGTGCATTGGATGGGATAGGAAGGATGGGGTTGAGTGGAGGTTTCGGTGGTGGGGTGGGAATTGTAGAGTTATATTTTTTTACCTCATTTGTGGTTTGTTGTTCAGTTTCTGTGGCTGTGGACTCAACTGCCTTAAGCAGCTCTTCGAAAACTTGTTTTGCAATTTGTTGTTCATCCTCTTGCTGTTCCTGCTCAGTTTGTTGTTGGGATGCTTCTTCAGTAGAGCTTGTTTCTGTTTCAGTCTGCTCCTCCTATTCTTGTTTCTCAGATGGTGATGATTGCACAGAGGAATCATGCTGCATTGATGTGGCGGTGTCGTGAAAGGTGTCTTCTTCTTGCTTTTCTTCTTCTTTATCATCTTCGACTGAATTCTGTGCTTCACTCTCAGATGAGCTGATTCTAATTCTTTTTCGGCGGAAGAGCTGGTTGAGTTCCTCTTCATCTTGTTCGTCATCGTCCTCTAGCAGTTGTACTGATTCTTCATGTCTTAGAACAGGCCCCCGGGGTGGTGGTTGGGCTGCAAGGATTGCCGGAAAGAGGAATGACAGGATGTGTGGCAATCTAGATCTAGGCATGCTTCTCTTGTTAACTTGTTTGATTATTGCTACGCACTCTTTGTGGATACGGTGGAAGAAGTATGATGCGAAGTTGATTGGCTCACAGGCAGCTAGGTCTATGGTAGAGTAAAATGGTCGGGATATGCCGTAAGTGCGCTTCTATAGGTTTAGAATTGCTACTACGAATTGGAGGGCGGATCTTTCTGGTTCCGGTCGACATAGGATGGCATATTCATTGGATGAATATCTGGGGAACAACTCTATCATTCTGGCAACTGGTAGACTCAGGCCATTTTCGCAACCTTGCGATGGGAGTCGAAACGACTCAGCGAAGGTTTGGAAGGTGATTACTGTTCGGGAGGGTAAAGATGTGAAAGCCCAACTTCGCTCGTTGGCGGGTGCTTGAGCGATGGCAGAGATGATCTGGGCAAAGAAGGGGTGGGATTCCACTGAATGCGAAGGTAGTTCAGCGAAATTTGCAAGCCCACGGTTGCACACGAACTCTCGTACGTCGGTAGGGAGTCCATCACGGAAAGTAGCATAGTTAGCCAAAGCTTCCATGGTGCAACAAAGATAGCAAGCTCAAAACGCATGCACACAGGGATTTCATGATCATACAAAGCACGCAAACACAATAGCGATTTTTCGGCGAAACAAAAAAGTTTAAGTAGATGCTTCGTAGTGGAGAGCAATGAGGGATGATTAATCATCATGCAGTATTTGAAATGATGATTCTTAACTTCGGTGTGCATGCATGGGTAGCTGGCAAGGGCAGGGCGGCTGTAGACATAATTAGGTATCAAAACGCCAATATTTACAAATTTATTTATTTAAGCACGCAAAAATAAAAGAAAAGAAAAGAAAAGAAAAGTGAAGAGAACGCCAAAAGACGTGGCTAACCACAAAACGTTTCAGTGCAGGTTAGACGTGTGTTGATACCGCCACACCTTCGAACCGTTAATGAATTTTGGAAGAGGGATTCTGGTTAACGTAGTCAGCCGAAAAGTTGTTGGGCCCACTTGCTCAGAAATTCGGTAGGGACCAGACCATCGCAATTTGAATTTTCCCGCAGAGCGATTCGACTTTGTGTTGTACAAGAGTACAAATTGTCCTATTGAAAAAATTGGGGTCTTTAGATATTGGTCATGTGTGCGAGCTTGTCTTAGCTGTACTTCCTGCATAGTCAAAAAATTGTGCCATCGTTGCTCGTCTAATTCTCTGAGTGTATCTAACCGAAAGGACAGTGATTCTTCCGGTAGTAGTTTCTGATTGATGGCTACTCGTAAACTTGGTATAACTATCTCCATTGGTGCTATTGCTTCTAATCCATAAGCCAGTTTGAAGGGGGTTAATCCTGTTGTTACCTTGTATGTAGTCCGATATGCCCATAATACTGCAGGTAGTAGTTGATCCCATCTTTCTGGTGCTTCTAAAATGAGTTTTCGGAGCATATTCAACAAAGATTTGTTTGTACTCTCAGCCAGGCCATTTGCACGAGGATAATATGGTGAACTAAATTTATGTGTGACCTAAAACGAATGTGTGAGTACTTTCATTAAATTGTTGACAGAATGAGTGCCTTGATCTGTAACAAGTTCTAGCGGTAAACCAAATCTTGGAAAAACATATGTCAGTAGACACTTTGCTACCACAATAGCTGTAGCAGACCGTAAAGCCCAGGCTTCTGCCCATCTAGTAGCATAATCAGTACATGTCAAAATATAAGGATTATTAGTGAAGATTGCTGGTGGTGTAATAGGTCCAATGAAATCTAGATCCCATTTGTGAAAAGGTTCCAATGGCAGGACAGGTTGCAGAGGGAAAAAATATCGTGGTAATGGCTATCTAGATCTTTGACAATTATCACAAGAAGTGTGAAGAGTGACGATAGTGCTAGCAGTACTTCCAATCCTAGGAACAATGCAGAAGAGAGTCGATTTAGTGGCTAAAAAGGTGAATGTTCACGGATTGAGGAATTACCCTAACAACCATATGAGAGTGCCTATGCTTAGGAGATGTGTTCACTGTGGAAGTGATTATCCTTCTCACATGTACAATACACAAATCACAATATGGAGAATTGTCCTTATAATCGACAACCAAGACCTACACAACCACCGTTTAGGCCTTACGGATACCCCCCGAGAGATTAAGGAGGAGAAGCCTATAGATACCCTCCTTTCTAGTAGAAAGCACCTACACTAAGGCCTTATGCGTATCAAGGATACAATCGACCTCAACCGGTACTAGGACAACAACCACCTCACCCACAAAATGTTGTCCCAGTGAAAATCCCTAAATTTGAAGAGAATTCTAAAAGAGCAACAGTACCAGCACCCCATTGACTAGTACTCAGACTTATGATCAATCTTATGACCTTAGTCAAGGAAGTTATTCCTCCTATGAAAATACTATGGCTGAGTATGGACAATCCTTTGAGCCATATACATATGGATCTGATAGTTATGATAGCTCCTCCGGATATGATCAGGACTATGTGTCATTAATGTACACTACTCCTAGAGCTCCAATACCACCATGGACAATGAATAGAACACCTACTTTTAGAGGACCATGTTATAGATGCTGAGGTGATCATTTTATCAGAGAATGTACATTGCCTAACCCACCACCACCTCAGAGAGTTTGGGAGGGTTACTGCAGTGATTGTGGTAGAGAACATTTTTTTAGAGATTCTCCTAAGAACCCAAATAAAACCAATTCTACAACACAAATAAATGTAAAAGAAGTGGTAGAGTCATCACGGAGTGATAAGGAATACACTGTGCCATTGAAAGCCATAGCTAGGGCAAAAGCAAGAGAGAACCCAGAGAAATCCAAAGAAAATGATAATCAAAATAAATAATTGAACACCCTAGTACCACAAGTAGTTGCAGATTCTGAAGAGTCTAAGAAAAGTGCTAAGTTTAAATGAACCCAAAGATGGAAGAGTCGTAGAGAAAAGATAAAAGATAAGAGACTACAACAAAAGTTGGAGAATGAGAGTAACAAGGAGAGCCAAGACGAGGAACAAGAGCCTAAAGGAAGCCCTAACAAGGAGACAAAAAAGCATCAAAAACAAGAGGAAGGATTAGTTTTAGTTGATCCAATGCCAGAAGATTTAGCCATGTGGATTAAAGCATATCAAGCACGAATAAAGCCAAGCCCACCTATCAAGCAAAAAGAAAGAGAATACCCAAGAGGCGACTTAGAAAAAGAGAGATTGGATATATGTAAGAAGTTAATTGAAGTGGCTTAGCAAACCCTAGAAAAACCTGTTCAGTCGTTACCAAGCACAAGGATCCCTAAAAAAGAGTTTCAGGAATGTGTAGCACCTAGTTACCTTAGGGAAGGAAAGAAAAACGAGATCTATGAAGAAAATTGCCACGAAAGTAAAGAAGAAGGATCCATAATCCCTGAAGTAGACGCGGAATGGCGTAGAGACTTATGGGCAAGAGTCCAAGAAGATAGATGGAAGAAATTAGAAGGAATTTGATCCACCTTTTGAGGAGTTAGAAGCAATAGGAGATCTTGAATTGTCAATTCCTAAATGAAACCTAGAAAGATCATCTCAACTTGATGACAACAAGGTGCCTCTGGTGAATTTCTTGAAAACACAAGAGTACCCGAAAGGAGCTAGTTGAGAAAGAAAGCGAGCCCTTGAAGAGCAATGCAAAGATTATGTACTCATAGGCAAACAACATTTCAAGAGAGGAAGGGACAACCAATTAAGATTGAGTATCCATGAAGATGAGTATATTCAAGTGTTGGAAATGGCTCATACGGGAGCCGTAGGAGGACATTTTTCTGCAAACAAAACTGCAAAAATGATTCTCTTTGCTGGATTGTCGTGGCCAACTCTATATCAAGATGCAGCCACAAATGTCGAAAGATGTGATACATTTTAATGAAAAAAGTATCCTATTAGAAGAGATGAAATGACATTATGACCCATGATAAGTGCCCAAGCATTTACTAAATGGGGAATAGATTTTGTAGGGCCTATTAGCCCACCAACAAAAGGTTTCCATGCAGAATACATAATTTTAGCAATGGACTATTTGACAAAATGGATAGAAGCCAAAGCAAATAAGAAAAACAAAGCAAGGACCATGGCTAAGTTTCCCTTTGAGAGCATCTTCACTAGATTTGGATTGCCAATAGAAATAGTGAGTGATAGAGGCACACACTTCATCAATGAAGTAATAGAAGCACTGATGAATGAATTCCTAGTGATTCACAAGAAATAAGCTCCCTATCACCCACAAGCCAATGGACAGGCTGAAAGTTCAAACAAGATCTTGTGGTAAGTGCTCACGAAGATTGTTAATAATGGAAGGTCTGACTGGGATAAGCAGTTGCACCATGCTTTATGGGCATTCAGAGTAGCGCACAAGAGAGCTATGGGAACTACTCCTTTTAATCTAGTGTATGGCTAGAATGCCATCTTATCAATTGATTTCTTAGTTCCTACTCTTAGAGTAGCCTTGAACTACGAATGGATTGGACATGAGTTATCTAATCAATTGGACCTAATTGAGAAGCTACATGAAACTAGGTTGCAAGTAGTAGCAGACATTTATGCCGCAAAAAGGCGACAAAAAACATACTTTGATGCTCATATTAAGGATAAAGGTTTGAAAGAAGGAGATTTAGCCCTAGTATATACTTTAAAGCAACATGCAAAGAAGCTGCAAAAAAGAGGATATGGTCCCTTGGTGATCAATCGCATATCAACTAGTGGAGCCATCAATCTAGCAACCCTAGATGGAGAAGTACTACCAAACTATATAAGTGGTTGTCGAGTGAAGAAGTATTTAGACCCATTAATAGAGGAGATGTTGTCAAGACTTCTACTAGCAAGGAAAAGACGAGAAGAAGACAAAAAAATACACGAGGAAACACAACAGGAAGCCAAGCAATATATGATTTACAAGTGTGGTTCTTGTCAATTTGGGAAGTCTCACAGGTTACCCTTCTCAAGGAAAGGATATATACATGAAGACTATCTAGAGCTTGTCCACACAGATGTATGGGGACCAAGCAAAGACCCCTCAGTCTTTTATTGATGATTATAGCAGATGGACTGTATTGTACTTCATGAAGCACAAGGATGAGGTGTTTAATTGCTTTAAAAAATATATTGCACTAGTTGAAAATCAGACAGGAAGAAATTTGAAGAGGCTAAGGTCAGATGGAGCAGGTGAGTACTTCTCCAATGAGTTTGAAAATTTTTTGCAGGACAGAGGCATCAAAAGAGAAATAACCACAAGGTATTCACCTGAATAGAATAGGGTAGCTGAGAGAAGAAATAGGTTAATTGTTGAAACAGCTAGGTCTATGTTGAATGAAAAAAGGTTACCTAACTATCTATGGGCAGAAAGTGTTTCTACTGCCACTTACCTCATAAAGAAGCTACCGTCTAAGTCTCTTGATGGTATGGCACCCTATGAAGCATGTCATGGGAAGAGACCCTCACTTGACCATTGCAAACTATTTGGATGTGTAGCATATGTACACATTCCTTCTCAGATAAGAGGTAAGCTAGACCCAAAGGCTGAAAAGTGCATTTTCATTGGATATGATTTAAATAAAAAAGGTTACAGGTTTTATAACCCTACCAATAAGGGATTCATGGTAAGCAGAGATGTTGTCTTTGATGAAAATGATTCTTGGTATGAGAATGAATGCAAGAAAGTTAAACTACCCTATGATTTGGAAGAGGAGTTTCCAAGTCTTGCAAAGGAAGAACCCACTCAGAAAGAAGACTCGAGTTCAGATGATGAAGAGACTATCAACCTTGAAAAGTTCAAGGCATGGAAGTCCAAGGGCAAAATGAAGATGAAGAGGCTTGAAGACATACCTGAATCTTCAAATCAGTCAATTAGAAGATCACAAAGAGAAAGCAAAAAACCTATAAGATATGGGTATGATACATCTCTTGTTACTAAACATTCTGTTTATCTTGCCAAAGATTTGTCAAATGAATAACCAGGATCATATGAAGAAGCCATAACTAAATCAAAATGGAAAGAAGCTATGGATGAGGAGATTGAAGCACTCAAGGAGAGTGATACATCGGAGTTAGTACCTAAGAAGGACTCCATGAAGGTAATAGGATCCAGATGAATCTATAAACTTAAAAGAAATTCTGATGGCACATTTAATAGGTACAAAGGCAGATTGGTAGCCAAGGGTTTTGCACAAACCAAAGGCATTGACTATGAAGAGACATTTTCTTCTGTGGCCAAGATGCCAACAATTAGAGTATTGGTTAGTGTGGTTGCATCAAAAAATTGGAATATGTACCAATTGGATGTCAAGAATGCTTTGTTGAATGGATGGATTTCAGAGGAGGTATATATGTCACAACCTCCTAGCTATGAAGACCTTAAGAAGGTAACATTTGTTTGCAAATTAAAGAAGGCTTTATATGGATTGAAGTAGGCACCTAGGGCATGGAATTATAGGTTAACTACATACCTCCAAGACCAAGGTTTTGTCATGGGCAAGGCAGATACTTCTCTATTCATCAAGAGAAGTAATTCAGAGGTAATATACCTTTGTGTTTATGTTGATGACATCATCATTACAAGTAATGATGTCAATGGAATCAGATATATTAAAAGCCAAATGATGAAGGAATTCAAGATCAATGATCTTGATCTATTGAAGTATTTTCTAGGGCTTGAATTAGTATACACTAATTCAGGGATCTACATTACTCAGAAAAAATACATACAGGATATGTTGAAAAAATTCCACTTGTAGGATGCCAAAGTAGCAAGCAATCCAATGGAGGTAAATCTAAAACTAAGTGCCCATGAAGGTGATGAAGTCAATGACATTACAAGTTATCAAAGTATGGTGGGTAGCTTGAACTATGCTACTTTAACAAGAATTGATATTGCATATGGAGTTAGTGTGCTAAGTCAATTTATTCACAAGCCAAGGATACCTCACTTAGAGGCTGCCAAGAGAATCTTGAAGTATCTCAAGGGTACAAAGAACCATGGTTTGTATTTTCCTTACACTTCAAATATTGATATCAAAATTTATCCAGATGCGGATTGGGCAGGATGCAAGGATGATAGGAGAAGCACTTCTGGATACATTTCTTTTGCAGGTGACAAACCAATTTCATGGTCTTCTAAAAAGCAACCAACTGTGGCATTGTCTTCTACAGAGGCAGAGTATAGAGGGCTAGCTAATGCCACACAAGAAGCAATTTGGATTAAGCTTTTGTATACAGAATTGGGTTTATATACTAGGTCTCCAATAATATTTGGAGATAATACAAGTTCTCTTCACCTTGCAGCTAATCCTATCTATCATGCTAGGACCAAACACATAGAGGTTCATTATCATTATGTGAGAGAGAAGTTGATAAGCAAGGATATTCAGCTCACCTATGTGTCAACCAACATGCAATGTGCAGATTTGCTCACTAAAGCTTTGGATGGAACCAAACTTTGCAGGTTCAAGGCAATGATTGGATTGCAGGACATATATGAAGACTGAAGATGAAGACTATTAGTCGGCCGCCGGATTGGCAAATGTAAAACTGAATCTTGTGTTTGCACGCGTGAAAAGTGGTTACACAACATTTGCAATTTCTTATATAAAGCAATGTAAAGAGATGCTCAGGGACGACGAGTCGTGGAATCACCAGACTATTCGTCTAGGTGATTGTCTGAGCATTACTGTAACTTTGTTTGTAAAACTTATGAGCTTTTCTGAGTAATCCATTATCTCCTTGTCTGTATCTGTTGTCTGTGTCTGTTATCTCTTGATCTTTGTTGTGGTTGTGAGTGTTATTCATCATACAGTAACTCATCGAACTGTTGTCTGAAGTGAATCGTCTACAAATCCTTGTTGCAATCGTGTGTTAAGAGCGTGTATTGGGTTAGTACTAGTTCTTGGAATGTCCTGCCAAGTTGTTGGGTGAGGTCTGTAAAATTATGATAGTGCGCTAACACTGCAAAGTATAGTGTTGTCTTCAGTGTTGAAATCTATCATCATACGGTAAGGGTTAAAGTTGTAGTAAGGGATCTTGAGTTGCATAAGGGGTCTTTAGTGCGGTGTAATTGAACAATTTAGTTCTCTGTGTTTCGGATGATGAGCGGATTGTGGTACCTATCTGGTAAAGATTGAACCCTTACCCTTGTCTCTGATATCTTGAGTAAGTTTATCACTGTAGTATTTTAGTGTATTCATTACATGATGGTCGAGCTAAGACGTGAACAGTGATTGTTTGAGTATAACAGAATCTTACTAGAGTTTCAGTATCTCTCTGTATCTGAAGTGGTTGTATTTAGGAACTAAGTAAAGGGCCTCTATCTAACAGACCCCTACCACTCCCAAGAACCCACTTAGGTGCTTAGATGTGTTTCTAACAGCTAGACTCGCGTTTTAAGCATTTAACACTAGCGCCGTCTGTGGGAAGGTGGCATCAAGATTGCCATTTACCTGACGAAAGTGTTATCATGATTGCCATTTATTTGTGGGAAGGTGGCAACAGATCAAATTGTTTCAAACCTGTTGTGGAAACGTGACTGTAAAATTTTTTCGACAGTAATAGTATGCGATTAGTACAAAAAATGATACATGCCGGTTACTCGATCCGGTAAAACGTATCCAAAGAACAGACAGCCTGGGGTACCTAACATGCTAAAGACGCCTCCAGGAGGTACAAGCGTGATAACCAAACCTGTTGACAAGAAAGTAAAGAACGTTAGTAGTGATTCCGGTCATATTCTGGTGGAACGTACTGCATCTCTGATAGATTCCGGTACTATTTCGGCACAGTCTATCGAAAATATAGTAACTCCAGAATCCACCAGAACGCAGCCTGAAGTTAACTTAACAACATTGAGTAAAGATTCAAATTTGTTGACGAATAGGAACGCCTTAGCCAAAGAAACCAATGAAGAAGAAGGAGTACTTTGTTTTGGTGAAAAATCGACACCCTTTGGTGACATTTCGGTACAAGTCACTGAGAATTTACGGTTTTCCGGTGACGACTTACCATTTCTTGGTGAATCTTCAGCCCAGTCACCGCTCTCGAGAAGATTTGCATCTTCTAGTTGATGACCAGAGAAAATGAAAACAACTTAATTGGTGAATTCTAAACCTCTTTTTCACTGTTGAACAATTGTTCTGGATTGAATTAACTACTTTTGAAGTGTTTGTAGGTACAAGAAATGATGAAGAAAATATGTTCAAATTAGGGTTTATCCTAATTACTCAATTAATGAGTATTTCATATTTATACATGCTTGATTCATGGGTATTTAACCCTAGGGTTTTCTAAGTTCATATGATTTTATGTCAATTAGGTTCATCTGAAGGGTCTCAAAAGATTCTAATGGGTTCATGTTAGGGTTTACAAGGGATCAGAAAGATTTTAATAGGTTATCAATGATTTTCAAAGGGTTTTAATAGGGTTTTGATGGGTTTTAAGTAGGTTTTCTAGGGTTTTAGAATGTTTCAAGGGTTAAAATAATTAATATTTAAGGAAATTAATCTATAACTAAACATTGGTTCAATAACAAAAATTAAAATATGGTTTAATTAATTATTTAATCATGTATGT
This sequence comes from Ceratopteris richardii, assembly GCA_020310875.1. NCBI lineage: Eukaryota > Viridiplantae > Streptophyta > Polypodiopsida > Polypodiales > Pteridaceae > Ceratopteris > Ceratopteris richardii. The sequence continues at coordinate 156,488,140 of CM035414.1, forward strand.
GCATTTAATACTAAGGTTCTAATTAATTAAACCCTTAAACTAAGATTGAATTAAATGATTTATTTAAAATAAGAAATATAGGCTAATTAAATTAAAAATGGTAAATTAAATGGATAAATAATTAGTGGTCTATATGAGTACTAGGAAAAAGAATGGTTTATAGAAGATGTGTAACTAAAGTGATTGAAAGAGTGGTTGGAATAAATGATGCAATTAAAGGAAGTTAAAGAGAAACTTTAAATGAATGGTGTATATGAAAATGGTTAAAAGAATGGAGTAAGTGAGTTGTGTAAATAAAGTCAATTTAAAGTGTGGTGAAAGTAAGGAGATTAAAGTGTGGTTGTAGATTAAAAGTTAAAACCAAAAGAGTGGATTAGGAAGGACTTGTGTATGTATTTAAATGTGTGTTGAGCTCAAGTTTCTCCTAATGTTTTTTGCAGGTACTGTCTCTTGCTCTTTACTTTCTTCTGTTTTTCCTTCTTTCTCATTAGACCCTCCTCGTGCTCGGGATATTGAGCCGTCATGTCCTGCTATGTACGATGATCTTGATATGCCCCATGCTGCTGCATGAATGAATGTCCGGCCGAAAGCATGACCATGCCTATTCCGTGGCTTGGTCTGAGTCCCTGCAGTAGTGTGTGTGTATGTGTATATGTGATGTGTGTGTGTATGTGTATGTGCGTGTATGTGTTATGTGTGAATGTGTTATGTGTATGTGTGTTGTGTGAATGTGGTATGTGTATGTGCGTGTATGTGTTATGTGTGAATGTGTTATGTGTGTTATGTGTGAATGTGTTATGTGTATGTGCGTGTATGTGTTATGTGTGAATGTGTTATGTGTATGTGTGTTGTGTGTATGTGTTATGTGTATGTGCGTGTATGTGTGATGTGTGTATGTGTGTATGTGATGTGTGTGTGTGTTATGTGTGTATGTGTGATGTGTGTGTGTGTGAGTGAGTTTTCCCCCCCTCTCTCCTCTGTCTGTAGCACACGGCGCGCGTAGAGAGAGAGAAATAGAGAGAGAGAGAGAGAGACAGAGAGAAAAGCCTCTCCCTTCCCCTCCACGGCGGCTGCAGACGCAATGCGCGCACAGAGAGAGAGAGAGAGAGAGAGAGAGAGAGAGAGAGAGAGAGAGAGAGAGAGAGAGAGAGAGAGAGAGAGAGAGAGAGAGAGAGAGAGAGAGAGAGAGAGAGAAACACTCTCCCTCCCCTCCTCTGTCTGAGCGCGGCAGTGCGCAGACAGAGAAGGAGAGAGAGAGAGAGGAAAGAGAAGGAGAGAGAGAGAGAGAGAGAAACACTCTCCCTCCCCTCCTCTGTCTAGGCGCGGCAGCGCGCAGATAGAGAAGGAGAGAGAGAGAGAGGAGAGAGAGAGAGAAAGAGAGAGAGAGAGAGAGAGAGAGAGAGAGAGAGAGAGAGAGGGAGAGAGAGAGAGAGAGAGATAGAAAAAGAAAGATAAAGAAATGATTAGGTTAATCTTAATTAGCTATAATTCGTTCATTATTGTATTATTGCAATTAAGAAATCATTAAATCTAATTAAATATATAATGTATTGATAGTATTACTTAAATAGATCTAGAGATAATTTGATGTATTGTTAGATATAGTTTGGTTTAATTTATATAGATAATGTTAATTATACAAGTGATTACTTTAGCATGAATTGGTTGCATATACATGAGATACATTAGCATGGGTATGAATGGATGAAATAATGAGCAAGATTAATAGTTTATTATTTAAATGGTTAGAATGTAGGTTAGTATAAGTAGGATGTGTGTATTCGAAGCACATGCACGAAATAGCAAATATTAGTATGTATGAGCATACATGTGAAGTATGTGCATATTCATGTGAGGATGTGTGTATGTCTGTATATTGTTTTAAGTTAGGATTGTGACTGTATTTACATATAGGAACTAAAGAATTGGATGTGCTAGGATGCATTAAAGTATGTTTGCATATATAGTTGAGTGTGATCATGGAGGCACACAAATGAATTAGGATATGATTTTAATGCATGGGCATATGTGTATGCATGATAGTGTATGTTAAAGGGTATGTTTGAGCAATGCGTTAGCATATGCTAGAATGAGAATGTGTGTTTAGATGTAAGTACATGGGTTCTTTTAAGCATAAGCATAAATGTGTTTATATTTGCATCATATCAACATGTTAGTATGTCTAAGCTAAATGTTAGCATGTGCAAGAATGTATGTTAGAATCCATGAGCATGAGAATGCTTTAATGTATGTGAAGTATGTCTTTTATGTTTTATTGATTTTTTGTAATATTACTAATACCCTAATGGTTTTTGCAGTGTCGAGAAGCATTGAAGATTAATGAGCAATTGAAGAGCAAATGAAGTGCAGTGAACCTAATGTTTTTTGCAGTGTCGAGAAGCATTGAAGATTAATGAGCAATTGAAGAGCAAATGAAGTGCAATGAACCTAATGTTTTTTGCAGTGTCGAGAAGCATTGAAGATTAATGAGCAATTGAAGAGCAAATGAAGTGCAGTGAACCTAATGTTTTTGCAGTGTCGAGAAGCATTGAAGATTAATGAGCAATTGAAGAGCAAATGAAGTGCAGTGAACCTAATGTTTTTTGCAGTGTCGAGAAGCATTGAAGATTAATGAGCAATTGAAGAGCAAATGAAGTGCAGTGAACCTACTGTTTTTTGCAGAAACATTGAAGATTACAATTAATTGAAGTGAAGACAATTGAAGTGAAGCGGCAGCTTAAAGATCCAATTAAACCTTATCTTCCCAATTTAGTCAAAATACCCATTTGTTTAGACATTTATCCAATTATCTAGACTTTACATTTGTACTAGCTTATTAATTCATTTAGTCAAACCAATTTAGCATCAGATTGTTTCCATTATTTTCTTTCATGTCTTCCGATTTAAACCATGAATTTGAGCAAAGTCGAATTGAAACTACAACCGAATCCATAGGATTAGTATCAGAAGAACGTATTAAAGATAATAGTACTAATGAAAACTCCATTATTCCAGCTATTGAGAATGTCCCGTCAACTCTAGACAGACCAAAACCCTCTATCTTACCTGATAGTTTAGTAGAAGAACCCATTATGGAAGTTTCAATCTCATATCAGGAAGCTGTTGCTAAGTATAAAGCCGCCCGTCCTTACGGTCCATAGCTACTTAAAACTATTTACTTTTGGTAAGAAAACTTTAGTTTTAGTCATAGAATTAGGTAATTTATATTGTTTTGTCATTAGAACCCTTATTTCCTTAAGCCTGAGTCCGCTATAGACACCCTGCGTGTGCCGAACGATTTAGGCGGATGACTTGATCCACCATCCGAGCATCTCTCACGACCTGACACCGCTATTAGGAGTAAGCCTTCCTACATTTGACATCAAGAAGGAAGGAAACTTGTTCGAAACCGAGATTCAAAATATATTGAAAAAGATCATCGAACCGGAAAGTGCGCAGGTTGACACAGACTCCAACAGTTCGGATATTCAGCCTGAGTACATAGGAGATAGTCGCCACACAACCATCAGCACGATGACGGACAACAGCAGCAGCAGCAACAACAACAACAACAACAACAACAACTATGTCCACCCAGGCCGCCTCCAACAGAAGTAACGTACACTAAATTTGGTGGATTCCCAGGAGATGACCCAGATGCTCATGTATGCACATTTGAGATAAGTTATGTAGTACTCAACCATCCACTTGACCCGGCGTATAAGGCTATTGTTTTTCAGTCTACATTGGTTAATGAAGCAGCCAAATGGCTTACAGAATATGATATTAACCATTTCGGCACCTATGAAGCAGTGAAGGATGCATTTCTGCAAAGATTTAGGCTAAAGAAGAATCCAACCGAAATTTTCGACTACCTGCAAAACAATAGACAGAAGATAAATCAAACAGTGCAGGAATATGTCACTCTATTCAGAACCCATTTAAGACAATTGCCACCAGCACATGCCATCCTGCCGGATGACGTTATCACACAATGGTTCATCAATGAAATTTGACTCCACAACTCAAACAGATTATGATCATACGATGTGTCGGAGCTATGAAGCTAGATGCAGTGATTGCAATGGCTCTGCAACTAGAAAACAAGGTTGGAGGATTTACAGAAGATCTAGAGTGGCTAAAAGCAAATAGAAATACCACCAAAGATCTGAACAGACAGATGTACTGCACTACATGCAAGAATTCAGGCCATACTAGTGCCACTTGTGCACTTAATCAGTTGTTTTGTGCTATCTGCAACACTACCGGACACACCATTGAAAACTGTGCATATAACGCCAAAGTGCAGGGAACTGCGGCTGTCAATGCAATTATACAGGAACCAGGGCAGCTAGCCAATCACTATGTGCCTCGAAAAATGAGAAACAACCAACAACAAGGATATCGAAATTACAAAGGACAGAGAAATAATAACTATAATGCAAACCGCTGGCAGACCGGACCGCCACCGGAAAATCCCAATTTTCCACCACCGTGCTGTCATTTCTGTGATGAATTTGGCCACATTAGAAGATTTTGTAAGGATGCAGTTGAGTATGGTCAGAGGAAGAAAGAACGACAAAACCCGATGACTAATATGGTGCAAATCACACTAGTAGAAACACACACTACAGTAGTTCACACCAGATCTGGAAGGCCGTTACAACCAACAGCCGAAATATTTGAACCAGGCATCAGAGAACAACAAAGGATGTATGATAAGGCTAGTCAATGGACCACCGTAGAACCCCCAGTGTTTCCAGATCCTATTCCGGTAACCCAGATACCATTAACCGATGAAGGGACACAGAAACAAGATTCTAACTCCGTAGCAGGCACAACATCTTCAACTGATACATCATCTTCAGCCAGTGCATCATCTTTCGAGGCAGCAGAAAATACAACTCAATCACAAAAAGCCTAGGAGATTTTATCTAAAGCATCCATTACTCTTCCCCTTGGGCAATTGCTGGCACTAGTACCAGGAGTCAGACAACAATTCCAACAACAGTTCAGTCCTGTGCCTTCCTGCATTCCAGCGACAGCAACAGTGCAACCAGAACCTGATTCTATGGTCGATCATTCAGTTCCTTTGATTACGGTATGGTATAAAAATCATAAAATCACACAGGTACTAATTGATGGAGGATCTGGTGTCAACATTTCTACTTCTACACTATGTAAAAAGTTAGGGTGGACCGAAATCGAACCAGTTTAGTTTTTTGTCAGAATGGCCGATCAATCAAGAGTCCATCCCATAGGACTTGTACGAAATGTACCAATTACTTTACAAGGTACAACGTTTAAAATGACCTTTGTCATACTAGATTTACCGGAATCCACTCTTGATTACAACCTCCTTTTCGGCCGACCCTGGTTGAAGCATGCTACGGTGATACAAGATTGGTCTGCACAGGAGCTCACTTTCAAGGATAAAAATCATAAATACGTTGTAAAATTAGATGCTATATGTAACATAATCCTGGTAGGAGATGGTTGAACCACACCCTAAGAGAGAGGATTAGGAAGTAATCCTCAACCATGGCTTTTGGGGCAAGTGGTTAGCCCATCACATTCCTAACCAAGAGGTTGTGAGTTCAATTCCTTACATTGGTATCAGAGCCTAGGAAGTAGGCTTGGGAAGGGTGGAATGACCCAATGGCCTCTAAAAAAGGCGCTTGGGCATCCTCCATGTGAAAGGGTAGGAATTGTGGAAGGCGCGCGTCGATTTCAATGATGGACCTTACAATGATTGGGGTGTATCTCCCAATCCGTAGGTCGGATTGAGGCGTGTAATATACCGTTGGAAAGCTCTCGGAACGAACTTTCCAATGAGCTAGCTTGCAATGTGTGAATTCCTTGGGAATCCTTGGATGGAACTTGATTGAGTACATCCTGCCAGTCCCATAGCTGGTCAGGGTACATCCTGCCAGGGTACATCCAGGGTATATCCTACCAGTCCCATAGCTGGTCAGGGTACATTCCCTAGGAGTTCAAGGGGGGAAGAATGTAACATAATCCTGGTAGGAGATGGTTGAACCACACCCTAAGAGAGAGGATTAGGAAGTAATCCTCAACCATGGCTTTTGGGGCAAGTGGTTAGCCCATCACATTCCTAACCAAGAGGTTGTGAGCTCAATTCCTTACACTATATAACCTTGCAAGTTGCATGCTAGACTGTACTTTGCGGAACTAGTTCATATGCTAGATGGTTTGTCAGATGATGAAGAAGAAGAGTTTATGAAAAATAACATTGACTTGATGTCCCTAGGAACTGTTGATCTACAATCTGTTGTAGAAAACTGGAATCCTTCAGTTTGCACGGTGATGACTGTAACAGAAAAAGATATGGAAAAAGATAAGGTTACCATAGATGACGCTGATCTACAACAACTCTTTAACCCAGCTGAGAATACAGAGAAGCCTCGACAATTTTATGTTCCAGAAGATCAACTGACCACTTATAATTTAGGTGATGAAGAAAATCCACGACCTGTTAAGATAAAGCAGAACTTACCGGAATTATTTCAAGCAGATCTAATCCAACTACTTCGCGAATTTTCTGATGTATTTGCATGGGATTACAAAGATATGAAGGGTTTGGACCCGCACATCTACCAACACAGGGTCATGCTGAAGCCAGAAGCAAGACCGATCAAGCAACCCAGCTACCGAATGAATCCAAACTATGCATCACAGGTAAAGGCAGAACTGGATAGGTTATTGAAGGTTGGATTCATTGTACCAATAGAGCATGCTGAATGGATCTCACCAATCATTATTGTCCCTAAGAAGAATAAGCAATTACGAATATGTGTAGATTACCAGAAACTGAACGTAGCTACAGTGCCTGATCCATTTCCGCTCCCTTTTCTTGACACAATGCTTGATAGAGTAGCACGACATGAAATGTATTCATTCTTAGATGGGTACAGTGGGTATAATCAAGTTACAATGGCTGAACAAGATATACCGAAGACCGCCTTCATTACCAACTGGGGTGTTTTTGCATGTACTGTTATGTGGTTTGGATTAAGAAATGCCCCAAGTACATTCCAAAGGTGCATGTAGGAAATATTTTCTCCTTACCTTACTTCTTTTATGCAAGTATATCTTGACAATTTTTTAATTTTCGGAAAGATGATAGCACACCTGTTCCATTTACGGTGCTGCTTTGAAAAATGCAGAGAATACAGACTCTGTTTGAACCCAAACAAATCTGTGTTTGCGGTTTCATGTGGCAAGTTACTCGGTCATATTGTATCTGCACAGGGCATACAGGTGGATCCAGATAAAATTTCAGCTGTGTTAGAAGCTCTAGTGCCTACTACACCAAAGGAAGTAATGCGCTTCATGAGCCAAGTAAGATGGCATGGACAACACCTACGATGGCTTGCTCACTTGGCAATACCACTGAACAAATTAATCACCAAGACTCCTTGACAGTTTGAGTGGACTCAGGAATGTCAGATAGCATTTGATCGCTTAAAGTGTTTATTAACACAGGTTCCAATCTTACAGCCTTCTGACTGGGATCGCCCATTTCATGTATTTGTTGATGCTTCAGATGTAGCAATACGTAGCGTTCTAATGCAACAAACCAATAAGTGGTTTAGACCAGTGTACTATGCAAGTCAAAGATTAGCCCTTGCTGAAAAGAATTACTGTGTAACAGAAAGAGAATGTCTAGGTCTAGTATATTCTATCAAGAAATTCAGACATTATTTGTTGGGCCGTAGATTTACTTTTCATGTAGATCACGCTGCACTTGTTTACCTGGTTCGGCAACAACATCTAGGAGGTCGATTAGCATGATGGGTTCTACTTTTACAAGAATTTGACTACAAAGTCATTCATCGGCCATGCAGTTCACATGCCTTAGCAGATTTTCTCTCCCGCTTAGACTCCGGTGAAGCTCCGATCGGTGTAGATGACACCACACCAGCAATCTATGTCTCTGAACCAACTAATGATGAAATTGCAGACCCTCCTATGCCATCTACATATTATGATCAATTATTGACTTTTCTTATTAATGGATGCCTCCCTTCTCAGACTTCCACGGAAATACGCAGAAAAATTGCAGTCTTCAGCTGCCGATTTCGATTGATTGCTGGGGAATTATACTATGTGGATCATACTAGAATTTTACTTCGATGTATTCCACCACATGAAGTTAGCTCAGTTATTACTTTGGCTCACTCAATTCCTTCCGGTGGCCATTTTGCTGCGGATTTAACACACCGAAAATTTTGCAGAGTGGACTTTGGTGGCCAACTATGTACAGGGATGTAATGCAGTTTATCATGGATCTCAATGACCCATTCACCAATCCTTCCAAGAATAATGAGAACATTTTATTTTGGGTGGGTCTCTCTTCTGCAGGACATCTATCCACATATTGCTTGAATTGTCTCGCTGCTAACTGCATTGATTCCTTAGGCAACTACTTGAAACTATGGATTAACGATGAAGAGTTGTTTTTTATTCTAGTCTTAGTGAATTCCTCAGTTAATTACTGATATACTTGTTCTATGTCTTGAAAATTATTAGGATCTAAGGGTTGGAATCATGCTAAGGCCGTGTCTGTGAGGGTTAGGCCATATGATTCATACTAGATCAAGAAGCCTTCTACTTGTTCCGCTCTCACTACTTGCTTGAGCTCAGCAATGTGGTTGTATGGCTAACCAGAACCATCATAGTGGCTTCTCATGCACTTGGAAACTTGAATTGGCCTTAGTCTTCTTCGAGGTTCAGGTGGTCTTGGCATTACAGGGAAAAATGGATGTCCCACAGATATACCTGCATCTCTTCCTATTGGTGGTCTCTCAGGAACAAGGATCCTAATTCTTGGTTTTGCATTTGCAGGAGGTCGATGGTTGGGATTAACACCTGATGTAGCAACCTAGACTTGAGGTCTAACACGAATGCTATGTTGTTGTGTCTAGCCTGAATGTTGATATGATAAATTTTTGTAAGTTCCTTCTTGATTTTGAGAAGCAGTGGCCTGATCCCTAGGCGGGAATATAGAAATGTTCTGATATCTCAGCCTAGCTCTCTCTAATTCAGTCATGGGCTAGTATCTTCTCTAATTCTTTTCTAAGTAAGTAATGCAAGAGGATTTTTTAGGGTCCTAGAACTCATAGATGGTGGTTGGATTTGTCACTTCTTTCCACAATGAAGAGTTGGTTTTAAGTAAATGATCCACTCCATTCACCATGTAGACATCCATTAAGGAGTCATCTTGGGGAATTAGATCTCCTCACCAAACTCTAATTACAATGGACTTCCCTCTAGGGGTTGACACATGTTCTTCTTGTCCCTCTTCATTAGGGTTTTGGGCATTATCTTCTTCCCTTTTCTCATTGATGCTCTCTCGGTGCTCTGTGACTGCATACATAATCCCTCTTTTATCCATATAGAATCCTCCCACATACTTGACTACTAGTCTAGGCACTATGTGAGCATCCCTCGATTTCTTCAACCTTGCCACTGATTTATTCAATCCATCTATGTAGACAGGTAGGTTATTTTGATTAGTGTTCATATATTCTAAGGAGGTTCTGTACTCTCGCTTGATGATAGACATTAGGCTTGCTATTGGTAGAGAGTTGTGCATGTCTTCTGAGGCCATAATGGTTTCTTCTTCAGACTCACTCAAGGTCTCGGAATAATGTGAATGAATACTAGTCTCAGCTACACTTCCTACATATGATACCATGCTACTTCGACTTCCTAGGACTCTTCTTGATCTCAAGTTCATTCACTAATGGCTCTATTTAAGACTGGATAAACCTTTGCTCCACAACTCTCTTTAGACTCTATAGATCTGTATGCATTTTTTCTTAATTTGAAGTCTCCTTGATGAGATATCACTCAAATTTTTGTGACACGACACACGACACTTACCTTCAGACCACACTCGACACCTAGCTTCCCATAATATATGGCCTCCACGACACTTGACACACAACACCTGGTTGCTCATGATACATGACACCTAAATATCATGACACATGTCCCATGACACTTAGATATCACAACACTTGGATATCATAGATAGTGCGACACTTGGACATCATAGTTATCGTGACACTTGGATATCGCAGATATGACACTTGGCATAAGCTCACACAATATTTGGATATCACGACACTCGAACTTGGGAGGTCATGACACTAGGATGCTGTGACAATCGACCTTAGGAGGTCACGACACTTGAATTTTCTCACACAAAAGCAATTATTTTAACGAACCAAATTAATGTATGTGCTCTAGGTGCCTATCTCCGCTTCTCTAAGTACCTGAATCACAAAAATCCTCACTCCAACCCTCAATATCTCCATCACAACATCTTTCGTAGGTCGTCTCCCTATTTCTCCTGATTTAAATTGAAATTTTAGAACAATGACTTGGTCAGATCACCTCACCAAGCTGCCCTCAAGCTCATTCAACCAACACTTGCTATTTCCAACTCCAAAAGCCATGATATCTGCTCTGCGACACCTGTCCTCAATGCTCTTATGATGCTTGCTAGGAAACAAGTGATTTCAAAATGTCTTCTTTTTGGCTTTTAAGCCTCTGAAGGGTTAAAGAAAAAGTACTTGAAAATGGAACCTACCTACCTATCATAACTCTCTCACTTCCTACTACCTACTCTAACTTCCCTCTCTAGCTCACCTCCCTAAACTAACAACTCACTATGCACACTCCAAGAGTGAAAACTAGTAAGAGCGGATGAAAGTGACTTACCAAAGACGAGAAATTCACAACTCCTCTACTCACTTCATTGCTAAGAGCTTTCACCATCACACGAATGCCTCGGTTTGATTCGACTCCCTGGTAACGGTGCCAAAAAACGTGTGTACCTAAGTATCAACTTAGGGACTTGAGGAGAACGAGACTATACCTCAATCCCCTACAAGTGCATATAGTGGGGATTCACGCTTTAATTATCAATCCAAGAAGTATCATAACCTAGCCGAGTGTATGAGGACATGCATTCAAATGACCCTCAATGCAAATGTGAACTAACAAAGGTGCAAACAAGTGTAAACTATCACATTCAAAGCTTTCATGGTCGGCCATGGTGTCGTAACACCTAGAGCAGTAGCCAACAGTAAATCGAGCTTTTCTCTCAGCTCCAAACTTGGAATATAGCAAATATTGGATTCCTTTTGAAGCTATGAAGAAGATGCATCCAATGGTGGTTTGATTTTGATAGTTGTGCTTCAAGCTATGAGCAAAATACTGAGCCACGAGAATGACCTACCTATGCTTCAACACTTCCTACACTTTGCACACACATTTCCAACAACAAATAAGCACTACCATGGATAGAAAACACTTCAAAGAACTCTTTTCAAGCTAGATACATGCATGCAAGCTCACAAGGAAGAAGATACAGAGAGGAAAAGATGCTTCTGACCTATAAAGAGTGGTAAAACAAACTACGAAATTCTTTTGTGACGCTTTATTACCATACAAAGCCCTATCATCATCAATGTGGTTTTGAATGTTTTAAATGAAATAGTGTCTTGTTTATCAGAAAGTAAAAGTGAGAGTAGAGATGGAATCTCTACGACACTCACCCCCTTCAAACTCGCATAGTGTCCTCGATGGGCCAAATAACCTATTGCTTAAACATTAAATTCATCTTCAAATATCAGATTTCTTGATTTTATATGTGCATGGGATCACAAGAGAAGTGTATATGCACGGCCTTATAATGTAGCCCTATTGGATGCACACTTTGAAATGCATGGAGAAACAAATATGGTGCAATCATCTAGGGTAAAAGGCTTCTCATGGTGAAGATTATGCACTCACTCACATACATTTTTATCCGTACATACATCAATCCTTTCAATCTCTCTTGTGTGCATAGGTAAAACTCAATTTATGCCTTAATGCAAGGTCATGGAGGAAGACCCTATCGTGAATACTTTAAGTGCATTTACAAACAATTATGGTGCATAAGGGGTAAAAGAGCATTTGACAAAGAAGCTTTTATCTCTCAAACTTAGATTTTGCTCAGAGATTTTATCATGCGTTTTACAATTTAGATTGGTGCAATTGGACATGAGACTAAGGGAAAATCTCAACATGTATTTCTACATAATTTGATGTGTACTTTTAATGCAAGGTTAAACAAAATGGTGCAAAAATGGAAGTAAAAAGTTATTCATGATCTATTCTTGAAGAAAAACTTGATTTGTCAATAAACTCCCATTCTTCATCCTAAACCTGAAAATAATTCATCTTGAAACACTTGTGAAAAACATAAGTATTAGGAGACTTAAACCAAATATAGCAATCCAAGATAAGACTTCTCGATAATCCATCTCTAACAATCAAATCAATATGTGTACCTAAGTATCGACTTAGGGACTTGAGGAGATATTGACTATACCTCAATCCCCTACAAGTGCATATAGTGGGGATTCACACTTTAATTATCAATCCAAGAAGTATCATAACCTAGCGGAGTGTATGAGGACATGCATTCAAATGATGGTCAATGCAAATTTGAACTAACAAAGGTGCAAACAAGTGAAAACTATCACATTCAAAGCTTCCATGGTTGGCTATGGTGTGGCGACACTTAGAGCAGTAGCCAATAGTAAATCGAGCTTTTCTCTCAGCTCCAAACTTGGAATATAGTGAATAGCAGGCTCCTTTCAAAGTTCTCAAGAAGACGCATCCAATGATAGTCTTCTCCTTTGATTTTGACACTGCTACTTCAAGATATGAGAAAAATACTAAGCTGTTTGAATGATTATCTATGCTTTAGCACTTCCTACACTTCACACACACATTACCAAAAACAAAAAAACACTGCCATGGATAGACAACACTTTAAAGCACTCTTTTCAAGCCACATACATGCATGTAAGCTCACAAGAAAGAAGGTACAGAGAGGAGACAACACAAATTCGAAATTATGTGCTCTTGATTCTCACAATGGCAAAAAGTCTCCATAAGGAGTCACAAATGACTTATATAAATGTTGTCATGGACACAAAGGAAACCATCCTAAGCCTCAGATTTTATGTCACTTTTTATATATCATGATTGGATCAGATTTTGGGGAAACCAATGCTTCCATTCTGTCTGGAACATGCCAAAACCCCAAGATCGAGTACCTATTTGCTAGATTCTTACATTCGGAGCTCTTGATCAATCTCCTGTCATCATTGATGACATCATCATCTTGCAACCGCCCTTGGAAACCTATATAAGGAGGGGTTGGCCACATTCATTCTCACTCTTGTGGATACAAGTCTTGGGAGCTCAAGGAGTCATGACCGTCGAGTAAGTACTCTTCAAGTTCCAGTTCTAGTTCTTGTCTTGTTCCTTGTTCTAGTCTAGTTCTTGGACATACTATCTTGTCCCCTTGTAATCTTGTAGTACGAGATCTTGTCAAGTTCTTTCTTGTATTCAGTTAAACTCCTACAAGGGAGTTTTTGTAATCCAGACATCTTGTCTCATACTTGCGATCCTGGGTTGTGGGATGTCCTGTATCATCTCTAGTTCAATTTTCCATACCTATTGGTCCCAGGTTGTGGGACGTCTTGTATCAAATTCGTCTTCTTGTATTATTTTCCCTACGTGCGTGTTCTTGTAATCATAGGTGTATTTCCAAAATCTTCTCTAGTGAAGTCAGAGAGCACAATCTAGTGCTCCCCTGACATTTTGGCAAGACCATCGTCATCAAGACTAGGCACCATGTATTCCCTATGTAAGGAGATTCAATCTACCATATAGCACTTGATTGAACATGTCAAAGAGATGAAAAGATTGCTACAACAAGATGATCGATGAGTTTCAAGCTATGCCTTGAATATCAAGATGTTGTTTCATGGAACTACATATCAAGAAGACTACATGGTTAATCAGTTTTGACGTGGCCTCAATCCTGAAGTCAAATATCTCTTGCTATCCATGCCTCAAGCAAATAACTTGGAGGATGTTATCAATCAAGCAATTTCGTGTGAGAATCAGTTGTTAAAGGAAATACAAGTCCAAGAGTCAGAAGTCTTGAATAATGAAGACACTACTCCTCAAGAATCTCAACCAAGAATCTTTGAAGCCCTAGAAGTCATTCCAGATGATATAGAGCATACAAATTATGAAGATAACAAGAAGTTCAAGGACAAAGAGGAGTTCTTCTTCAATGAAGGAGGTGCACTTGCTCAAGGCACTCCATCAAAGATCTTGGAAACACTACAAAACACCACTAAAAGCTCAAAGGGCCTATCTTGTCACGAAGCTAAGGAAGCTCAAGGGAGACCTAGTCTTTCACCACCTTTCAAGAATAAGGATCATGAAGAATTTGAGGTTAATCATGTCTTAGATTCAAGAATCTCGCGAGGAAGATTGGAATGCTTTATTCATTGGAAAGCATATGTTATCATTGATTGTACTTGTGAACTTACAGAAAATCTTCAGAGAGCAAAAATTAAGGTTCGTGAATTCCATAAGAAGAATCTAGTGAAACCCAAGCTAGAGAACATGGCCGCTCCTCGTGGAACTTGTCTCTTGAGGGGGAGGTGATGTCCAAATCTCTCCCATCTCTTTCATTGGTATTAGAGAAAGTTCAAGACGGGAGATAGCTTTCCCTCAGAGATTGTTCAAGATGGGAGATAGCTGTCCCTCACAGATTGAGAAGCCTGATAGACACAATTATTCAACTTGGAAAATCAGGATGGAGGCTTATTTGCAAGGAAGGAATCTATATGCAATTGTACCAGGTGATGAAGCAATTCCTACTCCAAGATCCAAAGGAGGAACAATGCAAGAGGAAACAGATCAACTCACACTTTGGTGTGCAAGGGATGCTCAAGCAAGGTCACACATTCTTAACTCTATCTCTGATTTTCTACTACAACATGTAAGAGGATGCAAGACATAGCAAGAGATTTGGGATGCGCTAAAGACTTTCTTTTCTACTAACACAAAAGAAAGGAAGAACCATCTTTAGAATGAGTTCAACCAAATGAAGAAGACTCCAAAACAAACCATTTCAGAGTTTGTTACAAAGGTCAAGGAGGTTGTTGATCAATTGGTATCCACTGGAGATTTGATTGAAGAATAAGTCATCATGAGGAAAAACCTAAATGGCATTAGAGCTGACAAGTAATGGAAATATCTCACCAAAACCTATGACCTCGTCATGGATGTGCAATCTCTAGATTTCAACACCTTTCTTGGAAAACTCATCAATCAAGAAGATAACAATAGCATAAAGAAAGGTAACTCCTATTCAACTAGTGCTCTATATGCAGATATGAAGGATAAGAAGGTAATAGGCAAGAAGAACAAATATGATGAAGAGAGACTTCCCAAGCCAGCTTTGCAAGCAACAGAAAGTGGAAAGGGAAGATGATGACAAAGCCAAAATTCAGAATGTTCAACCTTGTGCCATCAGTGATAAGACCAACCACACCACTCATAATTTTTGGTTCAATGGAAAGACCCAAAAAATTGGAAGAGGTGGATATGGCATCAATAGAGGTAGAGGTGGAAATAACTTCCACACTAATAATAGAGGCCATAACGGAAGGGACTACAACAACTATTCTAAAGATGAACAACATGAAGACTCATTGCTCTAAATGAATTTGAGCCACAATGAAAGTAAAGAAGACGGTCATTTATTCTACCTATATTCATGCTATCCAAATCATGTCGCACGCAACATAGCTCTCTTATTAGATTTGGAAAGTCCAAAACATATACATGAAGTGCAAAAAAGGGATGACACAAAGCATAGTGTGGAGAAGATTGGTAATTTCAAGGCCTCCAATGGCAAGTCAAATATTCTGAGCAAGGTACTCTATGTTCCCACTATTACAAAGAACCTTATAAGTGTAGTCCAAATAGTTGAGAAAGTCTTGGAAATTAGGTTCACCAAAATCATAGCTTTTGTGGAAGATCCAGGTCAAGGCTTCAAGAAGATAGCAAGAGGTGAGAATCATAGTAGGATCTTTACTTTTGAAGTAGGAGAAACCAAAAATATAGCTCTATTCAATTTTGGGTCTCAAACCCTAAGTGAGTTTGAAGTGTGGCATAAGAGTCTAGCTCATGTGAATGAAAGAACCTTGAAAGATACTTGGAAGGATCAAAGTGCTCTTGGTCTACAATATATATCAAAGCAACACATGATCAAGAGATGTGATGCATCGCAAATTGGGAAGGCATAAAGACAATCATTCAACGACAAAGGCTACATCCACAAAAACTTATTGGACCTAGTACATATAGATGTATGGGTGTCAACCCAAGAACCTTCATTAGCAAGATCAATGTATTATCTCTCATTTATTGATGACCATAGTAGATGGGCTACTCTGTACTGTATCAAAAGTAAGAACAAAGTGTATGATTGCTTCAAAAAGTATCTAGCAAATGTGGAGAACCAAAAGGGTACATGACCCAAGAAAATCAGATATGATGGAGGTGGAGAATACTTCTCCAAAGAATTTGATGAGTTCTTGGAGGATAAAGGTATCAAGACGAGAGTGACTACTATGTACTCTCCTCAACTTAGTGGAATTGATGAAAGAAGAAGCAAGACATTGGTTGGATCAATGAGAACAATGCTTGAAGTGAAGAAGTTGCCACATTACTTATGGGCTGAAGGTGTTTTAATTGTTGTGTACCTTGTCAATAGACTACCATCCAAATCACTCCAAGGTATGACTCCTTATGAAGCATAGTATGGACGAAAAACTATTCTTGGAAATTCCAAGGTTTTTTTATGTTTACCTTATGTTCATATACCATAAAAAATAAGAGGTAAGCTAGATGAAACGACAACAAAGGTAGTGTTCATTGGATATGATTGAGCATAGATGGGTTACAAGTTGTACAATCCTTCAACCAAGAAACTCCCTACAAGTACGGATGTTGTGAAGGTCAACAAGGGAGAAGACAAAACCAGAAAGGTATGGATATGATTCCACTTTTGTTACAAAGCATTTAATCTATTTGGCAAAGGACTCAAATTGCGAGGAACCATCAACCTATGTAGAGGCAAAGCAAAATCCTAATTAGGAAAAGGGCATGAAAGAAGGAATAGATACTTTGCAAGAGATGAAGACTTGGTATTTAGTTCCAATGTCCCACAATCAAGAGGTAATTGGCTAAAGTTGAGTATATAAACTGAAAAGAATTTTAGATGGAGCGATCTTCATGTACAAGGCCAGATTAGTTGCCAAAGGTTGCTCACAAACTCATGCTATATAGACTATGAGGAAACATTCTCACCAGTTGCAAAGATGACTACCATAAGAACATTAATAAGTGTAGATGCTGCAAGAAATGGAGATTTCTCCAACTTGATGTGAAAAATTAATTTTTCAATGGCTGGATAAATGAAGAGGTATACATGTCACAATCTTCACATTTTGAAAATCTTGATCATACATCTTATGTTTGTGGACTTAAGAAACCATTGTATGGACTCAATCAACCTCCTAGAGCTTGGAATTTCAAAGTGGTAACATATCTTCAAGCTTAGGGATTCATACCTAGCAACTTAGATCCTTCTCCTTTCATCAAAAGAGATCACAATGAGGCTATCTATCTATGTTCGTATGTAGATGATAGTATTGTGATGGATGATGATCTGAATGGCCTTCAGAGGATCAAAAACATAAGATCTGAAATGTTTACCAATTGAAAAGTCCTAATTTTCTTCCTTAGAAGGAAAAAATGATGCATAGCTTCTTGCATGCATACCCCTCTTCAGATTAACAAAGAAGAAACTGGTGGAGCTCATGTGGCACTTGTAGATTTTTTATAGGATTGGTGAACAGCCTCACATGCCATTAATCAACATAGGAAGAAAAATTTCCGATTTTTGTTTTTAGTAAAGTAAAATTTATTCTTTTATCAACTTCTCCACCCTAAAATATCATACTCGCAACAAGGACACTAGTATTATCTAGAGAGTTCTCCTTCTTAGGTTGTTTTTTAGTCCAAGAATACTTTTATTATTATATGCTTACTCTGATAATTTCATCATGAATCATCATTCTTTTTAAGTCCCCCACTCGGTTACAAGGGTTGTGTATTTGGTGATGAGACCTTGAATTCTTCTCACAAACATATAAAAAAGGGAGAAGCAAATTGCGTTAAAATGTTGTCAAAATGTTGTAGAGATTATTTGTGATACAAGAAAAGTTAAATAAGTTCATATCTTTATGAAAAAATTCAATACTATAATTTTAGCCCTCGATATGCAATATTAAATCAATGAACACATGATCAGAAAATATTTTTTTTTTATTCCCCATAGAACAAACCTACCCATGTCCATAAGGAGAAGATTAAGAGAAATTCACTCTATCAAGATAACCAATAATTAAGCGTTTTCTTGAATTTTGCAAGCACCCAATCCCGCCTCCTTGTAAACAAAATATTTTGCCATAGGAGAGCTCTAGACATCCTTGACCCCTAAATATTTGTGTGGGTGCCCCAAGAAGAAACTTGAAAGCTATCTTTGAATGGTTGATTCTAGACTTAGAAGCCTCACAAAAAAATTCAAGGCAATGCCAAAAGCTAGAGACACAACCAAAATCCTTCTAGAGAAACATATTGTTGTCGGCATGTTGGAAACCAAGATGTAGAAGTTGGAAATGATTTGTAGAAATTTCCTCTAGACTTGTGATCCCACCAAAAAAGAGGCATGTTGAAGATTAAATAGGAAGTTTGCTCTGGCCCGAAAGAGGTTTGCGAGCTAGGAATTCTTGGTATGGATACCTTGGCCAAAAACTTGTTTCCAAATGGATGATGAAAGCCTATAAGAATATAGATGATTCTTGGGAAAAACATATTTTCATGAGCAACAATGCCCTTCATCTCATTATGATGACATATTTTGATGGTGATGCATCACAGTGAACTCTCCTTCTTGAGAGCTCCAAGACGATACCCTCAAAGTAGAAAACCAAGTTCCAAATGCCATACATGGTACTCTGCAAAGAGGCTAGAGAATATGCAAAAAACACACATTACACAGACCATGAATAGAGATTTCTTGAGTGATACAAATGCAGTCAAACATAGAGTCTGTAGCTAACCAAACCACTATATGTTTTATTAAAGAACATATACAAAAGTTTCCAATGTCCATTTGGCCTTTCACATGGACAGTAACAGTAACAACCTCCCATTAAAGGTCAATATGGCCAAAGTGACTATGGGAGAAAAATAAAGAATGATAAAGAATTCATAAGGGAAAGTATACAAACTATACCTCCCACTTGATGGACATGTTACACACTATACAATTGTGTAAGATCAAGAATGAAGTAACCCTCATCAACTGATAATAGAATCAAAAGCTATCCTTCAATAGAAATTTAATCAAAGAATCTACAACATTATCTCGAATATGAACCTTCTCAAAAATAATGTGCTATGTGGCTGAGCAATCTCTATATTAAGTGACCTCACCTCAATGTGCTTGGTCTTTGCATGATAGACCACATTCTTACCCAAAGCAATGGCACTCTAACCATCACTAATCAAATGAGGTACATGCTAAGGTAGACCTTACATTCCTCACTTGCTGCAACATACTCTGCTTCTATGATGGAAACCAATGTACTTTCTTGAAGACGAGATCTCCAAGAGATAGCTCCTTCAAAAAAATGAAAGATGAGAATTTGTGTAACCAATAATGGATGATTTCCCCCTACCCAAGCATAGACACTTGTCCTTAGTTCCACTTAGATATCTCAAAACCATCGTGATCACTTCCCAATGCTTCTTGCTAGCATTAGACACATATCTGATCATCACTTCCACTCCAAATGTAGTGTCTGTTCTCATACCTATCATAGCATACATGAGACTACGAACAACAGATTCATAAGGAATTTTGGTCATGAATTCATTTTCCTCATTGGATTTAGGGAAATCACCCTTTCTAAACTTCACATATGTGGATAAAGGTGTACTCAATGCCTTTACACCCTGCATATTGAACCTATGAAGTACTTTGGATATGTACTCACTTTGAGACAAGTATATGCATCTTTTACTCCTATCATGAGTAATGCACATGCCAACAATATGTTTGGCATCCCCCAAATATTTCATATCAAATGTCTGACTCAACTTCTTTTCTCAAATTGACAAGTCATAAGAGGACCTCCCAGCAATCAACATATCATCGACATAGAGTGTCAAGCATATCAAACTGATGCAAAACATATGAATTGAATCTATTGATTGAATGAATCACACACACCTCTAAATCATGTTTTTTGAGCTTTTACTTTTCCTTTTACAAAGATAAATGTTTTGGAACTTACATAAGATTGTGATCATATGTGATCAATCACTTAATATGATAAATGAGTGCAATTATAAAAAAACCTTCAATGAGTATCTAAAATACCATCAAAATGATGGTTTTGATGTAGATCATTTTTATCTTAAGAATACTGCAAGCTTGGTGTTTCAATATGTATACTTATTTGTAGAAAATTTTGATTGAGCAAAATCTGACTTAGCAAAATCCGATTCAACAAAATCCTAGTCAACAAGACTATATAGCATCTAATTGAGCAGTGCTCTAATAGCCATAAAAAAACTAGTGTTGCTTAGTAAGTGTCAAATTCATATATTTATGGATATACTTTAGGACTTGTCAATTTAGATAAATATGTTCTTGCATGTTAGGTTATCTAGTTGGGCCTTTTTCGTCTTGAGCCATGGGTGAGTGTTCAACTCCTCTGTATGGAACAACATCTTTAGACTCTAGGCTAGTGTATTGCCTTTGGGCAGAGTTAAATGAGTGTTTTCGGGTAGTCCTTTCCAATTGTCATCTTTGAGTATTCTAACCCTTGCTTTGTGCGATACAAAAGGTGCCATGGATACTATGCCCCCTTTGTTTATACAATTTTTATTTCAATTTTCCTCAGTATTTAAGAGAGATTATGCTTTGATCGAGCTTCCTCTTTAAAAAAAAGTAAGTAAATATTCTTTGCCAATTTAAACTATTCCTTAAACTAAGATTTCTATTGAATCTCAGACAATCATATC
The DNA here is from genome assembly GCA_020310875.1 of Ceratopteris richardii. Lineage (NCBI taxonomy): Eukaryota > Viridiplantae > Streptophyta > Polypodiopsida > Polypodiales > Pteridaceae > Ceratopteris > Ceratopteris richardii. The sequence goes on from CM035414.1 coordinate 156,509,200, forward strand.
GACTTCTAATCTAACCCATTTCCTTAATGGGCATAAAAACGTTTCTCTTTAGTGCAAAAAAAAAATTCTTAATGAGGGTACAACATGTGATGAGATATTTTAATTCATTGTAAATCTTATTTCAAAGATCATCAAGACCAAGAGATTCACCCAAATTTATGTTACTCATAGTTTTTTCCATCTCACCAATACAAAGGAGTTCAAAATCAGTGATTTAGGTGAGCTCAAATATTTCCTAGATATGCAGGTAATTTATTCACATGAAGGGATGTGTCTAACTCAAAAAAGGTAGATTCAAGATGTACTTCACAAATTCAGATTGGACAATACAAAGCTTGCAATACGCCTTTGGAAATGAATCACAAGCTAATTGTGTATGGAGGTGAGTATATTGATGATCATAAAGAGTATCAAAGTCTAGTTGGTAGCTTGATATATGCTACTCACATAAGACTAGATATATCCTATCACTACAAGGAATACGGGCGCATAGCGACGGTTAAGGCGAAAGAATTTCATCGCTATAAAATTGTAACTTGCATCATAATTAGCATCACGCGCCGACCATCGATTAAACGATGCATAAAACGACGGTATTTGCGACTTGTGATGTGACGGGATTGCGATGTTCCCATACAACGTCGCTTATGCGACGCAATTTAAAAGCATCACATAGGCGACGTTACATGCCATCGCATAAGCGACGCTAAAAATTGTCGCTTATACGACAACGAATAGCATCGCTTACATGACGATCTGTTGACGGACAAAAATTAAAACATTGGAGGCTCTACGATCCGCATTTTCACGCATCTGATCGAAGAGCTCTCCAACGTTCACAATTGCGTTGTGCTTACGAGCTGAAGCAAGTATATGCAGAATTGTTGTTTTGCCTAAGCTCTCTCTTATTGTCTCCCTCTGTCTTTGTTTCTCTCTTTCTTCATCTTTCTCTCTTTGAATTCTCTCTCTCTAGATCTCTCTCTCTAGATCTCTCTCTCCTTCTAGATCTCTCTCTCCTTCTAGATCTCTCTCTCTCTCTCTCTCTCTCTCTCTCTCTCTCTCTTCTTTCTCTCTTTATTGCAGGTTATTCAAGAAGCTAACCAAGCAAAAATTATGGCTAACAATTGTAAGTACAATTTCTATTCTTTGTAGATCATTTGAATTGTGTTATTTTCATTACATAGCATACTCACACTTATTGATATGCACTCATACACTTATACATGATGAAGATGCACTTTGACACATATACATATATACACATGCACATACACACACATATATACACATAGATACATGTGCACATACACTTAGACATACACACATATACACATGCATTTGCACAAACATTCCTACAACCACATAAAAAGACGTCCATGCATGCATTATATATATATATATATATATATATATATATATATATATATATATATATATATATATATATATATATATATATATATATATATATATATATATATATATATATATATATATATATATATATATACACATATATATATATATACACACATACACACATTAACATATATGCAAATACATGTATACGCACATCCACATACACATGCATGTTTCATACATATACACATGCATATATATACACATGCATATACATATACACATATACATATACATATACATATACACACATATACATATACATGCATATACATGTACACACACATACATATACATATACACACACATACACATGCACATACATACATATACACACACATACATATACTCTAAGGTACACAAATATAAATGAATTATATAATTAAAGTATTAAATCACATATACACATGCACACACATGCATATACCTACATATACACATATACATGCACATACACACACATACACATAGAGTTATACATATACATGCATATACATATACACACACATACACAAGAACATGCACATATTGATACATACATATACACTTATACATGCACATGCAAAATCTTTACTAGACACCATTGTTGAGCGAGACAACAGTGGTAACTCGTTTGATATCTCGCATAAATGTTTAAATAAAATAGAAAATGTTTCTGTTTATTTTTCATCTTCAAAATTACAAATTCTAAATAGAAATGATATTCCTAGAAAAACAATGAAAAAACATGAAAAATATTTTAAAGATAAAGGATATATGTCTCAAAATGAAAATATTGAAACTGTGATTGAAACTTCTTTTTCCTCTACTTTATTTGATGAAATTGACGAAACCTTACATGATGAAAAATTATTACATGTTATTCTTTTAAACTCATTAAATGAATATGATTTAATTTCAAAATTTGTTTTTGATTTTCATGAAGTTCAATTAATACAAAGTATAAAACAGTAGATAAAAAAGTGAAACCCGTAGCTCAAGTTTTACCTGAAAGAAGTGATCTGAAAATTAAACAAGTAGCTAATGATCCTATCTTATGTGACATGTCTAAAATAGGTCATAAATTTAGTGAAGAAACTATTAAATTAATAATAATAGGAAATGAAGATTCGTTTTTATTACCAACTGAACGTGAATTGTTTCGAGAAATGATTAGAAAACATGGTAGAGCTTTTTCTCTTTATCCTCAAGAAATAGGATGTGTAGACCCTAGAATAGTTTCTCCTATGATCATATTTACTGTAGCCCATATAACTTGGAATCTTCGCCCTATACCAGTTCCAAAGGCTCATTTACCTAAGCTAATGAAAATGCTTAAGGAGAAGATGCAAATGAAAATATTAGAACCTTCCTTTGCACCATATTCTAATAGATGGTTTACTGTTCCTAAAAAGAATGGTAAACTTAGATTTATTCAAGACTTACAACCCATAAATAAAGTACTATTAGGAATGTGGGAACCGGCCCTATTATAGGAGAATTTACCGAAGCTTTTGCTGGGCATTCTATCTACTCTATGGGTGACTTATATTCAGGATATGACCAATTTCAGCTTGCTACTAAAAGTAGAGATATTACCACGATGAAGACTCCTTTAGGATTAGTTCGTATGTGTACTCTTCCTCAAGGAGCTACAAATTCGGTAGCACATATGATGAACGCGATGAATAGGGTTCTTCATGACTTTATTCCTAATGTGATCATGCCGTTTATAGATGATATCCCAATTAAAGGATGTGAAGAAAAAGAAAAAGACGAGACATTAGATTCATTAGGATGTAGGAAGTTTGTAGCTAATCATATTTTAGATTGTGAAAAAATTCTAAAACGATTTGAAGAAGTAGGATTAACTTTTTCTATAGAAAAATCAGTTTTTGGAGTTAATGAAGTTTTAATTGTAGGACATTTATGTGGTTATTACGGTCGTAGGCCTTATCCTCAAAAAGTAGATGCTATTAATAAACTATCTGAAACTTGTAAAAACATTAGTGAAGTTAGACGTTTCTTAGGAGCATGTGTATTTTATGCAATCTGGATTCCGCATTATGCCCATGTAGCTAATCCATTGTATGATTTACTTAGGAAAAATAGAAAAATTAAATGGACTGAAAAACATGTGAAAGCAATGAAGAAATTAGAAACTTTACTTTCTAATGCACCTGTTTTAAAACGTGTAGATTATTCAAATAATAAACTGATTATTTTAACTGTAGATACTAGTCCTATAGGAATAGGATGGGTAATAGGTCAAGATGATAGTGAGGGAAATAGATATGCTATTAGATTCGGAGCTAAAATTTTGCATGAAACTCAAAAGAATTATCCTCAAATAAAACGTAAATTATGGGGTTTATTTACTGCGTTGAAAATTGATAAAGTGTATTTTATAGGAGCTAATGTCATCATAGAAACAGATTGTTTACCTTTAATAGGAATGATTATTAATTGTTCTTCTCCTGATATAGCTATGTTAAGATGGATATCATATGTTAAGTTTATTAATCCTATTTTAAATCATATTTCGGGTAAAACTAACTCTAAGCATATATGCTTTCTAGGCCTAAATTTGAAGATGATGAAATGACTGAAACTGATTTAAATGTAATTAATTATATTTCTGATGTATATGTATATGAAAAATTTAATGAAAATGAGTATGAAGGGATTTGGTATGATATAGGTTATTATCTTAGTACTCTGAAACAATTACCTATTTGGTCAGCTAATAAATTTAGAGATATTGGAAAACGAGCGTTTAATTTCTTTCTAAAAGATGGTTTTATTTGGCGACATGCTAAAGGGAAAATTAGATATCCACAAGGAGTTTTAGGAAATAAAAAACTGCAAAATAGAGTTATGATAGATATGCATGAGACTCTTTGGGCAGGTCATAAAGGCTTTTATGCAACTTATGAAAAAATTAGAGAAGCTTACTGGTGGCCGGGTATGTATGTGAATATACGTGACTTTGTTAGTACTTGTACTACTTGTCAGGTACATTCGTCAGTTAGACATAGAGAACCTTTGCACCCTACCTACCCTCCTTGTATTCATTACAAGTGGGTAGTTGATTTAGTGACCATGCCTAAAGGATTAGATAAGGTGAGATATAAAGTTTTAGCTAGAGAAGACCTAACTAATCATGTAGAAGGTAGAGCTCTTCGTACGAAAACTAATTATAACGTATGTAAATTTTTGCTAGAAGAAGTTATTAGTAGATTTGGCTATGTAGAAAAGATAGTAGCAAATAGGCGAGAGTTAGATGCTAGAGAGGCTAGAGAATTCTTTGACCAGCATGGGATTCGTCTCTCTCTCACTACTGCTTATAATCCAAAATCTAATGTTAAGATTGAGCGGGGTCATCCCTCTATTGTGAAGGCAATTTCTAAGGCCTGCAATGGTGATACGACGCAGTGGCCTAGATTCCTTCCTTTCACACTATGGGCAGACAGGATGACGTATACTAGGTCTACAAGATTTATGTCTACAGAACTAATGTATTGTCAAAAGCCGATTTTTCCTATCTAGTCCCAGATTATTTCATGGACGACGCTTCCGTGGAAAAAGGAGATGACTCGTGAAGATCTAATTTCTGTTAGGATTATGCAGTTAAATATAGGTAATAAAATGATTAAAGAAGCTGTTCAAAAAGTTAGAGATTCACGTCTTAAAAATAAAATCTATTTTGATAAAAAACATAGACTTAAGCCTCATTCTATAGAAGTAGACGATTGGGTTTTAGTTTATGATAGCACTTTTGATTCTCAGTATGATGCTAGGAGAAAGTTAATTAAGAGATGGTTTGGACCGTATGTAGTTGTGACTGTATTTGAAAATAGTACATTTAAAATTAGAGAATTTGATGGTTCTTTGTTAGACAAGTGGAATAAACTTGGCCGGGTGGACAAGTCCAGGCGTCGCACCCAATTTCAGTATAGGCCGATTTGTGAAAATTAAAGAAAAAGCTAAGTTGGGATGAAGTAAAAATAAATAAATAAATAAATAAATAATGATATGAAAAAAAGCAATGAAAAGAGAGTCAGATCATAGGAAATAAAAGTAGAAGGCATATTATTCTATTACCTGATGAGAAATTTTTTTTGTATATGCTGTTATACAAGATAAATTACTTATTCTAAGCAAGTGACATGAACAAAAGGACTATAAAACTTATGCTTTATTCTTATATATGCTTGTTTAAATGTGAATTCAGAAATATGATATAATATTTTTATAACTTATATCTACTTTGTGTTCTTTTAGATGATTTGTACTAATCTTTTTAATTGCATAAAGTTTGAATGCATGATGAAATAAAATTTTGAAAAAAAAAATAAAACTTATTTTCAAAAGAATTTGATCAGTTCCACTTGAATCTGTAGGTTGGCCCATCGGGACGATGTGCAGGTTTAGTGGGGGCAGATGTCGGAGAGAATTTATTACTCTTAAAATATTTCAAAAATTAAAAGATTATTTGATTGATATAAGTTTGTTTAAATTATGAAATTTTTTACTAATGTTTGATTTTAATTTCTGCAAGAAAAGACGTTTGTTGAATAATATTAGGATGGGAGGTATTTATCTAAGTGTTTTCTTAATATAATTAAGGGTAAAGATGAATATTCAAGGGTTAGTTAAGGGGTTTCCTATGTTTTGAAAGTAAATTTAAGGGTAATTAAGGATTAATTATAGGTTTTGATCATGTTTTATAGGATTTTAGCTAAATTGCAAGGGTAATTAACGGTTAAATGTATGTTTTGAACATGTTTTTTAGGGTTCTAGTTTAATTTTTGTTGGAGATAGACGTCTGCAGAAGCACGCGAACAACACAAGGAAGAAGAAGAAGCTTGGAGCACAAACACACAATATTGAATGTATTACTAGAGAATGTACAAAGATAAGTAGCCCATTAGGGCAATAGGCGTATATACAAGCCGGGGGAAAAAAACCTCCTAAAGAGGGAAAAAAGTGCCCCGGCGATCCTAGAGTGTTCACACACATCACTACCTAAATATATCAACAAATCCCCCCTGGGAGTGATGCGGTGAACAAGGAGCTGGCACTCATGTATAAGGAAGTGCCAAGCTATGTGGAAATCACTCCACAAAAGGAAGTAAGCCCAAAGCTTTGCGGAAAGCTTCAAACTTCTCCCTAGGCAGAGCCTTTGTGAAAAGGTCTGCAATGTTCTCCTGTGTGGGCACATATGCCAAGCTGATCTCCCCAGCAGAGAACCTCTCCCTAACATAGTGATAATGCACCTCAATGTGCTAAGTGTGAGCATGGAACACAGGGTTCCTCGCAACTGCCAATGCGCTCTGACTGTGAGTCAAGATGGTGGTGGCAGAAGACTGGCCAACACACAAATCATCCATAAGGCGTCTGAGCCACACACACTCAACAGTCGCTGTGAAAGCTGCCCTATACTCAGCCTCACAACTAGAAGTAGCCACAGTAGGCTTCTTCTTCCTCAACCAAGATATACATGAGGTACCAAGCATGAAGCAAAAACCACTGGTGGACACACGAGTGTCATAGCAACCAGCCCAATCTGAGTCAGAAAAAGCATGCAAATCCGGCGGTAGTGATCCCCCCTTGGGATAAAACAACCCAAGTAGCCTAGTACCACCCAAGTAGCGAAAGATGCGCTTAACTGCTTTCCAATGCGTGACTCCTGGGCAATGCATAAACCTGCTCATCTGTGAGACATCAAACTGAATATCTGGCCGATTAATGCATAAGTAAATCAAGCATCCAATAGCCTGCTGATAGAGAACAACATCAAATGCATCTCCAGCATCATGAAGACTCAATCGTAAACCTCTCTCCATAGGAGTGGCAATAGGCTTACAGTCTTCAAGGCCAAAACGCTGCAATAATGTGTCAATATATTTCGTTTGACACAAAGCCATTCCACCATCAATGTGCATAAACTGAATGCCCAAATAGTGATGCAAATGCCCCAAATCATACATCTCAAATGAGGCATGCAAATCAGCCTTAAAATCAGCAATATGTGTCTCAATAGGACTAGTGAGCAGCATGTCATCAACATAGACAACAATGATCAGAAGCACATCATTAGCACGTTTAACATATAAGGTGCTTTCAGTGGGACTGTTCTCAAAACCATGTGCAGTCAGATAGGCATGTATCTTCTCATACCAAGCACGTGGTGCTTGCTTTAAACCATATAATGCCTTCTTTAACCTGCAAACCTAGTTTTCATGCCCTTTCTACACAAAGCCACGGGGCTGAAAAACATACACTTCTTCATGCAAGTCACCATTCAGAAATGCTGTTTTAATGTCCAACTGATGTACATTCCAACCATGATGGGCTCCAAGTACACAAATGCTCCGAAGAGTAGTCATACGGCATGTAGATGCAAAGATCTCATCAAAATCAATGCCTCTTTCCTATGCATAACCCTTTGCAACAAGCCTAGCCTTATACCTGTCAACTGTACCATCAGGTTTACGCTTCAGCCAATGGCCTTCTTGCCAGGAGGCAATTCACATAAAGACCATGTACCATTCTTCACTATAGCATCATATTCATATTGCATAGCAGCCATCCAATTTTCTGAATTTTGTGCTTCATCAAAAGAAACAGGCTCATTCTCATCACAGAGACTAGATGCAGCCATAGCATAGCAATCTGATGCAAAGGAGGCACTATGAGAGCCTAAACGAGTACGATATGACAAAGATGCATCTAATTTACTGTCACGCAAAGTTTGCACCAGCCATTTTGACATAGTTTTTGCCTGATCAATATCAGCTCTCTCATCTCATCAACAAGTGCATCATGTAAATCTGCATCAGAAATGGAATGATCTGCATCATCATATGAAACCTGCAAAGGCTGAGAAGTTACCTCATTAGGACCAGCACTAGCCTGTCCACCTGTAAAAAGAGGCATCAAAGTATCATACATGTCTTTGGAGCTAACAGATGTCTCCTTAGTACATGAAAGCAATGGTTGAATAGCATCTTCCACAAAGACAACATCACGGCTAACCAGAATGCGTTTAGTCTGTGGATGATACAGACGATAGCCTTTACTTTCAGAACTGTACCCAACAAAAATACATTTTACTGCCTTATCATCCAATTTTCTACGATGTTGTTCAGGCACTAATGCATATGCCAAACAACCAAAAACACGCAGATGAGCAACAGATGGCTTGCGGTCATGCCAAGCCTCATATGGAGTGATAGATTGCAACGCTTTAGTGGGACACCTGTTCAGTACATATGCTGCACACATGACAGCCTCAAGCCACAAACTATGTGGTAAAGCTTGACTTTTGACCATGCACCTCACCATTTCCATGAGTGACCTGTTCTTTCGTTCAGCAACTCCATTCTGTTGAGGTGTATACGGCACTGTACATTGGTGTTTTATCCCACGTTCAACAAGAAATGCATTAAAATCTGAAGACATATATTCCCCCCCTCGATCAGAACGGAGGGTGCCCATTTTACATGCTGACAGATTTTCAGCCAAAACCAAAAGCTGTTTGAAGCACATGAACACTTCGGACTTTGCTTTGAGTGGATATACCCATGCATGCCTGGAAAAATCATCAATGAAAGTCACAAAGTAAAGGTAATTTCCAAAAGAGGGTGTCTGCATAGGACCACAGACATTACTATGTACAAGCTGCAATTTCTGCGTAGCCCAAAGTGAACCATCTTTTGGAAAGGAAGAACGCTGCATTTTGCCCAAAATACAGCCTTCACAAACATGTTTTCCAGGAGCCTTAAGTTTGGGCAAAGAGGATACCATTTCAGATTTCTGCAGGCGTAGCAAACTAGCAAAATTCAGATGACCAAAGCGTGCATGCCAAAGCTTTGCATCTGACATAGCCTGAGAATCATGAACTGCACATGCCAAATCATTCACAGATCTTTCATAGTCTATGAGCTTATACAGCCCACGACATAAGATGCTAGAAGCAATAATCACATCACCATTTGAGAGATCATGGATTGTACACCTGTCATCAACGAATTTCACAACCAAGCCAATCTTGGCTAATGCAGAAACTGATAACAAGTTCTTTTTTATCCCTGGCATAAATAAAGCATCTGACAAAGTAAAAGAACTACCATCAGCAATAGTCAGAATGATCTTACCAACTCCCATAACAGGATAAGAGGAGTTATTGGCGCATGTGATAGTATTCCCTGTAGGGGCAGGCTCGAGTGAAGAGAAGAAATTGTGCTGTGAGGTAATATGTTTGGTCGCCCCACTGTCAAAGTACCAAACATCTGAGTCTACTGCAGACATGCACTGATCATGAGAAGATGGGTCAAAACTGCAGATAGTAGTAAACACCCATTCTTCTTCCTGCACAAGATTTGCTGACTCTGTTTTTGGTGTAGAGGCCTCTGCAACAACCATTCCAGCCTCTTTCTTCTTTGCCCCTTTAGCAGCCAGTTTTGGACAGTTCTTTATAATATGTTCATTTCCTTTACAGTACTTGCAGAACAATTTCTGCTTTTCTGATTTCTTCTCATCTTTATCCTGGTTCTTCGATTGTGTAACATTTGTAGATTTCTGCTTACTAGTAGAAGAGCTCCATTTTCCTTTGCCCTTCTGACTAGCCAAGAAGGCATGATCTGCAACATGCATAATGGACCTGTTCTGCCTGGACTGATCTTCCTGCAACAGAACAGAGACTAGTTCCGCAAATGACAAGGCATTCCAATTGCCTTTCATCATCAACCGAAGAGTAGAGGCAAAACTCTAATATGAATCAGGAAGACCATTCAGAACGGTCTGCACAAGTGAGCTATCTGGTATAACCTCATCAACAAAAGTCAATTGTTCCTTCAGGTCTTTGATCTTTGTAAAAAAACTGTCCATAGAATCACCTTCATTCATGTGCTCACTCTCTAGCTGTTTTCGGAGGTAAGCAACACGAGCCTCATTCCTAGCCTGGTACAAAGTGGTAAGTGTATCCCAAGCATCCTTTGCTGTCCTACAAGAGAAATGTAAGGAATAATGGCACGTTTGACAGAGAAAGCTATCAATGCATGTGCCTGGGCATCTCTGCCATCCCAACGAATGTGCTCTACAGTAGGTGCAATGGAAACAGCAACACGAACAGGAATCTGTGGAATATCATCTTTGACACCATCTTCATCAGCTCCAGCACCTCTAGCACCTGTATTTGTAGTACCTGTAGTCGCAGGTGTAACAGGACGTCTTTCAACACCCTACACAATGTTCCATAGTCCTTTTGCAACCAGTACATGTCGCATCATATAAGCCCATAATGGGTAGTTGGTACCATCCAACTTATCCTCAACAGCCAACATACGGAATACATCACTGCTTTCAGCCATGGTCGGTGACTAAAATACCTTGATGCAAAAAATTTACTGTATCTCAAAAAGTTGAACGGAACTGCCCAGATGAGTTATGCTAGACCTGTAGCGGACTTCGAGATGCTTAAACTGGCGAACAGAAACTGGTATATACCTCTGGCACAAAAGGACGAAATAGCCTGCACAAGCACTGCGATAGTGCGTTCGAAGGCCAAAACAAGCTCAGATCGCGATTTCGTGCGAATCTGAAACACCATGAGTATGCTCACCAAATTTCGTGCAAATCTCATACTGCAAACGGAGGAGTGTCGACGGCGCCCTAGAAGAAGTGACGACCTGCTTCTGATACCAATTGTTGGAGATAGACGTCTACAGAAGCACGCGAATAGCACAAGGAAGAAGAAGAAGCTTGGAGCACAAACACACAATACTGAATGTATTACTAGAGAATGTACAAAGATAAGTAGCTCATTAGGGCAATAGGCGTATATACAAGCCGGAGGAAAAAAACCTACTAAAGAGGGAAAAAAGTGCCCCGGCGGTCCTAGAGTGTTCACACACATCACTACCTAAATATATCAACAATTTCAAGGTTAATCAAGGGTTAATGAATAAATCTAGAGGGTTATGGAAGGGTAGAAGATATGTTCAAGGGTTAGTTGGGGCTTATTATCATGGTTTGAAGTTAGTTGAAGGATAAGCCTAAGGTTAAATGATTAATTAAGTAGGTTATAGTCTATAAATGAATTATTAAATAGGGCAAATATAGCAAAAGAAACCTTAGCAAGAATATTTCAAATAAAATATATATTAATTATTTATTTCCACTACACTTCAAAAGCTTGAGAAGAATATGAGAAATGATTCAAACAATCTACCTATGTCTCAAACTATCTCCCTGTAGAGTCGACTTTGACACCTGTAACTTCTAAGACATGGTTCTCCCAAACTAGAACCCATTTAAGCAAATGCTTTTAGCCATAGATGGCTTACCTTCTAACTTAAATTTTGACTCCTCACTTGTGTAAAACTTTACACTATGCACTGAGCACTGATCATTTCTTTGATCATCAAATCTGCACTTGTTTCAGAAGACCTTCAACACTTTCTCACATATAGAGGTTCCTACACAAAATTCTCTCAACATGTTTGCAATTGGATTCTCAAACTTTAGCCATAGATAGATTAACTATGGACTTAGACGTGTACAAATGGATTTCTCATAAGATTAAACACAGAAGGAGAACTAGAAGAAAGGTCGACGCAATTCTCTGAAAAACGTTTTCTTATCTTAACTCTTCATA
>CM035414.1:156526260-156528760 GCA_020310875.1 Ceratopteris richardii
CTTGATTAGTAGACCTCCGTAGATTTCCAATGACACCAAAAATAGCCTATGTACTTTGGAAATTATGGGTGCAATGATTGAGTCAAAACAGATAACTTTGGAAGTCACAAACTCAAGAAAACCTTCTATTTATGTCTTGACACCTGCTGGATGTTTTGCTCAGTGTGACCAGCACAGTAGAAATTGATAGAATTCCTTCTAAGGGTATTTAATTAGCTTAGTAAGCTACCATTTTCAAGTGGAATGATGCAAAAAGACAAAGTATGCTAAGAGAAATCAATTTAGCAAGATTAGCAATACCCCCGACTTTTTAGGATTGTAGCTGAAATAGACCAGTGAGCACCTCGACGCAGAGTTCTCTGAATTTGCTGAATGGAATGTCTTCACATTTTGATAGCATGTAGTAGACTTTAAGCTGAATCCAAAAATCTTTCAATCACTGAATTTGGTGGAGTATTGACCGCGATATGCCCTTGACAAGTTGATAGACTTTTGAGTAGACTAGGAGAGAACACAGATATGAATGATGTAAATGTATCTATTAATTAACACTTGTGTACAATCCCATTCGCATGAATAACATTGCCTAGTGGTGTAGAGAGGTGTAGGCTATAGTGTAGTCCTTAGTTACACTCAGAATCAGTAGAATGAAGCTCGGAAGTGATCTCTCCTACCCGCGACTTTTCATGTACATTTTTATAGGAATGAGTCAAAGAATTTGAATTCAAATTCAAACTCTTGGCTCCCTGTGATCAAGCTCCTAAAAGCTTGGAGATATTCTTTCAATCAAGTGAGCTACTTTTTCACGAATCACTTTGGTAGGTGATTACAAAAGATTCTAAGTCAGTTTGACTTTTATAATGAGGTAAAGTGGTAATTAACCACTAGAATATGTTCCTATGGTTCTTCATGTATGTAGAGTCCTCACGATATCTTTCAAGTCAAATGTGTAGGTGCAAGAGAACAAGAATTACGACCACCACGTGCTTGAGAGATGACTCTCCTCCCAACCTTATGCCTGTATATATAGCTGCTTGAATCAATGAGGACCACCAATGTAACTAGAGTCCACAACTGCATGTGCGATCTCCACCACTCCTTTCCTACCTTCCACTAGAGTCCACTAGTGGTTGGTGTACTCACCTCTTGAGTTAAGTCCACTTGAGTTAGAAGGCCCTAGAGCATCTTGAGCAAAACTCTCTCCCCATGCTCCCCATGGGAGTTGAACCCAAGACCTCCTCCTTCACAAGCATGAGACTTAACCACTAGGCTAGGAGAATCACTTGAATATGAGAGCACATGAACTTATGCTTGAGTCTATTCTTGAGATCTTTGGTCCTACAGATGAGTGACCAAACAATATCCGATTTCAAATCTGCCTGAAGCCATTGGATCCCTAGATCATAGACTTACTTTATTACATTCTTCCCCCTTGGAAAAGATTTTCGTCCTCAAAAATAAAGCTATATATATAACTGTAGGCAACCCCCGAGCCTCATGTTCTAAAATTGGAAGAACATGCCTCATCTCTGTGGTGGCATCCCTGCCCAAATGATTCAAAATACTGTCTAGTCTTTGCACTTTGATGAACTAGACAAAGTACAAAGTAGTGAATGATAATAAGGGTGGATCTAAAAACATCCCTGGCCAATTCACAGTTTTTGGATGTGCATCCTAGGCACAAACATGTGAACTAGGTGGATTCTAATTACTAGTCCATTTCTAGGCAAATGTGGTGCATGAACTTAGTAACTAAAATGGGATTCTTATCCCTTACAAGAATTCTTGATTCACTTGAATTTGATTTGGATCACTTAAACTTTGGTTGCCTCAAACATCTAACTTAGATGTTTGTACAATGGTTTACTTTGATCCAACAATTACTTGATTTTTCTACCCTACTAGAGGAATACTTTGTCCTAATGAGTTTAAAAATCCTATGTAAATTGTACGAGAAAGTTTACCATTTCAGTGGAGTCAACCATACCAACTTGACCAATACAAATTCAAAATGAAAAAATTATCCAAGTTAGGATATTTTCTCAAAGACTTTAACTAAAAGTTATGGGGAATTGTCAATCTTATGAGCAATTCCTAAATTCAATGTAGGTATGCTAAGGTATGCTAATAACTGGAAGCGAACTCACATGAATGAGTCAAGTATTTGATGACTAATGACTTTTTGAACGATCTATTTCAACAGAGAGTTGAAGCATTTTCTTTATCTTTAAGAGAAATAAGCTGGATTCTCAAAAAGATCGAAAGAATATAAAAAACATCATCCAACCATAGGATACTAGTGTGGTAATTACCATCAGTGTATCAATCCATTGAGGTTCTGTTGATGAGTTTTTACGAAAACAATGCTTCACTTGAGACTAAGTTCATGTTACATTTAATCTTTCTGACTCCTTATCGAGAATGCAATTCTTGTGCATTTCTTTGATTCAAAAGAGTGAATTTACCAAGTTATACTAGGAACTTGGTACTTGACTTAGTG
>CM035414.1:156533760-156536260 GCA_020310875.1 Ceratopteris richardii
ACTACCAGCCAATCTTTGATATAACTTCATATCCTTGAACTCTTCTCCTCCATATCTGCTCAATTTGTGATTCACCTCCATTGGAGTAGGTGCTACCTTGCAATCATTCATCTTAAACTTGATCAGCAAGTTTCTCAAATACCTTTCTTGAGTTACATACACTCCATGTTGAGTGTATGAGATCTCCATGCCCAAGAAATATGACAAGTCTCCCAAGTCACTAATCTTGAACTCTTTCTCCATTTGCTTCTTTAGACTTTGAATGCCTTTCTCATCTGTACCTGTAAGAATTATATCATCAACATATATGCACATATAAATGAACCCATGATCACTTGCTTTGACAAGCAAGCTACTATGTTTTTTAGATACTTGAAACCAAGTTCTTTCAAGAACTTCACAAGTCTATAATTCCGTGCCCTTGGGACCTATTTCAAAGCCATACAAAGCTCTCTTGAGCTTGCACACATAATCTGGATACCTTCCATCTCTGAATCCTTGTGGTTGCTCCATGAAAACATCATCTAAAATATAACCATTTAAAAAAGCATTCTTCACATCTAATTGACATACTTTTCAACCTTTACATACATCAATGGCTATGAGTGTCCTGATGGTTGTCATCTTTGCCACAGAACTATAGGTCTCATCATAATCTATACCATATGTCTGAGCAAAACCCTTCACAACAAGTCTAGCTTTATACCTAGACACACTTCCATCTACAAACCTCTTTGTCTTGTCGAGCCATTTGCATCCAATGATCTTCTGACTATTTGGTTTAGGAACCAGATCCCAGGTCTGATTCTCCATCAATGCATCATACTCTTCCTGCATAGCTTTCTCCCAATTTTCCTTACCTTTTGCCTCTTCATATGTAGAAGGGTCTTCATTTGTCTTTTTCATATAAGCATAATCTTTGGTAGCCAAAAAAGAAGTTTCATTAGCTATACCTTGTAGGTTGCCATTTGTGTCTTGTTGACCTTCTGAGTTCTCCACTCCTTGAGGTTTCTGGTTCATCACACTCTGGGTCAAACCTTAGTACTTCTTCAACTTCAACCTGTACTTCATTGTTCTCCTCTTCATCAAATATATGAACCTTTGATTTACCTTTCTTTTGAGTCACAACTTCTTCATCACCTGCATAAATATTGATTGTACCTACATACCAAGTACCTTGTTCATCAAATGTAACATCCTTTGACACTAGGAATTCTTTTGTGGATGGACTCCACAACCTATATCGCATCTGCTTATCATCATATCCAATGAACACATATTTTTCAGCTTTAGGCTTCTATTTATGCCTCAATTGTGATGGCACATATGCATATGCCAAGCATCCAAATACTTTGCAATGATCTAGAGTAGGTCTCTTACCCCACTAGGCTTCATATGGTGTCATACCCTGCAAAGATTTACGTGGTAATCTATTGACAAATAAGTAGCTGTGTTTAGAGCCTCAACCCACAAATAATTTGGGCATTTTTTCTCCTTCATCATGGATCTTTCAAAATCAACAAGAGTTCTATTTCTTCTCTCTCCTACACCATTTTTTTGAGGAGAGTACCTACAAGTAATTTCCCTTTTTATACCTTCATTCCACAAGTAATCACTGAACTCATTAGAGAAATACTCTCCCCCTCCATGTGACCTTAGTCTCTTCAACTTTTGACCTGTAATTCTCTCTACATACACATGATAATGTTTGAATGTATTGAATACCTCTGATTTATCTTTGATCACATAGATAGTGATCCATCTGGTAGCATCATCAACATAAATCACATAATACCTTGAACCATTGATACTCAAATCCTTTGATGGTCCCCACACATCTATGTGTACCAATTCAAGCTTCTCTGAATACATAAAACCATGCGGAATAAGATTGCTTATGAGCCTTACCTAATTGACATGCCTCAGATCTGTATCTCATATGTTGACCTGCAACATTAGGCAAACCAAGCAATGAACCATTGTTAACCATATCTTTGATACCTCTTTCATTGAAATGTCCAATCCTTTTGTGCCACAGATCTTACTCAGAGATCTTATGTCCTCCATAAGTGAACAAGGCATGAACAACATTACCTTGAATCTTCAATGTGAACGATCTTCCTTCTTTCTTCCCTGAAACAATTTGTTTATACCCATTGCTAGGGTCTTCAACAAACACTCTTTCATTAGTGAACCTAACTTCATAACCTTTTTCAACAATTTGTATTACACTTATCAGATTCTTAGGAATTGTAGGAACATACAAAACCTTACTCAAGAGAGTGCTACCATCCATGGCCTTTACTGATCTGATTGACTTCACATTGTGCTTTGTGTTGTCACCTATTTGAACTACATGATTAGTTACCTTATTCTCCAAATCAGTCATCAAAGCTATGTTACCACTTAGGTGATTGCTACACCCTGAGTCAATGTAGAATACTCTTTGGTCTTCACTTTGCCTTTCACAAGTTGCATTCGTTATCAATGTTGAATCCTC
>CM035414.1:156543760-156546260 GCA_020310875.1 Ceratopteris richardii
TGTTGGATATGTGGTAAGACCAATCATCTATCTCATAATTGTTGGCATAATAATCAAAGCAATGGTAATTTTAATCAGAACTTCAATCAAAGAGGAAGAGGTGGAAGATAGAGGAAACTTCAGAGGTAGAGGTGGTAGGAATTCTTTTGGAAGAAGTGGAGGTAGAAACTTCCAAAATCAATCCTAGAATAACACCTACTATAATTATGCATCAGATCAGAAAGAAGATTCAACTCTTATTATTAATGCAACATGTGAAGCCTCACATGAAGACATGAGAGTATTTTACATTGACCCCGGATGTAGCAATCATCTGAGTGGAAACATTGCTTTGATGACTGATCTAGATCATAAGGCAATCAATCACACAGTTCAAACATGTGACAATACAAAGCACAAAGTGAATTCAATTGGCTCAGTTAAAGCCAAAGATGGAAGTACTGTCTTGAGTAAGGTTCTATATGTTCATACAATTCCAAAGAACTTGAAAGTAGGACAAATTGTGGAAAAAGGATATGAGGTAAGGTTCAGTAATGATGGAGTTTATGTTGAAGACCCTAATCAAGGGTATAAACAAATTGTTATAGGAAAGAAGGAAGGAAGGCTCTTCACATTAAAGATACAAGGTAATGTTGGACATGCTATGTTTACATATGGAGAGCAAAAGGTGTCGGAATTGGATCTTTGGCATAAAAGACTTGGACACTTTAATGAAAGAGGTATCAAAGAAATGGTTAACAATGGTTGAGTGCTTGGGTTGCCTAATGTTGCAGGTCAACATATGACATACAGATGTGAAGCATGTCAATTAGGTAAGGCTCATAAGCAATCTTATTCCAAGCATGGTTTTATGTATTTAGAGAAGCTTGAATTGGTACACATAGATGTGTGGGGACCATCAAAGGATTTTAGTATTAATGGTTCAAGGTATTATGTGATTTATGTTGATGATGCTACTAGGTGGATCACAATTTATGTGATCAAAGAAAAATCAGAAGTGTTTAATACATTTAAACACTATCATGCATATGGAGAAAGAATTACAAGTTAAAAATTGAAGAGGTTAAGGTTAGATGGATGGGGAGAGTATTTCTCTAATGAGTTCAGTGATTATTTGTGGAATGTAGGTATAAAGAGAGAGGTTACTTGCAGGTACTCTCCTCAACAAAATGGGGTAGCAGAGAGAAGAAATAGAACTCTTGTTGAGTTTGCAAGATCAATGATGAAGGAGAAAAAATGCTCTAATTATTTGTGGGCTGAGGCGGTGAATAGAGCGACATATTTGGTCAATAGGCTACCATGTAAAGCCTTGCACTGTATGACACCATATGAAGCTTGGTGGGGTAAAAGACCTACTTTGGATCATTGTAAAATATTTGGATGTTTGGCATATGCATATGTGCCATCTCAATTAGGGCATAAATTGGAACCCAAAGTAGAGAAGTATTATTCATTGGTTATGATGACAAAGAGATGGGTTATAGGTTGTGGAGTCCATCCACAAAGCAATTCCTTGTGTCTAAGGATGTTACATTTGATGAGCAAGGTACTTGGTATGCAGGTACACTTAATGTTCATGCAGATGTTGAAGAAGTTGTGAATAAAAAAAAAGGGAAATCAAAAGTTCAGATATTTGATGAGGAGGAGAACAATGAAGTATAGGTTGAAGTGGAAGAAGTGCCAAGGTTTGATCCAGAATGTGATGAACCTGAAACTTCAAGAAGTGGAGAACTTAGAAGGTCATCCACGCACAAATGGCAACCTACAAGGTATAGCTATGATACTTCATTCTTGACTACTAAAGATTATGCTTACATGTTAAAAGTAGATGAAGATCGATCCACATATGATCAAGCCAAAGGGAAGAAGAATTGAGAAAAAGTTATGTAGGATGAATTTGATGCATTGATGGAAAATGAGACTTGGGATTTGGTTCCTAAACCAAATAGTGAGAAGATCATTGGATGTAAATGGGTCTATAAAACAAAAAGGTTTGCAGATTGAAGTGTATCTAGGTACAAAACCAGGCTTGTTGTAAATGGATATGCACAGAGATATGGTGTGGACTATGCTTATAGTCCTGTTGCAAAGATGACAACCATAAGGACTCTCATAGCAATTGTTGGTTGCAAAGGTTGGAAATTGTCTCAATTAGATGTAAAGAATGCTTTTTTGAATGGCTATATTTTAGATGAAGTCTACATGGAACAACCAGATGGTTTCAAATATCAAGTGTATCCAAATTATGTGTGTAAGCTCAAGAGAGCTGTGTATGGGTTAAAGTAGGCCCCAAGAGCATCGAATTATAGGCTTGTAAAGTTCTTGAAGGAACTTGGATTTCAAGCATCAAAGGCAGATAGTAGCTTGTTAGTCAAAGCAAGTGAGGATGGATTTATTTATGTTTGTATTTATGTTGATGACATAATACTTACAGGAACAGATGACGAAGGCATACATATGATTAAGAAGCAGATGGAGAAGGAATTCAAAATCAGTGATT
>CM035414.1:156556260-156558760 GCA_020310875.1 Ceratopteris richardii
AAGGAGTATCATTTACATGGCTATAAATGATTATCTTCTACCTCACATTAGAGGATTGGAAAGTGCAACAGATGTTTGGAATTCTTTGGAAGAGCATTTCCAAAATACAACTAAGTCAAGGAATTCCTCACTATGGGCTGAGTTCACAACCTTCAAGAAGAAGAGCTCACAATCAATTTTTGATTATGTGGCAAGAATGAAGGATATTGCAGATAGCTTGGGAGCAGTGGATGAAGACATTGAAGAGGACAAGTTGGTAAGGAAAATACTTACAGGTCTGAGAGGAGATGAGAAGTGGAAGCCTTTCATATTATCCATAGAGTTGTCACTTGATCACTTTACTCCTGATCTTAATCAATTGCTAGGACACATGCTAACTTTTGAGCAGGACATTAAAGGAGACAATGATAGAAGTGCAAGTGAAGCTATGTACTCCAAGGACAAGAAAAAGAATGGCAAGGGAAAGCAATCGACTGATGATGAAGGGATTTCAAGTCAAGCTAACTTCACAAAAGGAAAGATGAATTTCAGAGGTAAAGGAAGAGGAGGTAAGAACAAAGATAATACTAAAGCTTGTTGGATTTGTGGCAGAACCAATCATTTGGCAAATGATTGTTGGTATAACAATCAAAATGGTGGAAGCAATAATCAGAATTTTAATCAAAGAGGTAGAGGAGGCAGAAACCAAAGAGGCAATTTTAGAGGAAGAGGTGGTAGGACATCATATGCTAGAGGAGGTGGAAGAAACTTCCAATCTCAGTCCTACAATAACAATTATTATAACTATGCATCAGATCAGAAGGATGATATGACTCTTATCTTGAATGCAACTCATGAATCAGTGGGAGAAGATCAAAGAGTGTTTTATATTGACTCAGGATGTAGCAACCATCTGAGTGGGAATCTATCCTTGATGACTGACATGGAAGCAAAGGTGAATGGACATACAGTTCAAACAGGTGACAATACCAAACATAAAGTGGAGAGCATTGGATCAGTGAAGACAAAGAGTGGAAGTACACTTTTGAGTAAGGTACTTTATGTTCCTACTATTCCTAAAAATTTGATAAGTGTAGGGCAAATTGTGGAGAAAGGATATGAGGTAAGATTCACAAATGATGGTGTTTATGTGCAAGATCCAAATCAGGGATATAGAAACATAATTGCAGGGATAAAGGAAGGAAGATTGTTCACTCTCAAAGTCCAAGGTAAGGTGGGACATGCATTATTTACTTATGGAAGTCAAAAGGTGTCTGAATTAGACCTATGGCATAAAAGGATAGGACATTCCAATGAGAGAGCTATAAAGGAAATGTCAAAGAATCAGGTGGTGCTTGGATTGCCAAATGTTGAAGGGCAACATATGGTGTACAAGTGTGAAGCTTGTCAATTAGGTAAAGCACATAAAGGTTCTTACAACAAATCAGGGTACAAGCATTCAAATATGCTTGAATTGGTTCATACAGATGTATGGGGTCCCTCAAGGGACTATAGCATAAATGGATCCAGATATTATGTGTTGTTTGTTGATGATGCAACCAGATGGATTACTTTATATGTAATCAAGGATAAATCAGAAGTCTTCAAGACATTCAAACATTTTCATGCCTATGCAGAAAGGATCATAGGGCAAAAGCTTAAGAGGTTGAGGTCAGATGGAGGGGGAGAGTATTTCTCTAAAGAGTTTGATGATTATTTGTGGAATGCAGGTATAAAAAGAGAAGTAACTTGCAGGTACTCCCCTCAACAGAATGGAGTAGCAGAAAGGAGAAATAGGACTCTTGTAGAATTTGCAAGAGCAATGATGAAGGAAAAGAATTGTCCAAATTACTTATGGGCAGAAGCCATTAATACTGCAACATACCTTGTGAATAGGTTACCTTGTAAAGCTTTGGATGGAGGAACCCCTTATGAAGCATGGTGGGGTAAGAAACCTACTCTTGATCATTGTAAGGTATTTGGATGTGTAGCATATGCTTATGTTCCTTCACAATTAAGACATAAGCTAGAACCCAAGGCAGAAAAGTATGTGTTCATTGGTTATGATGATAGACAGATGGGTTACAGGTTGTGGAGTCCATCCACAAAGCAATTTCTTGTTACCAAAGATGTGACATTTGATGAGCAAAATACATGGTATACAGGATCAACAATTGATTATGCAGGTGTTGAAGAGATACAAAGAAAAGGAAAGGCAAAAGTAAAAATGTATGAAGAAAGTATTGATGATGTTGACTCTAAAAGTAGATTGCATGATCATGTAGAAGATGGGCCAAGATTTGATCCAGAATCAAATGAGGCTGAAACTTCGAGAAGTGCAGAAATCAGAAGATCTTCAAGGGAAAGGAAAGAGCCTATAAGGTATAGTTATGATACATCTTTTCTAACAACAAAAGATTATGCTTACATTGTGAAGATAGAATAAGATCCAATCACTTATGAAGAAGCCAAAGGTAAACAGAATTGGGAGAAGGCAATGCAGGAAGAGTATGATGCTCTA
>CM035414.1:156573760-156576260 GCA_020310875.1 Ceratopteris richardii
AATTGGATAGGGAAAACTATCCTGCATGGTCAATGAGGATGGAAGCTCATCTTATGACCAAAGATTTAATAGCCTACATCACAGGAGAAGAAGAGAAGCCACAGTTCAGAGATCCTAGTGTTCCAACTAGGGAAGAGTTAGCAGATGTGAAGAATTGGATGAAGAAAGATGCTCAACCTAGGAGCATTATATATATGGCAGTCAATGATTACTTGTTACCTCACATTCGAGGTCTTGAAAGTGCAACTGATATTTGGAATGCTTTGGAGGAGCATTTCCAGAATACTACAAAGTCAAGGAAGGCATCCTTATGGGCAGAATTGACAACCTTCAAGAAGAAGGCCTCTCAATCTATTTCAGACTATGTAACAAGGATGAAAGACATTGCAGATGCATTAGGACCTGTTGATGAAGACATTGAGGAGGATAAATTGGTAAGGCAAATCCTTACAGGTTTGAGAGGTGATGACAAATGGAAGCCATTCATTTTGTCTACAGAGTTATCACTTGATCATTTCACTCCTGATTTAAATCAGTTGCTAGGTCATATGCTAACATTTGAGCAGGATGTTAAAGGAGATGGTGACAAGAGTGCAGGTCATGCAATGTACTCAAAGGACAAGAAGAAGAATAGCAAAGGAAAGCAACAAGCAGGTGAAGATGAAGGTACAACTAGTCAAGCCAACTTCCTAAGAGGAAGAGGAGGTGGCAAAGGAAGAGGAAGAGGCAGGAACAACAAAGATGGAGGCAAAGCTTGCTGGATTTGTGGTAAGACAAATCACTTAGCTAATGATTGTTGGTATAATAATCAGAG
Organism: Ceratopteris richardii; assembly: GCA_020310875.1. Lineage (NCBI taxonomy): Eukaryota > Viridiplantae > Streptophyta > Polypodiopsida > Polypodiales > Pteridaceae > Ceratopteris > Ceratopteris richardii. The sequence goes on from CM035414.1 coordinate 156,574,575, forward strand.
TAATGGTGGATATAATCAGAACTATAATTCAAGAGGAAGAGGAGGCAAAAATCAAAGAGGTAATTTCAGAGGCAGAGGTGGTAGGAGTTACTTTGGAAGAAATGCAGGTAGAGGATTCCAAAGTCAACAATACAACAACACCTACTACAATTATGCTTCAGATCAAAAGGAGGATTCAACATTGATAATGAATGCAACTTGTGAAAGCCAGAGTGAAGATCAGAGAGTCTTCTACATTGACTCAGGGTGTAGCAATCACCTGAGTGGTAATATATCTTTGATGACTGATTTGGAGAGTAAGGTTTTTAATCATGTTGTTCAAACAGGTGACAACACAAAGCACAATGTGAAGTCAATTGGATCAGTGAAGGCCAAGGATGGTAGTACCTTATTGAGTAAGGTCTTGTATGTTCCTACAATTCCTAAGAATTTGATAAGTGTAGGACAAATTGTTGAAAAGGGATATGAAGTAAGGTTCACTAATGATGGAGTATATGTGGAAGACCCTAGCCAAGGGTATAAACAGATTGTTTCAGGGAAGAAAGAAGGAAGATTATTTACATTGAAGATTCAAGGCAATATTGGTCATGCTATGTTCACATATGGAGGACATAAGATCTCTGAGTTAGATCCTTGGCACAAGAGGCTTGGACATTTCAATGAAAGAGGTATTAAAGACATGATTAACAATGGTTCAGTGCTTGGATTGCCTAATGTTGCAGGTCAACATATGACATACAGATGTGAGGCATGTCAATTAGGTAAGGCTCATAAGCTTTCCTACTCCAAGCATGGTTTTATGTACTCAGAGAAGCTTGAATTGGTACACACAGATGTGTGGGGACCATCAAAGGATTTCAGTATAAATGGGTCAAGGTATTATGTGATTTATGTTGATGATGCTACTAGATGGATCACTATCTATGTGATCAAAGATAAGTCAGAAGTGTTTAATACATTCAAGCACTATCATGCATATGCAGAAAGAATTACAGGACATAAGTTGAAGAGACTAAGGTCAGATGGAGGGGGAGAGTAATTTTCTAATGAGTTCAGTGATTACTTGTGGAATGCAGGTATAAAAAGGGAAGTTACTTGCAGGTACTCTCCTCAACAAAATGGTGTAGCAGAAAGGAGAAATAGAACACTTGTTGAGTTTGCAAGATCCATGATGAAGGAGAAAAATTGCCCTAATTATTTGTGGGCTGAGGCTGTAAATACAGCCACTTATTTGGTCAATAGGTTACCATGTAAAGCCTTGCAGGGTATGACACCATATGAGGCTTGGTGGGGTAAGAGACCTACCTTGGATCATTGCAGAGTTTTTGGATGTGTGGCATATGCATATGTGCCATCCCAATTAAGGCACAAGTTGGAGCCTAAAGCTGAAAAATATGTTTTCATTGGTTAGAGTCCATCTACAAAACAATTCATGGTTTCTAAAGATGTTACATTTGATGAGCAAAGTACTTGGTATGCAGGTACAGTCAATATCAATACAGGTGATGAAGAAGAAGTGAGCCAAAGGAAAGGTAAATCAAAGGTTCAAATATTTGATGAACAAGAGAATAATGAAGTGCATGTTGAAGTGGAAGAAACACCAAGATTTGATCCTGAATATGAAGAACCAGAAACCTCAAGAAGTGGAGAGCTTAGGAGGTCTACAAGGAATAAATGGCAACCTAC
>CM035414.1:156604187-156876687 GCA_020310875.1 Ceratopteris richardii
TGTCAGAATCGACTTCTCAGAAGTACAATTTCTGACATAGGTAACTTGAGAAGTTGATTTCTCAAGCTACACTTAATCTTTTGGAGTAATTCAACTTGGAATAGTTGCGCAATCTCTAAGAGATGATTCGTACAAAGTTTCATGAAAAACTTTACACATTTGATAAGTCAATGTAAGGAAATAGTGCAGCAGACTTTTCTGTGTATCACCTTCTTCACAGATTTGTTCATCTTTTGATAATTAGAAGTTGATCCTCTAAATGTGTGAAAGGTTTTGACTTATTCTTGGTATAGAGGTGCTCTAATCACAAGGATAAGTTGTTCTTTTGGAGATTAACATTCTCCATCAGTGGTATCAGAGCAGGAGACATCAATTTGAAGGAATTTGAAGAAAAGGAGGATCCCGACTGCTGCAGATTTAAGAGATTCAACATTTGAAGGATCAAGAAGTGAAAGCTTGGAGTCAAAGTTCGAGGAGAAGATAAATTGACATCAAGAAAGGCAAAAGGAGCTCAATTCGAAGTAAAGGTACATACATTGTTTGTAAAGCTTGAAGATTTCAATATACAGGTGGATACAAGATGGGAGAAAGCTTGCAGATTGATAAGCTAGATAGGGAGAACTATCCAGCATGGTCCATGAGGATGGAAGCACACCTCATGAGCAAAGATCTTATAGCATTTATTACAGGAGATGAAGAAAAACCAGAGTTTGCAGATCCAAGTATTCCTACTAGGGAAGAACTTGCAATGTTGAAGACTTGGATGAGAAAGGATGCTCAAGCAAGGAGCATCATCTACATGGCTGTAAATGATTACCTTCTACCTCACATCAGAGGTTTAGAAAGTGCTACAGATGTTTGGAATGCCTTGGAAGAGCATTTCCAAAATACTACTAATTCAAGGAAGTCCTCACTATGGGCTGAGTTCACAACATTCAAGAAGAAGAGCTCACAATCAATTTCAGATTATGTGGCAAGGATGAAAGATATTGCAGATAGCTTGGGAGCAGTGGATGAAGATATTGAAGAGGAAAAGTTGGTAAGACAAATACTTACAGGTCTAAGAGGTGATGAGAAGTGGAAGCCTTTTATATTGTCCATAGAGTTGTCACTTGATCACTTTACTCCTGACCTTAATCAATTGCTAGGACACATGCTAACCTTTGAGCAGGATCTTAAAGGAGACAATGATAGAAGTACAAGCCAAGCTATGTACTCCAAAGATAAGAAAAAGAATGGCAAGGGAAAGCAATCAAATGAAGATGAAGGGAATTCAAATCAAGCCAACTTCACAAAAGGGAAGACAAATTTCAGAGGTAAAGGAAGAGGAGGTAAGAACAAAGATAATGCTAAAGCTTGTTGGATTTGTGGCAGAACAAATCATTTGGCAAATGATTGTTGGTATAACAATCAAAGTGGAGGATACAACAATCAGAATTATAGTCAAAGAGGTAGAGGAGGCAGAAACCAAAGAGGTAACTTCAGAGGAAGAGGTGGTAGGACATCATATGGTAGAGGAGGTGGAAGGAACTTCCAATCTCAGTCCTACAACAATAATTATTACAATTATGCATCAGATCAGAAGGATGACATGACTCTTATCCTGAATGCAACTCATGAATCAATGGGAGATGATCAAAGAGTGTTTTATATTGACTCAGGGTGCAGCAACCATCTGAGTGGGAATCTATCCTTGATGACTGATATGGAAGCAAGGGTGAATGGACATACAGTTCAAACAGGTGACAATACCAAACATAAAGTGGAGAGCATTGGATCAGTGAAGACAAAGAGTGGAAGTACACTTCTGAGCAAGGTACTTTATGTCCCTACTATTCCTAAAAATTTGATAAGTGTAGGGCAAATTGTGGAGAAAGGATATGAGGTAAGATTCACAAATGATGGTGTCTATGTACAAGATCCAAATCAGGGATATAGAACCATAATTGCAGGTAAAAAGGAAGGAAGATTGTTCACTCTCAAAGTCCAAGGTAATATAGGACATGCATTGTTTACTTATGGAGGTCAAAAGGTATCTGAATTAGACCTATGGCATAAAAGGCTAGGTCATTTCAATGAGAGAGCTATAAAGGAAATGTCAAAGAGTCAGGTGGTGCTTGGATTGCCAAATATTGAAGGGCAACATATGGTGTACAAGTGTGAAGCTTGTCAATTAGGTAAAGCACATAAAAGTTCTTATAACAAATCAGGGTACAAGTATTCAAATATGCTTGAATTGGTTCATACAGATGTATGGGGTCCCTCAAGGGACTATAGCATAAATGGATCCAGATATTATGTGTTGTTTGTTGATGATGCAACCAGGTGGATTACTTTGTATGTAATCAAGGACAAATCAGAAGTCTTCAAGACATTCAAACATTTTCATGCTTATGCAGAAAGGATCACAGGACAAAAGCTAAAGAGGTTAAGATCAGATGGAGGGGGAGAGTATTTCTCAAAAGAGTTTGATGATTATTTGTGGAATGCAGGTATCAAAAGAGAAGTGACTTGCAGGTACTCCCCTCAACAAAATGGAGTAGCAGAAAGGAGGAATAGGACTCTTGTAGAGTTTGCAAGAGCCATGATGAAGGAAAAGAATTGTCCAAATTACTTATGGGCAGAGGCCATTAACACTGCAACATACCTTGTGAATAGGTTGCCTTGCAAAGCTTTGGATGGAGGAACCCCTTATGAAGCATGGTGGGGTAAGAAGCCTAGTCTTGATCATTGTAAAGTATTTGGATGTATTGCATATGCTTATGTTCCTTCACAATTAAGACATAAGCTAGAACCAAAAGCAGAGAAGTATGTGTTTATTGGATATGATGATAGACAGATGGGTTACAGGTTGTGGAGTCCATCCACAAAGCAATTTCTTGTTACTAAAGATGTGACATTTGATGAGCAAAACACATGGTATACAGGATCACCAAATGAGTATGCAGGTGTTGAAGAAATTCAAAGGAAAGGAAAGGCAAAGGTAAAGGTATGTGAAGAAATTGTTGATGAAGTTGACTCTAGATGTAGAGTGCAGGATCATGTAGAAGAAGGGCCAAGATTTGATCCAGAATCAAATGAGGCTGAAACATCAAGAAGTGCAGAAATCAGAAGATCTACAAGGGAAAGGAAAGAGCCTATAAGGTATAGCTATGATACATCTTTCCTAACAACAAGAGATTATGCTTACATTGTGAAAACAGAAGAAGATCCAACCACTTATGAAGAAGCCAAAGGTAAACAGAATTGGGAGAAGGCAATGCAAGAAGAGTATGATGCTCTACTTGAAAATGAAACTTGGGAGTTAGTACCAAGACCAAAGAATCAGAAGGTCATTGGATGCAAGTGGGTATACAAAACAAAGAGGTTTGCAGATGGTAAGGTGTCTAGATATAAGGCTAGACTAGTGGTCAAAGGTTATGCCCAAACTTATGGGGTAGATTATGATGAAACCTTTAGTCCTGTTGCTAAGATGTCTACAATTAGGACATTGATTGCTATTGCTGCTTGCAAAGGATGGAAATTATCACAATTGGATGTGAAGAATGCATTTCTTAATGGTTACATTGCAGATGAAGTATATATGGAGCAACCAGAAGGTTTCATGGAGTCAATTGGATCAGATTATGTGTGTAAGCTCAAGAGAGCTTTATATGGGTTGAAGCAAGCCCCAAGAGCTTGGAATTACAGATTGGTCAAGTTCTTGAATGAATGTGGATTTCAAGCATCAAAGGCAGATAGTAGCTTGCTAGTAAAGGCAAGTGAAAATGGATATATATACATGTGCATTTATGTTGATGATATTATTGTTACAGGAACAGATGCTCAAGGAATCAATGAACTCAAGAAGCAAATAGAGAAGGAGTTTAAGATAAGTGACTTGGGAAACTTATCTTATTTTCTAGGAATGCAGATTGTGTATACTCAACATGGAGTATATGTTTCACAAGAGAGATACTTGAAGAATCTTTTGATCAAGTTTAACATGGAAGATTGCAAGACCTCAACCACTCCATTGGAGGTAAATCATAAATTAAGCAGGTATGGAGGTGAAGAGTTCAATGACATGAAGAAATATCAGAGTTTGGTAGGTAGTCTAATCTATGCTACCTTGACAAGGCCAGATCTATCATATGCAGTAGGTGTGTTGTCACAATTCATGCATTGTCCAAAGAAGACTCATTGGATTGCAGCCCAAAGGGTACTCAGATATATCAAAGGAACCCTAAGTGAAGGTTTGTACTATGGTTTCACTTCTGACACAAGAATCAAAGTGTTTAGTGATGCAGATTGGGCAGGTGACTCAGATGATAGAAGGTCTACTCATGGATATCTATGTTATGTTGGAGACAAGTTAGTGTCTTGGTGTTCAAAGAAGCAACACACAGTTGCTTTATCATCCACAGAGGCTGAGTATAAGGGAATGGTAGAAGCTGCAAAAGAAGTCATATGGTTGAAGACCTTGATGAAAAGTTTTGAGATTGATCATAGTACTCCAATAATTTTTGGAGATAATATGAGTTCTTTGTATTTGGCAGCTAACCCTATTTTTCATGCCAGGACTAAGCATATAGAGATACAGTATCATTTCTTGAGGGAAAAGGTACTTGATAAAGAGATTGAAGTGATGTACACTCCAACAAAAGAACAAGTGGCAGATATGATGACAAAGAGCTTGGATGGACCTAAGCTACAGAGATTTAAGGAGATGGCAGGAGTGAAGAAGAATGGAATAATCACAATTAGTGATTGAGGGGGAGCTGTTGGAGCAAACCAATCACAAATTGGTGATTATACAGATCTTGGAGAATGCTTATGGTTAGAATGAAGCAAAGGAAGACATTTGCAAAATGAAGAAGAAGTCAGAATGTTGTCTTGTACACATATGTACATTAGCATAGTCATAGATGACTTAGATCTTTTGTTCAGTAAGAATTATGTACAAATTATCTATAAATACCTTGAGAAAAGTCGGGGCATGTAATTGAGAGCACATGAGAGCATATGTGACATGAGATAGAAGTCAAGAGATAGAGGAAAGTGAGTTTGTGTTAGCTCTCATCACTCAGTTGTAATTTTCTGAGTTAATGAAGAAATATTGCGCCCGATCTTTTCGTGTCTGCTCCTTCTGTGTTTGATCATTTGTGAAATCCTTTTGAGGATATCTAAGTTGTTAGTTGATGTGCCTGTGACCTGAATTTCAGAGTCCAATTGTGAACAGGCTAGGAGAATTATGAGTAGGAACATTCATATGTGTTGAATGTCTACAGTTCTCTGAAACAGGCGCAAAATTCGTGTTTAATCTTTTGGTCAGTGCTCACTCCATAGTTTAAAGTTTTGTGCAAGCAAGCACTTAATCTTTAAGTTGGAAGGTGATCTACTCGTGGCTAAAAGCATTTGGCAAAACGGGTAAGATATTGTGAGAATCAAAGTTAAGAAGTTAGGGGTGTCAGAATCGACTTCTCAGAAGTACAATTTCTGACATAGGTAACTTGAGAAGTTGATTTCTCAAGCTACACTTAATCTTTTGGAGTAATTCAACTTGGAATAGTTGCGCAATCTCTAAGAGATGATTCGTACAAAGTTTCATGAAAAACTTTACACATTTGATAAGTCAATGTAAGGAAATAGTGCAGCAGACTTTTCTGTGTATCACCTTCTTCACAGATTTGTTCATCTTTTGATAATTAGAAGTTGATCCTCTAAATGTGTGAAAGGTTTTGACTTATTCTTGGTATAGAGGTGCTCTAATCACAAGGATAAGTTGTTCTTTTGGAGATTAACATTCTCCATCAGATAGATAGATAGATAGATAGATAGATAGATAGATAGATAGATAGATAGATAGATAGATAGATAGATAGATAGATAGATAGATAGATAGATAGATAGATAGATAGATAGATAGATAAATATAAAACACTCATATTGTCTCCACAAATGATAGGAGTACTCTGAATAACATCAAAACTCTTCATAAATGTCTTTAGCCATATTACTTCCTTTGCAGCTTCCACCATGCCTTTGTATTCTGCTTCTGTAGATGATAAAGCAATTGTATGTTGCTTCTTAGAACACCATGAGATTAGCTTATCTCCCACATAACACAAATATCCATGTGTTGATCTTCTATCATCCAAATTACCTACCCAATCTGCATCACTGTATATTTTGACTCTTGTATCTGAAGTAAACCCATAGCACAACCCTTCTTTCAGTGTACCCTTGATGTACCTAAGTACTCTTTGTCTTGCAATCCAATGTTCCTTTCTAGGACAATGCATGAATTGAGATAAAACTCGAACTGCATATGACAAATCAGGCCTTGTTAATGTAGCATAAATCAAGCTACCCACCAAACTCTGATAGAGCTTCATATCTTTGAATTCTTCTACTCCATATTTAGTCAATCTATGATTCACTTCCATTGGAGTTGGTGCTATCCTGCAATCTTCCATTTTAAATTTGGTTAGCAAATTTTTTAGATACCTTTCTTGAGTTACATATACTCCATGTTGAGTATATGAAATCTCCATTCCCAAGAAGAATGAAAAATTTCCCAAATCACTGATTTTGAACTCTTTCTCCATCTGTTTCTTAATCATGTGTATGCATTTGTCATTTGTTCCTGTAAGTATTATGTCATCAACATAAATACAAACATAAATACATCCATCTTCACTTGCTTTGACTAACAAGCTACTATCTGCTTTTGATGCTTGAAATCCAAGTTCCTTCAAGAACTTTACAAGCCTATAATTCCATGCCCTTGGGGCTTGCTTCAATCCATACAAAGCTCTCTTGAGCTTAGACACATAATTTGGATACACTTGATCCTTGAAAACTTCTGGTTGCTCCATGTAAACTTCATCTGAAATGTAACCATTCAAAAAAGCATTTTTAACATCTAATTGAGATAATTTCCAACCTTTGCAAGTAGCAATTGCTATGAGTGTTCTGATGGTTGTCATCTTTGCCATAGGACTATAATTCTCATCATAGTCCACTCCATATGTCTGTGCATATCCCTTCACAACAAGTCTGGCTTTGTACCTAGACAACCTTCCATCTGCAAATCTTTTTGTTTTGTAAACCCACTTACATCCAATGATTTTCTGGCTATTAGGTTTAGGAACCAGATCCCATGTCTGATTTTCCATCAATGCATCATACTCCTCTTGCATAGCTTCTTCCCAATTCTTCTTCCCTTTGGCTTCGTCATATGTAGATGGATCTTCATCTGCTTTTACCATGTAAGCATAATCCTTAGTAGTCAAAAATGAAGTATCATAGCTATACCTTGTAGGTTGCCATTTGTGCCTTGTAGACCTCCTGCGTTCTCCACTTCTTGAGGTTTCTCGTTCATCACACTCTAGATCAAACCTTGGCACTTCTTCACCTTCAACCTATATTTCATTTTTCTCTTCTTCATCAAATATCTTAACCTTTGTTTTACCTTTCTTATGATTCATAATTTCTTCAACTTCTGCATACACATTAGATGTACCTGCATACCAAGTACTTTGCTCATCAAATGTAACATCCTTGGACACAAGGAATTGTTTTGTAGATGGACTCCACAACCTATAACCCATCTCCTTGTCATCATAACCAATGAATACATACTTCTCTGCTTTAGGCTCCAATTTATGCCTCAATTGAGATGGCACATATGCATATGCCAGGCATCCAAATATTTTACAATGATCCAAGGTAGGTCTCTTACCCCACCAAGCTTCATATGGTGTCATACCCTGCAAAGCTTTACAAGGCAATCTAATAACCAAATATGTGGCTGTGTTTATAGCCTCAGCCCACAAATAATTTGGGCAATTTTTCTCTTTCAACATGGATCTTGCAAATTCAACAAGTGTCCTATTTCTTCTTTCTGCTACCCCATTTTGTTGAGGAGAGTACCTGCAAGTAATTTCTCTCTTTATACATGCATTCCACAAGTAATCACTGAACTCATTGGAGAAATACTCTCCCCCTCCATCTGACCTTAACCTCTTCAATTTTTGACCTGTAGTTCTTTCTGCATATGCATGATAGTGTTTAAATGTATTAAACACTTCTGATTTGTCTTTGATCACATAGATTGTGATCCACCTGGTAGCATCATCAACATATATGACATAGTATCTTGAACCATTTATACTAAAGTCCTTTGAAGGACCCCACACATCTGTATGTACCAATTCAAGTCTTTCTGCATACATAAAACCATGCTTATTGTATGATTGCTTATGAGCCTTACCTAAATGACATGCTTCACATCTATATGTCATGTGTTGACCTGCAATGTTAGGCAATCCAAGTAGTGAACCATTGTTTATCATTTCTTTGATACCTCTCTCATTAAAATGTCCAAGTCTTTTGTGCCAAATATCCAATTCTGACACCTTTTGCTCTCCATATGCAAACATAGCATGTCCAATATTTCCTTGTACCTTTAATGTGAAGAGCCTTCCTTCCTTCTTCCCTGAAACAATCTATTTATACCCTTGACTAGGGTCTTCAACATAAACTCCATCATTAGTGAACCTTACCTCATATCCTTTTTCCACAATTTGTCCTACACTTATCAGATTTTTAGGAATTGTAGGAACAAACCGAACCTTACTCAAGAGAGTGCTTCCATCTTTGGCTTTGACTGAACCAATTGACTTTACCTTGTGCTTTGTATTATCACCTATTTGGACTGTATGATTAATTGCATTATAATCTAGATCAGTCATCAAAGCAATGTTTCCACTCAGATGGTTGCTACATCCTGAGTCAATATAAAATACTCTCATGTCTTCATGTGAGGCTTCACATGTTGCATTCATAATAAGAGTCAAATCTTCTTTTTGATCTGATGCATAATTGTAGTAGGTGTTATTATATGATTGATTTTGGAAGTTTCTTCCTCCACCTCTTCCAAAAGAATTTCTACCACCTCTACCTCTGAAGTTTCCTCTCTGATATCTGCCACCTCTTCCTCTTTGATTAAAATTCTGATTAAAATTACCATTGCTTTGATTATTGTGCCAACAATCATGAGATAGATGATTGGTCTTACCACATATCCAACAAGCTCTGACATTATCTTTGTTATTTCTGCCTCTTCCTCTACTTCTGCCACTTCCTCTTCCTCTTAGGAAGTTTGCTTGGCTTGGAGTACCTTCATCTTCAACTAATTGTTGCTTTCCTTTGCTAGCTTTCTTCTTGTCTTTAGAATACATTGAATGACCTACACTCTTATCAACATCTGCTTTGATATCATTCTCAAAAGTTAGCATATGTCCTAACAATTGATTAAGATCAGGAGTGAAATGATCTAATGAAAGTTCTGTAGACAAAATAAAAGGCTTCCACTTCTCATCTCCTCTTAGCCCTGTGAGAAGTTGTCTTACCAATTTATCTTCTTCAACATCTTCATCCATTGCACCTAAAGAATCTACAATGTCCTTCATCTTTGTCACATAATCAGATATTGATTGTGAAGCCTTCTTCTTGAAGGTAGTGAACTCTGCCCATAATGAGGCTTTCCTTGATTTGTTTGTGTTCTAAAAATGCTCTTCCAAAGCATTCCAAATATCACTTGCACTTTCAAGTCCTCTAATATGAGGAAGCAAATAATATGTAGATTATTGTCACTCTAGCACAATGGTGAGTACCAACGTGAGAAGATTCACCTCATAATTGTCAATCCGTGGAGACATGAGGACTAGTATGAAGACTATGAGCAAGTGAAGGCACAAGTGTGTGAGTGAGAAGCACACAAGCATGCACACACATACACACACACGCGCACACAAGGCAAGAACAAGGAGAGGAACAATGGAGTTCTTTGCATTAGTCAAAAAGTCTCTTACATAAGCTCAATTCACAAACAATCTAACCTCAAAAATGAGCTCTCTAGCTCTTTTTATAGTTTTCTAACTAGCTTTGGTCTTGTCCAAACCTAGTGTCCGGCCTAGTTAAAAATTAGGTTCTAGAGCCTATTTGAGGGCTCAAACAGAGTCTAAAAATTATAAAATTGATATGTAGCTAGTTCTAATACTCCTCAAGCTCGAGGACTCCTCGGCTTGCACAAAATGGAGTCTATTCTACCAAAAATGGAATTTACCATGTTTGTGTAGTGATTAAAATCACTTGAGTTGTAAATGGTCCATGGAAAAAATGATTGGGCCTTGTTGCCGTATTGTGCATGACTCCTCCGTTGCGCTAGTATGCTCTTCATCTGACTTGTATGCCAACACGCCCCCCTTCCTAGCGTTTGTCGCCCCTGACAGACCTCTGTTCTATCGGGTGGTCGATATAGTATTGGATGACATTGGTGGCAAGTTCGTGTTCTCCTATCGTTAAGCCTCTTGCTAGATCAGCTTCCAATGCATCCCAATTTATTGCGCCAGGGACCTCTGGTTGCGGTGTGGTGTAGTACTCAGAGTACATTGCTTGTTCACAAGCAAAGAGATGGAGCAGGTGTGTTGGCTTCGGTGCGAAGACCTCCGAGTGATACTCCCAGAAACCTGATCTGAACATTTCTTCGAAGGTCTGTTTGTAACATGCAGGGAGGTATTTGATGTGTGCATGCCAGGCATAAGCCACACGAATACTGGGGGTGGTGCTCATGTCATACACTAAATCATAATTTCCATTGGTAAACCCCGGTAGACGTACCTGTGGTGCGGCTGCATTTTTAAAGGTTTTCAGGACTACTTGCATCATATCTAAAATCTTAAGCATCATTTGAGCTGCCACATCTGGCATGGGCTTTAATCGCGGCATCCAATGGCGAATTGTTCCCATCATGTACGCTACCAACGGTGGTCCCTGTGGTGGTGCAATGTATGGGTAGTTTAGCCATTCCTTGCATTGCGCGTTGTTCTGCACTTTTATATTGAATGCCTTCCAAGACCTGCGGCGTGGAACTGGACCGTAGCATGGATTGTATAGGAGATGTAAAGGCGCGTTGTTCCATGTGCGTAGCATTTCTGGATATGTCTCTAGAAGTTTCTGCCGCCAGGTGGGTTGATGAATTTTGCCTTTTTGCACCTCTGGAGGAAGGTCTTCGGGTTGAAATTGGGTAGCAAAGGTAGGAATCTTACCCGTGACTCTCTGTATTTCTGCATTATAATCAGCCAGGATAATATAATAAGGCCTGTATTGGAGTTCAGATGAGAGGATAAGGCGTCTGGATGACAGGTTCTTGAAGTAAGCAGATTGTAGCACAGTTTCCTCTATGACCCTCATGGCCTGATTTTGCACTACTGTGCGCTCTTCGTGAGAACTCCCGATTTCCTCCACTTGATGTAGCCAGGGAGGCCGTGGTGCTTCAAATGTGTCCTGAGCTTCTTCCGTTTGTTGGCCTCCTGGGAAGGGTTGTGGGTCGTATTCTTCTTCAAATGTTTGTTCCACAAGAATTTGTACTACTTCTTTGTCGGTGGGAGCCTCTGGAGGGGAAGGTGGTCTCTCATATTGTAGTAGACGTGCTTGCAATTCGGTGACCTATTTCTGGAGATCTTTTAAGGCCTCTGAGTCTATGAGAAGTGAAGCCGCGGAGGAGGTGGTTTGAGAGGCTGCTGTTGTTTCTTTTTGGTGTTTCTCCTTCAGTTGATCCAGTTCCTCTGATAGCAGGTCGTGTGCTTCAAGCAGCATGGCATAGTCTTCCAATATGATCTTGATATTGTTAGGGGTCACTGCTTGAAACTTTCATGGGCTGATGGGTGCCCCAGGTGTGCTTTCGATAGCTACTTCTAGGTTTTCCTGATTTTGTAATTGCAGGCGTCGATTCTCTTCATGAGCGGCAGCAAGATGTCACTTGAGTAAGGCCATATTTCGCTGAAGCTTTGAATTGCGTTCTAGCTGTGTCCGTAGATGACCTTCTACCACTTGTATTGCTTCCTGATCTGTGTTCTGTAACTGTACCTCCAATATGCTATGAGCCTCTTGGAGAGTTTGGAATTGTGTGTGGAGGCGAGCATTTTCCTCCTCTAGTGCAGCAAGGCGGTGTTGTAGTGTCTCCGAGTGCTCTTGCAGGCGTTCATTCTGTTGCTGGAGCTGATTGTAATCTGTCCTTAAGTTTGATATACAAGCTAGCATGGTGTCCAATGCATTGCCTATAGATGAGGGGGTGGTGTTTACAATGGAAGATGCATGGGAAGGGAATTGGGGAAGGGGAAGAGTGAATGATGTGTCTATTGAAGACGTGTGTGTGGGTGAAATTGGTGGAGGGGGAATGGGAGGAGGTGGAAGCGTGGGGGGAGGGGGAGGTGCCGTGGGTGGTGAAATGTCCATACTTTCAGGAGTGGGTGCGAGTGTGGGGTCTACCATATACATTGGAATGGTAGGTGGTGTGTGTGTGAAAGTGGTGAATAGATGAGAAGTGGGGTGGGGAGCTGAAAATAAAGGGAATGGTTGAGACCTGGGTTCAAAAGTTCTAGCAAGGAAGTTATGGAGGGATTGGAGAAGTGGAGAGATGGAGGTTGGGGGTTGAGGTTGTAGAGTTGAGGAGGGCATGAAGGGTTGCGTGGGAGCAGGGAAACCCATGAATATGGATCTAGGGTCAGGATGGCCTATGGCTGAGGGCATGGGGGATGGTTGTCCTAGGGCAGGCTCTATGAGCGATTCGGTGGATTGTGTAGTGATGGGGGTTGCTTCATAGATTGGGTTATCAGAGGTGGAGAATAGGGTTGAACTAGAGACGGGAGTACGAAAGATGAAGGTTGGTTCGGTGGGTTGAGTGGTCGAGGTGATTTCCACGGTTTCTGCTCTAGGAGGCGATGGTGGGGGTGTGGGTGGTAGTGGCTCGGTGGATTCCTCATGGGTGACTGGGTGCTCTTGGCTAGCAGTTTCTGTTGCTTGGGAGGTTGTCCCGATGGGTTTGGATGTAATAATTGGCCCTTTTGCCGTTGTAATGGGGATCTAGATATTCTTACCTGAGCGTGGTCGTGTCTTGAATCTTCGTGGATCATATTGAACTGGAGACCTCCTAATGGCGGTCTGCACTACTTCTACTACCCCATATGTTTCTGCCATCAATAAGAGATCTTCACTATATTCTGAGTCAACTCCTGCTTCTTCCAACAACTGAGTCATGAGTACTCTACTGCTCTGTTCGGTGAGCAGTTGTTGCGATCGCACTCGTTCCATAATTTGATACAGCCTTCGAAGTTCTGCTGTATAGGCTGGGGCGTCAGTGGTCTCCTCTTCATATGCTCCTTCTTCTTCTAGGTGTCCTTGTTGTTGACCTTGCTGAGCGTCACTCCAATGTACATGGGGCCGTCTGTAGATTTTCTTCTTCTTTGAGAAGATGTGCCTTGTTCTTCTGCATCTGAATAAAACTCTACATCAGAGAGTTGTGTACTTTGTAAGAATGCCTCGAAGTCCTGGGGATCCATTCCTTCAGCATCTCCAGTTGTAGCAAATTCAAATTCAGATGGAGCAGGAGGAGCTGAAGGGGCAGCTTGTGTCGTAGTTTCAGATCCAGACCTAGGTATCCTAATGGTAAAGGGAGGTACAGTGGCCTCCCCTCGTGGCGATACTTCTGGAGTAGTGAGAACTTCCCTTGTCTGGACACAAGGGATCGCACCCCTCATGCACTTGGATTGATGTGTGGATGTCTTGAGCTTCTTAAACATTTGTAATTGTGCCCAAGTTAAGGCACGTTCAATGGGAACATCGTATGCTAGGCACCGGTAAATAATGCGTGTGATTGCACAGCAACCGTTCACCACTAATTTCCTAGAAGACCTTTTATTTGCTTCATACAATTGATCTATAATCCATACAGGCAGCTTAATTGGTAACGCACCTGTCTCCGCTAAGTAGAGAGCGAACCAGATTCTTTTGTGTGGTTGTGTGAAGCGGTCTTGGCCGGGGAAAGCAAAATGTTGCATGCACATACGGAGAGGGATGGACACATTTGGTGTGAGTGCTGCCATGTCTTTAAGCTTCAGTAGTTTCCTATCCTTCATGTTAGTAGGAACGAGAGCATCCTTCTGTGAAGGTACATGTGTGCCGTGCATATTCAAAGCAGAGCTCACCAACTCCAAGGTAAGTTCAAACCTCTTTAACTCGTTGTTGCCCAACAAGGAAGGAAGAACAAATGATCCTGGTTTGTCCTTTTCTTCATTAGCTTGTAATGTGGAGACCAAATAATAGCATCGGAGGAGATCCGGTTTAGGTAGTGGTGCTTCAAAGTATTCTGCTAGCCCTGCATGTTGCCATATAGTCTGGAGATCCTCGGTGTTCTGTAGAGTCTCAAACTCCTTGGAGAAAAATTGGAATCGAGCCCATGATCTGTCATACTCGCACTTAGACTCCCATATATACTTGGCCTCTCCTAATGGACCTGGCATGCCATTGAACCAATGAGATTGGCATGGACTCTTTCTATGATCCCTGTGGGTGGATTTGATACCGGGATCTGCTGAAGGTGTTGCAGCTCCACAGGTCGTTCAATTGGTGGCACATCCACAGGTAGACTATCCACATCGATTCCTGCAGTAAGTATTCCTACTTGTGAGCTCGGACCTGTCGCTTCTGCCATGTTACTTCTTGCCTCCTGATTCTGTGAGAATATAAAAACATGTGTTAACATTGTAAAGGACAAGTTAGAACCGTTTTTGTCCCCATTACAACATTATCATGAGGTTCGGGAGGGGTTAGTAGGTTAATAAGTGCTCGGTGCTTGTGTGTGTAGTTAGGAATTGGTTGGACCTAAGAATTAAGTGGAATGATGTAGTGTGAGAGTGACGTAGTTTGTAGGTGGGCATGGATTTACAACTGGGGTCCGGGGGTTTATTACAAGTTTTAGGTTGCCAAATGCAGTGGATGGGCTTTGATCTTGATTTTGTGGAGAATCTGAAGAGTTTGATAGGGGTATCTGCTTGAAGATGAGGCTTTTTAGGGACCCATTTACAAGTGATTCTACTAGTGCTCATGGAAGAATATGTGTCCGTGCGTGATGTGTAAGACTGGGCCTGAGATGTTCAAGTGAGTGAAACATGTTGTACCGGTTGTGGCCTTGGTGTAGCTATTTGAGCCTGCAAGCAAGCCTTAGGCACCCAGATTTGTCGTGATTGTGGGCTGGCCTTCATTGAATTCTTGGGTACCCAAATAGACTTCACTTTCGCAGAAGAATTAATGAAGGACTTCTTATTAGTGTCGTGTTGTTGACTACTAATAAGAGGTTTTGGTCGTGGGGTCGGCTTGGTCTGAACAGGGTATTCGCCTTTTCGCCTCCATACTTGTTTCCATGGCTGAAACAATCTGATTTGCTCCTTTTTTTGGCATCCAATATCGATAGTGTTTTGCTTCTTCTGTATTTGATCTGCCGTTGGTTGTTGCAACCTTCTGGTCTTTGGAAAAGAAGGGAGTTCCGTCCTCTCCCTGGCTCCGTTGTTGAGACAAGCCTCTTTCTGCATCATACAGTTTTGGACAAAAATAGCATTGTCAACTTCATGTGCACCCCTAGAAGGACCAGGAGTTTGTGCCTTGCCTAGTTCCTTGAGTGCCTCATCTTCCAATTCAACTGTAATTCGGCTATGATCTACCCATACCTGAAGAAGTCCACTTCTTAGGCTGAGGTTGACTACATGATCATAGATCCAGTCCTGACCCAAGACAAGAGGCTCAGTGAGGTCCTCATCTTGACACACTAGTACTTTGACTGTCATCACTTCGTCTTGAATGGAGATGGGAAGATCCACCTCGCCCATGCAAGGGGTTTCCACACCTCCCAATCCTATGAGATATGCTTCTATAGGATCGACAGTTAATTTCAATTCTTGACAGTAAGACAACTTGCCAGCACTAGTGGATGCACCTGAGTCAATCAAAGCTCTTACAGTCTTTGCACCCTTTCCTTGTCCTACTCCTAGGGTTACAAAAGGCCGTCGATCGATTATTCTATGGGAATGCCCACTTGAAGTCTCGCACATGGCCATAGGATAGCCTACAGATTCTTGAGTGTCAAGCATAGGCGGGTCTCTGCCTTGTCTCCTCAACTTCATTCGTCGGATGCGTTCTAAAGCTTCTACCTGTGCTTCTTCTCTAATTCGTTTCTCTTCTTCTTTACGTTTCTTGGCAGTGTTGAGTCGATTTAGCATCTCTTCAGTGAGGGGTTCCTGATATAACTTGACTCTGCATCCACTTATGTAACTTGGTAGAATATCGCCCTCTAAAGTGGCTAGTTGAACTGCGCCACTTGTGGAGATTCTATTGATAATCATTGGCCCGTAACCTCTTTTCTCTAATTTCCGTGCATGCTGCTTCAATGTGTAGACTAGGACTAGGTCGCCTGCTTTCAAGCCTTTATCCTTCACATGTGTATCAAAATATGCCTTTTGCCTCTTCTTCGCTGCATAGATTCCTGCTGCAGCTCTCAATCGTGTTTCGCCTAGACGTTCAAGATCAAAGATTCGAGAGGAGAGTTCATGGCCTGTCCAGTCATGCTCTTGTGCTACCTTCAATGCAGGTATCAAAAAGTCCAGAGGTAGCACAACATTTTGGCCAAATACCATCTGAAAGGGGGTGGCTTGGAGTACCGTTTTATAGGCAACCCGGTATGCCCAAACAGCATGGTGTAGCTGTTTGTCCCAATCAGAGCGTTTATTGTTCACTAGTTTAGTCAGCACATTGCACAAGATCTTATTAGTGCTCTCAACCTGGCCATTAGCTTGTGGATGATAGGGGGCCGATTTCTTATGTATCACCAAGAATTCTTGGAGAAGGTTTTCTATGACTTCATTCAAGAAGTGTGTGCCTCTATCACTCACCAACTCTATTGGCAATCCGTACCTCGTGAATACATTTTCAAATAAGAACTTTGCTGTTGTTTGAGCATCATTTTTTGTAGTAGCTTTCGCTTCTACCCACTTGGTTAGATAGTCTGTGGCCACGATGATATATTCAGCATGTGAACCCTTAGCTGGGGGATGAATAGGACCAACAAAGTCTATTCCCCATTTAGAGAACGCACGTCCGCCCATCATAGGCTTCAGTGGCATCTCATCCTTGCATATAGGGTACAGAGTTCTCTGACAAACATCACACCGTTTCACATAGGTATGTGCATCCATGTGAAGGGTTGGCCACCAAACGCCCGCAAATAGTATTGGCTTGATTACCCGATCTGGTCCAAAGTGTCCCCCTGCTACACCTTGGTGAGCAGTATCCAAGATTTTGAGATATTCACTCTCATGGACACATAGTCTCAGGTAACCATCTTTACCATGCTTGTATAGATTATCACCAATGAGTGAATAATCCTAGGCTTCTTGTTCTAAAATCCTTTGCCTAGCCAGAGTCATGTCTGGAGGGAATGTTTTCGTCCTTAAGAAGGATACTAGAGGTTCACTCCAATCTGGCACTATGGACACTTGATAAAGAGTGGCATGTTCCACAGGTGGTTTAGTGCAGCAGATTGGGCATTCCTTGCACAACTTTTGGACATCAGCCTCCATAGTCGGCCAATGCACTCCGAGTCTCCTTAGTGTCTGTAAGGTTCGATGCTTTGAGTAGTGTTGCTCTAATGCACCTACATGTGCTAAATGCAACCATTTAGTGTACTCGTCCTCTTCTACACAACAAGCCAAGATCCCTTGATCTGTTTGTTTGTACATGCTTCCTGCCATGATATGGTACTTCTGGGCTTTTACTACCTCTCTACCTTGAGTGTTTATTACTGGGTGGTTAGGCTCGTATGTCAATATTGGCACTAATGGCTTAGCTCACTGAGGTATTACTTCCAAATTAAACAAGTAAGCATCAGGAAGATCATCTAATACTCCTTGTGGGGCTTCTCCGGATGTGAGCCTAGAGAGATGATCTGCTCTCAAATGAGTCTTGCCTTTTCTCACCACTACCTCAAAGTCATATTCCATTAGTAAGAGGAACCATCTCACCAATCTACCTGTGTTGCATGGCTTGTTTACCAAGTATAGTAGAGCTTGATGATTAGTAAAAAATTTAAACTTATTTGCAAGCAAATAATGTCTAAACTTTTTAACCGCATACACCATGCCCAACCCCTCTCGTTCGGTAGTGGTATAGTTTCGCTCAGCTGCATTCAACTGTCTACTCGCATAGGCAATGGGAAGATCCATATTACCTTCACTGGTAGGCTGCGCTAGTACACACCCAATAGCATAATTGGATGCATCAACATGAACATGGAAAGGCTTATTCCAATCTGGTGTGGTCAAGATTGGTGCTGAACATAATCACTGTTTAAGCTCATTGAAGGAATGCTCACATTCATCAGTCCACTCAAAGTTAGTCAACAGTCCATACAGAGGCTTTGCTATGATGGCATACATGTGTATAAATCGTCGGTAATAACCACAATGCCCCATGAAAGCTTGTACTTCCTTGACATTCTTTGGCCTAGGTAATTCGGCTATAGCTCTTACTTTCTCTTCATCCGTAGATATGCCATTCTTTGACACTATGTGTCCTAAAATCTTGCCTTGCCTGACCATGAAAACACATTTTTCTGGGTTCAAGCAGACTTGATATTCTCTGCATTTGTCAAAAATTTGTCTGAGTTCAGGAATATGGGTTTGTCTAATGTTGGAATGAGCACAAAGATCATCAACATAGACTTCTAAGTTCTTCCTCAGGAACTCCTTAAATACATGGCACATCAGCCTTTGGAAGGTTGCGGGAGCACTGGTAAGCCCGAATGGCATTACCCTAAAAGCGAATATACCCCACTATGTGGCAAAAGCCGTTTTATGCTGATCTTCTGGTGCAATGGCCACTTGATTGTAGCCAGAGAACCCATCTAGGAAGCTGTACACTTCCTTGCCTGCCACCCTTTCTAATAGATGCTCAGTGATAGGAAGCAGGTAATTATCCCTGATCGTGGCTGCGTTAACCTTCTTCAGGTTAATGCATACTCGTAATTTGCCGTTCTTCTTGGGCACCACCACAATGGGGGATACCCATTCAGTGTGCTCAATTTCATAGATAAATCCAGCTTCAACCAAGCGGTCTATCTCTTCTTTGATCTTGGCAGCATAGTTGTCATTGTATGTGTATGGCTTTTGTTTTGAGGATCCGGCCTCTGTAGTCATGGGAATCGTATGTGAGCATATGTCCGGGTCCACTCCTTTCAAATCCTTGTAACTCCAAGCAAATACATCTCTGTATTCTCTTAGCAAGGCTATCAGCTCATGCTCTTCTTCCTCAGTGAGGTCATGTCCTATGTAAGTGCACCTCTCTTCTCCTTCTATGGCTACCACTATTTTCTTGGTGGTTTCTTTGTTATCATAGGCCTCTCCCGATTGCGCCTCTCGTTTAGGCATTCTAATCATGACTCTCCTATCATCTATCTCATACTTCTTAAAATTTTCCGGGACCTTAAACAAAGATTCTTCCTCTTCTGGTGTGACTTCTCTCTTCTTTCTTTTCTTTCCTTCTTCCTTAGGGGTTACATGTGTGGCTAGCCTTACATCCTTTGTAAGCTCTCCGTGCTTCTGGGGTTGTAATTCTACTTCATAGAAGTATTCTTCATCTGATGCAAAAGGTGGGTCCATAATGATTGACTCTAGATCGGAGTCACTCGCATCCTCAAATGCATCAGGGCTAGGTTCACACTCTTCTAAAACTGCCTCTCCCATGATCGGCTCTATGGAGAAGACTGAAATGTCATAGCCATCCTCATCACAGTGCGGTGTCCATTGTTCTTCATTGATGGCTACATCCATTGTTGCTAGAATTTCTGCCCAGCCGTGAGGTTCAAATTCTTTGTCTGGAAAAACTACAGGTGCATAGGCTGGGTCTTGGATTGATCTATGGGTTTCTTTTGCACCTATCTCCCTGGCTTTTTCTCTCTTCTCTTCTTCTACTGCTACCTTACACATCCATAAGTGAGTGTCTTCATGCATCCATGAGGATCCTGATCCTAGGGAATGCACCGATTCCGTATCATCTTTGGCTCTATGGATGGGGTTCCATTGGATAGGAGAGACATCTCTATGAGAGTAATCCTTGAGATTGACTTTGGTTGTAACACCTAAGTGCTGCAAATACAAGGAATTGGTTCCCCAATCCTGTACCACTTGCAACTGCTGTGAAGAGATGGATAAGTATGTGCTTGAAGATGAAGAGGTGTTGCAAAATCCTTGATCTACACCAGCCAAATGAACTCCAGGAGTATATGGTGGGCCCTTTTAGCTTGCCAATGGATGTATTAGACACCCTATGTACCTTGGAAGATCACTCTCAAAAAGATAGATCAAAACAGATAAGTTCGAGTTAGCTCAGAGGTGAAAACTTGCTATTCTTGGTTCATACACCTGTCCAGTGTTTTACATAATTCTCTGAGCACAGCAGCAATTAGCTCAATTCCTCTTGGGGAAGTCTAGGCAACTTAAAAAGCTAACTTTCAAGAGTAATCTCATCAAAAATAACAAAGCACACACTGAGAATGAGTTTTAACAAGTGATGACATCATCCCGATTTTCACGGGCTGCTACAGAAATAGACCAGTGAGCAGAAAAATCACCATAACTCCAAATTTAGAAATCCAATGATTATGAAAATGTGTATAGTTATACTAGACCGTAAGATGAATCCAACAAGCTTTAAATCACTGAATTTGGATAAGTAACCACTGAGAAACACCTCTGACAAGATGAGTGAAAAAGTCGGGTACCTGACAGAGAGGTGAAGATCAACAGACCCTGTTGACTTCAAATGAACATAACTGAAGATTGCAACATCCAAATGACATGAAAATTTATGAGCATATAGTAGACTTATAGAGATAACTTTACAAGTTAAATCACTGAAAATGATCCACCAAGCTCAGAGAAAACATCTCTGCAAGCTGACTGAGAAAACTAAGAGTAATGGCAGTGAGTAGTACACTTCACAAGAACATGGAAAGATGAACTCAAATAATCATGAAAATGAAAGTATATTGCTTGTACAATACAATGACTTACTGATACATATGTGTGCCTTGTAATCACACCTTGATATGGCATAAAGCTCAGCTCTTGGAGGTCTTCACATAGGTCTCTCTAACCACGACTAAAACTGCCATCTATTTATAGTTGAGTTTGGGAGGCTAACTTCCCTCAATCACTCTCCAATCAACCAATGATTGATTTGATTCTCTACCTAACACAAATCACAAATTCGTGGCTCCTCTTTCCATTCTTGATCAAGTGGACTCAACCACTTAAGATTCTCTTACTTTTACATTAAGTAAACTCTTCAAAAGTTACAAGAGGTAGTTCACAAGTGAACTTTACATAGTCTTCATTTTAAGGCTTTTTCTATGACTTTGTGGGACTCAAGCCAATACTTAGGCTTGTCATAGACTTGCTCCAACAGCTCCCCCTCAAGCCAAGTATGCTTGAGGTCTTCAATCTTCCAAGATTACCTGCAAACCAATCATAGCCTTGAATTTGCAAAGCTTTGTACCATCCAATGCTTTGGTTAGAATATCTACACATTGTTGATGAGTGGACACATATGATATTTGAATCTCTTTGCTTAGAACCTTCTCTTGTACATAGTGATAATGAACTTCAATATGCTTAGTCCTTGCATGAAAAATAGGATTAGCAGCCAAGTGAATAGAACTCATATTGTCACCAAAAATAGTTGGAGTTCCAAACTCCAATCCAAGATCTTTGAATAATGTCTTCATCCACATAGCTTCTTGTGTATCTATGGCAAGACCTCTATATTCAGCTTCAGTAGAAGAGAGAGCAACTGTGGGTTGCTTCTTGGATGACCATGAAATAAGCTTTGAACCTGCAAAGGTAAGATAACCTCAAGTGCTCCTTCTATCTTCCTTGGAGCCAGCCCAATCTACATCAGAAAATAGCTTCAAACCTAAATCAGATACATAAGGATAATAAAGTCCTTCATTTATGGTTCCTTTGAGATACTTGAGAATCCTTTTGGCAGCATCCATATGTGGTTTCCTTGGTGTGTGCATAAATTGGCTTAGCACACTCACACTGTAACATATATCTACTCTTGTCAATGTGGCATAGTTGAGACTACCCACTAGACTTTGATATGATGTGATGTCCTCTATGAGTTCACCTTCATGTGAGCTCAATTTGTGATTGACCTCCATTGGAGTACCTGCAATCTTACAATCTTGCATCTTGAATTTTGCCAACATGTCCTTAATGTACTTTCTTTGAGTGAGAAACAAACCATGATCTTTGTAGACAACTTCCAAACCTAGGAAGTAGGTAAGTGAACCCAAATCACTTATCTTGAACTCTTCTCTCATCTGATCTTTGATCTTCTTCATACCATCTGCATCATTTCCTGTCAATATAATATCATCTACATATACACATAGGTAGATGACCTCAGAATTACTCTTTTTAATAAAGAGTGAAGGATCTGCCTTGCTTGCTTGAAAGCCTTTGTCCTGCAAGAATGAAACAAGCCTAAAATTCCAAGCTCTTGGAGCTTGCTTGAGACCATACAATGCTTTGTTAAGTTTACACACATAATCAGGATAAACTTGGTTCTCAAAACCAGGTGGTTGTGCCATATATACCTCTTCTGTTATCCAACCATTCAAAAATGCATTCTTTACATCTAGTTGAAGTATCTTCCAATTCTTGGAAGAGGTTCAATACTAAGCAAAACCCTAATAGAAGGCATCTTTGCCACAGGAGAGAAAGTCTCCTCATAATCAATTCCCTGAGTTTGTGCAAAGCCTTTTGCCACAAGCCTTGCCTTATACCTGTTAATTGAACCATCAGAATTCTTCTTGAGTTTATAGACCCATCTTGAGCCTATTACCTTCATGGATGAAGTCTTGGGCACCAAATCCCAAGTGTTGTTTTCCTCAAGTGCTTCAATCTCTTCCTTCATTGCATGCTTCCATTCTGTTTTTGCTTTGGCCTCTTCAAATGATGATGGCTCCTCTTGGTTTATGTCCTGTGCTATGTAGATAGAATGTTTAGTTACTAATGAGGTGTCAAACCCATACCTTTTTGGTTTTTTCTTTTCCCTCATAGATCTTCTTAGGCCATGATGTGATGATTCTGCTTCATGTCCAAGTTCCTGCAATTTTGCTTTACCTTTAGACTTCCATGCTTTGATCTTTTCCATGTGAGATTCTTCATCATCCTCTGAGGTGTCTTGTTCTTCAATCTTTGATTGTTCTCTACGAAGTTTTGGAAAATCTTCCTCAAGATCATATGGTAAATTGATCTTCCTCCATGAATCTTCATACCATGAATTGTTCTCATCAAAAACTACATCTCTGCTTACCAAGAATCCTTTGTTGGTAGGGTTGTATAACCTGTAGCCCTTTTGATTGTTGTCATATCCAATAAATACACACCTTTCTGCCTTTGGATCCATCTTGCCTCTAGCCTGTGAAGGAACATGAGCAAAAGCAATACATCAAAAAATTTTACAATGATCTAAGCTTGGTCTTCTTCCATTCCAAGCCTCATATGGAGTCATCCCATCAAGGGATTTTGAAGGCAACCTGTTAATCAAGTAAGTGGCTCTAGATACAGCCTCAGCCCATAAGTAATTAGGTAAATGCTTTTCATTTAACATAGACCTTGCAGCTTCAACAATTGTCCTATTCCTCCTTTCTTCCACTCCATTTTGCTCAGGAGTGTACCTTGTAGTTACCTCTCTTTTGATTCCTCTTTCTTGAAGAAAAGAATCAAACTCATGGGAGAAATATTCTCCCCCTCCATCTGACCTTAGCCTTTTTAGTGATTTACTTGTTTGATTCTCCACAAGAGCCAAATATCTTTTGAAACATGAAAAAACTTCATCTTTGTGTTTCATAAAGAATAGGATAGTCCATCTGCTGCAATCATCAATAAAGGAAACATAATACCTTGATCCAGATATTGAAGCTTCCTTGCTAGGTCCCCATACATCTGTATGAACCAACTCCAAGAGATCTCCATGCATATAACCTTTCTTCATGAATGGTAACCTGTGAGACTTTCCAAATTGACATGCACTACACTTATAAATCATATGTTGTTTTGACAAATTAGGAAGTCCAAGTACACTTTGGTCCCTGCAGATTTGCTTTAATGACCTTTCACCAATATGTGCTAACCTTTTGTGCCATACTTCCAATTCTGTGAGTGTCTGACTACCATAATTAAAGAGAGCAATGTTTCTAGTGTCCTGTAATTCAAATGTGAACAATCTACTTGTCTTTTCACCTTTTGCAATTTTTCTGAATCCTTGACTTGGATCCTCAACAAATGCTCCTGCCTTTGTGAACCTGACTTGCAATCCTTTCTCTACTATCTGCCCAACACTTATCAAATTCTTTGTAATGGTAGGGACATAGAGTACCTTACTGAGTAGGTTGATGTTTCCATCGGGTTCTTTGACATTGCCTATTTTCTCCACAGGATGTTCTGTATCGTCTCCCGTTTGTACCTCATGCTTATTCCTTGGATCTTCTAAATCTGATAGGAGTGCCACATTTCCTGCCACATGATTTGAACAACCTGAATCTATGTAGAAAACATGCTCATCAGATTTACCTTGTGGCATAGCCATGTTCATGATCAATAATGAATCCTCTTTGCTTGAGTCTTCTGTGTAGTTATTGTAGTCTCTCCTTCCTTTGTAGCCTCCTTGATAGTTTGAATGATTGTAGTTGTTGTAGTTGCCATGGTAGTTGTTGAACCTTCCTCTTGAGTAGCCATAACTTCCTCTATTGTATCCTCTGCCTCTTTGATTCCTGGAATTCCTAAAGCAATTTTCAGTTGTATGATTAGTTAATCCACAAATAGAACATGAGTTGGAGTCTTGGGATCTCCCCCTGCCTTGTCTACCTCCTCTTCCTCTACCTCTGCCATGTCTTCCTCTACCTGCATAGTTAGCTTGATATGTACCTGCTTCATCATCCACTTTCTTTGCCTTTCCTTTGTTATCTTTAGACTTGCTTTTATCCGTGTATAAAGCTGAAGATTGATTACCTTTAGAGCTTTCTCCATTTTTGATAAGCTTTGCCTCTTGAGTAAGTAGTTGTCCAATGAGTGTGTTGAAATCAGGTACATGCATGTCCATGTACAAATCCATAGCTGTGGTGAATGCTTCCCACTTATCATCTGCATTCAAGCCATTGATGACCTGCCTTACAATTTTCTCTTCATCTATTACCTCTCCAATGCTTCCCAACTGATCCGCTATGTCCTTGAGCTTTGTGACAAAATCAGTCACATTTTGTTTGGGAGCCTTCTTGAGAGTTGTGAACTCCAGCCATAGTTGATGCTTCCTAGCTTTGGTACTTGAAGAAAAGAAAGCTTCAAGTGCATCCCACACTTCCTGAGATGTCTTACAACTTCTAATGTGAGGCAACAAAAAATCTGAGATAGAGTTGAGGAGATAAGACCTTGCAAGTGCATCCTTGGAACACCATGTGCTCAATCTTTCTTGCTCTTCTTGTGTTGGTTGACTTTTGTTCCTGAAACTTGGCATAACTTCATCTCCAGCCACATAACCATATAAACTTCTACCTTGGAGATAAGCTTCCATTCTTAATGACCAAGCTGAGTAGTTACCTCTATCCAATTTGTCAATTGATGAAGGAAATCCATTTGCCATGTTGTCCAACCTTGCTCTGATACCACTGTGAAGAGATGGATAAGTATGTGCTTGAAGATGAAGAGGTGTTGCAAAATCCTTGATCTACACCAGCCAAATGAACTCTAGGAGTATATGGTGGGCCCTTTTAGCTTTCCAATGGATGTATTAGACACCCTATGTACCTTGGAAGATCACTCTCAAAAAGATAGATCAAAACAGATAAGTTGGAGTTAGCTCAGAGGTGAAAACTTGCTATTCTTGGTTCATACACCTGTCCAGTGTTTTACATAATTCTCTGAGCACAGCAGCAATTAGCTCAATTCCTCTTGGGGAAGTCTAGGCAACTTAAAGAGCTAACTTTCAAGAGTAATCTCATCAAAAATAACAAATCACACACTGAGAATGAGTTTTAACAAGTGATGACATCATCCCGATTTTCACGGGCTGCTACAGAAATAGACCAGTGAGCAGAAAAATCACCATAACTCAACATTTAGAAATCCAATGATTATGAAAATTTGTATGGTTATACTAGACAGTAAGCTGAATGCAAAAAGCTTTAATTCACTGAATTTGGATAAGTAACCACTGAGAAACACCTCTCACAAGATGAGTGAAAAAGTCGGGTACCTGACAGAGAGGTGAAGATGAACAGACCTTGTTGACTTCAAATGAATATAACTGAAGATTGCAACATCCAAATGACATGAAAATTTATGAGCAAATAGTAGACTTATAGAGCTAACTTTATCAAGTTAAATCACTGAAAATGATCCACCAAGCTCAGAGAAAACATCTCTGCAAGCTGACTGAGAAAACTGAGAGTAATGGCAGTGAGTAGTACACTTCACAAGAACATGGAAAGATGAACTCAAATAATCATGAAAATGAAAGTATATTGCTTGTACAATACAATGACTTACTGATACATATGTGTACCTTGTAATCACACCTTGATATGGCATAAAGCTCAGCTCTTGGAGGTCTTCACATAGGTCTCTCTAACCACGACTAAAATTGCCATCTATTTATAGTTGAGTTTGGGAGGCTAACTTCCCTCAATCACTCTCCAATCAATCAATGATTGATTTGATTCTCTACCTAACACAAATCACGAATTCGTGGCTCCTCTTTCCATTCTTGATCAAGTGGACTCAACCACTTAAGATTCTCTTACTTTTACATTAAGTAAACTCTTCAAAAGTTACAAGAGGTAGTTCACAAGTGAACTTTACATAGTCTTCATTTTAAGGCTTTTTCTATGACTTTGTGGGACTCAAGCCAATACTTAGGCTTGTCATAGACTTGCTCCAACAACTGCCGCATAAATGGTCTCCCCAAAATCATCTCGTAGGCTTGGTTTTTGCTAAAGTCACATATAGCAAAAGTATGCTCGAACTCAACACCACATGTAGTGAGAGTTATTCCTTCTAGAAATCCTAAGGGCCTCTCAATATGACCATCGGCCATCTGCAATTTCATTCCTGTTGGCCTGAGTGTTGGCTTGCCCCAACGTTTCCATAAGGAAGTGGTAGCAATTGCAACTCCTGCACATGAGTCCAAAATTGTGTTGGTTGTGTATCCCTGATGGGTAACTGGGAGGTAGGTATTTCCTTCTTCTCCTTCACTCATGTCTCCTATCTTATCCAACGGTATTTCTGACACTGTTCTTTGAGATCCTACCTGGGAATGTGGTTTTGCTACTTCGGGCACTTGATTGGCTACATGTTTCTACACTTCTGGTCTAACCTTGAGCAGCTCTTCCAAAGTGAGATTGCACTGCACTTTGGTGTTCTTTACTACCTCTGTGTTCCTAGGTATGACTGAATCTTCGTTTCTTACCATGACTGTGGGGGTTCTCATACAAGTAGACTTGGCTTCCCGTGGGCCCGTGAAGTGGGGTAATTCCTGTAGAGAGTTAGACTCAAAGTCTAATCTCTCTTGAGATGGGGTGCTCCCCTGCTCTCCATAGATAGAGGGAATATCTTGTGGGAATTGATCATGTGCATCATCCACAAGTTCAATGGGAGGAGGGACTTCACTTTCCTTAGCCCATTTGTCTTCTTGAATCTCTCTTAGGAATTCTTGAGTGAACCTATTCATAGAAGAGGGGGTGTCTGGCTCCGTAGAGTTAGGCACATAGGCCTTAGGCACATAGGCTTTCTAGGTAGGAAGACCTGCTCTTTCACTAGCCTTGTCATGGTGTTGAGGGGCGGGTTCCTTTTGTGATTGTGCAATTAGCTTCTCTATTCTTTCTAGGGAGGGGGGGTTGTCTGGTTCAGTGGAATTGGGCACATAAGCTTTTGGTGGGGGATGGGTCATGTTTTTGCTTGCTTTATCTCTTTCTTGATTTTTTTTCTTCCTTGGGAGATCTTGCAATTATGCCCTCTAACTTCTCTAGAAGTCCATCCAAGTGTAATTGCGTCTTGGCTGAGCCCGAGTAATTGAAAAGGCGACTGGCTTCAAACATAGTCTGAGCCAATGTGACCATTTTTGCGCAAAGCTTGGTTCTTTCTATCTCTAGGTCAGCTCTAGGGTAGCACTTGTCATGATCCGTTACATTTGGCCCTTCTTGGATTCTGGCCGGATATGCTTTAAGCATCATGTCTATGTCTTCAGGAGTGGGATCAGCTAATACTGATTATGCTCGGGGTGGTGGGTGGGTTACGTGGGGTGTATTAGAGGGTGGAGGGATGGAGGGTGATGGGGATGGTAGCGGTGGGAATGTGTGAGAGTGCGGTTGAGATGTGATCTCTATGATTTTGGCCTTGGTTTCTTGTAGACTTTCCTCAAGTTCACTCATCTTCTTTGCCCATTGCCTTTTCATACGTTCACGGCTATCTCTCCAAGCTCTTGTTCTCTTCTTATTTTGGCTCTCAGTGTTGCTAGCGTCTGGGCTCTTTTCCTGGCTTACCCCTTGGTTTTGCTGCAATGCTTGAGCTCTAGTGATTACCTGCACTGGTGCAGTGGAAGTGACACTTCCTGTGGAATTGACCACTAACCCAATAACGTTAATCGGAGTGATTTTTGGCATATTGCTGGGATTCTTGGGACAATCTCGTAAGAGATGTTCCTTTCAACACTCCTGGCAAAAGCCTTGGATCGTCACTGATTGGGATTGTGTAGGTGCAGGCATGGGGCAATCACGTATGAGGTGATCACCTTGACATCTGAAGCAAGGTCCTCTAGGAAAAGGGGTCGTATCTGCCTAGGTTGAGGTCTAGAGTTGGGGTTTGTGTACATGACATTAGCATATTCAGGATCCCAAATAGGTTCACTCGGTTCTTCACTGTAGTAAGACTCACCATGTTCAGGAGACTGCATGTAGTAAGCTTGGGGACTATCAACATGTGTAGAATCAAAGCTATGGTCATTGGATCACTTTCTGAGATTAATGGTGTTACTGGGACTATCGCTCTATTTAGGTTTTCTTCTGCAGCAGCATACTTGACCGGAATCACATTAGTAGGAGCAGGTGGTTGCTGTGCTAGCACTGGCTGGGATCTCAGTTGGGCCTGATATTGCGGTTGGTAATTTTGCTGAGGCCTAATATACTGTTGTGGTGAATATTGACTCTGGTATCTGCCTTGTTGAGGGTATGGCTGAGGGTAGGTTTGCCTAACCGCTTGCTTATTGTATGGGCAGTCTTGTGCTGAGTGATTTGTGTACCTTCGCTCTATGGTGCAATATTGGCTGCTAGGATTCACTTGGGGTTGAGCCGTGATGGGACATGCGTTTGCCATATGGTCACCACCGCAAGTATAGCACCTCTTTACTGGGGCAAATCTAGGAATTTGTTTACTAGAGACACCTAGTTTTTGAGCTACTTTTTCCGCAAGTTCCTCAATTGATGTGGATTGTGAGGAAGAGAGGCTAGAGGTACTATCTGAATCTTTGTAGATTTTGGATAGCTCTAACTCCTCCCCTAGGTTATCCTCAATATCGATGCACATGCGTACACATTCTTCTATAGTCCGGGGGTCCTTCAAGTACACATATGATCTCAATTTGGTACTTAGCAATCCATCCAAGAATAAAGCCACTTGCTTAGCGGCCGTGGGTAACTCAGGACCAGGACATCGCTCAAGATATTGCCTAAATCTTCTTCCTGCAAGTCTCACAGTCTCTTGCGGGGTCTGCTTGAAGCTGTATATCAATGAGGAAGTATTATGCCTTATGCCACTTTTAGAGAATTCGATAATGAATGCCTCTAAAAGTTGATCTATGCTTCTAAACTGCCTCTCGTTTAGTGGCTGAAACCATGTCAGGGCGGTGTTCCTAAGGGTTAAACCAAAGGCATTGTACTGCGTGAACAGGTCTTCAACTTGTTCAGCTCTCAAGACTTTCTTAAACTCAGCTACATGATCGTAGGGATCTCCAGTGCCATCGAAGTAGTTTTTCATGGACTTAACTAGCTGGGTCGGTCTCAAGGTCCTCGTGTGCTCTCTCAGTCTTGGCAGAGGGAAATCATCGGCATTTCTTCGGTTCCCTGGGGCTCTATGTCCCTCAGGTTCCCCTCTATTCATTTCCATTCTCGTTCTTTCTCTTCCCCAAGAGTTGGCAAAGCTTACCTCAGGTCTCTCTCGACTACTTTCTCTTTGAGTCCCCTGAGCTTGAGATGTTCGAGCTCCTTGGCGACCAAAGGACACATTCGATCTTGGTTGGGGGAAAATAAATTCTCCTTTCCAAGTGTAAGCATGCTTTCATTTTCTGTAACCCCAAAGATCCTCTCTGAAGAGTGATCTAAGTCGGTCACTCTTCCTGGAATATCAGGATCTTTGAGCTCATATATCATGATTGTTCCTACCTCACTCGGCTGACTAGGTCTATATCTCCAAAAGGCTTCATCCGTCTCTCGGTTCAAGAGGAGATCTATGCTCTTATTATCTTGGGGAATCCACTCTGGTGTGATAATCCTCGTGAGAACAGATTTGCCTCGGGGGGTTCTAGGTTCTTCGCCCATGTTTCCTTGCTCTAGGTCACCTAAGTCCGTTTCCGGGACCACATTCCCAAATTCATATGTCCTATCGGGATGACTGGTGACTACATATATTGTCCCTTCCTTGTCCAAGTATGCTCCATTTTCAAACTTGACAGCTCGGTGCTCTAGTCCAATGGATTGGTCAGGGTTTTTAATCTGGACCACCGCTCTTCCTAGGCCGTCCTCATAGATGCTAGCACCTAATCGGTTGGTCCTAAGGTACTCGAGTTGCATCTTGTAAGGGCCTTCCACCCTATGTAAATACGGCACCCCAGAACTTCCTGTAGGTCTCTCCATACCGTGGGACATCTCAGACTCGCTAGTCTCATAACTAGGGTAATACGAATGATGGCTCAACTGCTGGGCCCAAGACCTCGCAGTATGATTGACACTAGCCTCTGAAGATCTAAGACTTTGTCTGTCTCTCCCTAGGTGTCTACCTGACCTAAGGTTCATATGCCCTTTGTACGTTGCTGATTCTTTGGTACCAGTCACTTGTTCCTTTTAAGTTCCTTTGGATGTGTTTTCTTGTTTTTTTAATTAAGCGTCATCAGGAGCACTTTCGTGGGTCGTACTTGATGTTCTGCATCCGCTTAATTTAAGTTCTTTTCCTTTAAGTTATCCCTTGACTACAATTTAGCCTACCCTTGCACTTGAGAAATTAAGGGCTCTTCAAACTTGAGTGTTCCTATCGTACCCCTAGTCAATCAGAACAACTACTCGCACTTAGCCTATGTTAAGAATAGACTGAGGGGGTTAAGGGATGTTCCAACCTCAAGTCGCTCCTCCTGGCGATGCTGGTCTACCCAGGAAGCACGTTCCCAAGCTTGTTCGCCTTGGCACTTACTTTGCTTTCTCCAAGAGCTCTCGATGATCCTGTAAGAATCCCAAGTTTAGCTTCAATTTGATCCTTCAATTGACAGACAATTCATTTCAGACATTTTTTTAATGACCCTTGTTCCCCCTTTTGTATTGCTAAAACTTTCCTCTAGAGCTCCCTTGGTGTTCCTACCCCTCAGTGTGTCAACTTCCAAATATCCTATCTCAAAATCAACGCATTATTCTTATAAAAAATAGTTGAGGGCGTGTAGTATATGCCACGAGCTTTCCGACAAGCCCTAGAGCTCAAAAAATGGATTTCGTATGAAAAAGTTATGACCGTTCAGGGTTTAGGGGGTTAAAGAGACAAACAGAACCTTTCAGGAGTTTTAATGCATTTTTCTAAGGCCTTTGCAAGTGTGTGAGTATTTGAGAGTGCAAATATGCCCACAATTAGCCTAAATTTCCAAAAACTTTACCCCTTAATTTTTGCCGAAAATGTCTGTCTATCGCGATAGACGGTGTCTGTCACGATAGAGTGGTCTGTCGCGATAGAGTGGTCTGTTGCGATAAACGGTGTCTGTCGCGATAGAAGGTGTCTGTCGCGATAGACGGTGTCTATCGCGATAGACGGTGTTTGTCGCGATAGACGGTGTCTGTCGTGATAGAGTGGTCTGTCGCGATAGACCGTGTCTATCGCGATAGAGTGGTCTGTCACGATAGACGGTGTCTGTCGCGATAGACGGTGTCTATCGCGATAGAGTGGTCTGTCGCGATAGACGGTGTCTGTCGCGATAGAGTGGTCTCTCGCGATAGACGGTGTCTGTCGCGATAGAGTGGTCTGTCGCGATAGACAGTGTCTATCGCGATAGAGTGGTCTATCGCGATAGACTGTGTCTGTCGCGATAGACGGTGTCTGTCGCGATAGACGGGGTCTATCGTGGGTCTCTGTTTGTCGTGATAGACGGGTGTCTGTCGCGATAGACGATGTCTGTCGTCTGTCGTGATTTGGTCTGTCGCGATAGACGGGTGTCTGTCGCGATAGACGGTGTCTGTCGCAATAGATGGTGTCTGTCGCGATAGACTGAAAAAACGCAAATTTTTGAGAAACTTCTAGTGATTTGGAGTGCTCTAATGGTGTAGGTTACCGTGCCAAACACGCATTCACAAAATATTAAGTTTTTCTGTCTGTCGCGATAGACAGAGGTCATTGTCCCGGGACCTGTGCAGAGTCTGTCGTACCTGTGCACACTGCTGGAGAAGGTGGTACAGCTAGTTCCTACAACAAAAGCTCAAAAACACACCAAAAAGAGATAGCATGCAAGCTCTCTCTCGCTCTCTCTCACAATGAAATGAGGGAAATGAGGTGGGGAGTGTAATATGACCAAAAAACTGAAATTTTTTGTGGAGATGGAGATGGAGGTGGGAGATGGTGGGGATGATGATGGTGATGATGGTGATGCGAAAGTAAGGAAAAAATGAAGAAAAATAAAGAAAAGGAAGGATATTACCTATAACTCCAATGTCTCAATTCGACGTCTTACCATCACACGCTCGTCCTCGAAGCTCTCTCCCCGGCAACGACGCCAAATTTGGTGTCACTCTAGCACAATGGTGAGTACCAACATGAGAAGATTCACCTCATAATTGTCAATCCGTGGAGACGTGAGGACTAGTATGAAGACTATGAGCAAGTGAAGGCACAAGTGTGTGAGTGAGAAGCACACAAGCATGCACACACATACACACACACGCGCACACAAGGCAAGAACAAGGAGAGGAACAATGGAGTTCTTTGCATTAGTCAAAAAGTCTCTTACATAAGCTCAATTCACAAACAATCCAACCTCAAAAATGAGTTCTCTAGCTCTTTTTATAGTTTTCTAACTAGCTTTGGTCTTGTCCAGACCTAGTGTCCGGCCTAGTTAAAAATTAGGTTCTAGAGCCTATTTGAGGGCTCAAACAGAGTCTAAAAATTATGAAAATTGATATGTAGCTAGTTCTAATACTCCTCAAGCTCGAGGACTCCTCGGCTTGCACAAAATGGAGTCTATTCTACCAAAAACGGAATTTACCATGTTTGTGTAGTGATTAAAATCACTTGAGTTGTAAATGGTCCATGGAAAAAATGATTGGGCCTTGTTGCCGTATTGTGCATGACTCCTCCGTTGCGCTAGTATGCTCTTCATCTGACTTGTATGCCAACAATTATGCTCCTTGCTTGAGCATCCTTCTTCATCCAAATCTTTATATCTGCAAGCTCCTCCCTAGTTGGAACACTAGGATATCTGAACTCTGGCTTTTCTTCCTCTCCTGTGATGTATCCCATCAGATCTTTGCTCATAAGATGAGCTTCCATTCTCATAGACCAAGCTGGATAATTCTCTCTATCCAACTTTTCAATTTGGAGACTATCTCCCATCCTTGCTTCACCTGTAATCTAAAATCTTAAGTCCTTATAAAGAATGAATGTACCTTAACTTCGAATGTTGCTCCTTCTGATCCTTTTGAGAACCTTTATTTGTCTTCCTTCAATCTTTCTTCACACTTTATCCTTTTGAACCTTCGAGATGTAAAGTTTGTATGCCTGCAGCAATCGGAGTCTTCCTTTCCTCAATTTTGATACAACCTGCACTGATACCACTGATGGAGAATGTAAATCTCCAAAAGAACAAGCTATCCTTGATTTTAGACCACCTCCTTATCAAGAATAACTTTAGACTCCTCTTAATTTTGAAAAACATTCACCAAACTATCAAGAAATTGATCAACTATGAAAAATCACTTCTCAGAAAAAGTCTGTTGCACATTAATCATTCATTGACTAATTATTCATGTAAGTTTCTGATTAAACTTTGTAGAATGTGTCACCTAGAGGTTGCGCATCTTCTCCAAGTTAAAACTCTTCAAATGCTTTAGTAGATTGTGAGAAATGACTCAAACAATTTACCTATGTCTGAAATTGTCTCTCTGTAATGATGACTTTGACACCTGTAACCTCTAAGCTATGGTTCTCTCAAACTATAGCCCGTTTAATCAAATGCTTTT
The DNA here is from genome assembly GCA_020310875.1 of Ceratopteris richardii. Classification (NCBI taxonomy): domain Eukaryota; kingdom Viridiplantae; phylum Streptophyta; class Polypodiopsida; order Polypodiales; family Pteridaceae; genus Ceratopteris; species Ceratopteris richardii. The sequence goes on from CM035414.1 coordinate 156,638,599, forward strand.
AGCCATAGATGGCTTACCTCTCAACTTAAATTTTGAGTCCTCATTTGTGTAAAACTTTACACTATGCACTGAGCACTGTCCATTTCTTTGACCACCGAATATGTGCCTGTTTCAGAAGACACTTAGAACTTTCCTACATATGAATGTTCCTATTCAAAATTTTCTCAGCCTCTTTGCAATTGGACTCTCAAACTTTAACCATATATATATTAACTATGGATTTAGACATGTATAAAAGGATTTCTCAAAAGATTAAACACAGAAGGAGAATCAGAGAAAAGATCGACACGCAATTCTCTGAAACATTTTTCTTCTCATAACTTTTCATACATCTGATGGATGACATGCATAATGTTCATCTCATTCTCTCCTATTCTTCTATTCTTCACATCTATTGTCTTCTCTATATCTTCTATATCACTCTCTCTATAAACACGTATCTATATATGTATATATACGAGTCTATCTCATCAATTTTTCAAATACATTGAAGTATTTACAATACTAATGTACAAAAGAGCTTTGCTTCTGAGTCTTCTCTTTTCCTTGAAACTGATCTTCAATCTTTCATTCATCTTTCCACTTTTGGACTTTATGTAATCACTAATTGTTGATTGTACTGCTCCAACAATACATACACACACACACACACACACACACACACACACATATATATATATATATATATATATATATATATATATATATATATATATATATATATATATATATATATATATATATATATATATATATATATATATATATAGATACATGGATACATACATAGATAGGTAGATAGATAGATAGGTAGATAGATAGATAGATGGATAGATATATAGATAGATAGATAGATAGATAGATAGATAGATAGATAGATAGATAGATAGATAGATAGATAGATAGATAGATAGATAGATAGATAGATAGATAGATAGATAGATAGATAGATAGAGAGATAGATAGATAGATAGATAGATAGATAGATTGATAGATAGATAGATAGATAGATAGATAGATAGATAGATAGACAATTAGATAGATAGATAGATAGATAGATAGATAGATAGATAGATAGAGACATAGGCAGAGAGATAGGCAGAGAGATAGGCAGAGAGATACGTAGAGAGATAGATAGATAGATAGATAGATAGATAGATAGATAGATAGATAGATAGATAGATAGATAGATAGATAGATAGGTAGATAGATAGATAGATAGATAGATAGATAGATAGATAGATAGATAGATAGATAGATAGATAGATAGATAGATAGATAGATAGATAGATAGATAGATAGATAGATAGATAGATAGATAGATAGATAGATAGATAGATAGATAGATAGATAGATAGAGATAGATAGAATGCAATCTTCAAAGTCAAGTCTTTGGGTTGGCTCAATGTCCTTAAATATGATTCGATTGCATTACATTGGTTCCATAGGTGTTTTCAGATACAAAACACTTTGTTCCATAGTCTCTCCGCTCTTTGAATATTATTGCGATCCACTATCATAATTCCCCCAAACCAAATAAATTCATGTTAATTAATGATTGTGGCTGAACTTTTATCGTTCTTGATCATGTGCTAAGTTTATACATTGTTCCATTCCTCTCAAGAGGATAACACTACATCAGAACCTTGATGGAACACATGAAACATATAGAACAAGTGAGTGAGTACATGACTTTCCAACTGGGAGACCACATGAGCAAGCCTATGAGTCTTTCTAAATATAAGTTTGGAGCATGATGTACTATCATTGTTCCAAGATTTAATGATCTATTTGGAAAATACGTGTTGGCCATATTTTGTACAATTAAAATTCCCAATCCATAGTCATCCGTCAATCAAGAGCAAATTGCCCGTTTAATTTTTCAGAACCCCCTTCTATTGGGATGACAATTCTTCATGAAATTTGTACAAAAGCTTTCCAACTTCACGAGACAATCAATTCAAGGGATTTTACAAATGGGCAAAGAGTCAATAGTATCAATGATATCCCTACTAGTCAAGGGAGATTTAGAGATGTTGGTGAACTCAAAATGATACTTTTTGTTTCTAGTTTTCGAGATGGAACACATGCTATCTCGTGTACTAGTGAAAAGCAGAGTGGACAGACCAAGGAGCTAGGTGAAGTGTTTGAAAATTAGAGAATTGTTTCTTGAGTGGACACCCCAAGGAGCTAGGTGAAGTGTTTGAAAATTAGAGCATTGTTTCTTTTATCAATGACATCCATAATATTTTATTATTTGCAGCGTGTGCTGAGCCATTTTGGCAATCTTGTAATACTCGTCACCTAAAATCAAGGGGACAAATCTATCAAGATGCAAGAAAAAGTAACACCTCTAGGGTTTTCATAATGCAATGCTTTATTATAATTGGCTTTAGGGATACGGTCAAAATCTCAATTAGTGTGATTCTCCATATATCTAATTGAACTCCGAATATATTGCCGAAAATTATTTAACTAGCGTTTTGGTAACCCTATTGATCTACTATGGGTTAAAATCAAGCTCTCAAACTCCCAAGGTGAAAATGAAGTTAGAGTTCACGAACTTTAGAAAACTCAAATCTTAAATCCCCATCTTGTTTCATCTTAGATTCCTATGTTGGTGAGGTTACATAGAATTCCATATATATTCTTCAATTTAACACATATATAGTCCACTAACATTGAAAAAAGCTAGTCGAACAACTCAAAACATGACATCATAATGATTCACAAGAACAATCGTTTAGTAAAAGCTGAAATATCGAGATATGAATAAAGTAATTCAATTCAAGATGAATTTAGGCTTACAACAAAACTATGAGATCATATACCAACTCTTACTTTTTTAGAGTGGATGTAAGAATACAAAAATATAATCTACAAGTACAATTATTAAAAATTCAATGCAATAAACGTAAGTTCAAGTACAATTAGGACTTAATTCTATTCATAAAATTTTTCTTTGCGTCTTGCTAAATTAAAAGTTGAAGATCTCGTTTCAAATCATAACCACGCTTTCCTCTTCGTATTAGAATCTTACATTCAATCTCTAGTAATCTACTACTTTGATTGAAATCACCTCTGATCTCATGCACTGAAAAAAGGGTCTCTACGTTTCTATGTATGTGAACATATAATATCCGATCTCTGCATATGTTTTGTTCAACGTTGAACATGTCTCTATCAACTTCAAGATGCTAGCTTGTTTCCTGCCTCTTGGATAGAGAAATTCGATACAGTGTGATTGAACCTTGATCGTATTTCAATTCAGTAGCACGTAGATTTGAATAATCAACTCAAAGGAAAACAACCTTTGGAGCTACCCTAGAAAAGCCCCAACAAGAACTTTTTGCTAAACCGGGACCCCTCCCAACGAAAAAGAAAGATGAATCCAAGAAGAAAAAGGATAAGGCTCCCTCCCACAAAGAGGCTACACTACAACAATGATCATAATCTCGTTAAATGCGAGACTAAAATTGATGGAGCAGACCTCCAGAAACTGCTCAGACATGTCTCCTCGACCCATGTTTGGATTTCAACATCGCACCAGCGGGGGTCTGGTGGGACGGAATCGGTATTAATCGATTCTGGTTGAAAAGCTTGAAAACTCCATTGAAGATGAGTGCCATCGATGGATTGCTATTTTCTTTGGTGCTCCCTTTCATTTCACTTTAGTTTCTTTGTACGCCCCTAATGGGGAGTTGGAGAGACTGAACACTTGGGCCTCCTTGGACTCCCTCCCCCACAATGTGCTTATTTGTGGTGACTTCAACATGGTGGAGGACCCTATGGACAGATGGAATGGCAGGGGTAGGGTCATAGATAGTGAGGAGAGAGAAACGTGGGACAAAACCAAACTGCACATAGATTTGGTCAAATTCAAAGGTTCGAATGGATTTTTATGGTCAAATCTCCAAGCAGGTGAGGACTTGAGGAAAGCTAGACTCGATAGATGCTCAAAGCTTTAATAACTAGTGGGCCACCCCTCCCTCTCACAATGCACTGACCTCACCATCTCTGATCACTACCCGATCCTTATCGATTTCCAACCTTTCACCAAAATCCATAAGGCTCCATGGTTCCATGCTTGCACAACCTCCTTCTCTCTCTCCTCTGTCCATCAACAAATTTCTGATGTGTAGAACAAGGTGTTCGCCTTCGGCTTGTCCCTAGCCAAGTGTTGGAGACATCCGATCGATAAGTCACCACAAATCATGATTAGATCCATGAAGATGCTCGAGACTGTGATGCGGGCTCGTAGAGAAGCTCTATATCATAGACTCTAGAGACTCGAGAGGAAGTGAACAAAGGAAAAGCTCAATCCCATAAAGGTCTACGAAAAATCAGAGCATTGTTGAGATGCGAGGAAGAAATATGAAGGAAAAATTTGCAAATTTTCTTCAAGGAGTGGTGGGCTAGCAAAGCTGACAAACCCACCAAAGAGATGTGCCACATCCTTAAAAGGAAACAAAATAGAGAATCGATCCCCCTAATGCTAGACTCAAATGGCAATATCTACAATACGGAAGAAAATAATTTTGGGATCATTGAAGTGCATGTCATGAGACTCTTGGGGATCTCAACCCCCCTTTCACACCATAGACGGGACTGCATGGCAGCCATATCTTTAGTTTCCCCCCACAAGATTCCACTCAACCTTTGTTCGCTGCTTGATGCCCCAATCTCAGAAGCAAAAATCATTCAAACCATTGATGCCCTCCCTCGTGGTAAAAGCCCAAGGCCTAGACATGCTCATTAATGAGTTCTTTAAATCCTTCAAGTTGGTGGTCGCCAACCCTCTTCGTCTGGTTTGGCAAGAGGCGCTCAAGTTTGGTGCACTTCCGACTTGTCTCAACAATGGCATTATCAAGTAATACACAAAAAAGGAGAAAAGAACATAATAGAGAAGTGGCATCCTATTACGATGCTCCAAATGGGATATAAGAGCATTGTCAAAGTCATAGCCAATAAAATTTCTAGCCATTTGACAACGTGGTTAAGCGAGGACCAGAAAGGTTTCATCAAAGGGAGGTCAATTTTGGAAACCATTATAGATATCTGGGAAGGTCTCGACTTTGCAAATGAGTCAAGAGAAGATGTGGTCTTCCTCAAGATCAACTTTGATAAAGCCTATGATAGGTTGGAATGGGACTATATTCTATAGTCGCTTAAAGATCTTCGATGTAGTTAGAAATTTACCAAGATGATCGCGAACCTTCTGGGAAATACGTCAACGCAAATTAATGTTAATGGCAAACTTTCGAAGGTGATCAAACTTACAAGATCAATTAGACAAGGGTGCCCATTGGCTCCCCTTCTCTTTGCCATTGCCATGGAAGGGCTTAGCAGGGTGGTAGAGCATCAGGTAATACCAAAGGCCTCCATTTGCCACATGACCACGGCCAGATCACCATGAGACTTTTTGCCAATGATATGAACACGTTTGTCCACAATGATTGTACCAGTGTGGAGATGTTCTGGAGGTGTCTGGATACTTTTTGCAAAGCCTCTAGATCCATAATCAACCACTCTAAAACCACCTTCAGAGATATTTTCGCGTCCCAGCCTGACCTTCTCATTGATCATGGCTATCAAATCATTCCATAGGGCCAATTTTTTTGGCTTCTTGGGATTCCCTTGGGCTTGGTATCTCTATGGAGCAACGATGGAACTAGGTGCTAGCCAAACTCGAAAACAAGCTAAACTATTGGAAAGGTATGCAAATCAATGTCGTTGGTCATGCTATGGTCATCGATACGTTCCTCATATCATCGACCATTTACTTCCTTTCTTGTTGGAGACCAAAAGAGCAAGATCTGTCCAAACTGGATAATATATGTAGAAACTTCCTTTGGATGGGCGACCACAATAGGAGGGGGTGCCTAAATCAAGTGGTCTATCTACACCAACGAAAGAGATAATGGGGGCCTTGGCATTCTGGACATTGGGTGCATGGCTAACAAACTTCTGGCAAAATGGATGATTAAGGCTTGGCACAATGGGGAGGCCTCCTGGGCCAAGTTCATCTTCAGAAACAAGAATGAGTTGGCTCTCATGGGATTCCCGAATTAGAAGAATCTTGACATCTTGCCCCTATTGCTTTCCCCAATCCCCATCTTCCCGAAAGGCTTGAATCTTGTGTGCTCCCTATGGAAGAATTGGAATAAAGTCAAAAGCTACACAAGAATAAGTGAAGATTGGAAGTGGGTGGCCAGTATCAGAGAAAACGACTCTATCTGGTTTTCGGTTCATGGCATCTAAAGTGTGGAATCTTGGAACATTCAAAATGCCAAGAAGCTATGGAACGAAGGCTTCAAAAAGTGGAAACATCTTTGGAAACAAGACACCAACAAGTGGATCAACTTTGAGGATATGAACCCTAGCGTCAACATTTCGTATGAAGCATGGAACACTTTGCAAAGCAAATGTATCGCCTAGGACCACAATAAAGTATTCCTTCTCATGGAGCATGACATGTCGAGCTCGCTTGGTCTCAAATGGCACAATGGGAATAGCCTATCAAAAATCCGAAACATCAAAGAAAGGAATGATTATTAGGTTAACCTTAATAAGAAGTCGTGCCTGTCATGGCTATCTAGCACCCCCTCATAGAAATCAAAAAGTCTATCATCTTAGGGAAAATTCCTCATCGTGGAATGTGGACCAACCTTAAGGCTAGCAAAATTTGTGGGATACCTCCTTGGTGCAAATGCTGCTACCGGTCTATCGAAGATGTTCCTCACATCTTCTTTACCTATCACAATTCCTATAGGCTCTGGCAGATTGTCAAAAAGAAAATTAGTCTTCAGAAACATATCACTTGGAAGCAAGCTTTGTTGGGAGAAGCGATCGGCTGCTCTCCAACTCTTTGGAATGCAATTAGAGGGGAGGTCCTATGAAAAATCTAGTAGGAAAGATGTGGTTTTAACTTTGGCGACTCCCCCAAAGAGTGGTCGGTTGAGAAATCATTGTTCCTCCTTGGCAAAAGGTTCATTATGTCATGGACAAGGAAACCATCTAAACCTTAGATTCCATGTCAATTTCTATATCTAATGATTGGCTTAGAGCTTGGAGAAACTAATGCTTGCATTGTGTCCGGAACATGCCAAAGCCCCAAGATCAACTGTCTATTTGTCAAATTCTGAGACTCGGAGGTCTTGATTCAAGTTGATGACATCATGATGACATCATCAAGTCGCAACCACCCTTGGGAACTGCCCTTGAAAACCTATATAAGGAGGGGTTGGCCACATTCATAATCAGTCTTGCCAATACCAGTCATCGGAGCTCAAGGAGTCATGACCACCAAGTAAGTACTCTCCAAGTTCTAGTTCTAGTTCTTGTCTTGTTCCTTGTTCTAGTCTAGTTCCTGGACATCCTATCTTGTCCTCTTGTAATCTCATAGTACGAGATCCTGTCGAGTTATTTCTTGTATCTAGTTCATCTCCAAGAAGGGAGTTCTTGTAATCCAGATATCTGGTATCATACTTACGATCCCGGGTTGTGGGATCTCCTGTATCATCTCTAGTCGAGTTATTCATACCTATCAGTCCTAGGTTGTGGGACATCTTGTATCAATCACATATTCTTGTATTGTTTTCCCTTCATGGGTGTTCTTGTAATCATAAGTGTATTTCCGAAATCTTGTCTACTGTAGTCAGAGAGCACAATCTAGTGCTCCCTTGACATTTTGGCAAGACTATCTTCATCAAGGCCAAGCAACATTGATTCTTTATGCAAGGGGATTCAATCCACCATAAAGGACTTGATCGAGCATGTCCAAGAGATGAAAACATTGTTATGACAAGATGATTGATCCGTTTGAAACTATGCCTTGAATATCAAGATGTTGTTTCGTGGAACTACATATCAAGAAGACTACATGGTTAATTAGTTTCAAAGTGGCCTCAATCCTGAGGTCAAATATCTATTGCTATCCCTGACTCAAGCAAACACCTTGGAGGATGTTATCAATCAAGCAATTCAATGTGAGAATCAGTTGTTAAAAGAAATCGAAGTCCAAGAGTCAGAAGTCTTGAGCAAAGAAGACACTATTCCTCAAGAATCCGAATCAAGAATCTTTGAAGGCCAAGAAGTCATTACGAATGATATGGAGCATAAAAATTATGAAGATAACAAGAAGATAAAGGACATAGAGGAGTTCGTGTTCAATCAAGGAGGTGTGCTTACTCAAGGCACTCCAACAAAGATCTCGGAAAAACTACAACACACCATTAAAAGCTCAAAGGACCTATCTTGTTATGAAGCTAATGAAGCTCAAGGGAGACCCAGTCCTTCACCACCTTTCAAGATTAAGGATCATGAAGAATTCGAGGTTAATCATGTCTTAGATTCAAGAATCTCGCAAGGACGACTGGAATGCTTTATTCATTGGAAAGCATATGACATCAATGATCGTACTTATGAACTTACAGAAAATCTTCAGAGAGCAAAAGTCAAGGTTCGTGAATTCCATAAGAAGAATCCAATGAAACCCAAGTTAGAGAACATGGCCGCTCCTCGTGGAACTCGTCGCTTGAGGGGGAGGTGATGTCATGGATAAGGAAACCATCTAAACCTTAGATTCCATGTCGATTTCTATATCTCCTGATTGGCTTAGAGTTTGGAGAAACTAATGCTTCCATTGTGTCCGGAACGTGCCAAAACCTTGAGATCAACTGTCTATTTGTTGAATTCTAAGACCCGGAGGTCTTGATTCAAGTCGATGACATCATGATGACATCATCAAGTCGCAACCGCCAGTGGGAACTGCCCTTGAAAACCTATATAAGGAGGGGTTGGCCACATTCATAATCAATCTTGCCAATACCAGTTGTGGGAGCTCAAGGAGTCGTGACCACCAAGTAAGTACTCTCCAAGTTCTAGTTCTAGTTCTTGTCTTGTTCCTTGTTCTAGTCTAGTTCTTGGGCATCCTATCTTGTCCTCTTGTAATCTCCTAGTACGAGATCCTATCGAGTTATTTCTTGTATCTAGTTCATCTCCGAGAAGGGAGTTCTTGTAATCCAGATATCTGGTATCATACTTACGATCCCGGGTTGTGGGATCTCCTGTATCATCTCTAGTCGAGTTATTCATACCTATCAGTCCTCGGTTGTGGGACATCTTGTATCAATCACATATTCTTGTATTGTTTTCCCTTCGTGGGTGTCCTTGTAATCGTAAGTGTATTTCCAAAATCTTGTCTACTGTAGTCAGAGAGCACAATCTAGTGCTCCCTTGACACATTAAGTGTAAGAAATCCCCCCCTTCAGGCATCATCAAGTGCTCCTTTTGATCAACAAGTTTAAACCCAAGTGGGCCCCACATGAGGGTGATGAGAGGGTGATTAAACTTCTTTGTAATGCCATCTAAACAAAGTAAAAGCTACCCTTGCTTTCTGGGATTTGGGGGGTCCCGTGGGCACTAGTCCCCCTCTCCTCTACTTTTCTTTAATTAATTCAAGTCCGGGAGAGAACACTAAAGCCGAACTTTCTTTATTGAAAAAAAAAAGAACTCAAATCACTCGAAACATCAAAAGAGAAATGGTCAAAAATTGCACATTATATATTTCTAGCCTCCATATCTTTTGTCAATATTTCTATACCCAAAACATCATAAAAGATTTTGAACAAGATTTGTTATCTTCTACATTGATCTGGATTCCATGGTGGAGGATCTACGACATAAGAACTATTTTTCTATCGGGGGATTCCAAATGGATTGGAACTTAAAATCCAAATAAAAACTAGAACAAAATAGGATCCATATCCTATGAAGTGTGGCATGAAAGTTCACATTCTTCTTAAATCTCGAATTTTTTTCAGGAATTTTAGTGTTGTTCAACTTAAGTCTATGAAGGTGAAGGGAGGCATGCCCAATATGAATACACATCTTCAAACACGCCCAACCATTAAATCTACACCAAGTCCATTCTTTATAGTCCACACCCCTAGGTGAGTCAATATCCTCAAATCTAATTCATTGGCATGTTCCTTGCTTCTAGAGCTATTTCTATAAATACAAACCTTTTTTCCAAATCCTCTTAGCTTTTTGTAGGTTTCTGAATTCAACACCTCAGATGCCCTTGATAGTGAACCACATTAAAGAATTTTTTTCTAATAGCGGCAACCCACTTCTAATCTTCATTGATCATGAGAAATTGTTTCACCTTGTTCCAACTCGTCCATAGGGAGCAGACTAAGCTGGAGCCTATTCCACTCACCTCATAACGGGAGAACAAAAAAGTGAGAAGATCAAGAACCTTCCACCCTTGAAGGACTGCAAGTCTAAGAGTACTCTTGTTTTTAAACTTTAATTTGGACCAAGAGGCATCCTTGTTGCTCCATACTTTAACTAACCATTTGGTCACTCACTTATTAGACATTCCTTCAATGTCTAGGATGCACAAACCACCTTGATCTTTTTGGGTACCCTGTCTAGAGAAAGTTTTTACAGATTCTTTAAGTGGACCTTCCACCCCACTCCTTCATGTCTTCTGTTAGTTTGAAGAGTCATACATGGTGCTAAAGGCTGAAAAGCAAGTCTCATAGCTTGCCCTTTTGGTCATACCTATGTAGTCTCTAGTCTTAGTGGGCCATTAGGATGTGTTCATTCCTAATAGTTGGTAGGTCTAGTCTTAGTGGGCCATTAGGATGTGTTCATTCCTAATAGGTGGTAGGTGTTGAACCCCACTTGTGTTAGATTCAAAGCGTCTCATGGGCGCTATGTCATTGATTATCGTACTTTCCATATATTCAAGCTATTCGGAAGACTAGATCGCACGATCAAACTTCTTTAAGAAACTAAACCACACGCACACGAAGGGGTCCTCAAACTCTATCTTAATGGCACATATGTTAAAAAAAGTTTAAATGTAAAGTCATATCACGGATGTTAAGAACTTTATTTACAAAAGTTCATGCAAAAAAATATGATGGAGGAAAATTTGAGATTCTACACTGCAATCACATTGTTCGATAATATTATGAGATTGCTCACCGATTTAGAATTCCACCTTCTTGTTCACGTTAAATGTGTTGCTGAGATCGAAATTGAATAGAGATAGAAAGAGAGAGAGAGGAACTTGCTCACTTGCTTCCTGAATACACACAATCATCAGATATGCAGCTGCAATGAATACGAAATGTGTTGCTGAGATCGAAATTGAATAGAGAGAGAAAGAGAGAGAGAGGAACTTGCTCACTTACTTACTGCATCACAATCATCAGATATGCAGCTACAATGACTACAAAAACGGGCGACAGTGATGAGTTTGATAGAATATGGGAAGCGGACACAACTGCGCCACAACTTCAAACACAGAACTATATAACTTCGTCCCTTGTGACGGATAACGTTCCTGTAAACGTCATGCAAACGGCACGTGAGAATAATGAAACATTCACCCTTCAGTTCCAGCTATCGCCATATTCATTGTGTTATTTCGTCATTTATTTCGCCGAAATCTCTACCTCTGTTAATGCGAGCGGCCAAAGGAACTTCTCATTCACGGTAAATTCTGCCCGAGAATAATTATTCTGGTCGTTCTCCTTCGCGCGTGTGTATGTTTTTGTGTGTGTGAGAGAGAACTTTGATTAGCAAGAATGCAAAGTACAGTGTGGCAGCCTATGACAAACACTCAACTTCGAGTGAAAATAATCATATTTAAATAAATAATCCATATACGCGATTAGTTGCACATTAATTTTTTTCAAACGAAGTTCGGCAGAACTTAGTCTTTCAAATTTTAATTAATAGAAATTATAATTCTACAAGTGAATGGGCCTAGCACCCATCTGAACCCGATATCCCACAAAACAAGGGCTGCTTATAGATAACTAAAAACATTGACAAAGAAGGTTTATAACTCTGTTATCTCTCTCATATGGGGCCCACTTTGTTTCGATCTTGCTCCTCTCAATAAAGAACACTCTATGATGTTCGAAGGGTAGGGGCTTCTTACAATTGGAAATTCTTTTGCCTAAAATGAAAAGGGATTTTTTGATCGACCATTCTTAGGGGGGCTTCCAAAGTTGGCAGCACACCGCTCTTTCTATATTTTAGATACAGAGACCTCTTTTATAGCATTGAAGAGTGTTGAGGAGCATCCAATTGCCTCACCTAGCAAAGCTTGATCCCAATTAATTTGTCCATATAACAACATGATTCTCTTAAGGATCTACCATATTGACACTGATTTGAGGCACAAATACAAGAGTCGACCGAAGCCTTGCATGCCACGAAGGCATCGTTTGCACTAGGGGGGAGGGAGGCCATATATTTTGTTAGCGTTTATATTGTTCCAAACTCCATAGTGTAAGATTGCCACATAAGCATTCACTTTTTTATCTCAATGAGGGGCTGCCAAAGGGATTGGAACTTAAAGTCCCACCGCCAGCAAAACAAATCTAGACACCACTTCCTATGAGTGTGACATGAAAATTTGCATTGCTCACAAGCATTGACTTTTTTATCTCGATGAGGGGTTGCCAAAGGGATCAAAACTTAAAGTCCCACCTCCAACAAAACCAATCCAGACACCACTTCCTATTGAGCATGACATGAAAATTTGCATCACTCTTCAATCTCAAAATTTTCTCAAGTCTATTTCCATCATGCCATCTTCGACCCTTAGGGTAACAAGAGCCCTCACAAATGAGGAGGTGGGTCCTCGACCATTCCCAAGCACCAAATCTGCTCTTCAATAGATGCCATTCTTCATAGTCCACCTTTTTGCCCGGATTCATGTCTTCATATCTAATCCAGTAACATATCTCTTGGTTCAAAACGTGTTTCCATAAGTAGAAGCCTTTCTTCCAAAGATTCCTAGATTTTTGGAGGTTCCAAGCCTCCACACTTCTAGTTCCCTTGATAGGGAACTAGATCAAACTATTTTGTCTAATATAGCCACCCATTTCCAATATTCATTGATTTTGATAAACTGTTTCACCTTCTTACAACTCTTCCATAGAGAACAAATCAAGCTTGAGCCTCTTGGAGTCACCAAAAATGGGGAGGACAAAATGGTGAGAAGGCTGAGACCCTTCGACCTTGGGAGAACCACAAGCTTAAGAGCACTCCTCCTTCTAAAAATAATCTTTTCCCAAGAGGCATCACTATTGTTCCATGCTTTAATTAACCATTTTGCTACTAACTTATTGACCATCCTTTTGATGTCTAGAATTCCCAAACGACCCTCATCCTTTTGGCTAATGCAAGTAGGTCATTTAATTTTGGGAATACCCCTTATGTTAGGCTCACCCATTCAGAGGAAGTTCCTCCAAACTCTTTCAAGCATGAAGAGCTCTTGGTCTTTTGGTCTCAAGGACGAGATAAAGTAAAGCATAGAGAATGGAAGGAATGTGTTAAATTAATCTACATACCTTTCTAGTACACCAGCTTATTTTGGAGCTTAGAGAGAGCCTAAAGGGAATGCTACCCCATCAAAGCATCAAATCCCATCCGAGTACCTAAGAAATGAAAAATTTGAACACTAGGAGTTAACTAACAACCATGATCAATAAGAAATTGAGGAGGTTGCCCAATAATTTCCCTAAAAGTGATTAAAAAATGATTTATTTTGGATCTTCTAGATTCAAAAATGGTATTCCAAAAACTCCAAAAAGTATCAATGCTTAATGTGGCATTAAGCACAAAGACACTAGTATCATCGGCCAAAAGTCTCATGATCATCTCATTTTGATTGAGAGGTAGACCAAGGCCTTGGATATGACCTAAGTGAGCTTGATGGTTAAGAAGATAGCTGAGAACATTGGTCATGATACCAAAGAGAAGAGACCCCAAAAGGCACCCTTGTGTGATAGAAAATTTTAATATAGTCACTTGAGAGAGTTGACCATTGATGTTTATCGGAGCTCTTGCATTTCCTAGCAAAGTAGAGATTATCTTAGTGAATTTATGGCCAAAGCCCATGTCTTTCAATGATTGGAGAATGAGCTCCCACTCTAGTTTATCATAAGCTTTGTCAAGGTGGATCTTAAGGAAGAGGACATGGTGCACATATTCCTCAAGAAAAACTAGGCCATTCCAAACATGGATGGTAGCCTTGAGGATGGATTTCACCTTAATGAACCCTTTTAGATCCTCACTAATCCAATCTCAAAGGTGACACATAATATGGTTCCCAATCACCTTTGCCAAGATCTTATAACCAGTTTGCAACATTGTAATTGGCCACCATTTTTCAATCCCTACTCGGAGCCTCATTAATCTTATGCTAGACAGAGGGAGAGAGAGAAAGTTGTCAGATTGGCATGAACCAAGGGTTTTCTAGAGACTGATGATCATCTTGAAGGTAGTCACAATCTAGTAGGAATCAAAGATGATCAGGTCCACACTTTGAGAGAGGGAAAGGGGCCACAATTGTTGATGATATTCTGTGAGATATAGCTCCTATCAAGTCTCGCTCTCCGCAAGTTAGCACCATCTTGGAGGTTTAAGCAAGAGAAATCAAGAACATCCTTGATCTCCACCAGATCTAGGTTTGGCTTCACTTGGTCCCAAATTTTCTTCTCCACCCCATCAACCACCCATCCCTTCCTCTCCCAAATATTAGAAAGAACCTACACCATATTAAAGTGTCCACAAAGGACCACATTGCGGGGCAGATAATCAAATGACTACTAAGTGGAGATTCTTTTTGAATGATATTAGGACTGTACAAGGATATGATGGAAAACTTTAGAGAACCCCAAAATAAGCACCAACCTATCGATTGTTCTAGTCAATAAGGGAATCTGCAATTCTAAAGTGCCAACTTATATTGGTGCTAATAGGCATGCCACCATTTCCCCTAGGGTTTTTGGTGGAAATCCAGACATGGGATGAGGAAATACACTTAAATATTGTTTGTATTTTTGGCTTATTGATTTTGATCTCCTAAGGATAGATGAAGTCTAGGTTTATGCTTTTATCACAGATCCATTGGCTGATTACGATCGCTCTTGAGGAGTCTGATAGCTTACAAAATATCCACTCTTCTTAGGGTTGCATAATTCAGACTCGCAATGAGACTTTGGTATGATATAATGTCTTCAAGTAGTTCCCCTTCATGGGCACTAAGTGTCATGGACAAAGGAAACCATCCTGAACCTTAGATTCCATGTGAACCCTGTATCTCATGATTGGTTCAGAATTAGGAGAAACCAATGCTTTCATTGCGTCCGTAACATGCCAAAACCTTAAGATCGACTGTCTACTTGCCTGATTTGCATATCCAGAGCTCATGCTTCGAGTAGATGACATCATGATGACATCATCAAGTCGCAACCGCCCTTGGGAACCGCCCTTGAAAATCTATATAAGGAGGGATTGGCCACATTCATAATCAGTCTTGCCAATACCAGTCTTGGGAGCTCAAGGAGTCGTGACCACCAAGTAAGTACTCTTCAAGTTCTAGTTCTAGTTTTTGTCTTGTTCTTTGTTCTAGTCTAGTTCTTGGACATACTATCATGTCCCCTTGTAATCTCGTAGTACGAGATCCTGTCGAGTTCTTCTGTGTCTCTAGTTCATCTCCCTGAAGGGATTTCTTGTAATCTAGACATCTTGTCTCATACTTACGATCCCGGGTTGTGGGATCTCTTGTATCATCTCTAGTTGAGTTATTCGTACCTATGAGTCCCGGGGTGTGGGACATCTTGTACCAGTCACGTATTCTTGTATCATTTTCCCTTCGTGGGTGATCTTGTAATCAGAAGTGTATTTCCAAAATCTTGTCTATTGTAGTCAGAGAGCACAATCTAGTGCTCCCCTGACATTTTGGCAAGACTGTCGTCTATTCAAGACCAGGCATCATGGAGAATGCTTATGAACAGATTGTAGCATCACTTCAGAGTCTCCAACAACAAGTCGAAGACCTAAGTCATCGACAGACACAAGTCAAAATGGGACATCCAGTGCATGTAGGTGCACTCCTCCAAGAATTACAAGGACGAATCGAGATCCTTCAAGCAAATCAAGGGAGTATTCAAGTGAATCAACGAACTAGTACATCATTTATGAACGAACCCAAGATCTGCATGCTAGAAAAGTTCGATGGTGATCGCACAAAGTTCCGAGGATTCTTGCAACATGTCAAATTGTACATCCGTATGCAGCTTGAAAGATACCCTAATGATGCATCCAAGGTGGGTTTTATTGGAACCGTGCTCTATGGTCAAGCTTTATCATGGTTCGCCCCAATCTTGGAGAAGGATGTGGCCGTACTTCATGACTATGAGGGGTTTCTTAGAGAGTTCATCGCCACATTTGGAGATGCAGACATGAGTCGAGTGGCGGAAACAAAACTTCGGAAGCTACGTCAAGGTACCGCCCTACCTCTACCTATGCATCAGAATTTAGGCAGTTGATATGTGACCTCACTTGGCACGAAGATTATTTTATAAACCAATTTAGATGGGGCTTACGAGATGATGTGAAGGACCTTCTACTCACAATGCTAGAGGTCAAGACATTGAATGAATACATCAACCAAGCTATTCAATGTGATAACCGCCTTTTTGAAAGGAAACAAGAAAAACAAGTAGAAGGAAGACCTCCCCAATGGAAACCTTTCCAGCCCACTCCTAGAGATGAGTCTATGCCCAAACCTACGGAGATAGATGTAGCTCGGTTCCAGCCTCTAACACCACAAGAGAAAAAAAGAAGGAGGGACAACAAGTTATGCCTATATTGTGGAAACCCTGGCCACATTGCAGTTAATTGTCCCAACAAGAGAACGAACTCCAAAGTCACAACCACCCTGGTAGAGCAGCGAAACGAGGAAGTCCATTTGTAAAAGAGACCATACAACCGGACCATGTTATAAGAAAGGGTCTCATCATTCCATCCACACCCGTAGAAACATGTCTTGCCCCTGTCAAGTTAATCATGTCTAAGAAGACCCTTTCCCTTATAGCTCTCGTAGATTCAGGAGCGTCCTTATGTTTCATTGTGTTGGAGTTAGACGTCTGCAGAAGCACGCGAACAACACAAGGAAGAAGAAGAAGCTTGGAGCACAACACACAAGACTGAATGTATTACTCGAGAATGTACAAAGATAAGTAGCCCATTAGGGCAATAGGCATATATACAAGCCGGGGGAAAGAAACCTCCTAAAGAGGGAAAAAAGTGCCCCGACGGTCCTAGAGTGTTCACACACATCACTACCTAAACATATCAACAAATCCCCCCTGGGAGTGATGCAGTGAACAAGGTGCTAGCACTCATGTCCAAAAAAGGAAGTAAGCCCAAAGCTTTGTGGAGAGCTTCAAACTTCTCCCTAGGCAGAGCCTTCGTGAAAAGGTCTGCAATGTTCTCCTGCGTGGGCACATATGCCAAGCTGATCTCCCTAGCAGAGAACCTCTCCCTGACATAGTGATAATGCACCTCAATGTGCTTAGTGCGAGCATGTAACATAGGGTTCCTCACAACTGCCAATGCGCTCTGACTGTCAGTGAAGATGGTGGTGGCAGAAGACTGGCCAACACCCAAATCAGCCGTAAGGCGTATGAGCCACACACACTCAACAGTCGCTGTGAAAGCTGCCCTATACTCAGCCTCACAACTAGAAGTGGCCACAGTAGGCTGCTTCTTGCTCAACCAAGATATACATGAGCTACCAAACATGAAGCAAAAGCCATTGGTGGACACACGAGTGTCATAGCAACCAGCCCAATCTGAGTCAGAAAAAGCATGCAAATCTGGCGGTAGTGATCCCCCCTTGGGATAAAACAACCCAAGTAGCCGAGTCCCACTCAAGTAGTGAAAGATGCGCTTAACCGCCTTCCAATGCATGACTCCTGGGCAATGCATAAACCTGCTCATCTGTGAGACAACAAACTGAATATTTGGCCAAGTAATGCATAAGTAAATCAAGTATCCAACAGCCTGCTGATAGAGAAGAACATCAAAGGCATCTCCAGCATCATGAAGACTCAATCGTAAACCTATCTCCATAGGAGTGGCAATAGTCTTACAGTCTTCAAGGCCAAAATGCTGCAATAATGTGTCAATATATTTCGTTTGACACAAAGCCATTCCACCATCAACTTGCATAAATAGAATGCCCGATAGTGATGCAAATGCCCCAAATCAGACATCTCAAATGAGGCATGCAAATCAGCCTTGAAATCAGCAATATGCTTCTCAATAGGACCAGTGAGCAGCATGTCGTCTACATAGACAACAATGATCAGAAGCACATCATTAGCACGCTTAACATATAAGGTGCTTTCAGTTGGACTGTTCTCAAAACCATGTGCAATCAGATAGGCATGTATCTTCTCATACCAAGCACGTGGTGCTTGCTTTAAACCATATAACGCCTTCTTTAACCTGCACACCTGGTTTTCATGCCCTCTCTGCACAAAGCCACGGGGCTGAAAAACATACACTTCTTCATGCAAGTCACCATTCAAAAATGCTGTTTTAATGTCCAACTAATGTACATTCCAACCATGATGGGCTGCAAGTGCACAAATGCTCCGAACACTAGTCATACGGCATGTAGGTGCAAAGGTCTCATCAAAATCAATGCCTCTTTCCTGCGCATAACCCTTTGCAACAAGCCTAGCCTTATACCTGTTAACTGTACCATCAGGTTTATGCTTCATCTTGTATACCCACTTAGTGCCAATGGCCTTCTTGCCCGGAGGCAAGTCACATAAAGACCATGTACCATTCTTCATTATAGCATCATATTCAGATTGCATAGTAGCCATCCAATTTTCTGAATTATGTGCTTCATCACAAGAAACAGGCTCATTCTCATCACAGAGACTAGATGTAGCCATAGCATAGCAATCTAATGCAAAGGAGGCACTATGAGAGCCTGAATGAGTACGATATGACAAAGGTGCATCTAATTTGCTGTCATGCAAAGTCTGCACCAGCCATTTTGGCATAGTTTTTGCCTGCTCAATATCAGCTCTCTCATCAGCAAGTGCATCATGTAAATCTGCATCAGAAACGGAATGATCTGCATCATCATATGAAACCTGCAAAGGCTGAGAAGTTGCCTCATTAGGACCAGCACTAGACTGTCCACCTGTAAAAAGAGGCATCAAAGTATCATACATGTCTTTGGAGCTAACTGATGTCTCCTTATTACATGACAACAATGGCTGAATAACATCTTCCACAAAGACAACATCACGGCTAACCAGAATGCGTTTAGTCTGTGGATGATACAGACGATAGCCTTTACTTTCAGAACTATACCCAACAAAAATACATTTTACTGCCTTATCATCCAATTTTCTGCGATGTTGTTCAGGCACTAATGCATATGCCAAACAACCAAAAACACGCAGATGAGCAACAGATGGCTTGCGGTCATGCCAAGCCTCATATGGAGTGATAGACTGCAACGCTTTAGTGGGACACCTGTTCAGTACATATGCTGTACACATGACAGCCTCAAGCCAGAAACTATGAGGTAAAGCCTGACTCTTGACCATACACCTCGCCATCTCCATGAGAGACCTGTTCTTCCGTTCAGCAACTCCATTCTGTTGAGGTGTATAGGGCACTGTACACTGGTGTTTTATCCCACATTTAGCCAAAAATGCATTAAAATCTGAAGACATATATTCCCCTCCTCGATCAGAACGGAGGGTGCCCATTTTACATGCTGACAGATTTTCAGCCAAAACCAAAAATTGTTTGAAGCACATGAACACTTTGGAATTTTCTTTGAGTGGATATACCCATGCATGCCTAGAAAAATCATCAATGAGAGTCACGAAGTAAAGATAATTTCCAAAAGAGGGTGTCTGCATAGGACCACAGACATCACTATGTACAAGCTGCAATTTCTGCGTAGCCCAAACTGAACCATCTTTTGGAAAGGAAGAACGCTGCATTTTGCCCAAAATATAGCCTTCATAAACATGTTTTCGAGGTGCCTCAAGTTTGGGAAAAGAGGACACCATTTTAGATTTCTGCAGGCGTAACAAACTAGCAAAATTCAGATGACCAAAGCATGCATGCCACATCACTATGTACAAGCTGCAATTTCTACGTAGCCCGAACTGAACCATCTTTTGGAAAGGAAGAACGCTGCATTTTTCCCAAAATACAGCCTTCACAAACATGTTTTCTAGGTGCCTCAAGTTTGGGCAAAGAGGACACCATTTCAGATTTTGGCAGGCGTAACAAACTAGCAAAATTGAGATGACCAAAGCGTGCATGCCAAAGCTTTGCATCTAACATAGCCTGAGAATCATGAACTCCACGTGCCGAATCATTCACAGATCTTTCATAGTCTATGAGCTTATACAGCCCACGACATAAAATGCCAAAAGCAATAATCACATCGCCATTTGAGAGATCATGGACTGTACACCTGTCATCAACGAATTTCACAACCAAGCCAATCTTGGCTAATGTAAAAACTGATAACATATTCTTTTTAATCCTTGGCACAAATAAAGCATCTGACAAAGTGAAAGAACTACCATCAGCAGTAGTCAGAATGATCTTACCAACTCCCATAACAGGATAAGAGGAGTTATAGGCGCATGTGACAGTATTCCCTATAGGGGCAGGCTCGAGTGAAGAGAAAAAACTACGGTGCGAGGTAATATGTTTGGTCGCCCCACTGTCAAAGTACCAAACATCTGAGTGTACTGCAGACATGCACTGATCATGAGAAGATGGCTGAAAACTACAAACAGTAGTAAACGCCCATTCTTCTGCTTGCACAAGATTTGCAGACTCTGTTTTTGGTGTAGAGGCCTCTGCAACAACCATTCTAGCCTCTTTCTTCTTTGCCTCTTTAGCAACCAGTTTTGGATAGTTCTTTATGATATGATCATTGCCTTTATAGTACTTACAAAACAATTTCTGTGTTTCTGATTTTTTCTCATCTTTGTCTTGGTTCTTTGAATGTGCAGCATTTGCAGATTTCTGCTTACTAGTAGAAGAGCTCCATTTTCCTTTGCCCTTCTGACTAGCCAGGAAAGCTTGATCTGCAACTGGCATAATGGACATGCTCTGCCTGGATTGATCTTCTTGCAACAGAACAGAGACTAACTCCTCAAATGATAAGGCATTCGGATTGCCTTTCATCATCAACCGAAGAGTAGAAGCAAAACTCAGATATGAGTCAAGAAGACCATTCAAAACGGTCTGCAGAAGTGAGCTATCTGGTATAACCTCATCAGCAGAAATCAGCTGTTCCTTCAAATCTTTGATCTTCGTTAGGAAACTGTCCATAGAATCACCTTCATTCATGTGCTCACTCTCCAACTGTTTTCGGAGATAAGCAACACGAGCCTCATTCCTAGCTTGGTACAATGTGGTAAGTGTATCCCAAGCATCTCTAGCTATTCTGCAAGAGCGTATGTGAGGAATAATGGCACGTTTGACTGACAAAGCTATCAATGCATGTGCCTGGGCATCTCTGCCATCCCAACGAATCTGCTCTGCAATAGGTGCAACAGAAACAACAACACGAACAGGAATCTGCACAATATCATCTTCGACACCATCTTCATCAGCTCCAACACCTCGAGTACCTGTATTTGTAGTACCTGTAGTCGCAGGTGTAACATGACGTCTTTCAACACCCTGCACAATGTTCCACAGTCCTTTTGCAACCAATACATGTCGCATCATATAAGCCCATAATGGGTAGTTGGTACCATCCAACTTATCCTCAACAACCAACATACGGAATACATTACTGTTTTCAGCCATGGCCGGTGACTAAAATATCTTGATGCAGAAAATTGATTGTATCTCAAAAAGTTGAACGGAACTGGCTGGACGAGTTCTACTAGACCTGTAGCAGACTTCCAGACGCTTGAACTGGCGAACAGAAACAGGTATATACCTTTGGCACAAAAGGATAAAATAGCCTGCATAAGTGCTACGATAGTGCGTTTGGAGGCCGAAACAAGCTCAGATCGCGATTTCGGCACCACAGAGCGAAGCCGTTTTGATCTCGGAAACACCCTGAGTATGCTCACCAAATTTCGTGCGAATCTGAGACTGCAAATGGAGGAGTGTCGACGGCGCCCTAGAAGAAGTGACAACCTGCTCTGATACCAATTGTTGGAGTTAGACGTCCGCGGAAGCACGCGAATAGCACAAGGAAGAAGAAGAAGCTTGGAGCACAACACACAAGACTGAATGTATTACTCGAGAATGTACAAAGATAAGTAGCCCATTAGGGCAATAGGCGTATATACAAGCCGGGGGAAGAAAACTTCCTAAAGAGGGAAAAAAGTGCCCCGGCAGTCCTAGAGTGTTCACACACATCACTACCTAAATATATCAACACATTGATGGACTCCTTAAGAAACATGGAATTCCAGTACTTCAGAAGAACAGACCAGTAGTCGTTGAAGTAGTAGATGGACGGCGTCCAGCATCAGGGAAAATAACCATGGAAACCATACCACTAAGAGTACACCTTGGTGACCATGATTCACACATATGTTTGAATGTAATATCGAGTCTAGTAAATATGGTTATCATCAGAATCCCGTGGTTAAAGAAACATAATCCAGAAATTAATTGGGAGAATAATAAAATTACCCGTCGAGATATCCAAAAGAACCCAAAATATGTTGGAGCCAAAGCCTTCGTACATGCAGTAAGGAAGGAACCAACATATATGATCTATGCCATACCAACTCAAGAGCCAAAGAAAGATGATTCAATGAAGCTACCTGACCAGTACCAAGGGTTTGAAGATGTCTTTGAAAAAAAGAATGCAGATATGCTCCCGGAACATAGACCTTATGATTGTGCCATAGAACTTCAAGAGGGAGCACAACCACCCTTCGGGCCAATCTATAGACTATCCCCATAGGAACTTCAAGAATTACATAAGAATATTGATGAGAATGTAGCCAAGGGGTTTATCAAACACTCGAAGTCCCCTGCTAGAGCCCCTATCTTATTTGTAAAGAAGAAGGACGGAACTCTTCAAATGTGTGTAGACTATTGTGGTCTAAATAAAGTTACAATAAAGAACAAATATCCTCTACCACTTATATCAGAACTCTTGGAATGCCTTGGAAAAGCAAAGTTCCTCACTAAGATTGACCTTCGAGGAGCATACAATCTTGTGAGGATCAGAGAAGGAGACGAATGGAAGACAACATTCCGAACAAGGTATGGACACTTTGAATATGTAGTTATGCCATTCCGTCTCACCAATGCCCTAGGAGTCTTTCAACATATGACGAATGATATCTTTCGAGAGTATTTAGATGATTTTGTGGTAATATATCTTGATGATATCTTGATATTCTCCAAAAATCTAGAAGATCATCAATGTCATGTGAAGATAGTCCTAGAGAAACTAAGAGAAAAAGGGTTACAGAAGTGCTATTTCCATCAGACAGAAGTAGAGTTTTTACGGTATATTGTATCAGAGAAAGGAATATTTATGGACCCTAAGAAGATCGAGACAATCCTTGATTGGCAACCACCTTCGTGTGTTCGAGATGTACAATGTTTTCTAGGGTTTGCCAATTTTTATAGGATATTCATCAGAGATTACTCCAAGATAGTAACACCTCTTACCAAGCTTATAGGGAACTCCAAATTCTCATGGACTGAAGAAGCAGAGAAGGCCTTTCAGACCTTGAAATCACAATTCACTATCGCTCCAATTCTAGTTCATCCTGATTCTAGTAAGCCCTTCTTCCTTGAGACAGATGCATCGGACTTTGCTCTACAGGCCATTCTTTCCCAATATGGAGATGATGGACACCTACATCCAGTTGCATATCATTCAAGGAAGTTTTCCCCTCCAGAAATTAATTATGAAATTCATGATAAAGAACTTCTTGCCATAGTAGACACGTTTGATACCTGGCGTCACCATCTAGAAGGAGCAGCTCATAAAGTCATTGTGTATTTAGATCACAAGAACCTAGAGTGTTTTATGACCACCCACATTCTCAATAGAAGGAAATCTTGATGGAGTAACTTTTTATCCAGATTCGACTTTGTCATCACATACAGTCTAGGACGTCATCAATGTCAGTCAGATGCCCTGTCTAGAAGATCTTACCTTGCACCAAAGAAGGGTGAAGAGGCCTTTGATCAACAAGAGAGTGTATTACTCAAGCCTGAGTATCTCCAGATAGCAGCTATCTCTTCAACCCATCCTGAAGATTCAGCCTTGAATCATTTGATTCGTGAGAATCTACCACAAGATGAATTATTTTGTAATATTAAGCAAAAAACTCAAGAAGGGAAAGTCCAAGAAGTAAATGAATTCTAGGAAAAGGACGGATTACTATTTTATCAGAACCTATTGTATATCCCTCCAGGAAAGCCCAGGATCCAAGTACTTCAACAACATCATGACAACCTTGCAGCAGGACATTTTGGAGTAAATAAAACCATAGAACTCATATCCAAGGATTTTTGGTGGCCTGAGATGTGGAAGGAAGTCAAAGAATATATTCGAACCTGTGATACTTGCAATAGATCTAAGGTACCCCGACATAAACCTCATGGCCTCTTGCAACCTCTACCTATTCCAGAAAGGCCATGGGCTTCATTGTCTATGGATTTCATCACAAATCTACCAAAGTCAGATAAGTATGATGCCATTCTTGTTATTGTGGAAAGATTTACAAAGATGGCACACTTCATTCCAACTACCAAGGCAATCATAGGTGCAACCACTGCTAGACTTTTTCTCAGGTATATATTAAGGCTTCATGGATTGCTTGATGACGTTGTCAGTGATCAAGGTCCACAGTTCATATCCAGCTTTTGGAATAGTCTTTGTAAGCTCCTTGGTGTTCAAGTTAAACTATCTACAACAAATCATCCACAGACTGATGGACAAAAAGAACGGGTGAATCAAGTCCTCGAGCAATATCTCCGTTGCACTAGAAACCATCATCAAAATGATTGGTTTGAGCTTTTACCCTTTGCAAAGTTTTCTTATAACAATAGTGTTCATGCATCTACCAAGCAGACTCCCTTCTTTGCAAATTATGGACAACATCCAAGGATGGATATACAACTCTCAAATCATGTAAAGAACCGAGCTGCTAGAGACAAGGCCCAGTACGTGATGGACACTCACAAAGAACTCAAGGAAGAGATCCATAAAGCTCAAGAACAATATAAGTACTATGTAGATCAACATCGTGTCCAGAATCCATCCTATCAAATTGGGGATAAAGTATGGTTACTCAGAAACAATTTGCAAACCTCAAGACCTTGTGCAAAGTTAGATCATCAACAATTTGATCCATTTACCATCTTGGCCAAGATTAATCCAGTCACCTTCAAGCTCCAGCTACTGAGTACTATGAGAATACATCGAGTTTTCCATGTCTCCATGTTGGAACCATATCAGATTTCACCATTGACGGGGGAGAGACCTAGTCCTTCACCACCTATCGAAATTGATGATCATGAAGAATTTGAAGTTGAGCATGTCCTAGATTCCAGAATATCGTGAGGAAGATTGGAATACCTTATTCATTGGAAAGGGTATGACATCAGTGATCGTACTTGGGAACCTATCGAAAACCTTCAAAGAGCACCAATCAAGGTTCAAGAATTCCATAAGAGAAATCCAACGAAGCCAAGACCAGATAACATGACCGCTCCTCGTGGAACTTGTCGCTTGAGGGGGAGGTGATGTCATGGACAAAGGAAACCATCCTGAACCTTAGATTCCATGTGAACCTCGTATCTCATGATTGGTTCAGAACTAGGAGAAACCAATGCTTCCATTGCGTCCGGAACGTGCCAAAACCCTAAGATCGACTGTCTACTTGCCTGATTCGGATATCCAAAGCTCATGCTTCGAGTCCATGATATCATGATGACATCCTCAAGTCGCAACCGCCCTTCGGAACCGCCCTTGAAAACCTATATAAGGAGGGGTTGGCCACATTCATAATTAGTCTTGCCAATACCAGTCTTGGGAGCTCAAGGAGTCGTGACCACCAAGTAAGTACTCTTCAAGTTCTAGTTCTAGTTCTTGTCTTGTTCCTTGTTCTAGTCTAGTTCTTGGACATACTATCTTGTCCCCTTGTAATCTCGTAGTACGAGATCCTCTCGAGTTCTTCTGTGTATCTAGTTCATCTCCTAGAAGGGAGTTCTTGTAATCCAGACATCTTGTCTCATACTTACGATCCCGGGTTGTGGGATCTCCTATATCATCTCTAGTTGAGTTATTTGTACCTATCAGTCCCGGGTTGTGGGACATCTTGTATCAGTCACGTATTCTAGTATCATTTCCCCTTCGTGGGTGATCTTGTAATTAAAGTGTATTTCCAAAATCTTGTCTATTGTAGTCAAAGAGCACAATCCAGTGCTCCCCTAACACTAAGCTCATGATTCAATTCCATGGGTGTACCTATAACTTTAGTATTCTCCATCTTGAACTTAACCAAACTATCATGAATGTAGTTCCTCTGAGTAATAAAGACACCAAAATGTCAATATACAAGTTCTAATCCAAGAAAGTATGTTAACAAACCAAGGTCACTAGTTTTAAACTCTTCCATCATCTGAGCTTTGATTTGCTTTATGTCATTGGCATCATTTCTTGTAATGATG
Organism: Ceratopteris richardii; assembly: GCA_020310875.1. NCBI lineage: Eukaryota > Viridiplantae > Streptophyta > Polypodiopsida > Polypodiales > Pteridaceae > Ceratopteris > Ceratopteris richardii. Next base: position 156,665,152 of record CM035414.1, read on the forward strand.
ATGCCATCCACATAAACACATATGTAAATAATTTTTGAGTTAGTCTTCTTTATGAACAATGAAGAATCTCCTTGGCTAGCAGCAAAACCTTGGTCACTGATTAGGTTTCTTGTAATTGTTGGCATGTACAATACTCTACTTAGAAGGTTTCTATTACCATCAGATGCTTTAACATTTCCAATCTTCATTACTGAGTGCCTAGTGTCATCACCTATCTGGACTTCATGCTTATCTTTGAGTTATTCAAGATCAGATAATAATGCTACATTGCCTATTGCATGATTCGACCAACCAAAATCAATTTAAAACAAATGCTCATCATCTTTACCTTGCTTGGATGTCATGTTTATGATCAATAGAGAATCCTATTGGTATTCTGCATCATTTTTGTGGTCTCTCCTTCCTTTTAAGCCTCTTTACAATTGTTGTAGCCTTGGTTGTAGTTTTGATGATAATTGTTTCCTCCATTATTGAACTTGCCTGTTGATTGTCCATAACCTCCTCTATGGAAGCCTCCTCCTCTTTGGTACTTTGTATTCCTAAAGATTGTCCCCCCTCCTTGCTTTCCTCTAGTATCTCTACCTCTACCTGTGAAATTCACTTGAGAGGTACTTTCATCTTCCTCATACTTCTTACCTTTGCCTTTATCTTTACTTTTACTTTTATCACTATAAAGGGTAGAAGGTTGATTACCTTTAGAAGTATCTCCACTCTTTTGAAGCTTTGTCTCATGTGTGAAGAGTTTCCCCATCAATGTGTTGAGGTCAGGTATCTGCATGTCCATATATAAGTCCATTGGTGTGGTAAAGGATTGCCATTTGTCATCAGCTTTAATGCTATTTCTTATCACCCTTACTATCTTCTCCTCTTTTATTTATCCTCAAATACTCCCAAGATGATCAACTACATCCTTCATCTTGGTCACATAGTTAACTACACTTTGCTTTGATTGCTTCTTCAAGGTTGTGAAATCCATCCAAAGTTGATTCTTCCTAGCCCTTGTATTTGATGAGAAATATGGAGAAAGTACTTCCCATGTCTCTTGGGAGGTCTTCCAATTCCTTAAACGAGTGAATAAAAAATCAAATATTGATTTGAGTATGTAAGAGCTAGCTAGAACATCCTTTGCACACCATGCAACTAGTCTCTCTTGCTCTTCTCGTGTAGGTTGGATTTCCCTTCTAAAGGTTGTTATTTCTTTGTCTTCGGATATGCATCCATACAAGCTTCTTCCTTGGAGGTAAGCCTTCATCCATAGGAACTATGTTGAATATTTTCCTCTATCCAATTTTCTAATGAATGATGAGAATCCATCTCCCATTTTTACCTTATTGTTTCTTTGATACCACTATTGAAGGAGTTGGTGGATAGACTCTAGAGATGAGGTGGTGCTACAAATCCCTTCTTCACATGGGCCAATAAGAACTTGAGGAGTCTAAAATAGAACTCATTAGCTTCCCATGAACCACAAATAATCCCCTAAGTGCTTTGGAGTATGATCCTCTAATCAATGGATCAATACACATGACTTGGAATATTTAGAGTGAACCAAATTTTTCTATTGCGATAATTGTATTTTCTCAGTAAAGTGAACAATGCTCTTTATCTAATAGAAATTGATCAAATTCCTTTTGGGAGTATCTAATTATCTTAGGTAGCTACCAAACACAAGTTATTTCATTAGAAATGATCAAGTGTACTAAGAGAATTACGCTTAGCAAATTAGATGAGCATCCCAACATTATAGGAGTGTAATAGTTTGGAGAATAATGAGCAGTAAATCCAAGATTGCAAGCATATGGCTAGTGCAATGGAGGTGAAAATTTAGATCATACAAATAGACTTTGTAATGAATGTATAGGAAGTTAAATCACTCAAAATGATCAAGTATACACTAAGAAGTAGATCATAGAAGCTCACTATTCTAAGTGATACCTGAAATAGAAGTGAAGTACAAATTTGATTAGTGTATATGTATCAAATCACATAGAGTTACAATGACATTGGCAATATATAACTGCAAATTGTGAGGGTAGTGATCATGGCTTGGATGCATTTGCACCAACAACCTTGGGGTACTTTGAAAATACATTTCTGAAAACCTTATCCATGGGAGTGTGTAAATCCTAAAAAGCAAGGGTTGATGCCGAAGAACTATTACATATAGGGTGAAAAATTCTTACATCCTAAAAAGCAGGTTTGAATGCCTAGCATCCAAGACTCCACAGTTTTCATGTCCTTAATAGAGAACTAGATTGCTTCACCTTGTCTAATAACAACTTTTCATTGCCAATCTTCATTGATCTTGACAAACAGTTATTCCTCGTTGTTCTAACTTCTCAATCATAATGAATTTCTATCCATAGACCATGTCTCTGAGAGATTTGAGAACAGATTCCTACTCAAGTATGTCATAAGCTTTGTTGAAGTCAACCTTAGGGAATGAAACATCTTGAGGAGAATCTCGAGCAAAAACTAGAACCTCCAAGACATCAATGAAATATTGAAGGATGGAACTCCCCTTGATGAGTCCTTATTTATCCTCATTGATCTAGATTTGTAAGTGACAAGTCGTAACCTATTTGTAGCAACATGATTGGACCCCAATTGTTGAGCTTGATTTTGTTGTCTTTTTTATCAATAAGCTTGATTTCATCTTCATTGACACATTCCAGCACTGCACCAAAAGATATGACCTCTCACCACAAGACACATAATGGAGTGGTCATCACTACTTCAAGGTCTTGAAAAAATCATTGGTGAGTCCATCGAACCTGAGGCTTTTCCCATTAGAAATGAATCGATAAATTAAAGGATCTCATCATCTAAAATGGGAGCTTCAAAAATAGGCTTCATATTTTGTGGAATTCTTTTGGTTCTCACTCTAGAGATGACCGCCATGCAATCAAAATTAAAAGGAGAAAGAGGCATGAAAACCGACAAAAGCTTGAGTAATGTGAGTGACAATCTAAATACTATTTTCTTGATCCATCTTATACACAACCCCATGGATGTCCATCATGAAATGCATTAATTCTTTGAATCTCTTCTTCTTCAGGATGTCACATCTCTTTAGTAGGTTTGTCTACCTCTCATGCCCACCAATCTTTAACATATACCTGTAATTCAATTTCTTTGTCATATCTTAGCATGCTTGTGATTTATCGAGCCCTATCTAGTATTGAAGGTTGACTACATTTACTTCCTCTTCAAGATGATTTATCCTTCCATAAAGATTTTCCCTTCTGCTTTGAAGAATGATTTGAAGATTTTGGTGTGGTGAAAGGATTTTCCATTTCGTGGCAAAAAACCTAGTTCCAAGGAGAAAAATCTCTAACTAGACCAAGGGGAAAGAGAAGGTTGCTCCATGGTCATGCAACCAAGTGGATTTCTTGAGATTGATGATTGGCTTGAAGATAAACACAATTGGGTAGTGATGAGAGATAAGAAGGCTATCACATAGTTTGATGTCAATTGGTCAACTTGATGAATTTGGTTACAAGGTGGTCTTCTATGCTCAGTCCTTTTGCATATCAACGGGCATTATGGTTATTGCAAAAGGAAGAAAAGGTGGCTCACTTTATCCTTTATTTAAATCACAAAAGAGCACTTGTTAGCTGTTACTAGACAACCTATGGCTTGTATTTAGCATGGTCCTTTGGGCCATATATCTTGTAGTGAAATGGAAAATCTTTCTTATTTTGGCTACTTAGCTGTGTTATCTTTCTCTCATTTTTCATTTTGCGAGCATTGTCAATATGGAACGCAAACCAAAAATGTGCATAGAATGCACATTGACTCTTTAGTTTAGCCTTTAGACCTTGTTCATACAAATGTGTGTGGTCCTACGCCCACTAGGTCCTTAGGTGGTTATCTCTACTTTTTCACTTTCATACATGATGCTACTAGAGAAGTTTGAATATATCCTATCAAATCGAAGGATGAGATATTCCCTACTTTTAGAAAATGGCTTGCTTTAGTGGAGACTGAGAAAGGAACTAAGACTAAGGCTTTATGTTTAGATAACAGGCATGAGTATACCTCACATGAATTTAGCCTTTGTTGTCAGTCTAGAGGGATTCGTAGAGAGTTTATAGCTCCTTATACCCCAATACAAAATGGTGTAGGTGAGAGGATGAATAGAACTATTCAAGATAGAGTGGTATCTATGTTGCATCATGCAAACCTCTCACAAGGCTTTTGGGGAGAAGCAGTATTGACTGTAGTTCATGTGATTAACCTATCACCTAGTACTACCAAAGGTCTGAAAGTGGCACAAGAGTTGTGGATAGGGAAGCCACCATATTATGATCATCGTTGAGTTTTTGGGTGTGAAGCATATGTTCATATACCCAAGAGTCTTAGACAAAAGTTGGACCATAAGTCAAAGAAATGCATCTCCCTTCGATATGGTCGAGAAGGACACTTTGGATATTGCTTAGGGGATGCTGAAACATGGAGAGTGATTAGAAGTAGTGATGTCATTTTCAATGATTCTAAGATAGATAAACAACCCATTAAGGAGGTTGAAGTGAGAAGAGTGGTGTTTGAGCATACTAGTGCTCCGGTTAGCATGCATAAAAATGTTGTAGATAAGGATGTTCAGGAGAATTTTCATTCAGATTAGTCTGCACATGTTCATGTTCAACAATCATTGAGATGTTCTGCATGTGTCTCACATCCACCTGATAGACATGTTCCAGGTTTAGATTTTGTTATGCTAATAGATGCGAGTGAGCCTTCCTGCTACTAAGATGCTATGTAGACAGAGGATCATGTGAAGTGGGAGCGTGCCATGAAGAGTGAGTTGGATTCTATTCACAAGATTGGTACTTGGGATTTAGTAATTTTGCCAAAGGATAGGAAAGATTTACCATGTAGATGAGTATATAAGCTCAAATTCACATCAAATAGTGCTTCTCCAAAGTATAAAGCACAAATCATTGCAAAGGGTTTTAAGCAACAACATGGTGTTGATTTGGAGGAAATCTTCTCTCTAGTGGTCAAGATGACTACGGTGCACATGTTGCTTGGATTCGTTGCAATGGAGGACTTAGAGCTAGTCCAAATGGATGTGAAAAATGCTTTCTTGTATGGAGATCTTAGAGATGAGATGTATATGGAAAAACCAGAGGGTTATGTAGTTCCTCGCAAGGGTTAAAGAGTCACCTAGACAACGATACCAAAAGATTGATGCTTTTATAAAATCTCAAGGCTATTCTCGAAGCAATGAGGATCATTGTCTCTACATAAGGAGATGCTCAGATGAAAGCTTGATATGCTTGATACTTTATGTCGATGATATGTTTATTGTTGGGAAGTCCTCTTATGATTTGTCAGTTCTCAAAAAGAAGTTGAGTCATACATTTGATATGAAGGATTTTGGGGATGCCAAACATATTCTTGGCATGCACATTACTCATGATAGGAGTAAAAGATGCACATACTTGTCTCAAACTGAGTACATATCCAAAGTACTTAAGCTATTCAATATGCATGGTGGAAAGGCATTGAGTAAACCTTTATAAAAATATGTGAAATTGAGCAAGGATGATTGACCCAAATCAAATGAGGAAAAGGAATTCATGAACAAAATTACCTATCATTCTGCTGTTGCTAGTCTCATGTATGCTATGGTAGCTATGAGACCATACATTGCATTTGCAATGGGAGTTGAGCAGATATATGTCTAATCCTTGCAAGAAACATTGGGAAGTAGTGAAGATGATTTTGAGATATCTGAATGGCACTACAGACAAGTGTCTATGCTTAGGTAGAGGGAAAGCATCCATTATTGGTTACACTGATTCTGATTATGTTGGTTGTGTAGACAATAATAAGTCTACATCAGGGTCTGTTTTCCATTTTGTTGGAGGTGCTATCTCTCAAAGATGTCATCTTCAAAAATGTACAACTATTTCCACCACAAAAGCAGAATATGTTGCAGAAAGTGAGGCATGTAAGGAAGCATTGTGGATTTCTCATCTTGCTTGTGATATGGGTTTACCTCAGCATGTACCTCGCTTGCTCAATGATAGTCAGAGTGCCACTGCTTTGGCTAAGAATCCGGTCTATCATGCAAAGACCAAGCATATTGCATTGAGGTATCACTTCATTAGAGATTGCTTAGCCACTAAGTGCCTTATTCTTGAGAAGGTTCCCACTAGAGATAATGTTGTAGATGTTTTGACTAAAGCTCTACCATAGGAAAGCTTTCGACATTGTTGTCACTTGATGGGGGTTACTTGATTTTTGATCTTACATAGTCACTTGTATACTGTGTAACATGCACATCAGGTGGGAGGTATAGTCTGTATACTTACACTCCGGTATTCTTTATCATTCTTTATTTTTCTCCAATACTTACTTTGGCCATGTTGGCCTTTCGTGGGAGATTGTTACCCTTAGTGTCCTTCTGAAAAGAAAAATGGCCATCGGACACTTCCTTGTATATATTCCTTATTAAAACATATAGTGGCTTGGTCAGTCAAAAACTGTAAGTTTGACCGCATTTGTAAGACCTAAGAAGTCTGTCTTTGTACTCCCTGTGTACTATGTTTTCTGTGTATTCTACAACATATGTGTGAAGTACTCTGTGTGGCCTCAAGAGCTCGGTTTTCTACTGCGAGCATATTGTCATGGAGCTCTGGAAAAGGAGAGCGCACTGTGGTACATCGACATCCAAATACTTTAGTAAGAAATAAGTTTTTGAATTTAGAGTATATAACCTGCCAAAGCCCACCTTGCACACCATGCATTCAATATTTCCCATTCTTATCAATTTCATGGTCATTTATCTGTAAAAAGAAGCATCAACGCATCTCCTAAGATGTATCCACACATATTCCTCCCTTTAAAGTAAGCCTTCATCCTTAGTGACCATGTTGAGTAGCTCCTTCAATCCAATTTTCTATACTCAAAGAGGAGATGACAAATCGCAAAAAGAGCAAGTACAATTCCTCATAATGGCATAAAATTTCCATTCCTTAGCTCCTACTTATATTTGGATTTTTTTATTGCTTCATCAAAATAAAGAGGCTCATCCTCATAATTGTTGGAGCAAAGCAATCATCAATAAGTGATTACATGAAGTCCAGAAGTGAAAAGATATGTGGAAGGTTGAAGATTGATTTCAAAGAAAATAGAATCAGGAACTTTTCTTTTGTATATTATTCTTGTAAATAGTTCAATGTATTTGAAAGGATGACGAGTTAGACTCGTATATATATCTATAGATACGTACTCATAGTATGAGAGAGAGACATAGATGAGATAGAGAAGACAATAGGTGGATAGAAGATGAACATTGTATGTATCATCAATTAGATGTATGAGAAGTTTTGAGAAAGAAAATGTTGCAGAAGTTTGCGCGTCGATTTTTTCTCCTATTCTCCTTCTGTGCTTAATCTTATGAGAAATCCTTTTGTACACATCTAAGTCCATAGTTAATCAATCTATGGCTAAAGTTTGAGAGTCTAATTGCAAATAGGCTGAGAGAATTTTGAATAGGAACATTTGTATGTGAGAAGTTCTGAGTGTCTTCTGAAACAGGCGCAGATTTCGTGTTCAAAGAAACGGATAGTGCTCAGTGCATAGTGTAAAGTTTTACACAAATGAGGACTTAAAATCTAAGTTGAGACGTAAGCCATTTATGGCTAAAAGCATTTTGCTAAACGGGCTATAGTTTGGGAGAACCATAGCTTAGAAGTTATAGGTGTCAAAGTCGCCATTGCAGAGAAGCGGTTTCAGACATAGGTAAAGTATTTCAGTCATTTCTCACAGTATATTCAATCATTTGAAGAGATTTAAGTTGGAGAAGGTGCGCAATCTCAAGGCGACACATTCTACAAAGTCTTATAAAAACTTTACATAATTGATTAGTCAATCAATGATTAATCTGTAGCAGACTTTCCTGAGAATTGATTTTTTCCAGATTAGTCAATTTCTTGATAAGTTGGTGATTGTTCTCTAGAATTAAGTGGAATCTGAAGTTGTTCTTGATATAGAGGTGATCTAAATTCAAGGAAAACTTGTTATTTTGGAGATTAACACTCTCCATCAATAATAATAACCAAAAATACCCATTTCATTACAATGAGATGCAAAAGAAGCATGACAAGATCTTGAACGAGTGGAATATTATAAATGTGCATCCAACTTGCTATCTCTAGAAGTATAAACTAACTATTGACACATAGTTTTTGTTTCTTGAATGTCACCTCTCTAATTAATAAACTAAGTGCACCACATAGATCTACATAAAACATAAAATGATTTATATCATCATTTGAAACCTATATATAATGCATGAGGAATCGCCTAATTACGAGTCATTTGACTACCCACATAAAACATAAAATGATTAATATCATCATTTGAAACCTATAATGCATCAGGAATCGCCTAACTACGAGTATCATTTGACTACCCACGTGTACAAAAAGGTTGTGGAGTGTGTCATATACATCGTTGAGCTCAGTTTGATGTCTCCATTGTACATGCACGTAAGGGCTTAATTAGAACTTCCATAAGAACAACATCGTAACTAATTAAATTCATTTATTCTTTGGATGATACAAATGATATCCTTCAGTTTCAAAAATGTTCTCGCTCAAACATAAATTTCAAAACATTATCATCAAATTCTCTACGTTTTCTTTCATGAAGTAATGCATATGCAAGATAAACAAAAACAGAAAGATCTGAAAAATTTGGCTTACTACCATGCCAAGCTTCATATATGGGGTGATAGAATGAAATACTTTGATGGGACACCTATTAGGTAGATATGTTATAGATATCAAAACTTTAAGCCTAGAAATATGTGATAAATTTCGGCACTTGGCCATATACCTTTGCATTTCCATGAGAAACCATCTGGTTCTCTTAAGAAATATGGTTTTAGGTTTACACGGAACTTTACACTGTTGTTTTATCAAAACCGCAATCTAAAGTCCATCAAGCATAGAAGACATTCACCCCCGTCCCCTCTCCACACCCCTGATGAAAATGGACGGTGCCTATTTTACATGACTAATCTTCAACCTAAAGTGGTCATTGCTTAAAGCACATAAACCTGCTATCAAAGAATAAAACCATGCACTTATAGAAAGTTCATTCATGAGGGTCGCAAAGTATACATAGATCCCCAATTCAAGGTCTCTACGTAGGACCATACACATGAGTATGAACAAGCTCTAGTTTAAGCATAATCCTAAGTGAACCATCTTTGCATAAGGAATAACACTACGTTTTACTCTAAATAAAGCCTCATAAACATGCTTCGAAGGAGCGTGGTGAAATAGCTTAAGCATCGTGACTTTTACATGTTAAATCATTCTCACATTTTTTTCATAGTCTATGATCTGATACAACCAACATAAATTGTGAGAATGAGCGATAGTATCACTCTTTGAGAAATCATGAACTCCACACTGGACGTCAACAAATTTAACAACAAAGCCAATTCTTATAAAATTGTTTTCTGGATGCCTTGCACATAAAAGGCATCTAATAGGCCCAGAGTACTACCAATCCACATATAAAGAATGATCTTTTGACAATAGAAGAGGTTGTTTTCGTACTTGTGGCTGTATTCCCTACAGGGGTAGACTTGAGTTAAGTTAATGAATTACGCCGTGAGAAAATATGGTTGGTTGTACCGCAATCAAAACACGAAACATTGGAGCCTAATAACGGAATAGATTGCTGATTAGAAGTTGGGTTATATGTTAATGCGTAGTATGCGCCCACTCTTCATTATAAATAGGCTTGCAAGTCTCCATTTTTGGTGTAGAGGCCTTCCCAACAAACATTTTAGCTTCCTTCTTCTTTGCATCTTTTGTAGCTATTCAAGGAAAACTCTTAATGACATGATCGTTTGCCATAAAATAACTGAAAACGTGTTTCTTATTTTTACTTTCCTTGTAATTTCTTTCTTCCATATATGATTATGCAAGATAAGCATATTTTTCTTTCTACTAGTAGACAAGGTCCAACTACCTTTGCCCTTCTTTCAAGCTAAGAAATCTTGATTTTCAGCACAGACCATTGATCTTTTATGCCTAGATTGGTCCCCCTAAAGAAAAAGAGAGACAAACGCCTCAAACATTACTACATTTGGACTACCTTTCGCCACTAATGGAAGAGCACAACTAAATTTCTAATAAAAATCTAGAAGATAATATATAAATCACTGCACACATGGACTATCTAGTAGTATTTTATTAGTAGAAAACCACTTCTATATCAAACCCATAATCTCTATTATGAAATATCCATTGAATTTCCTTTGTCCATATGCTCAATGTCCAATTGTTTTCAAAGGTAATATCCCTGAGCCTCATTTCTTCACTCATTTCTTTACTCATATGCTCAATGTCCAATTGTTTTCAAAGGTAATATCCCTGAGCCTCATTTGTTGATTTGTATAGTGTGATAACACTGTCGCAAGTATCAATGGCTCTTTTGCATGAGTGAATGTGAGGGGAAATGGTATATTTGATAGGGAAAGCTTTCAATGCACGTTTTTGTGCCTCTTTCCAATTCCAATGAGGTGCTTTATAATAGATGCAATAGGAATCTTGGTAGTACAAGGAGATTGAAGATCATCATCTTCAAAACCACCTCCATCACTGCCATCATAACATTAGCTAGTGTAAAAGAGGATATATTTCAACAACCGTCATAATAATGCACAAAACGTTTGCTATCAATACATGACATATCATGTACTTACAACCATCCAACTTATCCTGAACAAGAATATATAAAAAACATCATTGCTTTCAACCATCACTATTGACTCTACCTTGATGTTGAAAATTGTATGTTTCTCATAAATTTTGAAGAAAGCACCCAATCGAGCTCCATTAGACCTATATATACTTGATATACTTGAAGGTGATTGTATTAACAAAGTCAAAAAATCTTTGTATGTTTGGCGAAGGACTATGAAATTGACTACATAATTGTTACGATCATGCATTTGGAGCCACAATGCGTTGAAATAAATGTATTGGATGCCACATAGTGAAGTTCTTTTGTATTACTAATGAAATCGAGTATCTTCACCTAATTTCATGTGATTTTGAGGCTTTTGTTTTAAAGGGTTTCAATGATGCGCCTATATGGGAAAAGGGTTATATATAGATCATGGAAAAAACATCCTACGTAGAGGAGGAAGTGCCCTAGTGGTCCTTCGTTTCTTCACACATATTAGTACCTCAATATAACAACCAATTCTAGATAGTTTCTCCCTTGCTCCTATTTATTTCTGAGATGCTTATTGCGATACAGTCTCCTTTGAAGTCACTTTTGTTTCTCATTGATTAATGACTCCACTAAAAACTCCTTGAGTTCGTTTGATTTTACAATACCTTTTTTTGGAGTCTTTTAATGTCACCAAGCTTTAAAATGCCTTTATACCAATGTTGCGGGATGATACAAGCCCTCGAACACAACTTTCTAAGGTGACTACCCTCCACCAGGTTCCTACACAAAGATGGATACGCTTTGCTTTGCTGGTAATTGTAAGAATAATTATGGGTCAACTTTTCATGTCTCATACTTCAAAAAAAATGAATGATGTAGCACACATGATGTAAATCATGACAAAATTTTCAATCATTGATAACCATCCACTTAAAGATAGGCTATCTTCCATTGATAATCTCTACTATATGCATATACTTCCAACTTTGGAAGACTTCAAGACACTATATGAAGAGACTAAAAATGCGTTAGCTTTCCTGAAATAATAGATACATATTAGAGACTTTACTCTACAGGGAAAGCTACTTTGCATGGTTACTCTTTCTGGACATGCAGAGATAGAGGTGTCTCACGCTAAGAGAAAAGCAAGTAAGGGGTGTGATAAAGCAGGGGGTCTACTTGAGGGAGTTCATTAAACTAAAGAAAAAATAAGAACAAACTTGAAATACCTATGTGAGCATATATGAAACAATTTGAGTGACTCTTGGTATCCTCCACGATAAAAAGAAAACGATTTCTTGGATGATTTGTATTCACTCTAGTAACAAAACATTGGGGACAAGATTCTGTGAAATGTAGCTTCTGTTGAGTCTTGCTTTCCTTAAGTCCTCATCTGATTGAAGTTTGGGCCAAGAAAAACCATTCGAGTCCTTCACTTCAATCATATCCAAAAACAGTTTGGTTTGGTCCCATGTATCTTTCTCTTGGCCATCAATGATGTGGCCCTTGTTGTTCCACCTATCAAAGGGATCTTCCACCATATTGAAATCATCACAAATCATGACATTATGAGAAAACAAGTCCAAGGAGGACCAAGTATTGATCCTCGCAACATCCTTGTTTGGAGCATACGTAGAGATCAGGGAGAACTAAAAGGGGGTGCTGAATGTAACTACCATCCAACTATGATTTCTATCTTTGCTAGTGTATTCAAGCTTATTAGGCCAGAAGTGATTGATACCAATGGCGGTTACACAAGAACCACAGTGATGGCTTGTGGAAAACCACACATGGGACTGAGAGACGCCCTTAAGTCTTTTTTGAAGGTATTTTCCTTGAGTTTTAATCTCCTAAAGACAAATGAAATCCGGGTTTAAGATTATGTCGCACAGCCATTGACCAATAATGGTGGATCTTATGGGGTCAGTTAGCCCCCTAGTGTTTAGTGAAGTGATGATCATTTTCTTGCACTTCCCTCATTCCGAGGGTGGGACTTCTCTTTTTCCTCTTGGAGTCTTCTTTATATCTTGAGGGTGGATGGTTCTCACCATGTGCCTTCGATTTAAGGGGGCTTTTCCAAGGACTACCTGCCAACTGTTTCCCTTTGTAGGAAGCCTCCTATGGGGCAGAAGGAGAGGCCATTTCTAATATTGTTGTTCCAATGATGGAACTTTCATTGTCCATATTGTCCTCAATACTTGTGGTGAATCTGGCTTCTTTGCTAGTTATGTAATCCTCTTGATTAACCTCATTAGAGGGGGGCCACTCCAAGGGTAAGTTACTTATGCCTGCAAAGTCCCGGATCCCTCCTGGATAATCAAGCTTGTTAACCTCGTTCTTGAGGTTGCAATATAAGTTATCCAGTGACTTTTCTGGTGATCGGGTCTTCTCTGAAAGTCTCCTTGGGCTTGAGCTTCTCGTAGGGCTAGCTTTCCTTCTTCTCCTAACCTCTATAAACCCTTCTGAGTCGGTTTCAGGGATTTGGTCATCCTTGTCTTTCTCTTTAGAGGTTTGGCTAACTTGCTTCCCCTTGAGTGTTTGGGCTTTTTTTGCTGTTTCTTGCTTATTCTTTTGCTTAAGGGCTCAATCTTTAATTCTAATGCATTGTTGTCCACAATGAAAGCAAGCATTGGGTAGATTTTTAAAAGTGATATCTCATGAACCCAAGTTGCCCCTTCACCAAAGTCGACAATAATTTTTGAGGGGAGAGGCATGCTAAGATCTCCCTCGACACATATTTGAGTATGCCAACGAGCATTAAACACATGTTTTGTGCCCTCATATATGAAACCCCCAACAACTCCGCACGAGGCAAGCGGCATGCCAATCAGAGAAAGAATATCCCACAAAAAGCTATAAAGGAATTAAGGGAGATTGGGGAGCTTGACTCAGAGAGTGTATCGAAGAGGTTTAGAGTTGTCAGGCATGAAATTAGGGGCCCATTTGAAGAGGCATAGAGTGGTGTGTCTGACTTGCCAAAACTCGACACTGAGCGCCTGGAGTGCGATTTCTTCATTCTCAAAAACTACCAAGAGGTGTCTGGCTCAAAGGAATTCGCACTCACTCACTAATAGACCATGAGGGAACCACTCTTTGCAAAAACACTAGTGCACAGAATCCAATGGAAGCCTAGGACCAAATAGCTAGCCAAGGAGGCAAGTTCTCTAGAGTTCTTCTTGCATTGAAAGGATCGCATAGCGATTAAGTGCAACCTGAGGAGCCACCACAGTCTTCCAGGAACTACTTTGATCACTCGAAAGATTAGGGTATCAAATAAGTTTATACTTGTGAATACAACATCATTTTTTATTGTTTTTTGGCATGCAAATCTATTCAGAGAGACATTAAGGAGACGTGTCCTATACCAAAATCTAGAATAGTAAAGGTTATAGAGTGGAAAATCAATGCACGTTCATATATATCGGTAGACACTCGCACACAACCACACACACACACACACACATATATATATATATATATATATATATATATATATATATATATATATATATATATATATATATATATATATATATATATATATATATAGAGAGAGAGAGAGAGAGAGAGAGAGAGACGTATAGAATTAGCCATATACATGCTTCTCCCAAGGTATTCGAAACTTCTTAACGGCATACATACACAGATATTCTCATTTCTGTCATACGTCTCCTGTCATTATTAATGAATTTGAAATACCTTTGCTCAATCTAACTGACACACAACGTTTGCATCGTCTTTCGTCGTTAATGCAACTTCTCACAGCTTGACATGAATACGAACTTCTGAGATTATCATTGCAGTCAAAAAGCTTAATACGTCGTCTAAGATTGCTCGCAAGGATGGGAGATGGTTAAAAAATTTTCTTGTAACAGATATCAACGTTAATAGATCAATCGAAATTGCAACTAGATAGTTCTATGCTGTCTCTTACACCCTTTACTACGAAAACGCTCGGAATGCCGTATAATCTCAGCAGTCAAGGCCAAGTGATTTTCGAATTCGAGAAGGAAGGAACTTCTATCTATGGTCCATTGGTCAATGCTATAGAGATATTTCAGGTATTCGACAGGAACTTGTCGAACGGTACAACGGATGAGGAAGGCAAGTTCACTATACTGAACCATATGCATGTTATTACTTTTGTAGTATGTTGTTCGTATGTCCTCTTAGATGGATATGTGATCTCTATAGTTGATGCGACATCTTCACTCGCTCTGTTTGCTTCCTCGTTATATGATGAGGAAGTTGAAGTTCCGAAAATCTTTTCTCTTTATGCAGGGAAATGCGTTTTAGAACAGAACGTTCTCCTTAGGTAGAATCTTTCGTTGCGGCCACATCTCCTGCTTTTCGAATTTTAATTATACGTGTCATCAACTTCGCATACGCATTCTTCGGTAGATATATGATATATAATAATTATATTTCTAGTAGAAGGCATAAAAGGTGACAATTATTGTTACGCACAAGAGGATTCGTGATTTCACAATGTCTCCATACAATTACGTTTCCAATATTGAAGACTGAATTTAAGGTTAGAACATGAGAGAAAAAGATAAGCAAAAATCTTTTCAATAAAAATTAAAGCATGTTTGGTTTTGTTAAGCAAAAATCTTCTCAAAAAAAATTAAAGCATCTTCAGTTTTTTTTTTTTCTGTTTTTAGTTAAAGACAAGTAAACGGTAAATCAAAACAAGGACTTGCCATTATTTTTGCACTACTCTTAGAAGTTTTCCTGTTATGCTCGTTTGACTTTGTGTTCTGCACATACTCATGTCAAGAACAAAAACTTTGTCCCTGATAGAGAAACTAATGCTGTGAAGTCTAATTCAAATAATAGTTTTTCAGACTCGTTCAAAGCGCTGAATATGGAGAAAAAAATGTATTTATGTTCAATTTTCTTTATCCATTATAAGTAAGAATGATCTCTCTACACAAAAAATATATAGTTAAAAAAACGTTTTCCGTTGGCCTTGTGTCCATAGTTTGAATTAATCAAAATAAAAATTCTAAAGCAAAGGCACATAGTGCGCTAACAAAGTAAGGGTAGGATTGTCGGAAGGTGCAACATAGGCAATGATTTGGACTAGGCATGAAACCTATGTTTTTGACATAGATATAGAAAAGTTTGGTGATCTTTGTTAGAACAAATCTATTACAAGCCTAAGTATTGGCTTGAGTCTCTAGAAGGAGGAGTAGTAAGAGAAGACAATGTATGGAATCTAAGAGTTCACTTGTGAGCTCACCCTTGTAATTGTTTGATCATTTACTTGATGTAAAAAGTAAGAGGAATCAAAGTGGTTGAGTTCACTCGATAAGAATAGAGAGAGAAGCCACAAATTCTTGATTTGGAGGTTGAAGAATCAATCAATCTTTAAAAATTAGAAACTACTTTTAGGTGAGAAAGATCCAAATTCAAATCTTGGCTCCAAAACTCTCTATATAGACATAGCAATTTAGTCGCACTTTAGAGGGGTTTTGACTAACTTTGAGTGGACTGAAGAATGTGAGAACTCCTTCAATGAGCTTAAGAGATGATTATGTTCAGCACCAATCTTGACTACACCAGATTGGAACAAGCCCTTTCATGTTCACATTGATGCATCCAATTATGCTATTGGATGTGTACTCGCTCAACCTACAGGCAAAGGTAATATGGATCGTCCAATTGCCTATGCTAGTAGACAATTGAATGTAGCTGAACAAAACTAAACCACCATTGAACGAGAAGGATTAGGCATGGTATATGTGGTTAAAAAGTTTAGACACTACTTGCTTGCAAACAGGTTTAATTTTTTTACGGATCATCAAGCACTGTTGTACTTGGTAAACAAGCCATGCAATACAGGTAGATTGGTGAGATGGTTTCTCTTGCTAATGGAATACGACTTTGAGGTTGTGGTGAGGAAAGCAAGACTCACTTGAGAGCATACCATCTCTCTAGGCTCACATCTAGAGAAGCCCCACAAGGAGTATCAGATGATCTTTCTAATGCATACTTGTTTAATTTGGAAGTTGTACCTTACTGGGCTAAGCCATTAGTGCCCATATTGACATATGGGCCTAATCACCCAATCATAAACACTAAAGATAGAGAGATAGTAAAAACCCAAAAGTACCAGATCATGGCAGGAAGTATGTTACAAGCATACAGATCAAGGGATCCTAGCTTGTTGTGTGGAAGAGGATGAGTATGCTAAATGGTTGCAATTAGCACATGTAGGTGCATTAGAGCAACACTACTCAAAGCAAAGGACCCTACAGACACTGAGGAGACTCGGAGTGCATTGGCCGACTATGGATGCTGATATCCATAAGTTGTGCAAGGAATGCCGGATCTGCAGCACTAAACCACCTGTGGAACATGCCACTCTTTATCAAGTGTCCATAGTGCCGGATTGGAGTGAACCACTAGTAGCCTTCCTGAGGACGAAAACATTCCCTCACGATATGACCCTGACGAGGCAAAGAAGTTTAGAACAGGAAGCCCTAGACTACTAACTCATTGGCGATAGTCTATACAAGTGTGGTAAAGATGGTTACCTCAGATTATGTATCAATGAGAGCGAATATCTTAAGATCTTGGAAACTGCTCACCAAGGTGTAGCAAGAGGACACTTTGGACCAGATCGGGTGGTCAAGGCTATACCGTTTGCAGGTCTTTGGTGGCCCATGCTTCAGATGGATGCACATAGCTATGTGAAGAGGTGTGATGTCTGTCAGTGAACTCAGTATCCCATACGTAAGGATGAGATGCCTTTAAAATCGATGATTGGTGGACGTGCATTCTCTAAGTGGGGAATAGACTTCGTAGGTCTTATTAATCCCCCGGCTAAGGGTTCCCATGCAGAATACATCATTGTGGCCACAGACTATCTAACCAAGTGGGTAGAGGCAAAGGCCACCACAAAGAACGATGCTAAAACAACAACTAAATTCTTATTTGAGAATGTGTCCACTAGATACGGACTACCTATTATTAATCCCCCGGCTAAGGGTTCCCATGCAGAATACATCATTGTGGCCACAGACTATCTAACCAAGTTATTGAAATTCTTCTCCAACAATTCTTGGTAGTACACAAGAAGTCTGCCCCTATCACCCAGAAGCTAATGGCCAAGCTAAGAGCACAAATAAAATTCTATGCAATGTATTGACAAAACTAGTGAATAGTAAACGCTCTAATTGGGACGAACAGCTACACCATGCTATTTGGGCATACCGAGTTGCCTATAAAATGGTATTCCAAGCCACTCCCTTTCAAATGGTGTTTGGTCAAAATGCAGTGCTACCGTTGGACTTCCTGATACCTACACTTAAAGTAGCACAAGAGCATGAGTGGACGGGTCATGAACTCTCTTCAAGGATTTTTGATCTGGAACGACTAGGTGAAACAAGACTAAGAGTGGCATCGGGAATATATAGCTAAGAAATGACAAAAGGCATACTTTGATGCCCACCTTAAGGATAAAGGCTTGAAGGCAGGAGATTTAGTTTTATTCTACACATTGAAGCAACATGCGAGAAAATTAGAGAAGTGTGGCTATGGAACTATGATCATCAATAGGATCTCAACTAGTGGAGTAGTTCAATTAGCTACACTCGAAGGTGACGTTCTCCCTAGTTACATAAGTGGATGCAGAGTCAAACTATATCAAGAACCCCTCACCGAGGAGATGTTAAATCGACTCAATACTACAAGGAAACATAAAGAAGAGGAGAAGCGAATTCTAGAAGAAGCACAGGCAGAAGCATTGAAGCGAATCCAAAGGATGAAGTTGAGAAGGCAGGGTAGAGATGAGCCTAGGACAGATGACTATGCAGACCCAAGATATCATATGGCTATGTGTGCAGTTTCAGGTATTAGCTCTCATAGAATAATTGATCGACATCCTTTTGTAGCCTTAGAGATAGGACAAGGAAAGAGTGCAAGGACGGTGAGGGCCTTGATTGACTCAGGTGCAACCACTATTCTTGTTATATTTTCTTACTATCATAAGTTGAACTTAAGTGTCAATCCTATAGAATCATATCTCATAGGATTGGGAGGTGTGCAGACCCCTTGCATGGGCGAGGTGGAACTTCCCCTCTACATTCAAGATGTTTTACTAACAATTAAAGTACTAGTGTGTCAAGATGAGGATCTCACCGAGCCTCTTGTCTTGGGTCAAGGCTAGATTTATGATCACGCAATCAACCTCAACGTAAGAAGTAGACTTCTTTAGGTTTAGGTAAACTAGAGTCGCATTACAGTTGAGTTAGAAAATGAAGCACTCAAGGAACTAGGAAAGGCACACACTCCTGGTCCTTCCAGGAGTACACATGAAGATGACCATGCTATTCTTGTCCAAAACTATGTGATGCAGAGGGATGATTATCTCAACAAAGAAGTCAAGGATACGACAGAACTCCCTTCTTTTCCAAAAGCCACATGAATGCAGCAACCAAAGGGGGATAAAACACAGAAAAAGCAGAGGACTTATGCTCGAAGCCAAAAGAAAATACGAAGCACGGTGTCTCAACCATCAAAACAAGTGTGGATGCGGGAAGGTGAGCATCCTACTACAGTCAAGCCACAAAAACTAGCTCAACATCCTATTAGTGATCAATGACAAGACACTAATAAGAAGTCTTCCAAAAATTCTTCTATGGAAGTGAAGTCTATCTAGGTGCCCAAGAAGTCAATGAAGGCTGACCCACAATCAAGACAAATTTGGGTGCCTAAGGCTTTCTTGGGGGATCAAATGGATACACAGAGACCACACCCTATGCAACATGGTTCACTCACTCGAACAACTCATACCCACTCTTATACATCATGCACGAACACATATTCACACATGAGCATGAGTAGAATCACTTGTAAATGGGTCCCTAGAAAGCCTCATTTCCAAGCACAAGCTCTCACAAAGCCCTCGAGAGTCTCCATAGAACCAAAACCCAAAGCCATCCAGTGTGTTTGGCTGCCCAAAGGTTGTAATAAACCCCCCGATCCCCACTTGTAAAATCAACTCCACCTACTAACTGCATCATTCTCACACTGCATCTTTCCATTTAGCTCATAGGACAATTCACCCACTAACTACACCCACAAACACTGAGCACTCACTAACTAACTAACTTATCACTAAAAGCTCATGTTAATGTTGTAACAGGGACACAATATCATTTTGTGTCCATTGCAATGTTAACATTCATTCATATATTCTCACAGAACTGGCAGCAATTTCTTCAACATGGTTGAGGCTGCAAGAACAAGCTCTCAAGCAGGAATGAGCTAGAAAGTGGTGGATTTAGAAAGTTTACCCATTATGTCGGAGACAAATGAAAGATGAGAAGAGTTGCAGGCCATCCAAATCATACCAGTAGCGGACTTCCCAGTGGCCATACCATGCCCGTAGGAAAAGCTTCCCACTGGTTTAGTGAAGTTGCAGGACCCTTGGGCAAGGGATCATACCTATGGGAGTCAGAGTTGGACTTCAATGGGAAGCAAGGTAAATACCATTTCTTTACAACGGAATTCGAAAAGTTATAAAATGCAGAAGGTCTACGTTTGGTATGGGAGGAGGCGGGATTGGATGCATACTTCAGTGCCCGGCTCCCAAAGCTTGACTTCATGCGATGCTACTATCTCATCAATACCTTGACTCCAAGGAAGAACCCAAAAGGTGCAAGCTCATTTGTGCTCCCATCTTTGACAAAAGGAAATGAACTCAAAAGGTTTAGGCTCTCAAACAACTTAGTGAGAGAGGCCCTAGATATGCGTAGAATGCATATTCCAACACAGAAGGAGACCCTAGTGCCTGTTTACATGAAGAATCGAAGCCTCACCAAGCTCAAGGACATGGTGGCCATGACACCCAATATTGCAATACATCTGCGAATGTGCATGCAACACTTTGCTTTTCCTGCCCAAGATAGATTCACCATGCTGCCCAAGAAGATATGGTTTAGTTTGTATCTGGTTGAGACACAGAACCTCACCATAAACTTACCTCACTAGATAATTGATCAGATACACCTAGCCCATAAACGATGGCCACAAAAGCATGCTTTATATGGTTTTTGTGCTCTGACTAGAATCATTTATAGGTGTTTGGCATATGACATCCCTATTCAACGAGCACTGATGTGGAATAGAGTACAACAATTTAGAGCCTGACCATCCACTGGACCCCCTTCCAAGAAGATGAGAGGAACTATTCAAGTACCTTGTGCTCAACCACGTGGAGCCACACTAACACCGGACGTTATCCCACCACCCTGAAGAGTTCGGCCATTCACACTACGACTTCCAAGATGCAGCACTGATGGCCCTAATTTGATATTTCCTCCTGTCGCAACTGATCTTGAATTTCCTAGAGGTTCACCCTTGGAAGAACTCACGAATGAAGATTTTGAACAATTGTTAAGAGATGTAGATCTTGAGGCAGAAGAGGAACAACAAGTGGAGAATGTTCAATCGTAGGCAACAACCTCCCAAGTACCTGTTACCACAGTTGAAATGGATGAAGAGGACGACGAAGATGAAGAATATGAGGAGGAAGAGGAGGAATATGACCATGGGTATCAAGATGAGTAGCAAGAACTGCTAGAACTTGTAGGTGCACCTGCATACACAGCTCAACTACAAAGATTATACAATACGATCAAAATAGTACAAGAAAGGCATCAACTCTCCCTTGCATCATGCCAAGCCTTGATGCAAGAAATGCTAGCAGACGACGACGTAGATCAAAATTTTATTGACAACCCCAAATTAGTGTCAAAATCATTAGGCGTTTTGGAGGTTGTCCACACATCAGTCAGCCAGTCCGTAAGGTATGACAAACGCAGAGTCGACAAGTTACCACGAGTAGGTAAGACTATGAGAATACCCATCACAGAATCAAAAGTAACCATCGCAATCACAACTACCCCCACCACCACCATTGACCTCTCTACTGAAACTTTTGTTCAAACATCACCCATCTCACCCTAGCACCCCCCATCCCCACCTTCTCCACCCCCACCATCATCGCCTACCATGGAAGAAATTGCAATCATCACATCTACCTTCACTTACAACCCAACCTCATCCACATCCTTCTCATTTTGAGAGCCAACCTCATAGGACACCCTCTTCTCTTCCATCTCCAATCCCCTCTACACTTCACCCTTTTTGTCCTTTGAACCCATAATTGGCCACCCCATAATTTTGAGTGTGGTTGGAACCCCCGCACCCATGGACAACATCCTTTGTTTCCTAGCTTATCCCCCACTATGGGTGCCCCCATCCCATGACCCATACTTTCCATCTGCTCCCTACATATCACTCAACCCAATCGCACCACCCCAATACCCATCTTTCATGGAGCAATCCATCCACCCTACCTAGTGTCTCAGAGGCATAGTCCCCAGATGCTCACGACAACATCAATCTACACAAACATCACACTCACTTCACCTACCATACCAACTTACATGGTAACCCCTGTACACACCACTGTGTCCGATCCTATGGACATTTCACCAACCATAGCACCTCTCCCCACAATTCCACCATCTCCCCCTCCCCTACCCCCACCTCACCACTCACCACGTCATTGGTAGAAACAACATTCACTACCTCCCTTCCCATTCCCACTTCCCCTGCATTCCAAACTTTCCCCCTTGCATCTCATAATGTAAATAGTACATTTAATACATTACTTCAGTGTGCAAATCAACTACAACAAGAATACCATCAATTGGAAGACCGTACTGCTACCCTCCAAGCAAAATCTCAGCACCTACAGGCTAGATTCAACATTCTAGAAGTTGATTACCAAACGCTCCTAGCAGAACATACCACTTTACAGCAGGCTCACACAGAATTGGAATCAAAGACATCGATGGTGGATGATAAAGCAGTCAAGGAACTGGAAAGTGTGCTGCAAGCGCAAATGATATCCAATGCTACACTCAGAAGCAATCTTGGGCTATCAAGGAAGCATATGGTAGCAGCATTAGAAGAAAACAAATGGCTTCAACAACAAAACCAAGACAATTTTGAAGCAACATGAGTGGAATATTACATCCAGCACTCCCCGCAACAAGGGTCTGTCCGAGATGAAAGACGCGAGAGAGGGGGGGGTGTTGATAGCACTCAGGGCACCCAAGGACTGATGAGACAAGGAAGCCAATGGAGAAAGTTAGAGAAAAGCAAAGGATTAAGTAGACAGAGCAGTCGACGCAAATCTAGCAGATAGGCCCTTCAAATTTTCCCAAATCAACATCTTTATAACAATGATTCTCATCACCAACAATCATTGTAAATACCATTTCATATTTTTGTAGCTCCATTTTGTGCAAGCCAAGGCGTCCTTGAGCTTGAGGAGCTTTAGAAGTAGCAACCTATCAATTTTCACATTTTTTAGACTCCGTTTGAACCCCCAAATAGGCCATATAACCTAATTTTTAACTAGGCCAGACACTAGGTCTGGAGAGGGCCAAAAACTGGTCAAAAACTATAAATAGAGCTAGAGAGCTCATTTTTGAGGTTAGATTGTAATAGATTTGAACTTGTAAGGGCACTTTGGAGTAATCTAAAAGAACGCCACTATCTCTCTCCTTGTTCTTGCCGTGTGTGCGTGTGTGTGTATGTGTGTGCATGTTAGTGTGCTACTCACTCACACATGTGTGCCATCACTTGTTGGAGGTCTTCATACCATCCTCACATCTTCCCCGATTGACATTAAACGAGGTGCTACTCATCACTGAGCTACACGCCTATTGCCCTAATGGGCTACTTATCTTTGTACTCTAGTAATACATTCACTATTGTGTGTTTGTGCTCCAAGCTTCTTCTTCTTCCTTGTGATGTTCGCGTGCGTCTGCAGACGTCTATCTCCAAAAGTTCATATCAGAGCAGGTTGTCACTTCATCTAGGGTGCCGTCGACACTCCTCGGTTCGCAGTCTCAGAATCGCACGAATTTTGGTGAGCATACTCAACATGTTTCTGAGATCAAAACAACTTTGCTATGTGGTGCCGAAACCGGGATCAGAGCTCATTTCAGCCACCGAATGCACTATCGTAGCGCTTGTGCAGGCTATTTCATCTTTTTGTGCCAAAGGTATATACCAGTTTTTGTTCGCTAGTATAAGCGTCTCGAAGTGTGCTACACATTTAGCAGAACTCCTTTGGGCCGTTTCGTTCAACTTTTTGAGATACAGTCAATTTTCTGCATCAAGGTATTTTAGTCATCGGCCATGGCTGAAAGTAGTGATGTATTTTGTATGTTGGTTAATGAGGATAAGTTGGATGGTACCAACTACCCATTATGGGCTTATATGATGCGACATGTATTGGTTGCAAAAGGATTGTGGAACATTATGCAGGGTGTTAAAAGACGTCCTGTTACACCTCGGAGTACATGTAGTGCAAGTACAAGTGCTGGAGCTGATGAAGATGGTGTCGAAGATGATATTTCACAGATTCCTATTCGTGCTCCTATTTTTGTTGCACCTATTGTAGAGCAGATTCGTTGGGATGGCAGAGATGCCTAGGTACATGCATTGATAGCTTTGACTATCAAACGTGCCATTATTCCTCACATTCGCTCTTGTAGAACAACTAAGGATGCTTGGGATACACTTACCACATTGTACCAAGCTAGGAATGAGGCTCATGTTCCTTACCCTCGAAAATAGTTGGAGAGTGAGCACATGATTAAAGGTGATTCTATGGACAATTTCCTAATGAAGATCAAAGATTTGAAGGAACAGTTGATTTCTACTAATGAGGTTATACCAAATAGCTCACTTGTGCAGACCGTTCTGAATGGTCTTCCTAATTCATATAAGAGTTTTGCTTCTACTCTTCGTTTGATGATGAAAGGCAATCCGAATGCCTTATCATTTGAGGAGTTAGTCTCTGTTCTGTTGCACGAAGATCAGTCCAGGTAGAATAAGTCCATTATGTGAGTTGCAGATGAAGCTTTCCTGGCTAGTCAAAAGGGCAAAGGAAAATGGAGCTCTTCAACTAGTAAGCAGAAATTTGCTAATTTTGCATATTCGAAGAAGGAAGATAAAGAAGAGAAGAAATCAGAAAAGAAGAAATTGTTTTGTAAGTACTGTAAAGGGAATGATCATATCATAAAGAACTGTCCAAAACTCGCTGCTAAAGAGGCAAAGAAGAAAGAGGTTGGAATGGTTGTTGTAGAGGCCTCTACACCAAAAACAGAGTCTGCAAATCTGGTGCAGGAAGAAGAATGGGCGTTTACTACTGTCTACAGTTTTGACCCATCTTCTCATGAGCACTGCATGTCTGCAGTAGACTCAGATGTTTGGTATTTTGATAGTGGGGCGACCAAACATATTACCTCGCAGTGCACTTTCTTCTCTTCACTCGAGCCTGCCCCTAGAGGGAATATTGTTACATGCGCCAACAACTCCTCTTATCCTGTTATGGGAGTTGGTAAGATCATTTTGACTATTGCTGATGGTAGTTCTTTCACTTTGTCATATGATTTATTTGTGCGAGGCATCAAAAAGAACTTGTTATCACTTTCTGCATGAGCCAAGATTGGCTTGGTTGTGAAATTTGTTGATGACAGGTGTACAGTTCATGATCTATCAAATGGCGATGTGATTATTGATTTTTGCATTTTATGTCATGGGCTGTATAAGCTCATAGACTATGAAAGATCTGTAAATGATTTGGCATGTGTAGTAAATGATTTGCAGGCTATGTCAAATGCAAACCTTTGGCATGCATGCTTTGGTCATCTGAATTTTGCTAGTTTGCTATGCCTGCAAAAATCTGAAATGGTGTCCTCCTTGCCCAAACTTGAAGCACCTGGAAAACATGTTTGTGAAGGCTATATTTTGGGCAAAATGTAGTGTTCATCCTTTCCAAAAGATGGTTCAGTTCGGGCTACTCAGAAATTGCAGCTTGTACATATTGATGTCTGTGGTCCTATGCAGACACCTTCTTTTGGGAATTATCTTTACTTCGTGACTTTCATCGATGATTTTTCCAGGCATGCATGGGTATATCCGTTGAAGGAAGAGTCCAAAGTGTTCATGTGCTTCAAACAGTTTTTGGTTTTGGCTGAAAATCTATCAGCATGTAAAATGGGCACCCTCCGTATTGATCGAGGGGGGGGAGGGGAATATATGTCTTCTGATTTTAATGCATTCCTGGCTGAACGTGGGATAAAACACCAGTATACAATGCCATACACCTCAACAAAATGGAGTTGCTAAACGAAAGAACAGGTCTCTCATGGAGATGCCGAGGTGTATGGTCAAGAGTTAGGCTTTACATCATAGTTTCTGGCTTGAGGCTGTCATGTGTGCAACATATGTATTGAATAGGTGTCCCACTAAAGCGCTACAGTCTATCACTCCATATGAGGCTTGGCATGATCACAAGCCATCTGTTGCTCATCTACATGTTTCTGGTTGTTTGGCATATGCACTAGTGCGTGAACAACATCACATAAAATTGGATAATAAGGTAGTAAAATGTATTTTTGTTGGGTAGAGTTCTAAAAGTAAAGGCTATCGTCTCTATCATCCACACACTAAACGCATTCTGGTTAGCCATGATGTTGTCTTTGTGGAAGATGCTATTCAACCATTGCTTTCATGTACTAAGGAGACATCTATTAGCTCCAAAGACATGTATGATACTTTGATGCCTCTTTTTACAGGTCGACAGTCTAGTGCTCGTCCTAGTGAGGCAACTTCTCAGCCTTTGCAGCTTTCATATGATGATGCAGATCATTCCATTTCTGATGTAGATTTACAAAATGCACTTGTTGATGAGCGAGCTGATATTGAGCAGGCAAAAACTATGCCAAAATGGCTAGTGTAGACTTTGCGTGATAGCAAATTAGATGCACCTTTGTCATATCGTACTCGTTCAGGCTCTCATAGTGCCTCGTTTGCATCAGATTGATATGCTATGGCTGCATCTAGTCTCTGTGATGAGAATGAGCCTGTTTCTTTTGATGAAGCATAGAATTCAGAAAATTGGATGGCTGCTATGCAATTTGAATATGATGCTATAATGAAGAATGGTACATGGTCTTTATGTGAGTTGCCTCCTCGCAAGAAGGCCATTGACACTAAGTGGGTATGCAAGCTGAAGTGTAAACCTGATGGTACAACTGACAGGTATAAGGCTAGGCTTGTTGCAAAGGGTTATGCATAGGAAAGAGGCATTGATTTTGATGAGACCTTTGCACCTACATATCATATGACTACTATTCGGAGCATTTGTGCACTTGGATCCAATCATGGTTGGAATGTACATCAGTTGGACATTAAAACACCATTTCTGAATGGGGACTTGCATGAAGAAGTGTATGTTTTTTAGCCCCATGGCTTTGTGCAGAAAGGGCATGAAAACCAGGTGTGCAAGTTAAAGAAGGCATTATATTGTTTAAAGCAAGCACCATGTGCTTGGTATGAGAAGATACATGCCTATTTGGTTGCAAATGGTTTTGAGAACAGTCCAACTGAAAGCACCTTATATGTTAACCGTGCTAATGATGTGCTTCTAATCATTGTTGTCAATGTTGGCGATATGCTGCTCACTGGTCCTACTAAGAAGCATATTACTAATTTCAAGGCTGATTTGCATGCCTCATTTGAGATGTCGGATTTGGGGCATTTGCCTCACTATTTGGGCATTCAATTTATGCAAGTTGATGGTGGAATGGCTTTGTGTCAAACGAAATATATTGACACATTATTGTAGCGTTTTGGCCTTGAAGATTGTAAGCCTATTGCCACTCCTATGGAGACAGGTTTACGATTGAGCCTTCATGATGCTGGAGATGCATTTCATGCTGTTCTCTATCACCAGGCTGTTGGATGTTTGATTTACTTATGGATTACTCCGCCAGATATTCAGTTTGCTATCTCACAGATGAGCAGGTTTATGCATTGCCCAGGAGTCACACATTGGAAGGTGGTTAAGCGCATCTTTCCCTACTGGAGTGGTACTCGGCTACTTGGGTTGTTTTATCCCAAAGGGGGATCACTACCGCCAGATTTGCATGCTTTTTCTGACTCAGATTGGGCTTGTTGCTATGACACTCATCTGTCCACTAGTGGTTTTTGCTTCATGCTTGGTAGCTCATGTATATCTTGGTTGAGCAAGAAGCAGCCTACTGTGGCCACTTCCAGTTGTGAGGCTGAGTATAGGGCAGCTTTCATAGCTACTGTTGAGTGTGTGTGGCTTAGACGCCTTATGGCTGATCGGGGTGTTGGCCAGTCTTCTGTCACCACCATCTTCATTGATAGTCAGAGCGCATTAGCAGTTGCGAGGAACCCTTTGTTCCATACTCGCACTAAGCACATTGAGGTGCATTATCACTATGTCAGGGAGAGGTTCTCTGCTGGGGAGATCAGCTTGGCATATGTGCCCATGCAGGTAAACATTGCAGACCTTTCATGAAGGCTCTACCTAGGGAGAAGTTTGAAGCTTTCTGCAAATCTTTGGGCTTACTTCCTTTTGTGGAGTGATTTCCACATAGCTTGGCCCTTCCTTATACATGAGTGCCAGCTCCTTGTTCACCGCATCACTCGCAAGGGGGATTTGTTGATATATTTAGGTAGTGATGTGTGTGAACACACTAGGACCGCTAGGGCACTTTTTTTCCTCTTTAGGAGATTTTTTCCCCCGGCTTGTATATACGCCTATTGCCCTAATGGGCTACTTATCTTTGTACATTCTCTAGTAATACATTCACTATTATGTGTTTGTGCTCCAAGCTTCTTCTTCTTCCTTGTGCTCTTTGCATGCTTCCGTAGACGTCGATCTCCAACAAGTACCAAGGAGAATATAGAGGAACGATAAACTAAAACAACTATAGAGATGATCAAACTCAAGAGGACTCATTACTTATGATGAATATGACTATGAAGCAAGGTAAAATAGATGAACATGTATTCTATATAGAGTCTAGTTGCTCAAATCATGTAGTAGGGAATGTATCTCTACTTTTAGACTTGGAGGATCCAAGGAATGGACATGAAGTTTAAATAGGAGATGATAGAGGCCGGAATCAAGTGGCAAAGATAGATAATGTAAAGAGTTCAAATGGTAATATGAATCTATTGAGAAAGGTATTGTGTGTACGTATGATAACCAAAATATCATAAGTGGTTGTTAGATTGTTTAGAAAGGATTGCATATGAGATTCACAAAGAATGGAGTGAGAAAATTTACATACACTACTTACATTTGAGCTCTAAGATACTAGGAACATTGCTTTGTTCAACTATGGTAGTCAAACATAATCAAAATTGGAGATTTGATGCAAGAGGTTAGATCATATAGGTGAAAAGGCTCTCAAGCAAATTAATAGGGATTAGAGTGTACTTGGCTTACAAAATATCTCCAAACAACACATGATTTACAAATGTAGTGCTTGTCAATTGGGCATTCTTATAGACAATCATTCACTAAGAAGGGATATTTTCATGGAGACCCATTGGAGCTAGTCCATACATGTGTATGGGGGGCAAGAAAGGAGCCTTCAATCTCTTGATCTAGGTACTATGTGTCCTTCATTGTTGATTGGAACACATGGAGAATACTATATTTCATGAAGCATAAAGATGAAGTGTTCTCTTGTTTCAATAAATATCTAGCACTTGTTGAAAATCAAACAGGATAGAGCTTTATGGGGCCAAGATCACATGGAGGAGGATAATATTTCTCCCATGATTTTTATGCTTATCTCCAAGGCAAAATGGAGTGGCTAGAAGGTGGAATAGAGCCATAGTGGAGGCGACAAGGTCAATGTTAAATGTGACGAAGTCACCGAATTACCTATGGGCAGAGGTTGTATCTATAGCCACCTCTCTGATGAATATACTCCCATCAAAAGCATTGGATGGTACCTTGGATCCTCGGAGATTGCATCATTTATGCTTGTAGCTTCTTTACAGCAATCCTCTTCATAAGCATGTACATATATTCCATACAGATTTGCCTTATGCCTGATTAGGATTTGTGTTATTCTATGGATTTGAAAACTATTCTTTGTTTTTGAAATGCATGGAATTCGCGCATCTTCTTCATCTACATAAATATCAGCTTTCCAATTGTTTAAAATTTTTTCAATTGTTTGTTGCTTCTTCAATCATCTCCTCACAGTCTCATGGACAAGCATCCAATCCTTTGTGAGCCCCAAGTCAAATTCTATATCTTTTAGAAGTGGAATTAGCTCCTCTCAGGATTTAACATCTATTGCTCAAAGAAATAGTGATACCTTTTCTTGGCATAAGCCTCTCTTTTCATTTTCCAATAGATCATCAAATTGTTGGTCAAAATATCTTTTGATCTCTAGAATCAGTTGGTTCTTAGGCATAGGAACCCAACTCAAGAAGGACTTACGAGTCACTTTGTCTATGTCCTCCATCATGAACTTCTTGAGGAGCATCACTTTGTATTTCCGACCATGTCATATGGTTTATTCGTATGATTTGATTATGAATGTTGAGTTCAAAAACATAGAAAAAGTTTGCGTATAGCTCCACATCCTTCATGAGAATCAAACTATCACCTATTTATTTTGCCTCGAGTTCATACTGTTTATAGAACTTAAACATATTCTTGCGATTAAAGAATCTGCACCGCTTTACTAGCCGCTCATGAAGTGATTGGATGGCTTTTGGACGCCTATCCTCTTCTTGAAAGCGTAGGAAGTGAGCTAGGAAATCTTACATGTTTGAAGTGCTAGGTTTGTCAATTTTCAACTGCTAACTCAATTTTTCAATTCACTGGCTCTGTGATTTGCTCAACCCCTCCATTCACGTCAGGTTCACTAGGTATGTAGTGGGGTTTGCATAAAGGAGGAAGAACCAATAATGGAATTCCAAATATTTCCGAACTTTCTCCAAGTTTGGCAAGACAAATGCTACTTCATGAATGGGGCTTATCTCTTTCTAAGTGTCAATCCTTGCACTCTGAGTGTTTATCAAGGAAACCTCTTCCTTGGAATCACAAGGAAATGAAGCTAGTGTTTGATGTTTTCCTAAAAATCCTTGCACTCTGAGTGTTTATCAAGGAAACCTCTTCCTTGGAATCACAAGGAAATGAAGCTAGTGTTTTCCTAAAAATCGTTGTTGCTTCAATATTGGTTAATCCTTATTTATGCGTCTATCTTCAATGTATCCAACAACACGTATTCAAGTGATACAAAAAGTGGATCGAATGAAAGAAACGTTTTTTTATACTTTAGTTTCCATGATGATAAAAAAAGATACCAAGACAAATTTTCATACATCTTCATCGGAACATCAAATGTCATAATCCAATATCATTATACTGTGTGCATGCTTAATTATACTGCCTGCATGCTTAATTGGTCTATTCTTTATTCGGCCATAAGCTTCCGTGCTTTGTTTCATCTCCAAATGGGTAAAGGAAACACGAGTTCCCATCATATATACGTATATTCAATTGAGTCCTATTCGCTTATTTAAACCAATCAACCGCTCCTAACTCCTTGCACCTATTTCAAAATTTAGGCAATATAATAGAGCAAACATTTGATTATGCTACAGATCTGTGGTTGTACGGGAATAAAAAACAATATCAAGACAAACATAAAATCCACATTTCCCAATGCATTAAAAACACATCAAGGACCATAACAACGCTGGGTACAATTTTCGCTTCGGCTTATAGGTAATCTACCATTACAATTTTCGTTTCGTTTAGAAATTGTTTTAGAAACAAACAGTTGACACTATTAGTTCCAGTTCAATAGCATGTTCAACTGACGACTCTTCAGCTCTTTAGATGCTTTTTGAATGTGCAAGCAATGATACATCATATCATTCATTGAAAGCAGAACAACCGGATATTTTATCATTCAGAACGCAAGGATGTTCACATATTTTCTTCCCATGGATCTAAGTACAAACTCTTCAAACTTTCAAAAGATTTAATTTTACAATCCACACAAGTATAGATCATTTTGTTTCGATATTATCCGATCCTTACTTAAGATTCTTCCGTCAATGCATCTAAAACTATGTGTGCAAGCGCAATAGCAGATCATTTTTCATTCATCACATTCTTAGCAATAAAGCTCAACTCTTGCAGGGTCTCAATCCAATAGCAAGCTTGCAACAACATAGTATATCGAGCGCTGCAGGTATAAAAATGGCACATATTGCTAGTTGACAACACATAGATAATCATGTTAAATTCAATTGGCATCACAATTTGTGTTTAACAAAACTTGTACAAGTCGTAGTTCATAGAATTTAATTACCGCACCGTTGAGAAAGAAACGGAATGCCCACCTAATGAGTTCAGCATTCCTTATCAGAACACGTTTTTTGGTAGTTTTAAGACATAGTTTGAATTACATTCAAGTTCACACATGAAAGTTTCATGTTATCACTTTACTTCAAGCACGGAGATAAGAATGCCAGGCAATATGTGTTTTATATCAAGGAGGGCATAAGTTAAAACCTTTTCTCTGCAACTACCATGTGCCCATTAATGAGAAAAAGGAATGCGCAATGTTGAAATGAAGTTATACCTGGTAATTTCGATATCAGGAGTCAAACTTAATCGGTTTCATAAAAACAAGTCCACCAATGTTCTTTCTATTGGCAATGCTGAGATCTTTTTTCCAAAACTTTGAGTAATAATTGGTTATGTTTGAAATTTGCATCTCTGATTGATGCATATAGAAATATTTACAGCACAGATGTTTTGTGCACTTCGATCTGCTACCTCTTTTGTGATTGCTTATGCCTTCAAGTGTTGTAAACCAAAGAATGTAACTACAAAGCCTCCACAAACTTAATCATTGATCAGCAGAAGAATACCGCTATAGAGCCTCCACGATTCAAGGAAAAATTTCGGCCTCTGAGTACTAGCGTGTGCACATCTATCCTATTTGATCGGCCCTTACGAGTGTGGTTCTCATATTTGGATTCAGAAACTTGATGTAGGAGCCATATCCATCTCCTCCTACACATAGCTATCAATTCCTTTTTCGTATAAATCTTCTTTATATCTACTATCTCTCGAGTCACTTATTGAATGCTTCCTTCATACATATGACATCATCTCCATGATAAAGCTATAAACTATCCTGGTTGAAAAATTCACGTTCTATATCATCTTCGGATTATCCTTTCTTCCATCATTAGAGCTCCATGTTGATAAGACAATCGTGTCCCCCACCAAATTCTCCTCCCGCTCATGCCATACACTACATCTCTCTTTGCTATTCCAGATCCAAAAGTACTTTCCCTGTTGAGATGTCCACCTATATTTGGCTCTCGATACTAAGTGACACCA
Source organism: Ceratopteris richardii (assembly GCA_020310875.1). Classification (NCBI taxonomy): domain Eukaryota; kingdom Viridiplantae; phylum Streptophyta; class Polypodiopsida; order Polypodiales; family Pteridaceae; genus Ceratopteris; species Ceratopteris richardii. The sequence continues at coordinate 156,698,174 of CM035414.1, forward strand.
TCTCTGTTGGCGCCAATCTCCCCTACTCTTCACTTCAATTCTCCATCAAAAATAGAACTCCCCTCATCTAATCATCAGTGCAAAAAAAAAATACATTCTTCAAAAGCCTCTCCAAAAATGGGGAATGGCTAGCCGTCATCCCATAGAGGCTGCATGAGATCCACTAACCTCCCCGCATCTAGAATTCTTCTTGCACCCTTCCTGTTGATGCTCCTGAGCTAGCCCCTCCTCCTCTCACGAAGCCTACTATATTCGGTAGTCAATCCAGAACTGTAGCCTTCAAAACTAGCTTGAATTTTTTCGACTTCATGTTTAAGCCTTATGGTAGCTCATCTATAATCTCAACCTCTAGATTTATATTAGCAAATAGCTATAACTTAAAAGATATTTTTGTTGGCATTTGATGGCACTCCAACATTGTTCTCCCAGTGCATTAAGATTGTTAGGAATAGGCCCTTCTCCATCTTGAAGTTTGATAGAAACTCGATTAACACAAGGTGAGTTATGATCTCTAGCTATAGCCTACACTTCCAACTCCCTTTAAAGCCTTAGGTGTCTCCCCTTGTGTTGTGTGCATGTCAAAGACCTTTTAGTAGAGCTTAAAATTACAGTTTCATTCTTGCCTATTAGCTTCTCTTCAAATCACGACCACATCCACCCCCTCTAAACCAATGGGGCCTCTAGACACACCAACGCCAATCTTAATATCTACAAGAATTTATGAATTCCCAAACAATTCAAGTGCATGGGCTATCAAACACATGTGTCTATCCATATACATATAATGCGCCCTATTTATGCACACTCTAACTGTATGAAAAAAATAATGGTGTAGAGAAAGGGGTAATTAGCACTTGATGATGAGGCTTTTCACCTACTCTAAAACTCAGATTTCCTTCATGTATTTACAATTAATCTTAATGTGCAATCGGATGTGCACCTATGGGTTTAAAAGAACGTGTGCACTTACTTATTCAAACATGTGTACTCTAGGTGCATGTACTTTCACTCATGATCCAAGTATGAAAATGGTTTCTAGGGTTTTTGCTAAAAGAATCTATCCACTCATAACCTTCATTCTCAAACGCAATCACTCTTTATCTCACTCAACTCCTCTCATTCTCATTCAAATTGAGCTTATTGTCCTTAACAACATTTACATGTCCATTTTGTTGTGCAAATCTATGTGCACCTACAGGAATTAAAACACGTGCTCTTCTAAAATTAAAATATGCTCACTATATGCAATGCAACTCGAAGATGCTACAAGAGATTGAAAGGAGGTAGCTATTGAAAAAAGTATTGACCATCTCCATTGTCATCACCTGAGGATAACATCCTACATTCATTAAAACTTAACAAAAGTTAAGAAGCATTAAATCCAAATGACCATACATACACATGCAATCCATGAAAGTATTTCTCAAAAATCTGTCTTCAATAAAACATGAACTAGCAACTCGAAAGTAGTTGCCTTTTGAATGATCCAACAAAAATCAAGATCTCCAATTGGTCCCTAGTCATCTACAACTGTAGTTATAAACTCACAAGAGATATAAGAAACATCATATTCAATAACATTATTTGAAAAAAATTCATTCGTTTGAACTCTCAGTGGATTTATTTGATTTGAATTAAATTCAGAATTTTCATCCAACATACATTCAATTTATAAAGAAAATTCATTCAATTCATCTAATTGTTCACAGTCAAAGTCATGCAATTTCAAACAGGCATACATCAAATCAACAAAATCCTCTTGAGCTATAAGATTTTGATACATTCCCATTGAAAACAACTCTTCACAATCAGTCAAACTCAAGCATTCATCATACTCATCATCTTTACACACTTGTTCACATATATTCAACTCTTTATCATGCAAAATATTATGCTTGGAAGAAAATTCATCATGTTTTTCATTCTCCTCTAAATCAACCTCATGTCTCTCACCATCTCCTACTTCTTGAGGAGCACTAGTGAGAATATCCTCAACTCTTGAAGAGTCACTGGCTAGTGCTCCATCTTCCTCTTTGTGGACACCTACTTCACGATGATCTTCAAAACGCTTTGTTCTAGCATGGAAAACACGATTCCATGCTAATTGTATGCTGCTAGGATTATCACAATAGATGGTGATAGGCTTTTGCACTTCACACCTAAATTTGCAAGTAGCCTCTCTAGCTATGATGCCTCAAATACAATGATTATAGAACCTCTGTATTTAGCCTCTGTACTCAACAAAGCAACAATGGGTTGCTTATTACTACTCCATGTAATAGTTGCACTCCCAAGTGAAAAAAAAAACCCACTAGTCAATCTTCTATCTGGAATGCCACCAACCGAACCCGCATCAACGTATCCATGGACTTGCAAATCTACACTAGCTGCATAAGACAATGCATAATCCAACGTAGCCCTCACATAAGGTAGAGTGCACCTCAAAGCATCCAAATGTGGCTCCTTGGGAACCTATATAAATTGACTTTTAAGTCCAGCAGTGTAGCTTAGATCAGGCCTTGCAATTATGAGATATATCAAGCTTCGCATACCATACTTTTGCAGCATACTCAAGACATATTGCATTTGCTACATCCATATACCTATTTTTGTATGTATAAGCTCAATGCCCAAGAAGTAGCACCACACCAATTTCTTTCATGTCAAATCCCTCCATACATAGTTGTTTTATGTCTTTAATGCTTTTGTTATTATCACCAACTACAATCAATTCATCAACATTAATAGCAACAATCATGATGCCACCATCACCCTTCCTTGCATATAGTTAATGATCTGATAGAAAACCCAATGGTGGTTAAATAGTAAACAATCCTTGCATGCTAGCAATAAGGAGCTTGCTTAAGCAATACAAAGCCTTTTCCAAGCTGCAAACATATTCAGGGTGCTTTCAGTCTTAATATAATTGTGGTTGGTCCATATATACTTCTTCTTTTAACTCACCATGTAGGAAAGCATTCTTCGCATCCATCTGATGTAAAGTCCATCATTTTGCTATGGCTAGTGCAACAGGTGTTTTGACAACATACATTTTAGCTACAAGGCTAAACATTCCCTCACAATCAATGCCATATGTTTGTGCATATCGTTTTGCTACCAATCGTGCTTTATACCTACATGCTACCATCAACATTATGCTTTACCTTGTAAACCCACTTGCAACCTATGGGTTTCTTTCCTTGTGGCAAAGCAACTAGCTTCCATGTTTTGTTTCCATAAAGCGCAACCATCTCCTCATCCATAGCTCTTTCCCAATCTGCATTTCCAATTGCATCTTCAAAACAAGAAGGTTCAACATCATGTATTACCTTGGCTATGTAGGAACACTGACAAGCCATCTAACTGTCATACGACAATTGTTGTAGTGAATTCTACATCCTCCTAGTTTTCTTGGTCTACAGGCACTTCTCCTTCTAGGCATGTGTCTTTCTAACTCCTAGATTCTAGAGGGAAATCCAAGTTCCTCATCAAGAGTCTTTTTTGAACCATGTCTTCAAAACTTGTACATGTTTTACTACCAACACAAGGCTTTTGTTTACCTTTTTTGTACATCTATGATGAATTTTTTGGACGCAAATTTTGATGCAATCTTCCACTCCATGGATTTGAGTTGGAACTATTGCTTGGTGATGCATCCACTCCACTCAAAACTTTAGATTCTGCACTCAATTTTTCAGCATTTTCTTTGTCATTTGGTTGAAGATTTATTCCTTCATTGGCATTGCATAGGAGCTTGGAATTTCATCAAATACCACATCTTTGCTTAGCTTCACCTATATTGTGGGTGGGTTATAACATTTATACCCCTTTTGCTCAAGGGAGTACCCAATGAAGATACATTTTATTCTTTTGGATCAAGCTTCATCCTCAACTCATCTGGAACATGTACATATGCATTACAACCAAATACTTTCATATGTGTTAAGTTTGGTGTTTTACCTATAAACTTCTATTAAGGTGTAAGTTGATGTACAAAAGTTAGAGTTCTATTCATGATGTATATAGCAGTATGCATAGCTTCTAGCCAATAACAAGGAGGCATATTCTTCTTAGCCTATATATCTTCTTTTTCATTTAGCAATGCCATTCTATTGTGGTGTGTATGTGCATGAAAATTGATGTCAAACTCCATGATTTTTAAGAAAGGTTTTGAGCTAGTTTGACATGTATTGACCTCCTCCATGAGACCTTAATGTCCAAATATACTTTGCAGTATATGTTTCCACCATGGGCTTACAATTATGGAAGTGTGTGAACATCTCACTCTTCTCTTTCATGAAATATACCCATACTTCTTGTGTATAGTCATCAATGAAAGTAACATAAAACCTCCAACCACCTATAGATGTGGTCTTTGTAGGACCCTAAACATATGTATGCACTATTTCTAGTACATTCTCACTAACATGATGGTCATGCAGAAAAGATGATCATGACTATTTACCAAATTGACATGTTGCACAAACCTTTTGCATTTCTTCAACTTTGAAATTTGGTAGTCCATTGACAATCTCCTTTGATTACATCACTTTCAGCCTCTATAAGTTTGCATGTCCAATTTGTTTGTGCCACATATCTATATCAATAATAGATCATGCACCTTTTGCAAACATAGCTCCATTTGGTCTGAATAGACATTCTGAAATGCTTATCTGCAGCTCCTAAACCGCAAAGGCATACTTCCACCTTATCCTTGTCATCTACATTCATGAAAATAGATGCAAGTGACTCACATATGCTTTTGATTTTCAAGGTGTAGTCACTAATCAAAATGCCCTTTTTCTCTAGTGTATGCAATTCATTCTTGAGTTGAAATTTCTGTGCCTTTGTATTGGTCTCAAAAAATGTCATCAGACTGTTCCAAGCCTCTTTCATACTCTTGGCATCTTGTATGGGCCAAATCATGCTATCCTGTATGCTAAAAGATAGCCAATACATTACCTTTCATGCTCCATGATTCCATTCTTCATATTCTCTTAACTTGTCTATACTCCAATCCCTCTTTCGTAACTACATAGTGTTGTCATTCTCTCCTTCCATGTACTTCCAATAGCCTTTTCCCATCAAGAAATTCTTCATTTTGAGTCTCCAAGCATGGAAGTTGTTCATTTCTACAACAATTTACAACATTGCAAAACACCTACAAGTAGCACTTCTACTTGAACATTATCACATTATGAGGTGACAATTGGATCTAAAAAAAAAACACACCTTTCCTGTAACAACAGTACACAAAATCGCTTGAAATTCTAGACCTAGAATACTTAAGTTTTCTCAAACATGATGCAAGTTACATTTTGGCAAATTGACCTAGTTTTTTAGTGGGCCTCACCTTGTAGACTCAAAACCGAGGTCAACATGGCTCCAAAACTTTGATTTGACAAAAACGAGAGGTCTTTTGTGAATCACAGGTTCTCCATGCTGTCTTCATCATCAGCCTTCTCCACGAGTTCTTTGCAACTACACTAGCTCTGATACCATGTCGCAAGTGAGGAGATAAGGAAGAGAGCTCAGACACAAACTCTCACAATCAAAGAGAAGCACACACATAGATTGAGGCAAGGAAGAACGATATTTTTCTTCTTCTTCTATTACATAAAAGGAATGTACAAGAATGACCTAAAAAAGAAGAATACAACAACTGCAATATATAAAGAATAGTACATAATGAAAAACCTAATCTCCATGAATGATTGAGCTAGAAAGATACAAATGTGCCATCACTCTCGGTAGATAAATCTAGTAAAGTTGAATGAAGTATCGTGACATATACCAGAGTGACTAGTATGCATGTCAAAGAAATGAAAAATTGATATGTGTCATCCTAGATCATCACATGTTGAGCTTGATATCTCAACAATAGTGAATCCAATCAAGGGGTTTTCATATAAACATTAGCTCCTACAAGATGATTGCATTATCTACATAAAACGTTTTTTGTACCATAAATTCCTACTTTAATCTATGCATATCCATGTAGATCGGCACCATAACCTTTCCATTCAAGTACATGATGTGAAAGTGTATAAACCCACCTCTATCGATGCTAAAAAGACTTATGATGGGAACACATGGCTGATTGCAACATAAGAGATATGTAGTAGTTAGTGATAATGACATTTACATATGGTTGTAAATGGAAGAAAATAATTCAAATACACACACACACACACATTAAAAGTCCAACAACAAAAAGGATAAAAGAATCTGAATTCCTACAATTCATATTCGTTTGTATGTATGCACAAACAAGGTAAATCATGCAACCATGATGCAATCTAGATAAAATAGAAGCACGAATGTTGCAATGCATCAAGCATCTCATACTTTCATGGTTGTAAGTGTCCATGGTATGTTTCGAGCATGATAAGAAATTGAACCAAGGCTTTTATTTAAAACAATTGTTCTAGGTAAAGTTTTCAAATATTTGATATGGAATATATCCTAAGATGTGAGAAAAGCCTTCATTTGGGGAGAAAATTGATTGCTATAATCTCCATTCTTCTCAATTAATGATTTATCAGCCAACTAAATCAATAGTGAGTTATCTTCCTTGTCTTTCCCATAAGTACTCAATTAGCAAAGGTTTCACATTTTTGTTGATACTAATTTACATTTTTATAGATGGCCTTTGTTTGCTAGAATAGGTTTATGTCAGTATGGTATTTATAGCATGAATCAAAATTACCTATAATAAATTTAAATTACTCCTTGAAATGCTTGAAGATTCCAATTGGACTTTATCCTATAGTCTATAAAGGACATTGTTTTTAGGTGAAAACGCATTGAGATCATCTACTTTCTTTTCAATCAATGATTTGTTAAGCATTATCATCAACAATAAGGTACACCCCTTGCCATTTTCCCTCAAATAATCAAGTATTAATTTTTCTCATTGGCTCTTCTCCTATTGACCTTTCCTATACAAAAGAAAATTTCTCCTTCACAATCAAGAAGGCTTCTATAAGAGCTTGTACGGATTCTTGAAAAGATTTTTCACCACCTTGAATACCATCTTTCATCTCTAGTCGCAACTAATATGGAATCAAGCATGTAAAAATTAAATTTTGTAAAATATATTTTGGAATCTTACTTAAATTTGGCCTAATGTTGGAATTGATTGTCGAGAAATTTTGTGGGAAAAATCCTCAATACACACACGCACAAGAGAGAGAGAGAGAGTAACTTCCAATAGTCCTTTGAACCAACCATCATATAGTTTTTTTCATCTAAGCATCACTCTTTGATTTACCTAGAGTTCAAAAATGAATGTTTAAACTCCACCATAAAATGTACAAGCACGATGGAAGCTCAAACAGACAAGTTTTCTAGTTGATTAGAGTCTACATATGTTAAATGTATTAGTCACTCAAGTTAAATCTTAGTGTAATTGTCAAGCGAGATATTAAGTCCCAATCCTTGTGATACCCTCAAAGGTGGACATTCTTATTAAAACTCTTCAAAGAGACATCATAAAGAACCTTATAACCAAAAAAAAAAACTAAAAATGATTCCAAAAAGGAAAAGGAAGACATTAAGAATCTATTTTTTTTGCATGCCTACAAATCTTTAAATGTTTGGAACTTGGTGGAAAGGGTCCTCAAGTTTGGAAGAAAAAACACCTTTGATATGTCTACTGGTTAGTCAAAGGACCTACGAAAGGCTATATGATGTGAGCAAAGTAGGAACCTGGAAAGATAAATGTATAGTCAAATGTAGTAGCTTGCACAATGACGTTTCTAGCAAGAAATCTGTCACATTATTAGGCTATAAACATCGGCTATTCGTAGAAAAAAAAAAAGAATAAACATCGGCTATAAAAAGAACATCGGCTATTTTTTATTACCTCAACTGTTTTTACGCCTCCTCCATTTGAGTTACAGAATATCAGAACAAAACGAGATCAAAGAGAATACAATGAAGCAATAACACATATCATTAACTCAGCGGACATTCATACGTTTGACAATTCTTCTAGAGTACCCTCTTTTTATAGTAATTCGTTTAATCCATCAATAAGCCTATCATTTATTAAAATAGGGATTCTAAAGCTGGAAATTTCTCATGTACAATTATGAGATCTGTTAAATATTTGTACTTTGTAAATCAAATCATTATGTTTACTCAAAGATATCATGCATTTTTAAGGTTTAACTATCTGTGTCCTTTTTATCATTTATCTATCCTGGATTGAATCTTTACAGCCTGACCATATTGGATTTCAGTAAGGTATCGGTTGAAGTTCCTGATATTCTCATGAGATTTAACAGCTGTTTTGCAAAATATCAGGGTTTCTTGTTCATCATGAGTTGCGAATTGGAAAATAGATAATAGGACTTTAGCGTACACAAAGTGAATTGATTATTTAGTGAAAGTTCTAGAATGTTCATGATCGCATGCTGACAAAATAAAACGATCATTCTCACGCACTCCCATAATCCTTAGACTAACTCCATCTTACTGCATACAGAGAGAGCTATTAATTTATCTAAAAAGTAACGTCTCTTGTTTTCGTCCTCACGTTTTTTTTCAGCTTCAATCGTGAGGGAACTCACCACTCTCTTTCTAAGCTTAGCAAGCTGGACAGGCGATCCATGTCTTCCACTCCCATACAACTGGCTTTCATGCACCCAGGATACACGTCCTTACATTGATACGATGTAAGATTTCTCCCTCAAATAATTAATTATATATATATTTTTTTGTGCTCTGTCATGAGAAGAAAAACTAGTTATTGAACATTCGTTATCGACCTTTTGAAATGTAATGTATGTGTTCTATATGGGTGTACAAATTTTATACGCCTTTGCTCTTTCTGCATTGTTATCTTTCTCCTAGATGACCTCCACGTTAGGTAGGAACCATTCTTGGGAAGCACAATTGTGCGAGTCTGCTTCAGATCATCCACATGAAAATGTATTGGAAGTCAGTATACTGGACGAGAAAACTACATTGATATCCGATTTTTCCATGAGAATTCTAATAGAGCGATGAAAATAAATATTTGATTCGACTCCACCTACTTTTTTGAATAGATTCTGATATATTATTATCGGATTTCAAAGGCAGAATTCAATAAAACACATTCTTAGCAATCACGATAAACTCCTTTCGAAACGGTTGATTCTTGGTCTACTCTAACAGACGCCGATGGAAATCTAACGCTGATAGTTAAATAACTTTCTCTGTGTTTCATTCGTAATTCTTTGCTGCGTCTCTATATGGAGATGCGCAGGCATTTGGAAAACAAGAGTCTAAGTGGAGTCATGCCAGCGATTCTCAACTCTTTCAAGCGACTAACTGTATTGTAAGTTACCTCAATGTTCCCTTTCCCATAGAGCTACCCCGAACAATAGCGTTATTTAGCACTTAATTTTTACAATAATGCAGGTCCCTTTCGGAAAACAATCTCTCAGGGACAATACCGGATCTCTCTTCCCTTCAAAACCTTAAAATTCTGTGAGAGTTCTGAGGCTCCTATCCGATCGAACACTTAACAATAAATAGAACTTTGATCTTTTTTATAACCTGTTTTATCCTAATCGGCATGCAGAGACTTAAATAAAAATAATCTTGGTGGACAAATTCCCACTTTTCTCGGGGACTTACCTGCACTTGAGAGATTGTAGGGATATCGTTCTTCATTTCAAATCCATTGTACTAAATTTCCTCTTCTTCTGTGTAAAGAAATTTGCTGATATGTAGTCTCTGTTCTTCTCCTTTTCCATTCACACATTGTAGGGATCTAAGCTACAACAATTTCAGTGGTGATATTCCAGAAACGCTCTTAGTTAAAGCAACTTCTAAGCGACTCAATTTCAGGTATTCACTGTCACTCTATAAATTTTCTCTATCAGATCTGATTATAATGTTCTAATCCTTAAACTTTTCGAATAACATCATTAAAACTAAATGGCTCCTTCGAATCTTTCTTGTCAAATAATGGATATGTAAAACTATGCAACAGAAGGCTGATACTTTTAATCTTATTTGCGCGATATCACTTACAAAGAACGGCCATGACTTGCTTTCTGTTACTCAGTTGCACTCCTATATATATGCATCTATGTTTGCGATGCCCATCATACGTATATGCATATTCGTGCTCTATTCTAATCAGGTGTACGTTAAAATCATAAGCGTACCACGACAAGAATGTATAACAGACGGTGGGCAAAGCCATAATCCCTGCATGCATGGTTCTATAGTCTAAGTAAATTCCGTTTTATTTTCAATTTGTTCCATATTTTTTTTAGAATACGTATTTTGCATACGGTAACTTCATATATGCATCACTTGTATCTTGATTTACGAATATATGTTAATCTATACAAGTGCTTTTCTTTCTTTAGAGATTGATTCTGATAGTTATAAATGATAGACAATTCTATATAAATGGACCACTAGGATGTTTTCGAGACGTATCAAGTTAAATCTTGTCCAATAGTTTTAAATAATCACCTTCATAAACTACTAAAGAAAGAGTGGCCATGTGTCACAAGCAAAGAAGGCATGTGTCATACTTAAACCTTGATTCTTAGATTCACCATTTTGCACACTTACGCGAAGGAACTAGGGGGTAAGAAAGGAAAGATTATGCTAGTGTTCATTGAGAGTCCTGATAGGATGTGATTTCCCATTATAGAGTGTGCGTATCCCAAAGGAAAAGAGGAAGAAGATAAATCCAAGAAAAATAAGATAGAAACCTCTTAGTAAGAACTTCAAAGTACTCAAAAATGATTATTATCTTGTTTAGCATTTGGGGCTTCTCTCAGCATGTGTGACTTTCAATCGTATGCCAACATTCGAAACATGTAAGTTTTAACCCACAATTCATATGCCATCAAGAGCATAAGCTTGTTGATCCTGATGTGATGAAAAGATCGCAAATCACCTCTACCAATCACTACTGCTTCTCTACGTCATGTCCATGGGATATGTGTGGTATGGTGGTGAGAATGAAGATTTATGTCCCACTACAATGTGTCTATTCTAGAATAAAACTATGACATCAAACATAGATGGATGGTTGTTTTGTTTGGAAGTCAACGTCCTTTTTCCAAGGTCTCCATCTATGCCCTAGTTAAACTTCGTTGGAGTAGAATGAGTGCTTCCTATAGAACCATAGGCTCAAATGACTCACATATCTACATTAAAGTGTTTAATTGGAGTATGTAAATTATCAATCCAAGTACCTTACATGATCGGCAACATGGAAGCCAAATGAAACATCATAGTCGAGAAAAGAGTGGGAGAAGAAAAGTGAAAATTCAAATTCTACAAGCTTGCAAATTTCTACTAGAAATATCTCCTTGGAGAACACAAATACCTCACCTTTGTTTGATATCAAAATCTGTAGAACCAAGGGTTGTACAAATCAATGTATTCATACCTCCAAGGGAACCAACATGTAGAAAGAAAAAAACTTTTAAACTCTATAGAAACTAACCTTACCTTATTTGAGAGCTCTCTACGTATGCATAGAGCCACACATGTGGAACTAGCCCGTCAAGGTCTTTATTCCCCTTTGGGACACTCATTCCTCACCATATCCACCTTAATGGAGAAAGAACATGAAAGAAAAATGAGGGAGAAAGGATAGTTGAGATTTCTTCAAGAACTTTGTTTCTGGAATGGAGAAAATCTTAAAAATTGAGCTCTAATTGATCTTGATTCAAAAAATGAGTGGGCATTTCCATACCAAATGTTCTCCATGGCTAAAAATAATCTTACACAAACTATACAACTACTCTAGCTAGCTTATTAAGCTAGCTAGACTATGTTGAGCAAGGTAGATGTGAGTGAGTTCTTCCCATGCTCTTGGGAATCATAAGATTAGTACATCTCAAAAAATAACTAGTGATGTGAATGTCTATCCTAAAGGATTATTGTATAAAAATGAATGTAGGTATTAGGGGAGCACAAGACTATGCTCTTTGACTATACTAGACAAGGTTTTGGAGATATACTTCTGGTTACAAGAATATGCACATAGGGAAAATAATACAAGAGTATGTAACTAATATAAGATGTCCCACAACCAAGGAATGATAGGTATGAATAACTCGATTAGACATGGTATCATAGATCCTACAACCCGAGATCGTACATATGACATGAAATATCTCAATTATAAGGATTCACTTAAAGAAGATGGAATACATAGAAGAAATAACTACAAAGGATCTTGTACTATGAGATTACAAGAGGACAAGAGAAGATGTCCAAGAACTAGATTAGACAAGACTAGGAAAGGGATCAAGACAAGAACTAGAACTAGAAATTGGAAAGTACTTACTTGGAGATAATTACTCCTTGAGCTCCCAGGACTGGCATGGGCTAGAATGAGTATGTATGGGGCTAATCACTGCTTATATAGGTGTTTAAGGTCAATAATTTGAACAAGACATGTAGCTATCAGAATATAGAAGGTAGATAGTGGATCTTAGGGTCTTGGCATGTTTTGGATTCAATGAAAGCATTAGTTTCCCAAAAGTCTAAACCAATCATGACATATAGAAAGTCACATGTAATATGAGATTGAGGACAGTTCCTTCTGTCCATGTCATCATCTCCCCCTCAAGCGATGACTTCCACAAGCAGCAGTCATGTTCTCTAGTCTTGGCTTCATTGGATTTTTCCTATGAATTTCTAGAACTTTTAAAGGTGCTCTCTAAAGGCTCTCCAACTTCCCAAGTGCAATCACTCATGTCGTACCCTTTCCAATAGACAAGGTACTCCAAACTTCCTTGAGATATTCTCAAATCTAGGAAATTCTTGACTTTGAATTCTTCATGATCATCAATCTGAATAAATGATGAAGGATTATGTCTCTCCCATCTCAATGGTGAGGTCTGATATGGTTCCAACATGGACACATGGAAAACTAGATGTATTTTGATTATGTTTGTCCATCAGTCTTTGTATGATTGGCTATAAAATATTTAACTTGAACACAAAGGAGCTTGCATAGATTGTTTCAACAGCTAGATATGAATTGTAGACCTCAATCACTAACAATATCATTACGCAATCCAAGAAGCCTAAACATATGTTTGAGAAAAAGTCTCCTCGTGGGTGCACCTCTAATAGTCTTGGTACTTGGAATGAAGTGTTCCATCTTTGTAAATCTATCGAGTATAACAAAAATGGCATCATACTTATCTGAGCTCACTAGATTTGTGATGAAATCCATAGATAATGAATACCATGCCCTTTTTGCGTTACAAGAGGCAATGAGGTTTATGTCACGGTACCTTATGTCTATTGCAAGTGTCACAGGTTCGGATATATTATTTGACTTCGTTCCACATTTGAGGCCATCAAAAATCTCATGATATGTGGTCTATTGTTTTATACACTCCAAAATATCATGTTGTAAGGTTATCATGATGTTTTTGGAGTACTTGAATTCTAGGCTTTCCTAGAGGGATGTACAAAAGGTTGTTATAGAATAGTAACCCATCATTTTCTTGTAATGTGTTTACTTCATGAACTTTGCCTTCTTGAATTCTTCTACTTGAATTTACATGTGATAGAGTCCCATGAATCAAATGAGTCAAACCTGAGCCTTCATGATGGTTTGAATAGATGGCTACTAACTAAAAAAGTTCATGCTCGAGAAATACACTCTATTATTGACCAAAAGTCACTTCACCTTTCTTCGGTGCAAGATACGATCTTCTTAATAAGGCATCTCACTCACATTGTTAGCATCATGGACCATATGTGATGACAAAGTCAAACCGAGATAGAATGTTACTCCATTGTGATTTTCTTCTATTGATCATGTGAGTGTTCATAAAGTACTCTAAATTCTTATGATCTCTACACACAATAACTTTATGAGCTCTTCCTTTTGGATGGTGACACCAGGTATCAAATGCATTCACTATGGCAAGAAGTTTTTTATCGTTGATTTCATACTGAATGTCTAGAGGAGAGAATTTCCTTGAATGATATGCAAGTGGATGTAGGTGTTCATCATCCCTATGTTGTGATAGGATCACTCCCAAGGCAAAGTCTGATGTGTCTATATCTAGTAAAAAAGACTTGGTAGAATGAGGATGAACTAGAATTGAAGAAGTGGCCAATGATGATTTTAGGGTGTGAAAGGCTTTCTTTGCATCTTCATTCCATGAGAATATTGGATTTCTTGTAAGTTTTGTAAGAGGTGTCACTAGCTTAGAGTAATCTCTTAAGAATATCCTATAAAAATTTGCAAACCCTAGAAATCATTGTACATCTTGAACACATGAAGGTGACTCCTAATCAATGATTGTCTCCATCTTCTTAGGGTCCATAAAGAGTCCTATCTCTGATACAATGTACCCTAAAAATTCTACTACTATCTCATGGAAATAGCACTTCTAAAATTTTGCATATAAACATTTTTATCCTAGTCTTTGTAAGACTATCGTTACATGAGATTTGTGATCCTCTAAATTTTTTGAGAATATCAAGATATCATCAAGGTATATTACCACAAAATAATATAAATACTCTCAAAAGATATCATTCATCATATTTTGAAAGTCAATTGGAGAGCTTGTGAGAGCGATTGGCATTAGTAGATATTCAAAATGTCCATACCTTGTTTGAAATGTTGTCTTCCATTTGTCTCCTTCTCTGATCCTAACAAGATTGTAACCTCTTTGAAGGTCAATCTTTTTGAAGAACTTTTATTTTCCAAGGCCTTCCAACAGTTTTGATATGAGCGATAGAGGATATCTATTCTTTATAGTGACCTTATTCAATCGATAATAGTCTACACACATTCAAAGAGTCCCATACTTCTTCTTTAGAAATAAGATACCATCTCTTACAAGACACTTTGAGTATATGATAAACCCCTTGGCTATATTCTCATCAATATTCTTACATAATTATGTAAGTTCCTCTAGAGATAGTCTATAGATTGATCTGAAGGGTGGTTGTACTGCCTCCTAAAGCTCTATGGCACAATTATAAGGTCTATGCTCTAGGAGTATATTTGCATTCTTCTTCTCAAAGATATCTTGAAAATCTTAATACTGATTGGGTAGCTTTATTAGATACTCCTTCTTGGAATCTTGAGCTGGTATGGCATAGATCATACATTGGGTATCCTTCCATATAGCGTGCATGGGGGTTTTGGCTCCTACATATATCAGGTTCTTCTTGATATGTCAAGGAGTGATTTTTTTCTTCTTCCAATCACTGTATGGATTCTGTTTCTTTAGCTAAGGCATTCTAGTGATAAAAAGTTTATTGGACTCGATATTACATTGAAACAAGTGGGAATCATAGTCAGCAATGTGTACTCTTAACAGTGTGGTTTGCTTCGTAATATTCCAAAATGCTAAAGGTCCTCCATCTACTCCTTTAGCTACTATTGGTTTGTTCTTTTGAAGTATAGGAATCATGTGTTTTGTAACCAATATTTCATCAATAAAACATGAGGAGGATCTTGAATCTAAGGGTCTTCTAAGGCTAGATTATCTTGACACAGGCAAGACACATTTCTATGGGTGTTGTTGGAATTATGAGACCCTTACTTATATCATGGTCCAATTATAAGGTCTCCTTTAGAGCTAGTTTTTTTGTTTCCCTACTCTACAAGGATGATTGTGACTCTAGAGTTTGTTCTCTTATGAGGAAAATTAATTGGAATATGGCCACAGTTTCCACAAAAGAGGCATAACTTATAACTTTGTTTCTCTTTTGGGGTTGGATCTTAGAACCAAATCACGTCTATCCACATTGGTTAAGGAATAGGCTCTTCTATGGGAGTGGGTTGGAGGGATTTCCATTGACAAAGTCTTTCTTCTACTTGCTTTCCTTTTTTCCTTTCAAAATGACAATTATCACATTGAATGTCTTGAGTGATGTATCCATTCAATGTATTAATCTCTGACATTTTGATTAGAAGATCCTTCACATCATCTCTTAAACCCCATCTAAATTGGCTTATTAAATAATCTTTGTGCCAAGTGAGACTTCATATCAATTTACTAAATTTTCGTGCATAATTAGCACCACTCAATCCTCATCAATAAATACCTGATTTATGTATCTCAACATTCCCTTGGTTGATTTTTTAGGTTCACTTGTTAGAGTGTTTGTAAACTAAAAAAATACACCACCAACATAAGATAGATCAAGTTTTGTAATTGTTGCAAAAATAATGATCATATGATGCTTCTGTATCTCTTTACACCTTCCAATATTTCTCCATGATTTGAGTAAATCTGAGTATTTCTCCATCCAACAAGAACTTCCTTTATATCATGAAGAGGTTATCTTTCCCATAGACAACTTCAATTCCTAAAAAAATGTTTTAACCTCTTGAACATAAAAAATTTTAAAACTGCTTACCAAGATTTTTTTGATATCTTCATGTATACATATATTGCACACATATACATATAGGAGCTTTATTGTTGGCATGTTTTGGTTCGTTTGGTTGCCAATTGGATTTTCTACAAAAAGATGTTGACATGGAAGGTAATCTATCATGGACATGCCTTTGGAACTTCCTTTTTTGCCATATGTGAAGGTGATCATGCCAAAGAAACTGTGATAAATGGTATGTAGATGGTCAATCCTAGTTGAAACAGGATAATCCTAGGAATGTTGGATTATATGGAGAGTTTCATGATGATCTTTTCAACATCAAACCCCATTGGATGATGACAAACATTTTTTAACAAAAATTTTTATAAAATAAAATTTGGAAGCTCAACTCACACGAGCAAAGTCTTTTTTGTGAGATCTTAGGAAAGGGACTGATAAAGGTTCTATACAGCTTCGTTTAGAATTTTTTCTTAATTGGTAATATGAAGTCTAAATTGATACAAGTCTCTCCCTTGCAACCTGATTTGGCTATCCTTTCACCATGCAAGTTTGATAAGAATAAAGTAATTATTATTCATGTTTTGCTTACAAAGTGCTAGAGTTTTACCCAGCAAGTGTAAACATGACTCCGTTGACCATGCTTGAAGCACCTAGCCAATCATTTCCTCTATATGCATGAGGAATGATCCAATGTTCATGAGTTCATGAAGAGACAAATTTATATTGATCAGGAAGGACCAACATCTCTCATCAAGCTCTGGAATTAAAGTTTGGGCACCCACAATCAATCATGGAGGGGTTACCGAGGGTTGTATATAAGGAGAATGGAGCCAACACATGGATTTTGTGCCACATGACTTTGGATTGTGGGGTGGAGAGGAATGCAACCAGGGATGAGGAAAATACATCAGGTAGGAATAAGAAGGTGAAGAAGGACTACACAAAGAAAATTACACATCAGCGCAAGCAAGGAGTTGATGGGACGCATCCATGATTGGATGAAGGTGTAGGATAGAAGACACAAGAGTCGATTGTGCATGGGGAGAGGGTTTTGCAGCCAATTTCTCTACAAGATTTGGTGAACAAGGCCAAATATTGGTTTTGAGTATATTTTGATTGAGTTAAGAGAAAATACCAACACGATCATTAATAGGATGAGGGAGCATTGTGGTTTTCTGTAAGGAAGAGTCAATCGGGCTTAGTTGGAGAGGCATTATGTGATCATGGTGGCACATTACTCTCACATTCTCATGTTCTTCATCAAAGGGTGGAGAAGGATGAGGTTGATGAGAACAAGGAGTGGCCATGCTATACGAATATGAGACCAAGATAACTTGTTTATGGATTGGAAAGTCATTGGGGAAAAGGATTGTGAAGTTGAATGAAAGCCACCAGGTCATGACATTCTTTTTTAATTAATGGATAAAAAGTAGGATTCTTTGTTAATTTGATGAAACATGATGGCTATCCAATTGATCTTTAGAGATTCATAGTGGCTAGAGTGTAGTAGAGCTATCTTGATATACTATAGGGCTTGTGATAGAATTTAACAACAGTGAGGAGGAATCCAAGAATGCAATGCTCACCCTTAGGACTAGTGGATATCACCTAATCATTGGAGCTCTATTTGTGAAAGAGCTAGTCAACAACCTATGTAGTCATTATAGGCTTGATGATCGTTTGATCATTTGTGGGTAGGAATAAATGATGCACAACCCCATGTGTTGTGGTTGCATAGAGGACAACATTAATGGGAATGTGCAAAAAGATTTAAGAGCTAGTGCTATTTTTGATAACATGAACAATGAAGAGAGCTTTAGGATGAGGTGCAAAAACATCCCAATGTTACAAGGCAAACTAATGTAGATGGGACCTACTAAGTAAAAGTAGGTCAAAATTGGCTAGAACCCATAACAATACTTTGTGGTCAACTCCAACCAGACAAAGTCTAGTATGTCCCAAACCACTAAACATTGAATTTTCTGGTGCGCCTATTAGAATTCAAATTATAAAATAGAACCAATTTTTTGAAGACAAATGGGTTTCTTTTATGAAAATGATCATGGATCTCTGCTATTTATTCCAGTCGCATAGATCATTCAACAAGGACTAAAGTGATTCACCAAGGAGTAATTTATGCTCGATGGTGAGTTTCCAAATTGGAACAATGAATTTCATAGGTTTAAAATTAGTGGCTTATTTATACATAGTATGGTGGTGTAATTGGACTGATAAAATCAATGCCACATTTTTTAAACAGTTCTTAGGGCATTACAAGTTTTAAATGAAAGTCTGTAAGTGGAAGAGGTTTACCATTTTTTCACAAGTGTCATAGTACAAAACATACTTGTGGGTTTGAGATTGCATTGAAGGTTACCATAGTGTGCTCTACCAAAGTATTTTTAATGTCAACTAAGCATAAAAGTGTCTGCTCATCGGGTGAGTGTGTGCAAGAACAAGAGTAGAGGGAACTTCATGAGTGGCACTAATCAAACTAATAGAGATGCTCAACAATAATCCAAAAATGGAAAGTATAAAGGGCACATTTCCTTGTGCTATAGTGGAGAATGTTCTAGTCGCCACGCAGTGGTGAAAGAGGTAAGGAAAGTGTGGCCGTAAGAATTAGATAAGTCCCAAGAAATGGGGAGAGAGCTATGGTGAGATGTATATATAGCGAGAGAAGAGTTGTGTACACCAACAAGAGCTTCATTGAAGTCCATTCAAGATAAGAAATGGGCAACAACCTTAGATGCACTAGGATGATGAATCACATAATACTCAAATTGTTGAAGTAATAATACCGAATTATCTAGTGTACCTCCTAAATTCTAGTGCCACAAGTTAAGAAAGAGTTGAGTGATCCATTTAAAACGTGGGTTTCCTTCTCAATAAGTAATGATGAATTTTCTTAATAGAATATATGAGGCCTAGACATTTGAATTGGATAACTAAACAATTATTCTTAGCCAAATACAATTGAGGGCTAGTATAATCAAAGGATGGTACCATCTTTCCATTACTTGAATAAGAATACTACCAATAGCAATATTGAAGGCATCCACAAAACCATGAAAGGTTAAATACACTAAGTTTCTTGCATAATTGATGCTTTTGTTAAACAATTTTTAAGACACATAAAGGTGGCCTATCACTCTTCTCTATAATGGTTAAACATGCTAGAGGAATGATGAGGTGTGTTAACCACCGTAGATGCCAGTTATGCCATCAAATCTATCCCAAAAATCAAAGGAATTCTTTTGTCTTTTTTTGGGGGTGGAGCATCAAGAATGGCCTTGAACTTACTAGGATCCACTTAAATTCATTGATATGGCCTAGCAATTATTAGTAAGAAACAAAAAAACTGTACTTTTCTCGGTTTAGGCACCAATGATATTCCTGATATTTAAGAAAAAAAAGTGTGAGATAGTGCAAGTGCTCAATTCTATCCTCCTAAACCAAAACATCCTCAAGAAATATTATCATAAAACTAGCAAGATATGGGGAAAAGATATCATGCATGCACCATTGGAAGTTACTAGGAGCATTATGTAGTCCAAACCACATGAGAGTGCATGCATAGATGCCCGAATTCATAATTAAACTTTTCTTGGAAGTGTGTTGTTCAACAAACCTCTTTTGGTTATAGCTGCTATATCCATATAGAACTGGGTAGATTTCCCTTCCAAAAACTTCATCAAGCATCCTCTTGAAAAATGGGAGAGGGAAGAGCTCATGATTTTTTGGAGAATTCATTTTTCTATAGTCAATACAAACCCGTTGTTGTTTGTTTTTCTTTCATACTATCACAATTATCGAAATCCATTCCATGTGGTCAATTGGAACTATAACACCAAACCTCAATAAATGATCAATTTCTTCTTTATTCTGTTTTGTACAATTAGGGTTCAATTGATAGTTAGCTTGTTTGTTCAAAAAGATGTCAAACTCTTCGTTTTGTATAATTAAGGCTTCCTCTTGTTCCCATTTTATAGCTTTTTCTCGCATCCATTGTTTCTCTTGAAATCCTCTTGAAAAAATGATAGTTTTCAGAGGAAGAACTTTCCTTGAGCAAATTTGAATAGTGGTTGTCTATGTTCAAGTCGATGCAATGCTAACCATATCGGTCATGTGGTTTTGACCTTACTTCTTCCTTATATTTTTCTCTTGAGCATCTTTATGATCCCTAAAAACCAAAAGTAGTAGCACATGTGCACTCATTTGGTATTTGAATCTAGCATTCTGTGATTTGAGCATGGGCTAGCATAGTTTCCTATGTTTAGTGGCTAAATAGGAGGATACTATAAATACTCCTAGTTTCGTAAATCTCATGAAGCATAGCTAGCTGAAGACTTGTGACCTTCTTGTACTAATCCATTCATTAATAATACTTTCTTCATTTGACATTGTATGAATGTCCTTCCATTGAGTGATGAGCACTTTGACAAGTACAATAGTAAATTTGACTTAGTGCACAATTCACTTCCATGTGGGTTGTATTCTTACATTTGGTATAGAATATTTGTTTCATCTAATTCTCATTGTCAGACTTAGCTATCTCAAAATGTCTTCGTTCAAGCTCTTGTACAAAACTACCAACACTATGTTCCAATTGTAGAGCCATATCTATTACAACACTGAGGTGCATAGCCCCTGTACATCTGATGATCATTATTTACTTGAGCTATGGCTTTAAATGACTTAAAACTCACTACCTAATAATGTCCATGAGTAGCATATTGTTGGTTTGAATTTTGCATAGATGAATTGCCATAGTCCTACATTCTTGGCTAAGGCTTTTGTTTATTATTGGGTAGAAAATAAAAAACCTTTAGCAAATTTTTCTTTAATCATAATATTGTCATAAAGTCATCCCTCAATACTATATCAATTGGTAAATTAGAAAGTTCAAATTCAATCAACCATTTCACCACTTCTTTCACTAGTGTGGATTGGATCACTCTTTACTGATACTACCTATCACCTAGTACATTGTGAATGTTTTCTAGTACTCCACAGTTGATTTCAAAGGCAGAAACATGTGATTTGGGTCATCCTACATAGTTCCTTAGTTAATTTCCCAATTCATAAGATTCACATAACTCATGTAGTTGAGTAGTAATGAATTTTGCAAGACTTCTTATCATTTCATATTTGATTATCTCTTTTACCTTTCAAACATTTATGTGTCCTCCAAACAACTTCTTGTTCCCAAATTGAATGTACATGACCTTTCCATGTGGATGTTCGAATTTAAAATGAAAATCCTTCCTTCTCTTTTACCTTGAGAAATGGCCTTAAAACCATTTTTGGATTCTTTATGAAGAACCCTTTTTCATTGAATATAAAATGATAAGCCTTTTTTACCATTTTAATAATAAACAATATAGTTCTTTGAAATTTTAGAAACGTGAAGAATATTACTATCTTTTCTCTACTTTTAAATCCAAGGCTTATATCTCCAATATGTTCAATCGGATGTTGTCTATCATCACATGTCTAAACACATCCATTTCTACAAGGTACTAATAGATAATTAAAAAACCTTCCTTTTCATGGCATATGATTAGTACATCCTTAACTACTGCATTTTTTGCTCATCTTTATAAGTGTTTATTTACTCATGTCCCTATGCAAGTAATGTGTC
Source organism: Ceratopteris richardii (assembly GCA_020310875.1). Lineage (NCBI taxonomy): Eukaryota > Viridiplantae > Streptophyta > Polypodiopsida > Polypodiales > Pteridaceae > Ceratopteris > Ceratopteris richardii. Next base: position 156,720,174 of record CM035414.1, read on the forward strand.
CTTGCCTTCTTCACTTGACATAATTTCGTAGTTCATTTCACTCCTTTGATTGGATCCATTTTGTCTTCTATTTTGGGAAACATCAATCAATAGCAAAGTGTCCTACTTTACCACAATGATAGCATGTTACACACTTATGAGAGACGTATGAGCCTTGACCTCTTCCTCTACTTCTGCCTTGACATCTTTCATGTTTATTGTCATTTGATGCATCACTTTTGTCTTCTAAATTGTGTTGGTTGTAGTTGGATTTCTTGTCTCCTTTTCCCTTTCCACTAAATTTGCCAATTGATTTACTTCTTAGATAGTCTCCTTCTTCTTCTTCAATCCTCCAATCTTCCAAATATAAGAAATCCTTGAGTTAATACTTGATAATGAGCCTCATCTCTAATTATATAATGTTAGAAAGCGCGTACGACGGTGTTTCTTGACTAAAGAAAAGGTACGATGATAAAGCTATGATGATAATAATATCACTATTTTTGGTGATGCTTTTAGAAGATAAGGAAAGCTATTTCTCTTGAGAGGTGCTTGGGTTAGGCAAGGTTCTCACGTGGTTCTCTTGTATAGGACTCTTAAAGATGCATAACTAAAATTTTGATGCTTTAAGGTTGGACTTTTGAGGGTCATTTAGGAACCAAATGGTAGAATGTTATATATTGTTGGAAAGCTCTTGTTGAGTAGTTTTGCATGGTGCAATAATATTTTTGGTCATGTTCGACCAAAGTTTCACCAAGAATGATATTTATCCCTGTAGTTGGAAGTATTTCTTAGAAGTTTGGAGATGTATGGTTTAAACTCTAGATATGAAACAATGCAAATCTCTACGACAACATGGTGTTCCAAAGATTTGGAAAGTGATTAAATTAATGAACCTTTGGTCAAGAAACACATAGGAAGAGTAGATCGACAAACAACCAATTCACCCTGAGCTAGTGTCCTTCATAAAACTAGGTGTTTTGATGAGCAATTGAGTTACTATCATTATGTATTGAGCTACGATAGAAATGACTCATGGATTTCTTTTAGCATGGAGAGACTAGTAGATATTTCAAGGCTAGCATACCTAGAAATTCATGAGCGTCCTTATAAGGCTCAAGTAGATTATATTCAAACCAACCTCTTAGGCTCCTACATCTATGAGGATGGTTGGAGATGATCAATGATTCAAGTTAGAAACAGAGAGTACCCCTTTGGGATTGACCATCTTGTGGTCAAATTCAAAGAGGGGTCCTACATTGATAAGCAACGAACCATGTATGTGGGAACTAGCTTATCTAATAGGACATATAAATTTGGATTGGTCATACATGAGTTTGACTGAATAGATCATGAAAATGGGAAACCAAACAAAGAACATAGAACCCTTAGAGGTAAATTCATCGTCTCGGATCATAATGTTTGAGTGAATCCCCCTAGACACCAAGAGTGTATCTTTGTTAACAATGTGATTGATGAAGTATTTCAAGCGTTTAAACTTGGCAAGCCCCATTAGGTAAACAGAGTAATCATATATGATTTCAAGGATCCTCATGTTCCAAGAAAGGTTATCTACATGGATAACACTTCTAAAAAGATTTATGTGGTTATGGAGCATAGTAGACATGAAAACACTTGGAGGGGTGAACCGATTATCCTCTCACACAAGTTTATTGATCTTCTTAGAGAGCATTGATTAAGATCATTTCATGTTATAAGAAGAGATAAAAAGAAGTTTAAGGAATGAAGAGAAGTAAGTTTCTGCACACCATAAGAAGAGAAAAATCATGGCTACAAATAAACCAAAATGAGAGAGATCGAGATAAGGGAATATGAATCAAAGAGGCATTGATGAATTTCATGTTCCTAGACCAAGAGAGCACACTAGAATCTTGAGACCTACTGAGTAACTAAAATCAGTGAAGAACTATTTTGATGGCAGAGGAGGTACCTAAGATCACATAGTAGAATCTAAGTTGGTATTGAGAGTAGAACAGGTCAAGGACATGTTCACTCATGATTTATTCTGGGCTAACATTGAAAAACACAACCTTTTCAGGGTTTCCACCATTACAATAGGAGCAATTGAAGAACATTACATCGCTATTTTATACTTTAAAAAGAAAAGCTCTCAAAGACCCAAAATAGACATAACACTTCTACATTCATCCACAACTTCAAACAAACACCACAAGAAATAGTCAAGTTACTAGGATGTAAGTTTAGGCATTACAGTGAGGAATGTGGAATTCCATAGTTACCTACTTAAGCTAAACAAGTTTCCCTATTTTTAGATAGTTAGTGAATGGAAAAATAAGATCATATATCTATTCGAAGGAACCTCAAACCATAGAGAAATGCCTAAGGATGTATATTGATATTAACGATAACTTGGTTGATAAGTTGGAACTATCTTAGCTCTAAAAGGACTCAAAATGTTTCACTAGTATCACATCCAACCCACGATGTCAATAGAAGAAATAGCCGAGTAAGTGGCTCAAAGAATAGGAGTCCAAAATAAACAAACTCCTAGAATGGCCTCAATAATGGTTTATAAACATGTGGATGATAACACATGGCTAATGTGTGACCAATGCAAACTCATAACATAGGGAGCCTTAATACTAATTATTTCACAATAGAGAAGAAATGCATGAGCCACAATATGCAAGATTGTCCATATAACAAATAGGAAATCAAGCAAAACCGCTAGCAACCATACCAACAAGTACATAGACACCAAAATGAGTATCAAGGAAAACTATACTATAGGCCACACTAGTACTAGCCAGAGTATCAAGCACACCCTAGAACTAAATGACTACTAGGATAGCAACTATGGAGTCCCGCCAAAGTAATTGCATTCAAATATGTAGTGGTAGAGGATATCTTCAATAGCACATTTGTTCTAGCATTTACATTGATCTTTGAGGAAGATCCTATACTTAGAGTTTGAACTCAAAACCTCTAGATAGCCCATCTACTTATTACATATAATCCCCTAAGAATTATGAAATCTATCAATATGAAGCAAACTTGTTACAAACTAAATGGAAATCCACAAATTTCAATGTGATGTACATGAACCCTATTCCTAGGTCCTACATAAGAGAGATGAGACCTCAAGCGCGTAGAGGACCTTCTTATAGATGTCAAAGAGATGAATTCATTTGTGTTCATCCATTTTCCCCGCCACATCAACCTCAATCCATTGTGATTCAACGTTATTGTTTAGGTTGTGGAAGAGAACATCTCCTAAAATACTATCCCAAGAATCAAGCAAATGCTTAGAAGATTACTTCAATCAATTTAAGTGACTTGGTAATAGAATCCAATGGAATTGTGAATATATATTGCCCTTCTAGAGGTATTTAGTAGATCACACACTCATCAAAAGGCTCTAGACATAGATGAGGAAAGGAAATTAGAAATTATTCAATCAAAGGGCACTAGTTAAAAGAAATTTACAACTTGAAAAGAGAGGAGGGAAAGAATGAAAAGACAGTGTTCTAGAAAATTGAGAGAATTGGAAGAAATCCATCGAAAAACTAACTCAAAGACAATAGAACTTGCATCTTAGATGCACTCTTAGACACCCCTTCCATTTAGCCCACCACTTCATACCACACCATTTATCCAAACACAACCCGAAGTAGAATCAGTCCTAGTAGAGGACTTGATGTTTAGGCCTACCACATTCGAGTTCAAGAAGGCCCAAATGTAGCAGAGTTGGAGAAAGGCTATGTTTGATGCAAGCCATCTTTTCAATTAGACAACTCAATTAAAACACATTTATATTTTGAAGGACCTTCAAAGAGTTTAGATGATTTCATGGCCAAACCCCATGATTTAGTAGCACTAGAGGCTCAAGAGTGGAGGTCAAAGGAAAATCTTACCATGACCTCAAGATTTTTTTCCTAATTCTATGAATGATGTCTTCCCTTCATATATAAATTAGTACTCCCAAGAGCTCTTAAGATAAATACAAGAGGATAAATGTGCAAAACTATGAGAGGAGACTCATCCTATTCAAGAAGAAGATGATCATCCTAATCAATTCAATTAAGACATCCCTTCTATATATATGGAGAGAAAGAGGATGTACAATCAACTGAATGCTTAGATTTCAAATCTAATTCTCCATATGAATTGCCACACTTCACATACTCTTGCAAGTCTAAGTGTGTTCAAATGAGAGCTCCCATAATCATGGTAGAAAAGGATGATTCCATTTTATCTAGGAACACAGAAGTAGTCTAGAATACTAGAGTATCATGCAATCTTACTTTACAAGAACTATCAAAAATAAACTTGCCTTGCGAAAGCATTTAGAAAACTGGTTGCTAGAGGTTCCTACTTCCTATTCTTATGTAGGATTGAAAAAGAACTTACCCATAGACAAGATAGGAAATATGAGGAAGGGAGAAGAACGAAATACTTATTTAACTTTCAATAATCAAAGATGCACAATGAAGGCCATCCTACATTGAGGATCAGAAGTTTCCATTGCCACCACTTCCCTATGGAAACATTCAGGGAAGCTAGCTTTAGGACCTATGAGAATAAAGCTCCAAATGGAAGATAGGAATATAAAAATTGCTCTAGGAATGCTGGAAGGAATCACTCTAACTACTTGGGGTGTAGAGTTTGAGCACACTTTTGAAATCTGTGAGGTTTGGAAGAATCATGTTTATGAGTTAATCTTGGGAAGATCGTTAATTAGGTAGTTATAGATAACCAACACTTTGTACTTTGAGCATCCAGGGTAACTACCAAGGTCAATATCAAAGAGGATTAAGAAAAAATGTTTACTACTCATGCAATGGAACCCAATTTATAAAACACAATAAGATTTGAATCACTGCACTCCATAGGATTACTTGTTTTATGGATGCAAGTAGATACATAATTATGGATATGTAAAGTTACACAAAATGAGGAAAAGAGACTAGAAGCGAAAACTTTAGGTAAGTCCGTAGATCACTTCAAGAGCTAGCCTACATACCCATGATCTTTCTAAATGAGGAATTTGAACCTTATGGATGGGCAGATATCCTAACAACAATGGACATAGTAGAGAATGAAACATAATGGAACCCCCATTATGATGAAGATGTCTATGATAGCTCATATTTTAACCTATCATTTTTGAACTAGTTATTGAGCAATGCAAGCCTAGGTTATATGTATTACTAGAAGAAAGTGATGGGGATTAAGAATCCATCATCATGGAGCCCTTTCGCATCTCAAAGATAGAAAACCTATAGTAGGTAGAGGCTAAAATGCAAAGCCATTAAGAACATAGGCATGAGATAATGTTAGCTACACAAATAGATCGAATATAAGAAAAAGAAAAGAGGAAAAAATTCATCCACACAAGAAGATGAAGAAGAACTCTTGTTTGAAGTAGTTTGATAATTTAAAAAAATAGGAAGTAGAAAACAGAAAACATCATGGTCAAGATGCTAAAATTAGAATCTCTTATAGGAGAGGCATATGATAACAAAGATCAAACTAAGAAGATTTTGGTGAGAATAAAATAAGGACAATAAAGAACCACATCTATAGGCACATGACTTGAGTGAATGAGAAGAAATAGCTTTGATCAACTTTTTGAGAAAGTAAAGAGAGGTATTCACTTGGAACTACAAGCACTTGAAAAGAGTGAGTAAAAATATTGCTTTCCGATAGGATGACTTTAGAAGCCAAGCCTACAAACCATAATCCTTACACATTTAATTATGCTTATCCAGCTAAGATAAAAGAAGAGATAGAGTTTCTAATAGAAGAAAGATTTATGTATGAGATTGAGCACACAAAATGGGTATCCCCCATTGTGGTTGTATCAGAAACGACTCAGAAGTTGCAGAAGTACATCAACATGAATAAATGCAACCTTGCAAGTATTCAAGACAGTTATCTACTTCCTATCATTGAATATATATTGGAATGAGTAGCTAGCAAGTAGTTCTACAATTTCCTTGATGGATTTTTTGGTAACAATTAGGTAGCCATAGCCGGGGAAGATCAAGATAGAAGATTTGTGTGATAGCATTTGGGCTCACCAATGCACCAACTACGTTTCAAAGGATAATATGTCATGTATTTAATGACTTTTTGAGGAAGAATTTAGAAGTAAATATGGTTGATTTTTGTCGTCATTTCAACATAACAAACATGCATATCCTAGAGATCAAACATAACTTTGACAACTATAGAGAATATCAAGTGAACTTGAACCCAAAAAAGGTTTCTTTCCTAGTCAAGCAAGGCGAAATCTTACAACATATTGTTTGAAAAAATGAGCTCTCAATAAATAAGGATAAGGTGAGAGAAAAAGTAGAGTTACTAAGACCCAAGATGGTCAATAAAGTAAAATAGGACACTACCAAGATTTTATCCAATTGTACATAATCATTGCAAAGCCTCTGTACAATCTTCTCACATGCTTCGAGTGGAATGAAAAAGAAGGTTTATGTATGGTCTATGGAGTCTAAAAGATTAGACATTCTTTCCTTGAGAATAAGCTTAAATTATTTACACACCATCAAGCCCTATTATACTTTATGAAGAGACCTTTCAATATAAGCACATTAATAAGATAGTTTCTCTTACTAATGAACTATGATCTGAATTATTTCTTAGGAAAGGGAAACCCCATCCAAGATCTGATCACTTTTCCCAACCCACTTCATAAGAATCCCCAAAATGACTGTCACATGAAATTTTTGATGCTTATTTCTTCAATGTGGAAGTAGTTCGTAACTTGTCTACATAGTTAGTTCTGATTCTCTCATTTCGATGCAAGAATCCAGTGCTAAGAATGAGAGATGAAGAGATTGTTAATTTGAATTAATATCTTATACCTTGAGGGAGTATTTACGAACAAGATTTCCAAGGAGCCTTAGCTTTTTGTGGAGAAGAATAAGAGCATGAGAAATTGTTGCAATCAACACATGTAGGTGCATTAGAGAAACACCACTCAAAACAAGAAACCCAATAGACATTAAAGTAATTAGGCTTGTATTGACCACCTATGGAAACAAAATTTTATAGGTTGCTTTCGGGTTTTCCTTCTTATATTAAGAGAACTCTTTTTCAACATGCCACTTTGTATTGAGTATCCCTAATACCTGATTGTGGCATTCCATTAATTGACTCTTTAAATACAAAAACATTCCCTCAAGATATGAATTTGGCAAGACAAAGAAGTTTAGAGCAAGAAGTGCAAGACTAGATACTAATTGGTTATAATTTTTATAAGCGTGGATGAGATGGATATGTGAGATTATGCATACATGAGAGAGAATACTTGAAAATCTTAGAAACTACAAACTAAGGTGTTTGAGGAGGACACTCTGGACCTTATCTACTGATCAAAGCCATCTTATTCTCAGGTCTTTGTTCGCCTAATCTTCATATGGATGCACATACCTGTGTGAAGAGTTATGACACTTCTCAAAGACGTCAATATCCAATTTGCGAAAATGAGATACCATTGAGACCCATGAGAGGAGGATGTGCATTGTCTAAGTGGGGAATAGACTTTGTAGGTCATATCAACCCTGTAAGAGCTTGCACGTTGAATAAATTATATTAGATGACCAAATGGGTAGATGTGAGGATATTATGAAGAATGATGCACAAACAAGAGCCAAACTTGTGTTTGCGAATGTATTCAAGAGATGCGGATTCCCTACAAAAATTACGTAGTGTTGCTCTTCTATTAGATTTTCTGATACCCACTATTAAGATTATGCAAGAGCTGTTGGAACATCAAGCTTACACTATGCTTGAGGTGGATTTGATCTACATCAAAGGCTATCGCGTCGAAAGAATATCCGTTTGAGAGTTCTTTTTCATATGCTCATTTACTATATATGTTTCAAATGGTGCTCTCATCATGCGAGGCAAACATATCCCTAAGGATAAGGGCACTTTGATAGCTAATGCCATGAAGAACTAGATAGATTAAAACGCAATCAAATGGCTTCTATCACACCGAATGTATCTATACCACTCCAATGATGCATGCAACAGTTCACATTTCGAGGAAAGAAAGGTTCACATAGCCACACAAGAAAGTCTAGTACAACTTGTATTTGGTAAATTCAACAAGGCTAATGATGAACTTGCCCTATTGGATAACCAACAAATTCCATGCAACAAACACAAGACAACCATGCAAATTTATCACCAATGGGTGCTGCACTGTCACTAGAATAATTCATATTTGCTTGGCATATGACATTCCCATAGAGCGGGCTCTCACTAGGTGGCAAGTGCAAGTATTCAACATCAAAAAGGCTTCAACACCACAACCAAAGAGAACAAGAGGGGCAATTCCATATATGCAACCTAGAGGTGTGATCATGACACCTAACCTCCCACGAGCTAGGGGAAAAACTATCCCTCCATTCATAATCCACCTTCCTATGCCTAGCAGAGGAGAAGCTTCCACAACTCAACCAACTGCTCCACCCCGACCACCCCATTTTGAATTTCCTTTCATGGAAAGACTCCTTGAACCAACCATTTTTTACCTCAAAAGATTTATGCAGAGGATTCCATTACCACATGTGGATATTTATTTAGTAGAATAAGGCATACCTAAGCTATGAGGATGAGCTTAAGAGAAAACAATGTACCATAGAATTCCATGTAAATTGGTAGGAGGAATAACAATGAAGAGATCCCAAGAACAAGACATAAAATGCAACGAAAAGGAAGAAAAAGATGGAGGACATGCACACTAAGCTACTCTCCAAAGATTACAAAACACCATGGAGAGTGTCTAGGCCTATAAATGTGTATCCGAGCAATGAATTCAAATAATCATGGAGAAACTATTAGAGGTAGAGGATGTAGATAAACAATTCATAAAAACATGGCGTGCTCTATCTAAGACTATAGGTGTAATTGAAGCAATTGATTACAATCAATGCTCAAGAAACCAAGCGTATGATATAAATGAAAGATACATCAGAGTAGTGCAACAATTCAACCAAAACATTCACATACCCATATATTCTACTACATCCACTATGGTTGTCCCTATAACCATCAAACTTACCTCCAAATTTGTACCTCTAAGCACTTAAGAAACCGTTGTAGAAACTCTTGCAATGTCACCCCTACTTATTCCATTGCGAATAAGAGCTCTTGAACAACCTCCAAAAACCACCATAGAAGTATAGAGAACCATTCCTCTCACCGCCATCAAAATACAAATAGCCTACAAGGAGTTTCACCTCATAAATGTCAATCCGTAGAGACCCGAGGACTAGTATGAAGACTATGAGAAAGTGATGGCACAAGTGCATGGGTGAAAGCACACAAGCAGGCACAAACATACACACACAGGTGGACAAGGTAAGAGCAAAGAGTGGAACAATGGAAGGACTTCAATTACAAAAGAACTTTGTTACAAAAAGCTCAAATCCACAACAAGATAATGCCAAAAGTGAGCTCTCTAGCATTTTTATAGTTTTTTGAGTGGTTCTAGCCCTGTCTGGACCTAGTCTGCGGCCTAGTTAAAAAAGTAGGTTCCAAGGCTTATTTGGGGGCTCAAACAGAGTCTAAAAGTTATGAGAATTTGTAGGATGATACTTCTAATACTCCTCAAGGTTGAGGAATTCTCCTCTTGAAAAAAATGAAGTTGGAAAAAAAGAAAATGGTATTTATAATGGTTTAGTGATAAAAATCAAACAATAAATGGCTTCCCTAACTCACATATCTTTAGCACACATTTTCTGTTTTAATTCTTCAAATGCATTTCAACGCTCACCCTTCCATGTGAAGTCTTTATTTTTCATTGTCAATTGTATAAGAGGATTTGCAATTCAAGAAAACTCCCTAATGTGTGGCCTCTCATCTTCTGCCAAACCAAGGAAGCTTCTCACATCTCTTACACATTTGGGTGTAGGCCAGCCAACTATGCTTTTAACTTTCTTAGTATCTATGTATATCCCTTCCTTACAAAATATATGCACTCTTGAAGACACTCACCTAGGGTTTGCAACCATTTTACGTATACTAAGATTCTTAATATCATATACTGGACAATATCTCTTTTGATTTTGGTCTAGCTATGTAACTCTAGATGGATTTTCTGAATCCCTTAACTCGTATAGCTCCTTGTCCCTCTAACTCTCCTCTATCGGTAATCTTGTCAAGGTTTTTGATTACTACATAGATCTAGCCCATCTTGTCTGTGTAGATTCAACCTTCATACTTGATAGCTCACCTTGGAACTATTTCTAATTTTGTAGTGTTTATCATTCTTACTACTAATCTATATAGGCCATTGAGGTAGATGGGTATTCCTTGCAAGTTAGTGGATATGTATTGAAGAGACATTCAATATTCCCCTTCCAATGTAGACATAAAACCTTCCCTAGGTACTGAACTATGCATGTCTTTCGAATCCAAGAGACTCTCCATGTTAAAAGACATTTTTGACTCACTTGTCTGTGAAATCAGCATGTATTGATAACAACTAAGTTGTCAGCCCATGACTTGATATGGTTGACACTAGCGTCAAATTTGATACTTTATCTATCCATTCCTAGGTGTCTACTTGATCTCACGTTTGTAAGCCTTGTCTACAAGTCCAAAATTGTCCTTTGTATTGATCAACATCCTTTGGAACCCCTTGTTTCCTAGACCCACCTAAGGGTCAACTTCAAACTACACAAAATCACAACAAATAGATTTTGTATGAGAAATTTATGCCAGTTCAAGGTTCTAGGGGTTAAAATAGGGAAACAACATCTCTCTAGGAGTACCTCAGAATAGGTAATACGATACCTCTTTTTTCCATGATACCTAATACTACTATGGTAAGTACCACCTCAAACAATTCGATACCACCAAGGCGATACCAACTTCCACAATACGATACTACTATCCAGACGATACGATATTGGAAGTGGGCACAATGCGATACCACAAGGTGCACAATACGATACCTTTGATTGGCATGATACAATACCAACCTCACGATGCAATACCAGGATAACTAATGATACGATACTTGATTGGCTCAGGATATGATACCAGTAGTTGGGACAATATGATACTAGTGAATTCTCGGGACGATACGATACCAAGTTACCAAAGGATATGATACCACTTGATAGATGATACGCTACCAACTTGTACATGATACAATACTGCTCGATCAACGATATGATACCACAAGGTCCACGATACGACTCTAGAATAAGAGAAGATATGATACTAAGTTGGTGATACAATACCACTAATGCACACGATATGATACCGCTCCGTGAACAATACGTGACCAAAACAATATGATACCATAGGGACCACGATATGATACCCAATACGATACCTTGGTGGTATTGTGATTCCTCAAGGAGGTGATACAATACTCGACAAGTATCGCGATACACGGGAGTCCTGGTATCCTTATACCAACACTCAACCCAACACAATACTTGGAGTTTTTGAGGTCCAATTTCAGAATGTTTTTGCATATATGTGTACCTTATGTTCTCCTTGTCACTCCTATGTGCTTGTAAATGCAAAAAATCTCACCTATTCCACAATTTTGCACTCATAATACCAGATGCAGGTAGTCTCAGTTGTTGTGATACCTCACTCAGTTTTTTATGTTTTGAGAAGATTTCAAGACTAATTCTTCAACATTTTAGCTCTGAACACCCTCTATGCTTCTTGCTCGCAGCCACAAGTGGAAAATGAGGTGAATGTATAGTCAAAAATGAAGAAAAAGATGAGAAGAGAAAGATTGGAGAGGATGATGATGATGATGAAGATGGAGAAGAAAAACTCAGAAATTAAACTAAAAATGGCAATGTTTTTACCTTCCAATGTTGCTACTCTATGTCTTATCGTTGAATGCTCATCCTCCAAACTCTCTCACTGATAACAGTGCCAAATTTGATATCACTCTAGCACAATGGTAAGTACCAATGTGGAGAGCTTCACCTCATAAATGTTAATTTGCAGAGATGTGAGGACTAGTATGAAGACTATGAGCAAGTGATGGCACAAGTGCGTGGGTGAAAGCACACAATCATGCACACATACACACACACACAAGGTAAGAGCAAAGAGTGGAACAATGGAAGGACTTCGATTACAAAAAGACTCTCATACAAAAACCTCAAATCTATAATAAGCTAACTCCACAAATGCACTCTCCAGCCCTTTTTATATTTTTTTGAGTGATTTTGGCCGTGTCCAAACCTAATGTCTATCCTAGTTAAAAATTAGGTTCCAAGGCTTATTTGGGGGCTCAAACAGAGCCTAAAAAATATGAAGAATGATAGGATGATACTTATAATACTCCTCAAGCTTGGAGAATCCAGGTCTTGAAGAAAATTGAGTTCAAAAAATAGAAAATGGTATTTACAATAGGTTTGAGTGATCAAAATCACAATTTTTATAGGGATTTCTTCTAAAAATTTGACATGTGCTTCTTGGAGCTCCCTACATGCTCCTTCATCTTGTGTTTCCACTTCATTGATGCATTTCAATGCTTGTGTTTGAGCTTGAGTGTCAACACACTACCAATTAACCCTCCCATTTCTTATCTGAGTGAGTCATCACTCCTACCATCATTGCTTCTTTTGTTACAAAACCAATCACACCCTTCCCATGTCCTATTCAACCCTCTTTCACTTCAACCAAAAGCACCGCAAGCTACTCCCTTCCTCATAAATTCCCCCTATTTTCTCATCTCCATGCCATATTTTGGGATTCCACCAAATCTTCATGTGCAAAGAGGCCCATATTCTTAAGAAAAATGATCATTTCTAACATTGAAAATTTGGGTTCCACCAAAGCTTCGTATGTGCAAAGAGGCCCATATTCTTAAGCAAAATAATCAAGAACTACACCCACATTCCTCTATTCATGGTGAACACCTTACTCACTAGAAAATCTCATCATATGTTCATCACACCACTTATTGTAGCTCATGTACCCCACAGAGTCCGACCATCCTTAATGATCCCCTCTACCCACATAACCACAACTCACAGGAACATTTTCTACTCCATCCACTCATCCCGCGAAGCCATGAATACAACCTATAGACAATGAGAAACATGGCACTTCAAGCTCAATCAATGCATTTACAAGAATAGATTTTTTATCTCGTGGCCATGAGTGCTCTATTACAAGATCACTTCGCCACTTTGCAAATATCACACAAACAACTACAAAAAAAATGTACAATACATGGATCACTAAGCTATTAAGGACTTAGAAGGTCGCCTACCCTACAAAACTAGGATGCAATACAAGGCTCACATGCAATATCATGCTCTATGGAGGACATTTGGTAGTCACAAAGGGGGAAAAAAAATTCCTTTAACAACAAAATCATGAGAATTTTGAACAGTAATAGAAAACAACCCTAGAGCTCTCATAAGAATCTCCAAATTCCAAGCACTTCCTCCAAAGAGTACTAGGAAACTTTTAGTGGACTATACCAATTTCTTAGAGGCATATGATAAATTGAATAAAGAAGAAAGCCAATTACAAAAGCAAAAACAAGGAGAGCCATCCAAACCACCCACAACAATCTTAATACCTCATTTAGTGGCTACATCCTCATCTGACCTAGCCACTCTACAGAATCAGATGCTTAAGCTACGAATACAACTTTAGCAATATGAATGACCTCCATCATCCCCTGAGGTACCTCAAGTAGAGACTATGGAGATTTTGGTGGAACAAACGTGCAAAGAAGATTATGAGCTTCAACCAATACTAAAAGGGCATGTTACAAAGGAAGCAAAAAACATGTTTGAAAAACTCACGCCACCATGATTAAAGTAGGTGGAAGACATTGGAAGATCCCAAAAAGAACGTGTGTTCATACAAATCTTAGCCATCAGAAATATGGAAGGGGAAGTTGTAAAGCCTAAATATTTTCAAAACATGCCACATTGATGGCTTATCACTATGCTTGATATTTAATATACAACATTTTTTGTAATCCTCGTGCACTATAATGCAGAGGTGATGTAGATTATTGGCAAGGAACCTACCTTTTCCACCAAATGTAAGCCCAATGATTTACCAACAACAATGAGGAGAGGGCATGTTCAATTTGACCTTGGGAAGAAACCTATTGGAGATATATCTAGGAATGTTACGCATGTGATCCCACACTCCACTCCATGTCATATAAAACTCGTGCTATAAACGAGTGCAAAGGGAAACATCATGAAAAAAAAAATTCCATTAAATTTCAGAGAATGCATGTTGTGTGGATTTGATTAATTACCCATATCTTGAACCACCATAGGGACTATGGACAGTTTGATATATCATTGCTACCACTTGACATGAGATTCATTTTTTGATTCCAGTTCTAGATGTTGCAACTGGGACTCAACTAAAGATCTTTGATTTAATTATGGTAGTCTCCAAAACCTTCCAAAATTTTAGAGATACTCATATTTCTATTAAAAAATTCAAAAATAGCAGTGCACATTTGGTCGATGATCTAAGCATAGGAGCTTTTATCCAAACAATCTATGCATGCCACAACAAAATCAAGTAGCTCCCAGAATGCTCTAAGAAAATCTTTGAAGATATGTTCACAATAGGATTTTTTGAGTGTCATTTGGAGTTTTTTATTTTAAATCCAACCTACCTCCTCCAACTCTCTAGATGCAAAGAGGCCATGTACTCTCAGCTTATAGAATGGCACATCCAAAAGTCCTAGGCAAAAGAACATGAATTAGCCACAAATATACTTGACTACTGTGGTGATCACACATACCACAAAGGTTTGTGAGGGACAAAAGAATCCAGAGCAGCAAGCCGTGTTAGAAGTAGAGGAATCCAAGGTGGCTTGAGCAAACAAGGAGCCCTTGATAAGAATGTGAACAAGAAGTACAAGGCTAAGAGATGAGACTCAGAAGGTAAGGAAGTCAAAAAATATCTCGTAGAGAACAGACCTCATAAAAAACATCAATCTTTATTGTCCACAAATGGTGATTTTTATCACTAGACCTCGTTGCAAGTACTCATTATTGGTGATTTGAACTTCATTTTGTGGAAGTTGAGGAATCCTTGAGCTAACATAGAGGATAGAATGGGTGGGAGATCAAAAAACTATGGTGAAACAATTGCGTTGCAAGTCATAAAGAAAATGTAAAAATAGAAAAGATCATCTATGGCTAATCCGTATATACTACACTAGAATGATCTTTCAAAGCCCTAAGCTGGTGTGAACACATCTTATGAATTCTACTTGTGAAATCGTTCTTTTTTGGATCTTAAGTTCTTGAAGTTAGAAGGTATGTAAGTTCAGAAACTTTTCGCTAATGCACTAGTTTAATATAATAGTTATTAAGATCATTGAAAACCCATTAAAATTCAATGAAGAAGTGATAATCTCAAATTGAACTTACGGATGTGATTCTCCTTGAACTCTTTATTCCCCTATTTATACTTTGAACACATACCATGAATTGATCTTGTAATACTTTTTCCTTTAAAAAAAAATCGTTTTCAAGGATGCAATAGCGAGTGCTTGTCTTTAAAATATTTCTCGCTTGCAGTTATGATTTTGTTTTCTCTTACTATAGATTTTCTGGCAAGCTCCAATATGTTAATTCCTCCCTAGCTTTTATAATAATGAAGGTCCTAGATTATTCCAAAGATTAATATTCTTGTTGAGAGTGTTTCTCTTCTTGTCCTTTCTTGTTTCTCTGCTCTTCATGTCTTTTCCAGCTTTCTGTCGTGTTCGATTCACGAATGAAGATAAATAGGTTGTTCATGGTAGACCCTTTTGTTAGTTTTCTTTTATCGATGTAAGAGTGAATTCTACAAATCCGCGTGAAGTTGTCGGTCGAGGGGCCGTAGTTGGGACTATCTACATAACTGGACTAGAGGAGAAGAAAACCAGAGGCCTTTCCCTTTGTGAACCTTTTCTGATGAGGCTATTCGGGAACCTTGTGCCACATTAAATGCACACATTGGCGATATTCTGCAAGGTACTTTGCTCTTCGAACACCTATTTTTCAGCGATGATAATACTAGTTTCACGCATAAATCATAATCTTACGAGCGACTTAAATAGGGACATGTTGGGTCTATATACGTGCCTGATTAAAGTGTGCAGTACCCTAAAGGTTATCTCTTCATTCTGGAAAACAATTAGCACATCTATAGTAAGTTTCCGTTCAACTAAGAAAAATTAACCTTTAAATAACGTAGATATTCAAATGTTGAGATTTCTTATTTGTTAAAAGAATCCTTGCGTCCTTATCTTCATGTCCTATCTATATATGCTCCTTTTATGATTTTCTCCTTGCTCTAAATCGACGCACAGATAAGTTGCATCACTTTAACCAACTAACAAAAATTTGAATGCGATTTTGACACATAAAATATGTTCCATTGTCGCTGAAAATGATATATTAACGATCCAAGCCTCACGTGCGTGTCTATATATTCGACTCGAACCAAATGATAAGTATTCGAAGAACGTTTTTAGAGTGAGTATTCCAATTATAGTTCTCGGAAATAATATTGTCCGTGGTTTCATCTCCTATACATAGTACTTTATTATATTATTATTTCTTTTATCTTTAAGAGGTAACTCTCGTCACGTAAAGCAGTTGCATGCTTCCAAGCCAAGTTTGCGAATCCATGTGTTTCATTTCTATAAGAGACAAACGTAGATTATTTCGTGCCTATTCATTAATTATTCTTCCCGTGTAGATATTTGTTTATTTGTTTATGTATGTATATATGTGGATATGCATGTATACATGCTCTTATATATGTATCTATGTATATACTTATGGATGCATGTATGTATGTATTATTTTCTATGTTCATGTATGTATGTCTATATGTATGTATAACGATGTAGTAAAGTTTGTATGTATGTATGGTTATATGTGCATCTGCATGTATACATATATGTACATATTGATCTATATTTTTATGTCGGTGTCCATGAGGTAAGTAGCAATGATGTATGTAAGCATGTCTGTATGCATATGCCTATGTGTGTGCATATGCATCACTGTATGAAACAAATATGCATGGAGGCACGTAGTATGCACGCATGTATACATTCTGTCAAGTAACTATCCATATACACACACACACACTATATATATATATATATATATATATTTATTTATTTATTTATTTATTTATTTATTTATTTATTTACATATATATATGTGTGTGTATGTTTGTGTGTGTGCATGCGTATGTCAATACAAAATTTTATTTAGATGTATATTTAAATATTTTTTATATTGACGATGCATATTTAAATGTTGTAATATTGGAGTGCCTAAGATTACGAGAATGTGGAGGCCATCCATTGACTAAAGAGGGATTATATGGTCAAGAATTAGGCCTCTCAATGTTGCAGGAAGTTTTTTCCTCCGGGCTCCATGCATAGACATGATCAATACGATAATATGCAACTTTGTGTTAAGCATTGATAGCTATTGAGATTCGGATCTCGACTTCTGTTGCCTCGCTAACTCACATCATCATCATCATTAAATATCAACTATGCTGTCAGCCTATCGTTTGGTTTCGGGCTTTTGCAATCTGTTTTTTTTTTTTTTTTTTTTTTTTTTTTATAAAGGAAGTTCGGCAATAGCCTACTCTCCCGGACTTGAATTAAATTAAGAAACAAAGGTACAATGGAAGGGGACTAGTGCCCACGGGACCCCCCAAATCCCACAAAGCAGGGGAAGCTTGGTTGATACCTAGGTAGCATTACAAAGAAGGTTGATCACCCTCTCGTCGCCCTCATGCGGGACCCACTTGGGTTTGAGCTTGTTGTTGATCAAAAGGAGGACTTGATGATGCCTGAAGGGGGGGGATTTCTTACTGTTGACAATCCTTTTGCCAAGTAGGAATAGAGATTTTTCAATCGACCACTCCCTGGGGGAGTCGCCGAAGTTGAGAGCACACCGCTCCCGCCAAATTTTCCACAGGACTTCCCCTCTGATTGCGTTCCAGAGAGCCGCAGAGCACCCAATCGCTTCACCCAAAAGGACTTGTTTCCAGCTAAGCTGTTTCTGAACTCTGATTTTCAGTCCAACCATCCGCCAGATTCTGTAGGAGAATTTGCCATAAGAGGACAGACTTCTTAATCTCATGTGGTTCCCTCGGGGACTAATTGTCAGCTTTTGCAATCTGTTGTTGGGGACTTGTGCCATCACTTTTAATATTGGTCTTCCCTCTCCATAATCGTAGTTTGCATTCGGACCATCCTGCAGAATTGTGATTCATGCCCCTCATCTTTGTGCCACTCTCGGAATATTCTTGAATGTAGGACCTGCTCGACCTCTATATCTTCATGGTCATGAATCTTGACGGGTGGTGGACTAGATCTTTCCCATTTCAATGGTGAAATAAGATATGGTTCCAACATGAAAAGTAGATGTATTCTCATGATACTTGGTAACATGAGAACTAGATGTATTCTCATGATACTTGGTAACTGGAGCTTTAAAGTGACTAGATTAATCACAGCCAAGATGGTTAATGGAAAACATCTCTCATGGTCTAGACTTTCACAAGGTCTTCAAGTCAGTAAATTATTTCTAAGTTATCACACTTTATCCGCAATGTGTTAGGCTGGATTTTCAACATTATGTTGATCTGCATAATACGTATGTTGTTCATACAGTGTATGGATCTCTTCCTTGAGCTCTTTCTGAATATCCATCAAGCACTAGGACTTATGTGTGGCAATTGGGTTCTTGACATGATTTGAGAGTTGTATATCCATCCTTTGATATTGTCCACAATTTGGAACAATGGGAGTGTGCTTGGTAGATGTATGAAGACTTTGTTATACTCAAACTCTACAAATGCGAAGGACTCAAACCAATCATGTTGATGAAAATTGATGGTACAACAAAGATATTGTTCTAGGGCTTTATTCACTCGTTCTATTTGTCCATCAGTCTCTGGATGATTTGCTATACATAGTTTAAGTTGAACACAAAGGAGCTTGTAAAGGTTGTTCCAAAAGCTGGATATGAATTGCAAACCTAAATTATTGAAAATTTCATTGTACAATTCATGAAACCTAAAGATCAATCTGAGAAAAATCCTAGCACTGGCTGCACGTTTGATTGCCTTGCAAGTTGGAATTTATTGTGCCAGCTTTGTAAATCTATCCACTATAACAAGAGTGTCATCATAATTATCCGAATTTGGTAGATCTCTAATGAAATCTATAGATAATGAAGGCCATGGGCTTTCTGGAATAGATAAAGGTTGCAAGAGGCCATGAAGTTTGTCTAACAGCACCTTAGATCTATTGCAAGTCTCACATGTTTGGATATATTCTTTGACTTCCTTCCACATTTGACGCCATCAAAAAATCCTTGATATGAGCTCTATTGTTTTATTCACTCGAAATTGTCATGCTCCAAGATTTTCATGAAGTTGTTGAAGTTCTTCGATCTTGGTCTTTCGTGGAGAGACATACACTAGGTTCTTATAGAATAGTAACCCATAATTTTCCTAAAACTCATGTACTTGTTGAACATCCCTTCTTGACTTTCCTGCTTAATGTTACAATAAAATTCATCTTATGGTAGAGACTAACTAATCAAATAATTCAAGGACAAATTTTCATGATAGCAAGATTCTCAGGCTTCAGTAATATACTCTCTTGTTGTTCAAATGCATCTTCACCTTTATTTGGTGCAAGGTAAGATCTTGTTGACAAGGCATCCGAGTGACATTCCTCCATCAAGATTGCCTTCTATTCAAGATGTAGGTGGTCATAAAATACTTTAAGTTCTTTTCATCTGTATAAAAAGTGACCTTATGTGTAGCTCCTAGATGGTGATGCTAGATATCAAATGTGTCCACCATGGCAAGAAATTCTTTATCATTAGATTCATAATCAATCTCTAGAGGGGAAAAATTCCTTGAATGGTCTACAACAAAAGGTAGGTATCATCATCTCCATATTGGGATAGAATGTCCCCCCTATGTTGAAATGTAATGCATGTTTCTCTAGGAATAAGGGATTGCTAGAATCAAGACTAGAATTGGAGCAATGGTGAATGGTGATTTCAAGGTTTGAAAGGCTTTTGTGCTTCTTCATTCCATGATAATTTTGCATTTCCTATAAGCTTTGTAAGAGCTATAACTACCTTAGAGTAATTCCTAATGAATATCCTTTAGAAGTTGGCAAACCTTAGAAAATTTTGTTCATTTTGAACACATGAATGTGCTTGTCAATCAAGGATTTTCTCAATCTTCTTAGGGTCCATAAAGATTCCTCTCCTTGATACAATGTACCCTAAAAACTTCATTTATGTCCGATGGAAAGAGGAATTCTCCAATTTTCCATCTAAAATTTTTTCTCTTTGCTTGTTTAGCACTATCTTTACGTGAAATACATGATCCCTTGCATTTATTGTTTTTGAGAATATCAAGAAATCATCTAGATATATTACCACGAGATCATGTAAATACTCTCTAAAGGTATCGTTCATCATTTGTTGAAAAATGCCTGGAGCATTTGTGAGACCAAATGGCACAAGCACATATTCAAAATGCCCATACCTTGTTCGAAATGTTGTCTTCCATTCATCTCCTTCTCTGTAACTTCTACTTAACTAAGGAAAAATTTTCTAAGAAACAACAAAAATAGAATATTGGAACAGTAATGGAGTGGATTCGTGAACAACGTCAATAGATTATCAAATGCGAAATACAAGTTGCATATGTGTGCGATAGTCAACACCCATCTTTTGCTTCTTTCTCTATCGCTCCTCGTACTGTTCTCAAACTCGAACTTTGGCGTGCAGCCTCTCGCTTCTATTTTATGGACAATTTGAATTGCATGCTTTTCTTAGATGTATAATTCTGAAGTACAAGGCTATTAATTACATTAATCTTAGATGTATTGTTAACTTGAATTATATGCTTTTCTTAGATGTAGAATTCTGAAGTACAAGGTTATGTGCTACGTAAAAGAATTGAAAGCGGTGAGGTTTTCAATACTTACTTAGTACAATGTTAGAGATAATCCTAGGAAGCTTCTACATTGGGTATCTATATGTATAAAAGGAAGTTTGATTCTACATATCATGAGGTTAGTATGGCTAAGGATTCTTGAGAAACCATTCATAAAATTTCTGGTATGTGCAATAAGGCAAGAAAAAAATTATTTAAAGAAAAATGTACATAATGTATGATCAGCACATACATCCATTTTTTTTTTTTTTGCAGCTGATGAGAAAAATGAATCTGCGTCTTTTAAGTATAGGTACTGACCTGTATGTGTCTGTCCTAAGTTGGGGTTACATTTTACCTTCAGTTTCTATTAGTCTCGAACAACGTATGTAACATCATGAAAACGAAGCATATGATAAGAATACCGGAGATTTCAATGACCTCAGAGATACCATAAACCGAGGTAGCCTGTTAGCTTTTTTCTTTCTGTGTGCTTTACAATAGCCTCTTCATATAGACACTATTGTTTTTGTTTATTTTTGTAAAGTAAATAAATAAGCTGCATGAGTTACGGTTAAAGAGGAATAATATTTCATTGCTCATTCTTCATGTACGACTCCTTTAATTTTTGTTTTACTGCAGTTATGCCGGCCATTCATATCTAGGTCGCACAGGAAACACATCACAAATCTTGGACACACATAACAACAATAAAAGTGGAATAAGAGGGAAAGTTGTAGTTGGTGTTTCTGTAGCTGTTGGCGTTTGCGTTCTTCTTGTTATTTTGTTGATAGCTATAGCTGTGTACATGAAAGCAAAGAAGACAAGCACTACAAAGGCGATTGACAGCCCTCGAAGAAATGTAGCAGAGCCCTTCGTTGGCAAGATTGATGATGTTAAAACGTTCTCTTTTGAGGAGATTAAATACATCACCAGAAACTTTGAAAATGAAATTGGAAGAGGCGGCTTTGGTCTTGTTTACGAAGGACAGCTTAGAAACGGGCTTGAAGTTGCAGTGAAAGTACTATCCGAAACGTCATCGCAAGGCAAGAAGGAATTTATCAACGAGGTGTGTATTCATACGTTTCAGGTTTTCAATATCAGGTTACTTTTAATTATTTTACTCGCAACGCCTTATGAAGCTATCAGATCAATATCTTCTTTTTATTTTTGGTAGGAGATAGTGTCTTCTAATCAAACCCTGAGAATATTGTTTATATCTTTATGTCTGCCCCATTCTACTTTATTTACAGTTTGTGTAATCAAAAAACGTCAGATCCTCTGCCTCATTCCATGAGCCTTTTGACTTCATTATACGATCAGACTCGCATTTTTCTTATTTCTCCTCGCTTAGCTTTGAACATTTGGGGGAAATTAACGATAAAATAAGTGCAGAACAAAGATAAAAGTACAAAACACTTGTCTGCGTGTTAGGATGAGAAGAAGCATGAATCATAGAATGTCAGTTCATGGATTGAAATATATGTGCCTAATTCTTTTTATAAACGAGAATACATTACGAAATCGCTTGCCTTTTTTTTTCCTTTTTTGTATTTTCGTTGTTCTTTTATGCAGAATATGCTTTAGAGTAAAGGAATATGACATAAGATACATGAACAGAAAGGGGGAATACAGAGAGAGCTCCTAGGCCTATTGACCTCTATAAGGGGATCCATCATACTAGATTAAACCAGAATTCCCATATTCTATTCATTTCCATCGTGAGAAAGTCATTTGGTTTTGATTTTGTTATTCAGTACTACAGATACCTTATGGTTCTGAAACTAGGCCCGGAGGGGGGGGGGAGGGGAACTTATCAAGTCCTTCACTTAATAAATCATATAAAAAATCCTAGTAGAGTTGCCGAAGTTTGTAGTGCATCTTTCTTGCAATTTTTCAAAAGAGCTTTTGCTTTTAACAGTCAAAACAGCTTTGCTAGAAAACAGTCAAATGCCTCTAAGGCTCTAAGGCATGTTTTTTTCACCGGGAGGGGATCCAATATTTTGAGGCTCTAATATTTGTTCAGTTCTTCTAGTGAATAACTTGCAAAAAGGCACATCTTTCTTGGGCTCTGTAATCGAGTGTCAACTTTCTTTATCCTTTTATTCTTATCTGATCAAAGACAAACTAGCGTACCGTTTTGAGCTCTTTAGTTTTATGTGAAAATTGAGTCCTCTTTTGACTCTTACAATGTCTTCAACCTTATTTATCATTCCGCTTGCTAGTCATTTTTCATTAGGGTCATCACTCCCTAGAAGAATGCAATAATTAGATCTACTCCAATCCTTGATTCCAAGCCTTAAAAGGCATTGACCCTTGTGCCAAACTTTAAGACTAGTTCAATGTCCGCATGCCTTATCCAATCATTACTAATATAGTTCCATGGATTATTCCACTTGATAAATATTTTTTTCGGGGGTTCCCTAGCTCTTCCAATAACCCACTTCTAATCTGTATTGATGCAAGATTGAGGCTTCATCGTATTAAAGCCTTTCCATAGGGATGAAACCAAATTTGTCCGTTTGGGACCACCAAGAAGGGGGATCAAGGTTAAATTACATGGCCAAGGCTAACGCATATTGGGCACATCATAGACTAAAGAATTGACTAGTTTTGAAAATCAATTTCGAATAGTACCCTGTATCATTGACATAAGATTTGATGTACGACTTCCTAGCAAGGGTTCTAGCCAACAACAAAATATTAAGACGTCCTAGGCCACCCTTTTATTTTGGGCTAGAACACATATCCCACTTGATTTTAGGGAGCTCCTCATTTTGGCAATCCCGATCCAGAAGAAGCTTCTAAATGTGAACTCCAAACTACTCTCATCATTTTCACTGAACCTCCAAGTGATAAGAAAATAAATCATGAAATAAATTAGAAATGTGTTAATGATGAATGCTTTACCTGTCATATCTATTTGCATATCCTTTGAGCGCCGTGGCTTGTAGAGCACCCACTTCAACACTAGCTCATTGAAAAGATGTAACACATAGGGATGCCAAGGAAAACAAACAATTTTACACGAGGCAACTTAAATCTTTCCTTAATCCCTTAGAAACGATGAAAGTCTAGGAATACTGAAGCATTTTCAAATTTGAGAAACAAAATATGCGTAATATTGTCCTAAAGATTTTGGGTTTACATGAGAATAACTCATTGATGTGTGATTTCAAATCTATCTAAACTTGCCGAATTCCTATTTCATAAGCTTAGTTTATAACATTCTCTTCCCCCATTGGTAAACATCTATTTCTTGGCAAGTAAAGCTATATGAAAAGTATAGGCATAACCCCGAGCCTTGTGCTCAAATCTAGGAGATCGCATTTTCATCTTTGTGCTCAACTGGTATTACAAATGAATAGAAGGAAATCTATTGTCTAGTCACTCCCCAAATGATTCAAAAAATTGACTTTGCTCTTGAAAAGCAATACCTAGTGCAAAGTAGGGAATCAATAATAAGGGTTAATCTAGAAAACGTCCCTGGAAAATTCATTGTTTTCACTATGTGCTATCAAAACACAAACATATTAATTTTGTGGATTCGGGATATTAATCTATTACTAGGCATGGGTAATGCATGGAGCAAACAACTCCACTAGAACTCTTATCCCTCTCAAGACTTTGAGAATTAGTATTTGATCTCAATTTTGTTTGGCACTATATCTTTAGTTTATCTAGACATCTAATATCGATATTTCTACCATGGCTAATCTCCAACCAACGTTTACTTGATTTTTCACCACAATAAAAGAGTATTTGTCTAATTGTATTTCCTATGTAAAAGTTAATAGAAAATGTTCTATACGCTTTTTTTTCAACCTTTAATTGAATTAGAATAAAGAAAATTTTTAAGAGGACTTTGTTTGAATTAAGACACTTTTGTCAATGACGTTTACTTTAAGTTATTGGGAATTCTTAGTCCTTTGGGAAATTCATATTTTTCCGTTTCAAAAGCTTACTGGAATCTAAGGAATATGCTATGCTACTTAATGTTGAAGAAAACGGAAATGGATATGTCAACTTAGAATTAACATCTTTGAAGATTGAATGGGTTCTACAAAGAACATCTATGAGGTTCCATGCACAAATTATAAAATTTATTGAAATGGTTCAAATACTCTTTTTGGACATATCCAAATTTATGAGAGGACAAAAGAAAGAATGTAAACTCTATGCAATGAATTTTTACTTCTAAGAAACTTAATCTTAATTGAGATAAAGTCTATGTAACTCTGGATTTTAACTTTTCATAAATCCATTTCAACAAATTCTTAAAGCATTTTATCCATCTTTCAATGAAGTATACTAGATTCTCAAAAAGATTCGTGGATTAAATATACACATCACTCACTAGTATGGTATACACCACCGGCGTCTAGAGCCATCAAACTTTTTTTAATGATGCTTTCTTTGTTTAATCAAAATACTAATGCTTCCTTTAGGATTGGATATATCTTTGCTTTGTCTAATCTCTTAGTTCTATTTTCTTGGAGTCCAATGCTTATGCATTACTTGATTCCTGAGATTTATTTCACTTAGTTACAATATGAACTTGGAATTTGAAACTTAACCTATTGTTTCTAACTGTTTTTGAAAGGTCTAGAACCTTAAGTTACGTCAAAATTTGGCATTTATGTAGCTTTGTAGGATTCACTTCTCATGTGAATGTGAAACTAAAAATCTCCTTCATTCTTTATCTTTTCTTTTAGCACATGTACATTAACTTGATGTGCCTTCTTAAGAAAAGTATCACTTTATTGATGCTTTCTATGAATGATCATTTGGTTTCTTTTTGGCCATCAAAGAAACATTTTCAAAGATATTTGTTTTTTCAGTGCCGCACAGAAATGGATACCTTATCCAATCCACAAAGATACATCCTATGTTTGTCCTTCATTATATTTCTTTTCAATTCTCTCATCTCATTTCTAATGATCCTTTATCTAAATCTTGTTTGTGTGAGTTTTGAGAATTAAACTAAGGTGCCATGCCTTGTTTTTACGATTACTAGCTCTTAAAAACAACTTTTTGGGTGGAAAATTGAGGATCTGCAAAAACCCCTATACCTCTTTATGTCTTAAGTTTTCAAAAAATATCAATCCTAATAAGGATTTTGTACTTTCAATGATTAATATTTTCTTATCCCTAAATCGTTTCATAGTAGTTCCAATTGCCCTTACTTAGTCAACATTTTTACAAGTCTATCAAGCTCATGTTGATGAAAAAGACTTAGTATTTATATTAAAATATCTTTTACTATCTATAAATATTATTGGCTTACCCTATGGATATTTTAGATACCGTTCCTTGAAATAAAGTCCAAGCATTAACCAATGCCTTTTACAATCCAAATCTAAGAAGTCTTTAAGATTGATAAATCTTTGGGCTCATATCAATCATTTCTCGTGAATACAATTACGGGTATTTTGCGTATTTCATAGTAATTCCTCATTTTCTAGGTAAATTATATAAGTTTTTTCCTCGTTAATATTATGGAGAACTCATTTCTTCAAGAACTTGAGCTTTGACTTGTCTAATTTTCAATCTTTACTCTATTTTCAATGTCATGCATCTTTTTACTAATGCAAAGAAGTGAATTGATCCCTTTTAATCATGCAAATAAATATACATACATGAGCTTGCATTGTGTTTGCATGTGCTTGCATGCATGTAATTAAATGTTCTTGCATTCATGTGGTCGCATATGCTTGATTGCATGTACCTGCATGTGTGTGCTTGTATACGTTTATTTGCATGTGCTTGCATGCCAAAGTCATGCGAATTTCCCTTTGTTCCTGGAGTGTACAAGATGCATAGTCGTGATGCATTTGTTAACTTTATCCTGAGGGAAAATGACAACAAAGAATATTTCCTTTGTGAAATAAGTAAAGCTTTATTTGTGCTATTTGAATTTATTTTTTGATCCACAATTTTTTTTTGAGAAAAAAATATCTTTATGCATGCATGCTAGTGGTTGAGATGATAACTTAGTCTCATTATGATCTTCCTATAAGTAATCGATTGAAATCCTTCTTCTTTCAATAATGTTTTGAGATAAGGTGCAAGACGATGAAAACAATATAAAAAAAGCAATGAGATCAAGCATCAATTTGGAAATGCTTAGCTTCAACTCAAGCTAGTTTCATGCCTTCTCTCAACAAGGGCTAACAATCATGTCCATAGTAACATTTTTCGTCCATGTTTGAGAGACGCTCATAATTACCTTTGGTATGTTTTGATTTCGTGCCTTATTTGGTCTCTTGATCCTACTCTCTGAAACTTGTTGAGAGCATGTATCCCATGAGGAAGCATCCGTATCGGGTACCATGTTACTAGCATAAAAGACTTGAGTTCTTATATGTCTTTGCAACATATAACATATAAGTCTTCTCTTTATGAGACTCAAAATCAACCCCAGGAAGAATAAGTCAAAGAAAATTTAAAAATCATTCTTGAAATTCCCACTCTTAGTTTGCTTGCTATCCTATAAAGTAAAAATCTGAAGGTATAGGGTTCAATCTGAGTGCATGATGCCCCAGAATCAACATATATTTTAAAACAATAACTTTGTAACAAGCCAAAGAGATTATAAGAAATGGTTACCATATGAACAGGGAAATATGTTAAACACTTAGAGTTAATTAGCTCCTTGGAAAAACTAATAGAGTGTAAGCTATGGATACGTAAAGTATGGATAAAAAGCTTGATCAAGCACGTAGCTTTCCGAGCAAGGAGTCTAGTAGCTTACTCGAGATCAGAAAGTGACAACACATGCTAGTTTTCATCAATTAGAAGTACATGATGTGTTTATATGACCTCAAAATTATTGCATAAATGATAAGATGGTTTTTCCTTGAAAGTAGCGTTGTTTACACCAAAGTGCGATATGTGATTGATTGAGAACAATTATGGGAACTCGAAAATTTAAATGTAAACACAAAGTGGTTCCCCCGTGGCATAGTAGTGACTAAGTGCCAATTCCTTCCAGCCAGACACCTCTTGCTTGTCTTTGATAACGAAGAAATGGCACTCCAGGCCCGTAGTGTTAGGTTTTGGTAAGTTGGGCGTGTCACTCTGTGCCTCTTTAAATGTGCCCCCAATTTCGTGCCCGACAACTATAAACCCCTTCGGTACCCTCTCTGGGTTGAGCTCCCTAATCTCCCTTACTTCTTTTACGGTTTCTTGTGGGATATTGTCTCTCCGATTGGCAAGTCGGCCTCACGTGGAGATGTTGGGGGTTTCATTTATGAGGGCACAAAACATGTGTTTAATGCCTGGTGGCTTGGGTTCAAGAGATCTCTTTTAAAAATGTGCCCAATGCCTGCTTTCAATGCAGTCAACAAGGCCATCGAATAAAAGATTACCACCTTGAAGCAGAAGAATAAGCAAGAAATAGCCAACAAAGCCCAAACTCTAAAGGGGAAGCAAGTCGGCCCAACAGTTGAAGAGAAAGACGAGGACCAAATCCCAGAAACCGACTCAGAAGGGTTTACAGAGGTTAGAAGAAGAAGGAAAGCTATCCCGAAGAGAAGCTCAAGCCCAAGGAGACATTTAGAGAAGTCTTGAATGCCAGAAAAGTCACTCAATAACTTATACTACAACCTCGAGACGGAGGTTAATGAGCTTGATTATTTAGGAGGAACACGAGACTTAGCGGGCACAAGTAATTTACCCTTAGAGTGTCCCCCCTCTAATGCAGTCAATCAAGAGGATTACACAACTAGCAAATAAGATGGATTCAACACAAGTAATCAGGACAATATGGACAATGAAAGTTCCATCATTGGAACAACAATACCAGAAAGGGCCTCTCCTTCTCCCCTACAGGAGGCTTCCCGCGAGGGAAAACAGTTGGCAAGTATGCCTTGGAAAAGCCCCCCCAAATGGAAGATGCATGGTCGGGACCATCCCCCCTCAAGAAAGAAAGAAGACCCCAAGAGGAAAAAAGAGAAGTCCCACCCTCAGAATGAGGGAAGTGCAAGAAAATGATCATCGCTTCACTAAACACTAGGGGGCTAACTGACCCCACAAGAGCCACCATTATTGGTCAATGGCTCTATGACATAAGCTTAAACCCAGAATTCATATGTCTTTAGGAGATTAAAATTGAAGGAGAAGACCTTCAAAAAAGATTAAAGGGCATCTCTCAATCCCATGTGTGGTTTTCCACAACCCATCAGTGTGGTTTTGGTGCAGCTCCCATTGGTATCAATCACCTCAGGGCTAATAATCTTGACTACACGATCAAAGACAGAAACCATAGGTGGTTGGCGGTTACATTCAGCACCCCGTTCTAATTCTCCTTGATTTCTATGTATGCTCCAAACAAGGATGTTGTGAGGATCGATACTTGGTCCTCCTTGGACTTGTTTTCTCATCATGTCATGATTTGCAGTGACTTCAATATGGTGGAGGACCCCTCTAACAGGTGGAACAACAAGGGTCGTATCATTGATGGCCAAGAGAAAGACACATAGGACTAAACCAAACTATTTCTTGATCCGGTCAAAGTCAAGGACCCGAATGGCTTTTCTTGGTCCAATCTTCACTTGGGTGGGGACTTGAGGAAAGCGAGACTCGACAGAAGCTACATTTCACAAAATCTTGTCCATCAATGGGGTCCTCCCTCTCTAACGCAACGTATCGACCTCACCATCTCAGACCATTACCCAATGGTGCTCACCTTCCCCCCTCCATCTAAATGCCGCAAAGCACCTTGGTTTCATGCTAGCCTGTTTGTCTTTTTGCTCCCCTTTATCCACCATGAAATCATAAATGTGTGGCTTGAGGCCTTTTCCATCTGCACCTCTCCAGCCAAGTGTTGGAGAAACGTAGTGGAAAATTGTCATCAAATCTTGATTAGGACCATGAAGGCTCTCAAAACCATCCATCGAGGACGTAGAGAAAACCTATACCACCCGCTCTGGACACTCGAAGAAGAAGTTAATAAAGGGAAGATTCAATCTGAGAAGGGACTCCAAAATATCAAAGGAAGATTAAGATATGACGAGGAGATCAAAAGGAGAAATCTTTAAATTTATTTTAAGGAATGGTGTGCTGGTAAAGCAGATAGACCTTCCAAAGAGATGTGCAATATTCTCAGAAGAAAACAAATTAGAGAGGAGATCCTGCTACTGCTTGACAAGGATAGGGCGGAATGTAAAATAACGGAAGAAAACATTGGCATTATAGAAGCAGACTTCACGAATATCTTGGCTAGTGCTTGTCCCCTCTCCCCCCATAGGCAAGATTTCATGGCCACCATCACTTGGACTTCCCTGCATAGAATCCCATGCAACTTGAGCACTCTGCTTGACGCCTCCATTTCCGAACAAGAGATCTTCGAAGTTATCCATTCACTTCCGAATGGCAAGATCCCAAGGCCTAATGGGCTCACTAATGAGTTCTTTAAATCATTCAAATATGTATGGGCCACCCCCTTGCATCTTGTTTGGCTTGAGGCTCTGGATTTCAGCACCCTTCCCACTTGTCTCAACAATGGCATCATCAAACTTATACATAAAAAAGGGGAGAGGAATAGAATTGAGAACTGGAGACATATCACAATGCTTCAAACCAGATATAAGATTCTTGCTAAAGTCATTGAGAGGATATCCTATAATTTAGACTAGTGGCTTAGCAAAGACCAAAAAGGCTTCATTATGGGAAGGTCAATATTGCAAGCCATCATTGATATTTAGGAAGGTCTAGACTACGCCGAAGAATCTAATCAGGACATTGTCTTCCTCAAGATTGACTTTGACAAAGCCTACGCCAGATTGGAATGGGATATTTTACAATTGCTAAAAGACCTCGGGT
The DNA here is from genome assembly GCA_020310875.1 of Ceratopteris richardii. Taxonomy (NCBI): domain Eukaryota; kingdom Viridiplantae; phylum Streptophyta; class Polypodiopsida; order Polypodiales; family Pteridaceae; genus Ceratopteris; species Ceratopteris richardii. The sequence goes on from CM035414.1 coordinate 156,750,951, forward strand.
GTAGTGAGAGATTCCTCAAGATGATCTCCACTCTCCTTGGCAATGCTTCAACCAAAGTCAATGTCAATGGACAACTTTCAAAGGCAATCAAACTGAAACAATCCATCAGGCAACGTTGCCCATTGGCCCCGTTGCTCTTTGCCATCGCCATTGAAGGACTGAGCCAACTTGTGGAGCAACACATGGAGCTTGGTCACATAAGAGGAATGAATTTGCCACATAACTCTAGGCAAATGACCATGAGGCTATTTGCGGATGACACAAATGCCTTTGTTCACAATGATGATACCAGCTTGGAAACCTTTTGGTGGTGCCTCGACACATTTAGTGAGGCCTCTGGATCCATAATTAACCATACCAAGACTGCATTCAGGGCTATCAAAGGGAATCAACCCAATCTCCTCACTCTGCAAGGATGCAAAAGCATTCAATCAGGTGAGGTCGTTCGCATTCTTGGTATCCCCTTGGGATTGGGTGTTACTCCGGAAAAAAGGTGGGCTTGGGTCCTCGCTAGACTTAATAATAAACTAAACTACTAGAGGGGTTTGCAAATTAATCTTGATGGTCGGGCCATGGTGATCAACACATTCCTCATATCCTCAATCATATACTTTCTTTCTTGTTGGAGACCGAAGAATCAAGAATTAACCAAATTAGAAAGTATTTGTAAGAACTTTCTCTGGATCACGGATCATAATAGGAGGGGAATGCCTAAAACCAAATGGTCCATATGCACTAGCCAAAAGGAGAATGAAGGTCTGGGTATTATGGACATTGGCAGCATGGTCAATAAACTTGCGGCTAAGTGGATGATTAAGGCCTCGTGCAATAGAGATTCCTCTTGGGCCACATTAATTTTCAGAAACACAAAAATGGTTACTTTGGTAGGCTACCGTGGATGGAAAAACCTCGACATCCTCACCATCCTATTCTCTTCGATTCCGTCTCACCCAAAGGATCGATCCTGGTAAGATCCTTGTGGTTGAGGTGGAAGACATTCAAACCTCACATCAAAATCAGTGAAGATTGAAAGTGGGCTACAGGTATAAGACAAAACGACTCTATTTGGTTCCCGATCCAAGGCATGAGAAATGTGGAGCCTTGGAATGTCTTGAGTGCTAAGAGACTCTGGAATAAGGGATTCAAACAATGGAAGCACCTCTAGAAACAGGACACAAAGAGATGGGTGGACTTTGAGGACCTTGACCCTACTACTCCGGTCACATATGAGGAATGGAATGTTTTATTGAGCAGATGCCACACTTGGGACCGATCCAAAATCCGACTACTTATGGGAGAGGACTCTCCGAACCCAATGGGCCTTAAATGGTATAATGGTAATCACCTCTCCAAGCTTCCATATCTCGAGGCTTGCAACGACATTGACATCAGTCTCAACAAGAAATGGTGTCTCAACTCACACGACTTTCATGGGATATGAAATTTATGTCTATTTGGCACCCTCTCATTGAAAGAAAAAGTCGGTTCTCCTATGGCAAATCCTACACCGTCGAATATGGACCAATGCTAAAGCTAACAAGATCTGTGGGGTTCCGCCCTGGTGCAAGCGATGTTGCCGTAGCAAAGAGGATATTGGTCACCTATTCTTTGCTTGCCCTAAATTCCCTCGATTATGGAGGGTCCTTGGCTGTTCTTTGGGACTCCAAGAACAAATCAATTGGAAGCAATCCCTCATTGGTGAGGCGATCGGTTGGCGTTGTGGAATGCGATTAGGGGAGAGATCCTTTGGAAGATTTGGCAAGAAAGATGTGCTCACAACTTTGGAAATACCTCCAAGGAGTGGTCAATCGAGAAGTCCCTTTTCCTTCTCGGCAAAAGAATTGCTAACTATAAGAACCCCCCCCTTTAGACATCACAAAGAGCTACAGTATGTCAGCAATAAGCTTAAAACCAAGTGGGCTCCACATGATGGGGATGCGAAGTTTATCAACATCCTCTATAACTCCATGTAAGCCTTGCAAGGCCTACCATGAAGGCTATGCTAGACCATCGGATTGAAAATTAGTCATTAGAAATATCTTAGGTGGAAGCCACCTCTGCTCGGAGAAGCAAGTGGTCACTCCGAGACTCTCCCAAACGCTCGAAACTCTGGTCGATTGAACCCCCTCTTTTTTTAGGATTCATCAAGTATTCCTTTTGATCAAGAACACACTTTACCCATGTGCATGATGGTGATGAGTGGGCGATTAAGCTTTTTCTTGTGAAGCCATCTACACTCTGTAAAAGCTTCCCTCACTCTATGGGATTTGGGGGATCTCGTGGCCACTAGTCCCCTTCTTTTGTATTTCTCCTTTATTTAATTCAAGTCTAGGAGAATAGGCAAAGGCCCAACTTCCTTTATTAAAAAAATTGACAAAAGTTCACATGATCCTAAGATTGGAACTTCATTTTCAACATCTATATTGGGGCCTTGCCAAATAAGCTTCTTACCAAAGTGTTTTTCACTTTTCGGATCAACAATAAATGAGTCTTAGATGAAATGCATGCTTAGAAATATACGGAGATTCTATCTCTATCTTTCTATATTGTTCCCTCAAATGGCATAGCCATGACCCTGTTGGTCTATCGCCCCTCCCCCCCCCCCCCCTTTTTTCATTGGTTTTGATAAGGATGGGTCTAATCTTCTCCCTTTGAAAATCCTAGAGTTTAAATGCACAATGATCCACCATACGTAAGGAGTAGAAGTACGCAACTCATAATATGCTCAAGGATTCCGTGTCATTCCCCATTTCTAACATTAGAGAAGTGGAGAAGCAGAATTTTCAAAGAGTCAAACTTAGGTCAAAAGGATCTCACAAATGCAAGCATCTATGGAGTTAAATTATACGTGATTGGATAAGGTTTAAGGGCATTTGTCGAAGTTTTCGATTGGACAGTGCGGAATTGATCCGTTTTAAGATTAAGAATCAACAATCCAGAGATGGTCATGAATTCGAGATGTTCCAAGTATCGTCTTCTTCTAGGCAAGAAGGATCTGCATGCAAAGGGACTTAGCAAGAGCATCAAAAACAAATTAGAAAACTTTCGGGGACTTTAAGACGAATATATTTTCACGAAAATATCAAAAGAAAACGGTGTACTGACAGGTCTTGGATGGTATGAAAGTTAAATTTAGGAGAATTCGACACACGATTTCAGAGCACAAGGAGGCGGTCGTTGATTGGGATATTATGCAACGTGATGTTTGGGTGGTTGCTTGAGCCTCTAAAGTCTGTGGAGGTGGACCGAGTGGTGTGAAAGGTGTGAAGTGGTCAATCTCCCAAAGAATGTTCCATATAATAATATTTTAAGTGTTTGGTGCAAGAATGAAGCACTTGAAGACTTCCGCCTGTTTAGAAAACGCAAAGATTTTTCTATTAGGAATGTCAAGCTCGAAAGAACGCGGATTACTCATGAAGAGGATAAAAAGATCACCAAACTACTTTGTTCAATCTAGTGGGTCCCTATTAAAGGTTTCAAGAGGCCTACGGGCAGCCTTTGTAATCCCCCTTTCTTTTCTTGTAGCGTCTCTCATATTTATGAAACGTAGAGCATGTTTTTGTAAAGACCTAAAGAAACGAAATGAAAAAAAAAAAACTAAAAACAGAACAATTTACTTGTACAATTAGTTCTTTTCCAAACGTTACTTATGGTATTCAACCTACAAATGACACCGTTTTCAATAAGGTATAGAAACATAAGGTGTGTTTTCTCTACTACTTAATCCCGCGTTTGTTGCTATGATCTACAACATAGAAGTTAGCTTTTTCAAAGATAAGGTTATATCAATTTAAATGCATTTGGAGCGTATAGGTAGAAAAGATCAGTTTGTAGATTACTCTGATTATGGTTTTGGATGGGATTAAGCTCATGGACTTCAAGAATTGTATTGCCATTAAGAAAGAAGGGTTAAGTTCAAAGTTTTAGCAGGAAATTGACACAAAGGAGCTTTAAATTTAGATAATAGTAGGGTAGATTAACTAGGGCCTCTCGAGACAAGAAAATATATTTGTTAACAGAAGGTTTACCTTTGAACTTTTCCTTGGTCAATAAAGACTTAGGTTCTTACGTTCGAAAAATAGAGAGTCAATGGAAAAACACATTAGGACCGTCGGGACTCTTTTTTCTTTATTTGGGAGGCTTTTTTCCCTTCGGTATGTATATACGCATATTGCTCTAATGGTTACATATCTTTGTACATTCTAGTGGTAATATATTCAGTATTGTGTGTTGTGCTCCAACCTTCTTCTTCTTCCTTGTGCTGTTGGGGTGCTTTCGTAAAGGTCTAACTCCAACAATTCCATCGTGAGTAAAGTTGCTTAATAGCAACCGTCTAGTCGTGAATCGTTGAATGTGACAAAGTAAATCAGGTGATTTGGACATTATTCATGTACCGAGAATAAGGGACTCAAATATAACCTTTTTTACATCTCGAAACACGTGTTGAAGTATTGTGAATGCATTTCCCACTGAATATCAACGACCGAGCTAGAATGGGACTTTCTTCTGCAGTCGCTCCAAGACCTCGGATGTAGTCAGAAATTCACCAAGATGATCGCGACCCTTCTCGGCAACGCAACGACCCAAATCAACGTTAACGGCAAACTTTCGAAGACGATCCATCTTAAAAGATCTATTCGACAAGGGTGCCCTCTTGCCCCCCTTCTCTTTGCCATTGCCACTGAGGGGCTGAGCAGACTTGTGGCTCATCAAGTGGAGGCTGGCAATATCAAAGGCCTCTAGCTACCCCACGACCATAGTCAAATCATCATGAGACTTTTTGCCGACGATATGAACGCGTTCGTTCACAATGATAATACCAGCCTGGAGACTTTCTGGAGGTGTCTTGATACCTATTGTGAGGCCTCTGGATCCAAAATCAACCACAATAAGACCGCCTTTAGGGCCATTGTGGGACATCAACCTGGCCCTCTCATGGATCATGGCTGTCAAATCATTCCGCAGGGCCAAATCTTTCGGCTGCTTGGTATCCCCTTGGGGTTTGACGTCTCTATGGAGCAGCGATGGAACTGGGTGCTGGCCAAACTTGAAAACAAGCTCAATTACTGGAGAGGCATGCAAATCAATCTCGCTGGACGGGCGATGGTTATCAACACGTTCCTCCTCTCGTCTACCATCTATTTCCTTTCTTGCTGGAGACCGAATGAGCAAGGCCTGTCCAAACTGAATAGCATCTGCAGAAACTTTCTTTGGACGGGCGATCATAACAGAAGGGGGGTGCCTAAAATCAAATGGGCCATCTGCACCAGCCCTAGAGAGAGCGGGGGACTTGGCATCCTGGACATTGGGTGTATGGCTAACAAACTGGCGGCCAAATGGATGATTAAGGCTTGGTGCAATAGGGAGGCCTCGTGGGCCAAGCTGATCTTCAGAAACACAAATGAGTTGGCCCTCACGGGGTCCCCGAACTGGAAGAACCTTGACATCATGACCCTGCTATTCTCCCCGATTCCTGTCTTCCCGAAAGGCTCCAATCTTGTTTGCTCTCTTTGGAAGGGCTGGAACAAAGTCAAAAGCCTCACAAGAGTTAGTGAGGACTGGAAGTGGGCGGCCGGAATCAGACAAAACGACTCTATCTGGTTTCCGATACATGGCATCCGGAGTGTGGAGTCGTGGAACATCCAAATTGCCAAGAAGTTATGGAACAAAGGATTCAAAAAATGGAAACACCTCTGGAAACATGACACCAACAGTTGGATCAACTACGAGGATATCGACCCTCACATAAACGTCTCCTACGAAGAATGGAACACCTTGCAAAGCAGATGTCTCGCTTGGGATCGTAACAAAACTCGCCTTCTCATGGGACACGATGCCCCGAACGCGCGTGGTCTCAAATGGCACAATGGAAATAGCCTACTCAAAATCCCGAACATCAAAGAAACGACTGACCTCCAGGTCAGCCTCAACAGGAAGTGGTGCCTGTCTTGGACGCGGCTTCGGTGGGACATGAAATTCATGGGTATCTGGCACCCACTTATAGAGATTAAGAAGTCTGTCCTCTTATGGCAAATTCTTCATCGAGGGATTTGGACTAACCATAAGGCAAGCAAAATTTGTGGGTTCCCTCCGTGGTGCAAACGCTGCCACCGTGCAATCGAAGATGTCCCACACATATTCCTTACTTGCCCCAACTCCTACAAAATCTGGCAGACGGTTGGACTGAAAATCAGAGCTCAGAAACAGCTTAGTTGGAAACAGGTCCTTTTGGGAGAAGCGATTGGATGCTCTGCGGCTCTCTGGAACGCAATCAGAGGGGAAGTCCTGTGGAAAATTTGGCGGGAGCGGTGTGCTCTCAACTTCGGCGACCCTCCCAGGGAGTGGTCGATTGAAAAATCCCTATTCCTCCTTGGCAAAAGGATTGCCAACAGCAAGAAATCCCCCCCCTTCAGGCACCATCAAGTCCTCCTTTTGATCAACAACAAGCTCAAACCCAAGTGGGCCCCGCATGAGGGCGACGAGAGGGTGATCAACCTTCTTTGTAATGCAACCTAGGAATCAGCCAAGCTTCCCCTGCTTTGTGGGATTTGGGGGGTCCCGTGGGCACTAGTCCCATTCCTTTGTACCTTTGTTTCTTAATTTAATTCAAGTCCGGGAGAGTAGGCTATTGCCGAACTTCCTTTATAAAAAAAAAAAGAAAAAAAAAAAGTTTCTTTCTTCAACGCTCTAATACGAAAGACCGGTAGAAGTAGTGTTATTATTATTACTATTAGTTCAGTTATAAATAAAAGTAAAAGTAGTAGTAGTGGTGGTGGTGGTGGTGGTGGTGGTGGTAGTAGTAGTAGTCATACTGGTGGTGGTGGTAGTAGTAGTAGTAGAAGAAGGAGCAATAGCAGCAATGGCGGTAGCAGTAAAAGTAGCTACACAAGGTAGTTTAACAATAAATAGAGAATGACCAATCAATAGAAATGATTCATAATGTTTATTTCTATTGCACATATGGTACAAAGTAGGAGTGAATTACTTCTCTCACTTTGTGAATCCACAAAATAGACTCAATGAGATTGTGGATATCATCTCTAATCTTTGTGTTATCCCATGAGTAGAAGTATGGTGTTTATATACTCGTTTTCATCTTGATGGTAATTAGATATTTCACCTAAAATGGGCATCCTTATATTTAGGTACAATAACAATTTGAATTTAAAAACAAGCGGCAGCGTTTGGCTCCCTTTAATCACAAGATTCTTCATCCTTTACCATTGACTAAGATGGAATAAGGCATTAACCTTTAAAAACTTCAAATCACATGAAAAATAGATGTACATTGAATCTTTGAGACTCATGAGATGTGCAATGTACATTGGTCAATCTCTTAGGCTTGATCCATGCATCAAAAGCTCCCCCTCAAGCCTAAAATGCTTAAGTTTTCATTTCTTCAATACTTCTTGTAATCAAATGATAGTTTTGAACCTATTCAACTTAACTCCCTCCAATGCCTTGGTCATCATATCTGCACATTATTGGTGATTAGATATGTATGACAACTCAATTTCCTTACTTGGATCTTTTGTCTCACATATTGTCCATACAAATGTGAGGATTAAACTATTTGAGACCTAAATCAAAATACAAGGTCTTGATTCATATTTCTTCTTGTGTTGCACGAGTTGGTTAGTTGATGAGATTGCACTAATAGCATTACGGAAAAAAGTGAACCCTGCATGGGCCTTGTAAGGATTCCTAATTTTTAGGGATTAATCTTAATCTTGTACTTTGTTAAGAGGCAAAGTGCATTTAATAGAGCACTTTTTGGTAGGCTGAAGTAGGCTTTTTTTTTAGGCTGAGCTAGGATCTTCTCTCTCTTCTGCACATAGAGAGAGAGAAAAACCACTTTCCACCTCATCAAATATGTCCATCTTTGTGAATAAAAAAATGACTTTTCTGAAAAAGTCTCATTTTCAGCTATTCTTTATTCAAAATGGCCCATACTTTTATGTATATGTTAGAACTTAATTTTTTTAGTCTTGTCTTTATAAAAAATACTTTAAAAAAACATACTTTTCAAAGTCCCTCCAAAAGTTAAGTGCCACATCATCAAACTCGTAACTTTGGTTGCCCCAAAACATGAATTTTTTTAAAAAAAGCTCTTTTTCCCTCTAACACACTGAAAAAAGTCATTTTGACCTATCCGCATACCAAAACACACTTTTTTTCTTGCACACAGCTACTGTACTAGCCATTCCAGCCATCTCTGTGCTTCTTCCCATTCGGTGCTGGAGTTTTGGAACATCATGGTGCTCACATGTATTACAAACATGACACCAACACCAGCGCGTGCTCCTCACACAAAGAGTGTACATGTTCGTGTTCCTACAGAATATGCACGAACAACTAGAGGTAGCAATGACATAGATTCTCAAAATGAACGACGTGCAGCTGGAGAGAAGAATATTGATCTTGGGGTCAATGGCGCTTTGTATCCCTTAGATCCAATGGCTAATCTTCATCCTAGATTCCATAGTATCTCCACATTTCTACAATTCGTTGGTAGTGGTGAGGATGGGTTGTTAGGCTATTGCAGGCGATTGTCTAACCATTCTACATCTATAGCTAATTATTGGATGCAAGAATGTCATCATAACCATTTCAAGTACATAGTTTAGAGAGTGCTATACACACTTTAGAAAGTGCTATAAAATCTTTGGATGAGCACAATAATAGACTCCAACAATATGTGGAAGAAAAGTAGAGCACAATTACAAAGTTAAAAGCCAATCTTACACAACTAAAAGAGACCCCACTTGGGATGAGATATAGGAAACGACCATTATCATCCTTTCAATCTCTTTCAACTGGTAGTGGAGCAGGGAAGCAACGTGTTTATGCACTTAGTTATGTGTTTCCCTTGTTTATTTATGTTAAAAGACTTTTAGATTGAGTTTCTTATTGTGCAGGTCATTTGTTGAAGATGCAAGTGCTTCCTCAACAATGGAGGATCAATTGAAGTTTCTAAATTCTTGTCTTAGCAACAAACATGTGCTTATGATTTTGGATTCACCAATAGGAAATCACATCAAAACCCAAGTGATTAAAGATTTTTCAGGAAACTTAGAAGATATTATTAGTCCTAGTGAGGTACAGATGGTATGTGATGAAGCAAGTGTTAGTACTAGAGCATACACTGCATTATACAATCTTTTGAAGCAGGCTCTCCAAAACAAAGACATTTTCCAGAGCTTCTTTCCATGCCCTTACAAGGTATCTCTGAAGAAGAAGATAACCAATGAGGATGTAGCCAATACTCTTGGCAATTACCTGCATATAGAAGATGTTATGCCTGCATCCATTTATCATTCATCTACATCAAAGAAAGAGTTGAAAAACACATCTAGAAATGGATTCATCTACACAAAGTACAACAACATATTTGTCGATTTGGAGAGGCTTCAAAAGGAAATGGTTAAATTTTACAAATGCACAATTCAAGGTATATCCATTGTTTTGATAATGACATTCATAGTATTTTTAATAATATAATGTTTGTTATTTGATGTAGATTGTGGTTCCAAACTCAAGTTTGTATTGAAGCTAGACGAATGTCAAATCATAAAGGGACGCTGTATGGAGAGACTTAGTCTGACACTCATGAACGAAGCTATGGCCCATGCTATTATTGATGATAGTGAAGAATCTACCCATCACTTTACATACAGTGTTCAATCTAAGAAAGATATATGGTGGTTAGGTGCTATTGAAGTACCTAAAGAATCCAATGATGTTCTTACATGGATTTTTAGTAGGACCCCATGGATCACAGAGGTTATAACTTCTCAAATTCATGGTGCCAAAATCACTGTAGAAAGCCTTGGTGATTTTGAAGTAGAGTGGCACTTAGGTGGGGACTTAAAGACTATCAAATGCATGTTAGGGTGCAAACAAGGTGCATCTACTCTCTATCCTTGTCCATATTGCACACGAGGTTATAAACGAACAAAGAGAAAACAAAACAACATAGATGATTTAGTTGATGACACAGATGCAACTCCATCTCCTGAATGGGATATACTTTTGATGAGGTGTCTCATGTTAGGTACATCTAATCGTGACATGTTAGATAAGGATTGGAATCCCATTACTCCATTCCCTTTAGTCAATGTCCACTTTTGCACCTTGCATGCCTTCATGAGAATTTTTGATAGACTATTAAAGCTCCATATAGAATATGCATTTGCCATGAAGCCAGTTGATAAATCTATTCAATCTATAAACAAATTGGAGGAACTTCTTAATTCAATTGGTTGTCATGGTGGAAATGTAACCCTAGTTGTTAAGAAAGTTGGAGAATCTCCAGATAGCTTGCAACAAGTGTCAATGAAAGGGAATAAAGCAAGACATTTTTTTAGAAGAGGTACTAGCACTCAAAATAGTGAACATTATGAGCTATGGAAAGACCTATGCATGATCACAACAGACAATGACTCTCAAGTTAATCTTTGTAATAATAGAAAGAAAGTTTGGTCGAGCTTTGATAAGTTGGCAGGCTTAATGGGTCTGAATAGGTCTAGTGCTATTCAATGTCAAATGTTTCAAGAAACATTAGTGGAGTTCACCAAGTGTTTCATTCAATCTTGGGGAGAGAGCAATATAACACACTACATTGTAAGTGTAATCTTCTTCTACAAGTGTTCATTGCACTTACCTTTTTCCAATGTACTTAACAATTTTCAACATATTTTGTTTGCACATGGAGCTTATTTCATGCATCGATATGGGTCATTAGAGATTTTCAGTACCCAAGGAATGGAAAAGTCACACTACAAAGCGAGGGGTCTCTACTTCAAAAAACACCGGACATGGTAGTGGTATAATGCAATCAAACTACATGGAGGAGATGTTTAATTGGTTTTACCGCACTACATTCACTAGAAAGTTTTTTGTAGAACGACTTAGGGATTCAAAATTGGCAAAACTTGCAAGAAAGATGCAACACAACATTGCCTGTGAGAAATGGAAGTCATCATTAGGTCCTCTTCATCATGCACAGTGGCGTGCTAGGAGACAACGAGAAGGCTCAGCTTGGAAGTAAAGTGAATTCGTTATTTCCCATTATGTGGTAAAGCCTATGATTATTGTAATCTTGGTTTCAATGTGTTATTTTTTAATATATAATATTCTGTTTGGTTTTAAATAGGTTTTGTCCATTCTAGTGTGAACAAACAGTTTTTAAAAAAATTCTATAAATAGAGAGAACTCACTTCATTTCACATTTTTTGCAACTCAAGAGAATGGCATGCGCCAAGCAAAGTGCAAGGAAAGATCGTGTCTTCTTTCCTAGCCCTCATCTAGGGACACAACACCCACCATGGTTGCAGCCCCCCCCAAAGACCCGGAAGTGGTGGTTCCCAGAGCACATATGTGCTTGTGTTAGACGATCACACACCACCTAGGAGCAGTCAAGCACGAGCAAATGAAGTGTCCAATAGACAGGAGTATTTCAATCCAAGGCCATCATAGTCCATTTCAAATGATGAGCCACCAAGAAGGACACCCATCAAGGCAAGACCGAAACAAAAGTTGATCAGAAGGGATGTACCAAAGAGCGAAGAGGAGTCATCCCCGAACGAAGAAAGCAGCAATCAACCACCATAGAATGATATGCAAATTCCAACGAGCCATAGGGTGACACATGGAGGTAAGACACTTCCACAAGGACAAGGCCAAATACCAACAGAGGAGGACAGAGAGCAAAGTCAACAACCACATCAACAACAAAATGTGCAAGATGAAGCTCGGCCCTCACATCGTGTACATCGGAGAAAAAAAAAACTATCAGCCACGATGTCTACCTCAATGCCATCCAAACATACCTCCCAACACAAGAGCTCCACAAAGACGAAGGAGGCACTGCAAGGCTTTTGCATAGATACGACACTACCAAAAGTCCGTTGAACTACTCATACCACGAAGAGCTTTTGCAAGGGTAGTGAAAGAGGAACTACAAAGATATTGTGCAGGTCTACGAATACAAGGGATAGCACTTGAAGCACTTCAAGAGGCAATTGAGGCCTACCTCATCTCCATGCTTGAGGACTCTAATGTCTGTGCTATACATGCCAAGAGAGTAACCATACAACCGAAGGACATTCAGCTAGCAAGAAGAATTAGAGGAAATAATCCATGATGTGTATATTGTACCCTTTGATAGGCCTACTTTGCGATGTAATACAATGGATAATAGAAAATTTTGTTTTAACCTATATTCTTTGTCTTTTTTTTTCTCTCTCTCGCTCTCTCTCTCTCTCTCTCTCTCTCTCTCTCTCTCTCTTTGACTCCTAGCATAACTGTATGCAACCAAATTTTCTTTCAGTCAGTTATATATGGATTTAGTTGAACATGCATGCACTTGCCTATTATTTTGTGACTAGATATGTTCCTTTTGTACCAATTGATGTCCCACATGTCATTTTCATGCCAAAAAACCCCCAGCCACAGAAATGCGGGACTCATCCCTGCAAATTTTTTGCAGAGCTAAATCCAGCGTTTCAGTGGCTGGGGTTTTTTGGCATATTTTGGGCTTGTGTTAGCATGAAATGTATGGTAGAGATCTAATGGTCTATCAAATCAGAGTTTATACAGTATAGGTAATCATTGGTATGCATAAAAGGTATGGATGAGATCCTTGGCATATTAAATGCAGAGGTTATATCTTACAGATAATATTTGGTATTGATTATACCTAAACCTAGTGAAAATGAAGTATTACATACATTCCAATGGTTTGTAGCCCCTAAAAACACCAAAAAAGGCCAAAAAATCCCCGGCCATAGAAATGCGGGAAACAGCCCTACAAAAATTTTGCAAGGCTGTTTCCCACATTTTTGTGGCTAGGGCTTTTTTGGACTTTTCTATGCATTTCAGTATAGAAATAGACCATAGACAATAAAAATACTTCAAATCAGATACAATTTGTGGAAGAAATAAGCCAAATTATTAGCACATTCATAGAAAGGACTAGACAAATAAGGAAATAAAGAGTTTGTATTACCAAAACATTTACATCATTTCTCAGTTGCCTTTAATTTCTCTACAACTTTCTTTCTCCTTTGGAGAGATTGAGGTAGTTGGTAAGTCAATACAGATCTTGATATTACATGGGGGTCTTGCATTCCCAGACCCAAGGGGATACCTATTTGCCCTAATACTTTTTCTCTAAAATTAAGTCCTAATGTAGTAACAACTAAGGATTTCCTAACCAAAATGACACAATTAGTGCCTTGGGTTACATAAACACAAAATTTTGCTAAGGGCCTTCAAGCATCAAGTCATGAAGTGCCCATCCGGACTCTAGTCTTTGTCTATGATAACAAAATCATCCTTTGGCAACTTTCTGATGTAGTTTGCCAAGGATGGACCACTCCCACGAGAAGCTCAATTCCCCACCTGATCTTGCTGCGAACTTGTCGAGCTTAATTGCTTCCTGTTAAAAAAAAATGAGAATTCAAGCTCTTACAATGTTATCTTAAATTCTTCAGTTATTTAATTTAATTACCACTTACATCATGAAGCTTGTCTTCTTCCTCCCCTCTTCCAGGGCCATCAAGATCAATGCTAGAGTGGGCCATGCCACTCTACTCTGCTACGGGGGATGTAGGAACTTTTTTCTTCATTATCCTCTCCCTTGCTCCACTGAACTCCTCCTCTGTGGTATAATTGTTGTCATCTTTTAAAATATTAGCACACATCATTGCTATGGTGTCTACCACAGAATCCCCAAGAGGGATTGCCTTCTTTTCAAGTATGTCGGATGTGTTGTCAAGCGGAACATCTGACATTGTGGAGAAAATACTCAAGCATTCGGTCTCAGAGGGGTTGAGATTTGAAGGGGGGCCTCCTCCATGCTTGATTGCTCACATAGTTTGTCCTCAACACCACCAGGAAATTCTTGGTGGATTGTAATGCTTTCTTTGGAAAAATATATGGCCTCTGGTTGAGGCTCATTTTTCTCCTTAACAAAGCCCCCACTGACAAGGTTGGGGAGCTCAAAAGGTGTAGGTCTGGGCTCCTCATTAATGATAAAATATTTTGTTGCAATGTAGGAAAGGTACTTTGTATCCATCCTCTTCTTTTTGCTAAGTTTTTTTACTAATGGCACAGAGTGTAATAAAGTGATAGGTAGGAGAAACCACACCCTTGACAGATAGGAGATGGTTGAACTACACCCTAAGAGAGAGGATTAGGAAGTAATCCTTAACCATGGCTTTTGGGGCAAGTCGTTAGCCCATCACATTCCTAACCAAGAGGTTGTGAGTTCAATTCCTTACATTGGTATCAGAGCGGAGGAAGTAGGCTTGGGCAAGGTGGAATGATCCAATGGCCTCTAAAAAAGGGCGCTTGGGCATCCTCTATGTGAAAGGGTAGGAATTGTGGAAGGCGCGCGTATCGGTTTCAAGGATGGACCTAACAATGATTGGGGTGTATCTCTCAATCCGAAGGTCCGATTGAGGCATGTAATATACCGTTGGAAAGCTCTCAAAACGAACTTTCTAATGAGCTAGCTTGGAAGTGTGAATTCCTTGGGAATCCTTGGATGGCACTTGATTGAGTGTTCAAGATACCAAGCATGGGTGAGAACAAGGTTCAAGACTGAGGTTGAGAACAAGGGCCCGAGACACCAAGGTTGCCAACAAGAAGGTTGGAGACACCAAGGTTGAGAGAAAGGGTTCAAGAGACCAAGGTTGCGAACAAGGTTCAAGAAATTGTGCGAGGTTGCCGACATCAATTCAAGGGTACCTAGGGAGTTCAACGGGTTGATCACCGAGGCTAAAGGGATACACGAGTAGATCATTGAGGACAATGATTGACCAAGGGGGGAAGAATGTAATAAAGTGATAGGTAGGAGAAACCACACCCTTGACAGATATGAGATGATTGAACTACACCCTAAGAGAGAGGATTAGGAAGTAATCCTCAACCATGGCTTTTGGGGCAAGTGGTTAGCCCATCACATTCCTAACCAAGAGGTTGTGAGTTCAATTCACACAGAGTCATCTAATAAGTGCCCTACAGTTTTAGCAATTGCCATGAAGCGCTTAAGGCGCTTCATGAAGGCTTCATCGCCTCTATGTATGTAGAGTAGAAGGTCACATGGGACCCATTTACCCTCATAAGGCGGTATTTCTATAGAGTAACGCAAGATGTAGTACTCAAGGAACTCTATGATTTCCTCAAGCACATCAGAGTTCAGTTGAATTGTTTTGTCTAGATCAGAGACTCTAGACAATAGGTCATACAAGTGGTTTTGACCTTTGAACTCAGTTGATTCCAAGAACTCATTGAAGAGTTCACGTGGACGTTTGGGTTTCAGGGTACTAGAGGATGCAGCATCAATTGCGTGTGATCCTAGCTGGTGTGAGTGCTCTACAAGTGATTATAGCTCTTCTTGGTTGCAAAAGTGAGAAATGAGAGAATAAGTGTTGCTTTTATAGTAGTTTCAAAATTTTAAAGTAAGTGGAACCCATTTTAAAACTAAAACTGATACCTTCAAATAAAACAATCATGCACAGAACTTTCAAAAACAAACTTTGGCTCATAAGAAATATTGAAGAGAATCATTAACCAGAATAAGGTACACCACATCTACAGAATAGGAAAAATCAATTCTTAGAACTTTAAAATTATAATAAATTGCCATTGGAAAAATCAAAGATTTGGTAAATTGTCCATCGTATTAAGATAAAAAAATTTTACATGCTACATGTCTTGCATGTTTAATACATTGTTACAGACGAAGGATTATAAGTGGAACATAGGTTGTGTGTACACTCTAGCACTCAAATAGTTCTTGGGCTACGACAACGAAAGTTGAGTTCCATCCACACTCCATTCAGAAGGACTTTAATTTTATCCTCCAACCTCTTACCAATCTTCAGACAAATAGAAAACTTTAAATGAACATATTTGAGTATAAGAATTTGTATAAACAAAAGAAAGAATACCATATGCTACTTACCTTATGCCCTTGTATTCTGAACTTTGATTGATCTAGATCCTCAAATGCCGTGATTACTAGATGTTCTCTCACGTTGGCAAGAGTCCAATGATGATTTACTGAAATAACTTCCATTTTGTTGTTGGGTAGATTTATCTTAATTTCAAATGAAATTAAAAAACCCTCAGAACTTTGTAATGGTATCCATTCACCAAGTTTACACATCCAACGATCATAATAGAATCTAATGTACAATGAAGTACGATGTTTCAAGTATTGAAATCCTATGCCTGTTGCACCAATTTTACAAAGGTATCTATCCCCTTTAGTGCATCCTTCTACAAGTCCCCAATTTTCATCTAGTAAACCCTCTACCTGCTCATACGTGATATCTTTTAACATGAACATTGTTGAAGTCTCTAGAATTGTGAATATTTGAAATTAATGTACAAAACAATGAACAGGAACACAGCAATGTAATCCTATAGATCTTGAAACTCTTGTAAATTTCAAAGAGTCCCCTTCAGCCTAGTGATTTATAGGCTATAGACTATGTCCACCACCCTCCTCTCATTGGTCCATCACTAATCACTCCTTAATCCAAAAGGCCCATGCAGGGTTCATTTTTTTCCCTAATGAGGCTGCTTCTTTAATGACTATGACATAGGTTTGTACCTACAAAGGTGATATATCTAGATGTACATCTTTTGTCATCTTATTATCTATATAAGATACATATGGGTAATAAAAACTTCATTGATGGTTCTCTTCAAGTATTTGAGTATCCTCTTAGCTGCCTCCATGTGTGGTTTACTAGGAGTGGACATAAAATGACTTAGGAAACTTTCACTATAACATATGTCCACTCTAGTGAGTATGGCATAGTTCAAGCTTCACATTAAACTTTGATAAGTAGTTATGTCTTCAACTTTCTCTCCATCATAAGCACTTAGCTTTTAGATTCAGCTCCATTAGTGTACCTACAACCTTTGAGTTTTCCATCTTGAATTTAGCAAGCATATCTTGGATGTATTTCCTTTGAGTAAGGTACATACACTTTTATGTTCTGATTTGGTATAAAAATTCAAACTTTAAGGAAGTGAAGTACACAACTTTAATTCCTTTTCATTAAAGCTATTACACGTAAAGTCATCCTCTATATCCATGCTCACATCCTTGGATCGTAGTGTTCCAAAGAAGCTTGAAGTTACACACTTGCAAGAGATCGTGTTCCTCCTCAAATGGAATCATCCTTTTTGACAACTGAAACTAATCAAAAAGAGGTTTTTCGCATCCGTAGAATTATAGAATAAGACGCACGACTAGGTCTAGACAATATTAATCGCATTTGCGTCTAAAAATGCATCTAAAACGTTGTTATTAGTTCGATTCAACTAATTTGAGCACAGGACTGCTCTTCTATCCTCTTGATCACAATACTCATTGGCTCCTCCTCTTCATGTCTTTGGGATGATAAATCATACTAACAATTTTCTTGAATATCCTCTTCTTCCATTCAAGCTTATTTGCTTCAATCCACTTTTGATTCCTTAGTTCTTTTGAGAATGCCCTCAAATGCAACGAATATAGAACAGAGATACGTATTGGATGTTCTCCATGTGTGCCTCCAATAAACTACCACTACTCTATACCGGGGAAGAGAAGAAAGAAAGAGAGAGAGAGAGAGAGACAGAGAAGGAGACGTTCAGGGTTGGAATACTTGCATAGAGGATGTAATCCTTCTATCATTCATAGAGACATAAAAAGCAGCAACATTCTTCTCAGCGACAATTTAACTGCCAAGATTTCCGACTTCGGTATATCAAAGTCGAAGAGTTTGCAGGATCCACGATTGACAAAAACCGGTTCTGAAATATCACGATTAGAAGACGTCAAGCAGTCGGAAAGCATTGGAATGTTCGCAACACGCACCATTGTGCAAGGAACGCCGGGTTATCTTGATCCTCTGTAAGTTTCAGTACGCACAAGCGAACGAAGAGAGATGAACTGGACATACGATTTGATCTCGTTTGAACATTATGTATTTAACAGATATGAACAGAGCCAGATTGCAGATGCTAGCATCGATGTCTATGCGTTCGGAGTTCTCTTGTTTGAATTGATGACTGCAAGACGTCCAATAATTCAGGACGTACGAGATGACCGACAAACTCTTCATATAGTCAACTGGGTAAATAATAAAATGCTCTTTAACGTGCATGTTAATACTATTTTCCCGTGATCAGACAGAATGTATGCCAATATGCAATCCCACATGCGTGATAAGATATGCTTGGAATGGCATCCATGCGTGCATGTATGTGTGTGTTTGTATCTGCGTGTGTGCAGACGTAATGGAGTTCCATAATCAGACACTGCAGTACTGCACTCTCAAAGCCAGACTTGATCTTTCGATATACAGGAACCTAGTCAAAGGATTGAGATTATTCACGAAAAATGAATATATATATATATATATATATATATATATATATATATATATATGTATGTATGTATGTATGTATGTATGTGTGTGTGTGTTTTTATTATGCTGCGTGTAGTTCTTTTGACACAGAAAGTAAAGTAATGAGTATTTGTTATTTCGACATGCGAGAGCTAACACGATTGAAAATGTAAGTCTACTCGTAGATGAATTGAAGCCGTTGTTTTCTTCTGAAACTGGATTCAGGCGAAGCCGTTTTTACAAAGAAATCAATTGGAAAAGATAATGGACTCGCGGATGTCCAAAGACCTCAATCTCTCCTCTGTGTGGAAGGTCGTCGATATCGGTTTGACTTGCGTAGACATCAATAAAAATATGAGGCCCACCATGCGAGAAGTGAAGAAGGAATTGGATCTTGCTATAGCAATGGAGATCGAGGATCATTCGTCATATTTTGGCCAATCAGAATTGTGCGGAGATTATGGCTATGATCTTGTGCCGGCCAGGTAGATAAATTTCCGAGCAGATAATTTCAAGGGATGGTATCCTTTATACAGCCTGCTAGAGAAGCTTGTATATAAATTTCCCAGAGATAATTTTAACGTATGGCATCCTTTATACAGCCTGCTAGAGAAGCTTGTATAGAAGAAAGAAATGATGTTTAAGGCAAGTTGCTATAAGGAAGCAGTATATTTCACTTCAGGACATATTCAAAAAATTCATTATTTGTTTCTGTGCGTTAAGATGTGCCTTTATAACGAACGAACTGAACATCTCAGCGGGCTATGGATGAGTTGTTTGAATCATGTGTAATATGTATGTTCCCTTCCTAGTAGGCATATTGCTGTAACCAGGCATATGCACAAAGAATTTGCTGTAGTAAATAACTTTCTTCATGCTTAAATTTTTGCTTCATTTCGTTCTTTTCCACCTTGAAGAAAAACTTGTAACATGTCAGCAAGAATGTTCGTGTTTCTTTTTTCTTTCCTCTTAAGAACAATACACCCCACATTGCATTCAACTCGAAAACTGACATTCCTCATTCCTTTTCTTCGAAGTATTCTGCATAATGTCCTTGCTCCCCTTTGCACTGATGGTCACATCCTTGAAAGCTTCCTTGTAGCATTACCTACTATGGAGAGCTGCCCTTTAACTCTTCTTTTCTTTAGTATTTCTTTGAATACAATTAGTTAAATGATAGATCATATTCACTTCGCCAGTTCTCCCATTCGCATTAAGATCAAGGACAATGAACTTCTCTTATCGCAAAAAATCTATGTCCATGACATTAACTCTTTGATTTACGAAGATGGATAGAGCGTATCTAGTATGAATAAATCTATTGGGTTTTTTCTATTTTGCTATTAGTGGAATAGCTAATATCTTAATCGTACCCTTTATCTTCATATCCCACATAAGAATTCTTCTAATAATAATTGTACGATTTTTATGATACAATGGGATGAGTCAATCAATAAAAAATCGAGCAAGACGAATCCAAGACGAGAAAGGATAAAGCCCCTCCCCTCAACAAGGCTAGCCTACGACAAAGATCATTATCTCATTAAATTCTAGGGGGCTAACTGACCCCTCAAGAGCGACCATCATTGGTCAATGGCTTCGTGACATTACCCTAAACCCGGAATTTGTCTTTATTCGAGAGACTAAAATTTATGGAGCAGACCTCCAAAAATGTCTTAGACAAGTCTCCCCAACCCATGTCTAGATCTCGATGTCGCACCCTCAACGGTCTGGTGGGATGGTAATTGGTATGAACCAATTTTGGTTTGAAAAGCTTGAGAACTCCATTGAAGATCAAAGCCATCGATGGATTGCCATTCCTTTGGTGCCCCCTTTTGATTTACCATCGTTTTTATATATGCTGCATATGGGGAATTAGAGAGACTAGACACTTGGGCCTCCTTGGACTTGCTCCCCTACAACGTACTAATTTGTGGTAACATCAACATGGTGGAGGACCCTGCAAACAGATGGAACAACAAGGGCAGGTCATGGATAGTTGTGACAAAGAAACTTGGGACAAAACCAAACTCCACTTGGATTTGGTTGAATTCAAAGACTCAAAAGGCTTTTCGTGGTCAAATCTTCAAGTGGGCGAGGACTTGAGGAAAGCTAGACTAGATAGAAGCTACATTGCTCAGAACATTATTCATTAGTGGGGTTGTCCTTCCCTCTTGCAATGCACTGACCTAGCCATCTCTGATCACTACCCAATCATTATCTCTTTCCAACCTCTCACCAAAACCCATAAGGCTCCTTGGTTTCACGCCTGAACCACTTCCTTCTCTCTCCTCTCCATCCATCAAGAAATTGCTGAAGTTTGGAAGGAGGTGTTTGCCTCCTGCTCGTCCACTGCCAAGAGTTGGAGATGCATTGTCAAAAAGTCATGGGAGATCATGATAAGAACCACAAAAATGCTCTAATTTGTTCGGCAAGCATGTAGAGAAGCTCTATATCATAGGCTCTAGAGAGTTGAGGAGGGAGTGAACAAAGGAAAAGCTCAATCCGAGAAGGGTCTACGAAAAATTATAGTGATGTTAGGATACGAGGAAGAAATACGAAGGAAAAATTTGCAAATATTCTTTAAGGAGTAGTGGGCTGAAAAAACCATCAAACCCACCAAAGAGATGCGCAGCATCCTTAAAACGAAACAAACAAAGAATCGATCCCCCTATTGCTAGATTCAAATGGCAATGTTTTGCAATACGGAAGAAGAAAAATTTGAAATCATTGAAGAGCACTTTACGAGACTCCTGGGTATCTCGACCCCCCCTCTCCCACCATAGACAGGAATGCATGGCAGTCATCTCTAGCGTCTCCTCTCATAGGATCCCACACAACTTGCATTCCCTACTTGACGCCCCTATCTCGGAAGAAGAAATCATTGAGTCATTGATGCCATCCTGAGTGGGAAAATCCCGGAGCTGGACGGGCTCACTAATGAGTTCTTTAAGGCCTTCAAGATGGTGATTGCCACCGGTCTTCATTTGATGGCCAGAGGCGCTCGAGTTTGGTGCGCTTCTAACTTGTCTCAACAATGGCATCATCAAGTTAATCCACAAAAAAAGAGTTAAAGAATAGAATTCAGAAGTGGCATCCGATAACTATGCTTCAAACAAGATATAAAGTCATTGCCAAAGTCATAGCCAACAGAATTTCTAGCCATCTAAGAGTGTGGTTAAGCGAGGACCAAAAAGGTTTCATCAAAGGCAGGTCAATATTGAAAGCCATAATAGATATTTGGGAAGGTCTCGTCTTCGCAGAAGACTCAACATGAGATGTGGTTTTTCTCAAGATCAACTTTGAAAAAGCTTACGACAAGTTGGAATGGGACTATATTCAAACTAAAAAGATGGATTAGACAAGGGCTCCCGTTGGCCCCCCTGCTCTTTGCTATTGCCACAGAAGGGCTTAGCCAGCTTGTGGAACAATAGGTGGAAGTACGTAATATCAAAGGCCTCCGCTTGCCCCGTGATCATGGCCAGATCACCATGAGATGTTTTGCTAATAATATGAATGCATTTGTCCACAATGATAATACTAGCCTGGAGACATTTTGGAGGTGCCTAGATACCTTCTATGAAGCCTCTGGATCCAAAATCAACCACTCAAACACCGCTTTTAGAGCTATTTTCGAGACCGAACCTGACCTTCTCTTTGATCATGGTTGTCAAAACATTCCTCCTGGCCCAATTTCTCGGCTTCTTGGAATTCCCTTGGGCTTTGGTATCGCATTGGAGTAGCGGTGGAATTGGGACATGGTGAGAATCAAAAGCAAGTTAAACTATTGGAGAGGTATGCAAATCAATCTTGCTGGTGGCACAATGGTTATCAACACTTTCCTCATTTTGTCGACCATTTATGTCCTCGGTTGTTGGAGACAGAAAGAGCAAGAGCTATCCAAACTAGAAAGTATTTGCAAAAACTTCCTTTCGAGGGGTGACCATAATAGGAGGGGGTGCCTAAAATCAAGTGGTCCATCTGCACTAGTCAAAGGGATAGTGGGGGTCTTGGCATTCTGGACATTGGGTGCATCGCTAACAAACTTGCGGCAAAATGGATGATTAAGGCATGGTGTAATGTGGAGGCATCGTGGGCCAAGTTGATCTTCAGAAACAAGACTGCATTGACTTTCATGGGATTCCCAAATTGAAGAATCTTGACATTCTGACCCTTTTGTTTTCTCCAATCCTAGTTTTCCCGAAAGGCTCGAATATTGTGTGCTCCCTATGGAAGAGTTGCAATAAAGTAAAAAGCTTCATAAGAATTAGTGAAGATTGGAAGTGGGCAACTAGTATTAGATAGAATGACTCTATTTGGTTTCCCATCCAAGGCATCCAAAACGTGGAATCTTGGAACATTCCAAATGCCAAGAGCCTATGGAACAAAGGCTTCAAAAAATGTTAATATCTCTCAAAACAAGGCACCATGCAATGGATCAACTTCGAGGATATTGAACCTAGTGTCAACATTACCTAGTATGAAGAATGGAATACTTTACAAAGCACATGTTTGCCCTGGGACCGCTCTAAAGTTTGTCTTCTCATGGGGCACGACCCACCGTGCCCGCTTGGTCTCAAATGGCACAATGGTAATTGCCTAGCAAAAATCCCAAACATTAAAGAAATCATTGATTACCAGGTCAAACGCAACAAGAAATGGTGCCCATTGTGGATCCAGCTTCAGTGGGATATGAAGTTCATGGCTATCTGGTACCCTCTCATAGAAATCAAAAAGTTTGTCCTCTTATGAAAAATTCTTCATCGAGGAATTTGGACCAACCTAAAGGCTAGCAAAATATGTGGTGTCCCTCCGTGGTGGAAGCGATGCTACCGGTCCATTGAAGATGGTGCTCACATCCTCTTTGCTTGTTCCAAATCCAATAGGCTCCGACAGATTGTCGGAAAGAAAATTAGACTTCAGAAACATATCAGTTGGAAACAAGCTTTGCTAGGAGAAGCGATTGGTTGCTCCGTGACTCTCTGGAATGCCATCATAGGGGAGGTCCTATGGAAGATCTAGTAGGAAAGATGTGCCTATAACTTTGGTGACACCCCCAAAAAGTGCTCGATGGAGAAAATGTTATTCCTCCTCGACAAAAGAATCGCTAATTGTAAGAAACCCGCCCCCTTCAGGCATCATCAACTACTCCTTCTTATCAGCAACAAGGTCAAACCCAAGTGGGCCCTTCATGAGGGTGATTAACCTTCTATGTAACGCCATCTGAACTCTGTAAAATCTACACGTGCTTTGTGGGATTCATGGGGTCCCATGGGCACTAGTCCCCTTCACTTCTACTTTTCTTTTAATTAACACAAGTTCAAGAGAATATGCTAAGGCGAAACTTCCTTTATTTTAAATAATGAATAAAAAAACGAGCATGTTGCTAGAATTATGCACTAGGAACTAAGATTTTAAGCCTTATGGACCTTCTAGAATGATATTTTTCTTTTTCGGGAGCTTCGTCTCAGACTTGGTATCCTAGATTATGCCTGATCTATTTGAAAAATACAACTCAAGGCAGGCATAGCAACCATGGGATCCCCCATATCCAAAAAATATGTCACATAACTAGGAGAAAAACCCAAAGCCCTTCAATGATAGTGTTGGGGAAGGGATGGCCCTAGCTTCATACAAGAAAACAAGAACAATGGGCCAAATCTGCGAATACATGGAGAAGATATTTAGAAGGTGAGTTGAGATGAACAAGCCCAACGGCATACATTTCAGCCATGTAAAGGCGTGGGAGATGGAGACTTGCAAAGAACCCTCTCTCCCCACCCTGAAGATTAATGGCATAAACGACTCGCTAATCCCATTTGGATAGAAGGGATTCCAATCTATCATAGCCAACTATGGGAGGTAGGTGTTGTTATATTTTCTCTGGATTCTCGAGTCTTATGGAAAGATCTGGCAGTCCGCTCCCTCCTCATCATTGTTACCAAACCCAAGGCTTGAAAAGACGATAGTGTTGAGTGTCTAACACTTTTAGCGATCAAGCAAGCTATAGTCTCTCTACCAAAGGTAGATCAATTGATCTAAGCATTTTAAGTGTCATCTCTAGATGGAGATCTCTAGCCTTCACTTCTTCTTATAAAACTTGATTGGGCAAATTATGTTCTTGTTGGAAAGCCACTAGTGTCTAATGAAGACATTGGAGGGAGAATTTGTGAGAGTAAAACCTAGTCCTTTAATGCAAGATGAAACCCCATTATGAGTGCTAAAGGTCACCTTACTAAAAAACTCACCTCCAACGTCAACATTGACATAGGTGAAGTGAACTTTTTGGAGCAATAAATATTAGTGAAGAATTCACCTACTGCATGTTCTCATTGGAGAGTGTACGGACATAGTATTAAAAGCTACCATTTGTGGTAGAAATTCAAGAAAGACAATCAAGGTTGAACTAGAGTGATGACTAAGCAATTTGTGGAGGTAGATCTAGAGGATCTGGAAATACCTCCTTTTTAGCAATAAGGAGGTCGATGATACCCAGTTTTTAGTACATGATTTTGATGGTTTTATGGAGCTTTTTCATAGATATAGGACAATTCCTACAGTCCCTCGAAGTGTGTAGTATTCTCACTCCAATGCTAGTTTGAAAGAAAAAAGTAATAGGATCTTGGTAAAAATAAACTTTAGCTCATTCACTATCCAAGAGGGGTAAGTTGGATCAAAGAATCCAACAATCATAAACCCTAGAAAGACTATGCCCTTGATAAGAAGGAAAAGATGATTACGATATTAAGAGCTTGATCGTTGGGTCCACGATAACAAATTCTTATTCCCACAGACAAAATTATCTAAAAGGTATCCTCTTCGTTGAATTCCCATGGAAGAACCCTATTAATGGGAATTCTCATGCCATTGCACTCTAACATGTTGATAAAATCAAGCACAACATGTGATGATCCAGGATGACACATATAACTTTTTCATTTCTCTCACATGTATAGTGTTCACAATGATATATGTCAAGAATACTTCATGCCTCTTTACTAGATGTATCTACTAAGAGTGATGGCACATTTGTTTCTTGAAATCTCACTCATTCGTGGACATTAGGATCTTCCTTATGTACTGTTCTTTATATATTCCACTAGTTTTATTGTTGTTAAAGGTCATTCTTGTATATTCCTTTTATGTAATACACAAAGAAGAAGAAGGTCATTCTTCCTTCCCTCAATCTATGTGTGCTCCTCTTTGATTGTGAGTCTTGTGTGAGCTGTCTTCCTCATCTCTTTCCTTATGACATGATATCAAAGCTAGTGTGGTGGTAGAGAGCTCGTGGAGAAGACCGAAAGTGAAGAGTACATCAAGATATATTTGGAATTTATCCCTTTTCATTTCTCTCACATGTATAGTGGTCACAACGATATATGTCAAGAATACGTCATGCCGCTTTACTAGATATATCTACTAAGAGTGATGGCAGATTTGTATCTTGAAATCTCACTTATTCGTGGACATTAGGATCTTCCTTATGTACTGTTCTTTATATATTGCACTAGTTTTATTGTTGTTAAAGGTCATTCTTGTATATTCCTTTTCTGTAATACACAAAGAAGAAGAAGGTCATTCTTTCTTCCCTCAATCTATGTGTGCTCCTCTTTGATTGTGAGTATTTTCTGAGTTGTCTTTCTTATCTCTTTCCTCATGACATGGTATCAAAGCTAGTGTGGTGGTAGAGAGCTCGTGGAGAAGACCGAAAGTGAAGAGTACATTAGGATATATTTGGAATTTATCCCTTTAGGATCACCTGTTTTCTTCAGATTTCTGTTGTAGAGCCATCTCAATCTTTATTTTGAGCCTACAAGGTAGGGCCCATAGAATAAGTAGGCCAATTTGTAGAATTATAACTTGGGTCTTGTTTAGCAGCACTCAAATATTTGAGAATAGAATTTCAAGTGATTCTATCTATTCTTGATACACGAAAACTATGTTTTCTTAAGATCAAATTGTCACATCAAACTGCAATGATGTTCAAGGAGAAGTGCTACTTGTAGGGTTTTTGTAGTGTTGTAATATCTTTTAGAAATGGCAAGTGTGGATGGAAAGAGTGAGTTTATGATCAATTAGCTTGACAAGAATGTCTTCCATGCTTGGAGGTTCAGATTGAAAAATTTCTTGATGAGAAAAGGCTAGTGGAAGTACATCAAAGGAGAGAACAGAAACACTTTGTAGTTGCAAGTGAGGGATCAAATTGCACATCAATTAAGAGCATATGAGAATTGGAATCAAGGATAATGAAAGGTAATTCTTAGCATATAGGATGGCATGATTGGGCACATAAAAGATCCCCTCCGAAAGAGGCTTGGGACACTTTGGTCACATTTAATGAGACCAATACAAAGGCACAAAAACTCCAAGTCAAGAACGAGCTACATACACTAGAGAAAAAAGCCATGTGGATAAGTGAATACATATTGAAAATCAAAAGCATATGCGAGTCATCTACATCTATTGGCATGAATGTAAATGATGATGACAAGATGGAAGTGTGTCTCAGTGCTTTAGGAGCTACATATAAGCACTTTGTAACATCTATTGAGACTAGGAAAAAATGTTCCAAATTAAGTTGATCTTGTGTCCATGTTGATTATTGAAGAAAAGAGTCTTGACAAGGACTCAAAATCCCAAGGAAAACCCTTGTTCTACATAGGCATTTTACTCTGGTAGAGGAAGAGGAAGACGTAGAGGCTTCCGAAGTGGAAAAGCATACGATAACCAAGACCAAGCTCGACAATAGAATCATGCCACATAAATATCCAAAGAAATTATTTAGGTAATGAAAGTAAAGGATGTTGGAATTGTGGCAAGCCTGGACACTATGAACTTGGTTGGAGGTTTGAAGAATCAAAATAATAGAAGGCAACAAAACAAACTATGCACCCACAAATGCAGATGATTCTATCAAGTTGTTCATGGTCCAAGAACACATGATGAATAGGATGTCTGCTGATTTTTTTAAAATCGAATGATAATGTTTGGTATGTTGATTCTGGTGCTTCAAATCACATGACTAGTCATGTAGAATGGTTTAGTAGGTTGCATAAGTTACTATTTTCTTTCTATATTGAAACAAGTAATGAAACATCACACCCTATCAAGAATACAAGAAATATAGTATTGTCTATGGAGGACAAGAAGGTAAAACATCTTACAATTGTGTTGCATGTTCCAAATATAATAAAGAATTTGGTTTCTATTGGATAAATGGTTCACTAGGGATTACAAGTTAGGTTTAATGTTGATGGGTTTTATGTAGAATAGTACAAGGAAGATGGAATATTGATTTCCAACGGAAACAAAGTGGGTAGTATGTTCACATTAAATGTGAAAATTCTTGAAAGTAATGCAACCATGTTTGCAACATGTGCAGGAGTTACTACAATTATTGAGATCTAGCACAAAGAATTGGACATGCAAACTTGTAGAGGCTAAAATTTATGCAGTCAAAGGAGATTTTCAATGAACTACCAAATTTCAAGGTCTTAGAGATGCAAAAGGTATGTGAAGTGTGTCAATTCGGTAAACAATCAAGAACATCATTTGTGCATGATAAGCATGTTCGTGATAATTTTCTAGAGATAGTACATATAGATGTTTGGGGTCATGCAAAGGCCACATCTATGGATGGTTCTTGGTTTTATGTTCCTTTCATTGATGATTATAAACATAAAGTATGGGTATTTTTCATGAAAGAGAAGAGTGAGGTATCCACTGACTTCAAGAATTTTAAGGCTATGGTGGAAAAGAAGATAGAAAATTATATTCAGATATTAGGGTTTGATGGAAAAGGTGAATACATGTCAAATGATTACTGCAACTTTCTTAAAATTCATGGAATTCAACATCAGGTTTCATGTAGGTACACAGCACAATAGAATGGCGTTGTTGAATGCAAAGAAAGACATATTGCAAAAATAGCAAGAGCCTTGATCATTGAGAATAATATGCCTCATTGTAATTGGGAAGAACTTGTGCACACTATTGCATACATCATGAACAGAACTCTAACTGCTGTTGTACATTAAGTTACACCTGAAGATAATTTCATAGGTAAAAAGCCAAACTTATCACATATGAAAGTTTTTAGATGTACTGCATATGTACATATTCTTGACAACTTGAGGAGAAAGTTTGATGCAAAAGTAAAAAAGTGTTTCTTCATTGGGTACTCCCTTGAGCAAAGAAACAAAGATGCCAAAGATGGACTTAATTTTGAACCAAATGACAAAGCAAATGATAAAAAATCAAGTGGAAAATCTCAAGTTTTGAGTGGACCAGATGCATCATCAAGCAATAGTTTCGACTCAAATCCATGGAGTAGAAGATTGTCTCGCAATTTGAGTCTAGAAAATTCATCAAAATATATCCAAGAAAGGTAAAGAAAATCTTTCTCTTGGTAGTAAAATATCTATAGGTTTTGAAGACATTGATGGATTTTGAAACAGTTTAGAAAAAAAGCCTTATTGAGCAACTTGGATTGCCCTCTATGAAGTCTCCAAGAGTAAGAAAGGCACATGTACATGGTACAAGGAGAAGTGAACGAAGACCCAGAAGATCTGGGAGGATGCAAAATTTAGTGCAATGTTTGACGTATGACAGTTACATGGCTCATCATTGCACCTTCAAGACCTAGGTAGTAGAAGATGTTGAACCTTCTTGTTTTGAAGATGCAATCAAAATTTCAGTTTGGAAAAACGTTTTAGAAGAGGTGATGGTTGCAATTTATGGAAACGATACATGGAAGCTGGTGCCATTGCCACAAGGAAAGAAACCCATAGGCTCCAAGCGGGTTTACAAGGTATGACACAATGCTAATGGTAGCATATGTAGGTACAAAGCATGATTGGTAGCAGAAGTATATGCTCAGACATATGGAATTAATTATGAGAAAACATTCAGTCTTATGGATAAAATGTCTACTATTAGAACACTTGTTGCATTTGCTACAACAAAAAGACGAATTTTGCATAGATGGATGTGAAGAATGCTTTCCTACATGGTGAGGTATAAGAAAGAGTATACATGGACCATCCGCAAGGATATAAAGATTCAAAGCATATATAATATGTTTGCAAGCTACAAAAGGCTTTTTATGGACTTAAACAAGCCCCTCATGCTTGGCATGCAAGGATTGCTGACTACTTAACCACCATTGGATTTTCTATGTGTGATGTAGATCATTCATTATATGCAACGAAGGGTGATGATGGCATCAGGATTGTGGTCACTTACATTGATGACTTTATTGTAGGAGGTGACAATGATGCAAGCATGAAAGAGGTAAAGAAAATCCTTATGCAAGAATTTGACATGAAAAATCTTAGTGTGTTGCAGTATTTCTTGGGCATTGAGTTTATACATAAAAAAATAGGTATATGGATGTCACAAAGGCAATATGACTTAGCATGATGCAAAAGTATGGTATGGCTTATTATAAGACAATTTCCATGACATTGGATCTGAATTTGAAGTTGGATGCTACATCAGATGAAGCATTGGAATATGCTACTATGTATAGGAAAATTGTGGGGAGTTTGATATATCTCACAATTACAAGGTATGATCTAAGCTACACTATATTTATGCAGGTTCCCAAGAATCCACAATTAGATGCCATGAGGCACACTCTATGCTATGTGAGTACTATTTTGGATTATGCATTATTTTATGAAGCTCGTGTAGATTTGTAGGCTCATGGATATATTGATTAAGATTAGGCTATTATTATTCTAGATAGAAGATGTACTAGTGGATTTCTACCCTCACTTTGGAGTACACCTATTACATGGAGTAGTAGGAAGCAACCCATCGTTGCTTTGTCGAGTACATAGGTGGAGGATAAAGGTGCAACAATGGCATTATATGAAGCATCATGGTTAGAGATGCTACTTTTTGATTTAGGTGTGGAGTGAAAAAGCCTACCATCATCTATTGTGATAATCTTAATAGCATTCACTTAGCAGAAATTCCTATTTTTAATGCTACAACAAAGCATATCAAGGTGCATTATCACTTCATGAGAGAGAAGGTATTAGCAGGAGATATTGATCTTGTTTATGTGAGGTCGGATAAGCAGGTTACATATATTTTTACTAAAGAACTTGGATTCTAGAAGCTAAAAAAGTTTTGGAAGGTTCTTGGATTAGAGGACATGACGTTGAGAGGGGGAGTGTTGAGATATCAAGCTTAGTATGTGATGATCCAGGATGACACATATCACTTTCTCATTTCTCTCACATGTATAGTGGTCATGCCAGTACATGTTAGGGATACGTCATTGAGATTTACTAGTTTTATCTACTAGGAGTGATGGCCCATTTGTTTCTTATGATCTCTCTCGTTCTACATTATGATTTTCCTTATGTATAGTTCTTTATATATTGCACTAGCTGTATTTTTGTTGAAATTCAGTCTTGTATATTCCTTTTATTGAATAGCAGAAGAAGAATTAGGTCATTCTTCCTTGCCTCAATCTTTGCATGTGCTCCTCTTTGATTGTGAGAGTGTGTGTGTGAGCTCTTTTCCTTATCTCCTTCCTTGTAACATAACATACCTACTCACACGAACATATAAGACACTTGCTAGGAGTAGAAAATCCTCACGGCTCATGTTGATCCCACAGTCCTTGATTCTTTATGATTGTTAATGGGCTCCACTACCTATTTGACAATTAAGTTAAGTTGGGGACTACTCGCTGTGTTTTTCTTCCCCATATTTAACACTCTATGGTTCTTAGAATCTTTTCCCATGACACCAAATGGATAAGAATGTAACATGGAGTGTGTTTCTAGACTCTAGAGTTGCTTTGGGTTTTATTTTCGAGCCCTATGGCTTCAAAATCAAGTAGTTGAAAACTATGTATAGGTCCTTGTGTGTGCCTTTCTTGTAGTTTCTATGGACTCAAGGATGTGCGGAACTTTTTGGTGGTCAAATCTTCACTCTAATAAACGTCCTTGTTGGATTTTGGATTAGCAAGGGCCAAGCAAGGGATTACATTCTTGCATATCTTTAAACCGACATTGACTATAGGATGTATATGTATCTTGATGTGGATGGGTGAGATGTTGGGGATCTTGCAAAAAAAGAAGATTGTCAATCTAGAAAGGCACTTTAGAAATCTCCTTTGGATGTAGCATCCCATTTGGCAAGGAGCTCGAGATATAAAACTTGAAATAGACACCAACCTAAAGGAGGTCAATAGTTGCATGGGCATTTTGCATGTGCATGCCATGACCAACAAGATGGTTTCCATATAGAGGATGGAGGGGATTTGACTTCCATTTGACTAAGAAAGTCTTCCTTTTGGTAGATTCCATTCTAACAGAAAAACTTCTTCTCTGTTTCTTTTGACATCACAAATGAGATGGAAATGCCCCTCCATGCATGGTAGAGCCTATTTCCATATGTAGCCTTGATCACGTCTTATTCATGAACCCACATGAAGTTACACCACTAGTCATGAATTACCTTAGAAAAATATAGCCATGAGTTCTCCTAGGAGTAGAGCAAAGCCTCTTTGGTGAGAGAGGAAGCGTGAGCACCACTAAATCTAATGTAAACTATGATCCTTTTATAGTGAGGATGATGCTATCAACTATTGCAAAGGTACCATACTCTAGTCTACCATGGGCACCATGAGCTATAGGTCCTCTCGAATGGTGAATCCTAAGTGCATCATAGCTTCTTTGGACATGAGGCTAATACCCAAGCTTCCATAGATAATAAATTGAGATATCTATTGGTCAACAATTCTCATATTTCCTCGAAGATTAATGTCGTTATTCAACAGAGCTTATGTCATAAAGCGGGTACCTTGGCCACTACTTATTGAGGTTGGGGCCCTCAAGGATTCTACAAGGTTCATCATTTAACTTCTAGATTGAGCATCCATGCTCAATAGGTTGTAGAGACTGACTTTTTGATATGTGTGCCTTAATATGTTGCAAGAAGGGAGTCTTAGGGATGCTAGCTACTAGCTTATAAGAATCAAATTCCATCTCTTTTTGGGCCTTCTAAATTGCATCATATATGTGCACATCATTAGCTTATTGATTATGCTTTGGAGAATCTTGCTAACATGTTCCATCCTTTGGTGCTTCCTAATTTAGGCTAGATGCTTCCACTCTTCTTTCATGTTCCTCTTGTAAGTTGGGTTCCATCACTCTTCTTCCTTCTTCCAATGCTCTCTCGGCTCAAGTGCACACTGTTTCCTGTGGTATCTCATATGCTTATACAACATGGGAACTCTTTGATCAAAGGGGTACACACGCTGTGGGAATCGTCTCAATAGATACATGGAATAAATCATTCCTATAACATGAGGATGATTGCTTTGAAAAATTTTTAATATAATTATCATGCAAGTCCTAGTAGCTCAATTGTGGTAGTGCATTCTATGGTACTAAACACTTTTTTTCTAATTCTTCTATTCAATGCACTCATAAAACATTATAGGGTGCCTTTGACCATTTCATATTCTTAGGTGTATGGAGCAAAGTAAAATAGTGAGGCCAAAAGATCATTCCTAAGTATGGAGGTGTGTGTGGTATCCATGGGCTACTCAATGAAGATGGAGCTCTATGAAGTCGATGTTGGTTATATCGTGTGCCTTGGTCATCATTCCAACATTCCCATAAGATAGTAATGTCCCCAGTATTCAAGTCCACCTTCCCACATAATTGGTGGATAATCTTATTTGGACACTCCGAATATGGATGTCCCTACTTGTAGCTCTTCAATCTCTTATCAAATCCTGGTGATGGTATCTTCTTCCATACTTTTAAACTTCTTCTTCTACAAGTGCAAGTATTTGAGCTCTATTTTTATTTGTATTAGTGGATCACCCCATCTCCCTACTAGAGAGGGAACATCATTTAAATGAACTTGGGCCTACTTGCTACGAGTTTGCTTGGACATAAACTCATCCAAGGAAATGTTGGGATGGGAACTAGAAGGTCTCAAAGTTTGTGCATGGTGTTGAGGTGGAGTTCCTTTTCAACATCTTCTGTAATGAGGAATTCAAATAGGTGCATTGAAGAATTTAGTGACCAATGCCTTTGTCGTGGTCAAAAAAACTCACCAAAGGATTCTTCTTTCTTGAGGTGAAGGTTCTATACTTGATGAAGAAACTATTTTGTGGGATTTCTTGATAAAAGTCATCAAAAAATCCCCCCTTTAGATTCTTCTAGGTAATTAAATGACCCTCGTTGAGTTGATTGAACCATGTATCTTTTAGCCTATTAAGGTTCACCAAAAATTGGCCAGGAAATCATGTGTTATTTCCTCCAATCACTCTTACATAACACCAAGAAGCATCATATGTGATCATCAGGATCATGAATGAATGCTCCTGGATAAGTGGGGAGATTGATGTTGATGCATGATAGAAGGGAACTGAAATACCCTTATCCCAATTTTGAATGGAGAGAAGAACATTTGGGTGACAACGTTTGTGATTGCTTGCCTTTTATGTACGTGACTCATTTCCTACTACAATTGGCAAGCTTATGACGAGTTCTAGGAGAACTAAAAAAAGTATGACCTTAGTGGATGTTTTTCATAGAATTTAGGAAATTCACTTAATGATGAGAATGACTAAGCCCATATGTTCCACTAGGCATGCCAAAATTATATAGGTTTCTCCCATAAACGACTTCCAGTGGTAGTCAAAACTATTCTAAGTGGTTAGAGAATCTAGGGCTTCAAAAAAAGACCAAGCCAATCACATATATTTTATTATAGAGCATGTCTTAATAGAGGAATTTAGAAAAGATACTAGACCAATGCATAATGGAAAGTGATACAAGAGAAGAGCATGAAAAACAAAGATCTTTGTGAATTATAATCGCAACTATTGCTACAACCTAGATTAAGCATGCAATAAGCCTTAGACGGAAGTGACTACAAGAACCAACCTAGGGAGCATAACCTTTTTTTTTATATAGATGATCTCAAGTGAACCTTACAGATTCAGCTTACATAATTTATCCTTGTTGGTGCAATTACTCCAAGCCTAAATTCTTGGTCACTTATCCTAAAGTTCATATATGCATTAATGTATTAGCACATGAATGATCCCTTGTAAAAGATTGATTTTTACGCCTTGTGAAAGTGCATAGGTGGAATGACTTCCAATTATGAGTTCTTGGGAGAATCTTTCCACGAATTATTTGGTGAAGATTTATGGAAAATCAAGAATTGAAACATTGGTAAAGACTCGAATTCAAACTTGAAACTTGGCTTCAACAAAAAGGCTATAACACAGGACCATCCAGTGATGTGGATAGGAGCTTAACGTAGAAGAGCTTTTAGAGGGATTTGTGTGGCATATTGAGCTCATATTATAGATCTTTCAGTACCCTCACATTGTGCAATCCGTCAATGTCAATGTAATTTATGTGCATTAGTACATATGGTTTTCTCATACCTCATCTCTTCTGCTCTGTGATATACACTTAGATCAATGAGCTTATTTGATCTATTTTTTAATGGACAAGAGAAGAGACGCAAAAAGGTAAAATGAACAGCAAGAAAAGAATGAAGATGTGCCCAAAACCTATGTTGATCCATGAAAGATCAAGTACAGAGATGCCATTTATATATAAATACATGGAGCAAAGATACCCACTACTTTTTTCCTAAAGGATAACCACTAATTTTAGATGACCACTACTTTTGATGTGCTATTTTTTTATAAGCACTTTTTTGTGTAACCACTACTTTTGATGTACTTTTGACCACTATTTTTTATTTGAATGTGTGTGGTAAGAAAGAATGCGTGGAAATTCATAATGAATGTGGGAATCATCACATTATCCTCCCCCTTAGTGATGATTTCCAAGACGAGTAAGCTTATGAGGGTACTTGAGATGAAAATCGTGAACAGTGTCTCTTACATGAAGAAGATGGTGAGCAAGTTCCTAGGTAGCTTCTGAGAGGGGGTTACCTTTCCAAGAAACAAGATACCATATTTTGCAACGAAAGAACTTGGAATCTAAGATGTCATTGACATCATATTCCTCACCCTCCTCAAAATAAATTGGTGGGGGTCGGGATGGAGCATGATTAGGAAGTGTGGAGAGCCAATAGGGTTCCAAGAGGGTCACATGAAATACATCATGGATGCATAAATTCTTACGAAGATCAAGACGGAATGTAACTGGATTAATTTGCATCAAAATAGTAAAAGGTCCCAAGCATTTGTAATCAAGCTTATTAGAGGGTCATGTCGTAGTTATGTTTCAACGTAGAAGCCGTAGTTGATCATCAACTTTAAAAGAAGGTTGGGGAGATCGATGACGATCAATGTGGATCTTTTGACGATCTTGAGCATTGGTAATTTCAAGGACCATGTCATGATGA
The DNA here is from genome assembly GCA_020310875.1 of Ceratopteris richardii. Classification (NCBI taxonomy): domain Eukaryota; kingdom Viridiplantae; phylum Streptophyta; class Polypodiopsida; order Polypodiales; family Pteridaceae; genus Ceratopteris; species Ceratopteris richardii. Next base: position 156,786,740 of record CM035414.1, read on the forward strand.
AGCTGCGTGTGAAAATGTGCTTGTTCTTGAGCACAAGGGTTGACCGAAGTCATAGGAATATCCACACTAAACTCTGGATGAGAACCATAAGTGGCAAAGAAAGGAGTTATACCACTAGAGGTGTGATGACTATATTATAAGCAAATTCAGCCAAGGGAAATAATTGAATCCAATCATCCTGATGATAACTTACATTCCATTGAAGGTACTATTCAAGAATATGATTGATTCGCTCAATTTGTCCATTTGTTTGAGAAGGAAAAGTAGTAGAAAGTTTAGTATTGGTCATCAAAAGGTGAAATGGCTGGCCAAAAATGAGATATAAATTGTGGACCACAATTGGAAATTATGTCATCAGGTAGTCCATGAAGACAAATGATGTCCTTAAGGATAAGCTTTGCAGTGCGTTCTCTTGAAATGGCCTTATTAGAGGGTATAAAGTGAGCCATCTTAGTGAAATGATCGACCACTATTAAAATAGCATTGAATCCATCAACTAAAGGTAAATCCGTACTGAAGTCCATAGAAATGGATGCCAAAGGTCCAGTAGGAACTAGAAGAGGTTGCAAAAGACCATAGGGTTGGTGTCGAGAAGCCTTATCGCGAGCACAAGTATGAGAACTTCTAACAAATTCTTTGATCAGCTTAAGTTGTTGTGGCCACCAATAGTTTCCTGAGAAAAGCTCGAGAGTCTTTGCCACACCAAAATGACCCCTTAAAAGTTGTTCATGACACAGGAAAAGGATTTGAAATCGAAGCAGACCATCTAGAACGTAAACTAGACAATCATGAAACAGGACTCCATTAGCGAATGAAAATTTATCCAAATCTTCTTGTGAAGTATCCATTGTTGAATCCTCCAATCTTGATTTTATGTTGCGGGCCTATAACAAGTTGCTAAAATAATATCCTGAAGTATGGTAGAAGTAAAAGTAAAGCATAGAGAGCGAACATTGGTAATTGTTCAGGTTTTAGAAGTATTTGAATTTGTTCAGTGTAAGCGTTTTTATCTATGCTAAGGGTGAATTCAGCACCACAAGAGAGAGCATCTGCTTTCACATGTTGAAAACTAGGTTGAGGACGGTGAGGAAAATGAGGTCAATGACAACTTAGATTCCAAGTTCTTTCATTGCAAACTATGGTATCTTGTTTCTTGGAAGGGTTACCCCCTCTTAGAAGCTACTTGGAACCTGCTCACCATCTTCTTCATGTAAGAGATGTTGTTCACAATTTTCATCTCAACTACGCTCACAAGCCTGCTCATCTTCGAAATCTTCACTAATGGGGAGGATAATGTGATAATTCACACATTCATTATGAATTTCCACACATTCTTTTTTTCAAACACATCAACAAAGTCTTTGAATTTTGTAGGTAACTTTACTAAACCATTATCCGGTTCGGCTAGAGAAATATGAAGCGTACAAACTTGATTTCACTTAGCAATTTGCAGAAAAGGAACAACCCCAATAAAAGCTACTTTAATAGGATCTTGATGGCATACGAGCCAAGTATCTGATAATCTTTTACACAGAAATGCCTCAGCCTCTAGTGCATGCTTGAGAGCTCTAGGAGTGCTTGATTCAAGCAAACATAAATGAGACTAACAACATTCAAAAGGGAAAGACAAAGAACGAGTTTTCCAATCAATCCAATTGTGAATTTCCAACCAAGATAATCCAAGAATGATAGGATGATTTGGAGATGTGATTAGATTGAATTTGATTGTTTCTTCATGCTTACCCATACATAAATCCAAGGAGATTGTTTCTAAGGAATATGAGGTCAACGACATCTTAGATTCCAAGTTCTTTCATTGCAAACTATGGTTTCTTGTTTCTTGGAAAGGTTAACACCTCTCAAAAGCTACCTGGGAACCTTCTCACCATGTTCTTCATGCAAGATAGGTTGTTCAAGATTTTCATCTAAAGTACCCTCACAAGCCTGCTCCTCTTGGAAATCATTGATAAGGGGGAGGATAACGTTATGATTCACACATTCATTATTAATTTCCACGCATTCTTTTTTTCAAACAAATCAACAAAGTCTTTGTATTTTGTAGGTAACTTGACTGAACCACTATCGGGTTCTGCTGGAGAAATATGAAGAGCATAAACTTGATTTTCCTTAGCAATTTGCAAAAAAAAAACGACCCCAATGAAAGATACTTTAATAAGATCTTATGGCATGTGACCAAAGTATACGATAATCTTTTACACAAAAGCTCTAGTGCATGCTTGAGAGATCAAGGACTGCTTGATTCAAGCAAACATAAATGAGATTGACAACATTCAGAAGGAAAAGACAAAGAACGAGTTTGCCGATTCACAATCAGATTGTGAACTTCCAACCAAGATAATCCAAGAATGATAGGATGATTTGGAGATGTGATTAGATTGAATTTGATTGTTCCTTCATGCTTACCTGTACATAAATCCAAGGAGATTGTTTCATGTGTGATAGCGCGAGAAGAAACCAAACGTCCATCTATCACCTCCACTGAAATAGGAAATGCCTTGTGCACAATAGAAATTTCATTTTCACGAACCTACTTGATATCCATAAAAGATGATGTGGCCCCTGAATCAATAAGAGCTTCACTCTTAAGGACTTGCGAACAAGTCTTGATTTCCACAGGAATCGTGAAACTTGACCTAGGGCCGATCATTGAGGAGGAAGTGTGATACTTATGGTAATATATACAGTTCAACTGCAAGGTTCCTACTACAATCGAACATTGTCATTTTTCGGTATAGGCTCCACATATGGCTGCAAATTACTAGACTCCACCATGGCAAGTTGTGTCCTTTTTCCTTTGTTTGGACAAGTTCGGGTTCTATGACCAGGTGCCCCACAATATAAACAAAGGTTATTAACTCGACGGTACTCCTTCTCTCCATCAATGAGTGGTCGAAATCATGAGGAATCAAGCTCCATGGGAACAACATGAGTAGGATGCTCCATTCAGGATGAGGATCGTGGTTGTGTCATAGGTTGGATAGAATTATGTAGATGGGATTCACGGTGATACTCAAACAATCGATTATCACACTTGATTGCTTGGGTCATAGCTTCACTTAGGGTTTATGGATCTTTAAGATTTAGTAGTAAATTCTTGACATCCCATCAAAGACCCCGATGGAAATGATCAATGAGTGCTTGTTCATCCCACTGAACGTCACAAGAAAGTTGGGCAAATTCTGAAGCATAAGTTGATGCAGCACGAGAACCTTGTTGTAGATAAATAAGCTTATTGGTTGATGTCTTACGCTTGTCGGAATCACCAAAATTTGCTTCAAAATCAACAAGAAAAGTGTTGTAATCTTCAACAAGAGGTGAGGATCTTTCCATCAGTGGTGCAAACCATGCTTGTGCCACTCCCGTTAAAAGAGTGCCAATAAGCCCAACTTGACTAAAAGGAGTAGTTTATTATCATGAGTGAAGCTTAAGAATCAACATGACTTGATTGATGAAACCTCTAAACTTGGAGCTAGTTCCATCCAATTTCTTTAGGAGTCAAACCTTAGGTTCCATAGCTTGTTGAGGACGTTCTATGTTGAGGGAAGAATTTTGCGGATCAAACTATAATGGACAAGATCATTGACACAAAAAGGTAAAACAAACAGTGGGACAAGAATGAAGATGTGCCCAAAACCTGTGTTGATCCACAAAAGATCAAGTATAGAGATGCCATTTATATATAAATACATAGAGCAAAGATACCCATTACTTTTTTCGTAAAAGATAACCACTACTTTTAGATGACCACTACTTTTGATGTGCTATTTTTGGATAACAACTATTTTGTGTAACCACTATTTTTGATGTACTTTTGACCACTATTTCTTATGTGAATGTGTGTGGTAAGAAAGAATGCTTGAAAATTAATAATAATGTATGAATCATCACAATTTGTCACTGTGTACTTGATCATTTGCAGTGCTTTAAATTGGTATAGATTCATTAGATAGTCCATTTGTATGTTACAAAGTTTCAATTCAATTGCCTCAGCCATTCTCGAGTTATGTGTAAAATATTTCTCTTTGGTTTGCATACTATTAACTCCCTAAAATATAGGGATAGTCATCTGATTTTCTAAGCATCATTATCTCAGCATAGTTCATCATTTCAAGTGAAATAACTTGTGAAAGTTAGCCATCTTAGTCAATTGGACATTCCCACAAGGATTTTGTCCAATTGTTACCAGGGAAGGAGTACTTTTCCTTTCTATAAATAGGTATAGTGACCAAAATAGCAAGTTTTTGGCTCATAATGAACCTCGAGGTTATCTTTTTTTTATCCAATGATTTGAGGATCATCTTTGAAAGTACTTTGGTGATTATTTATGCTTCTTAGAAAGCTCAACAGGTCTACTTTGCACTCCTCAACTTAGTTTTGGTTGGTGTGAAAAAGGAATTTTCAGCACCATCTCAACTCTCGACGGTGACCACCATCTCCTCCAAAGTGGTATCAAAGCAACATCACGGTAAAATGGGAGATGGATTTCCATCATTTGTTGACAAATTGGACATGAGCAATTATCCAGAATGGTCTCTAAGGATGAAGGATTACCTCCAAGGAAGAAGTTTGTATCGATACATATCTAGAGATCAGGAAATTCCAACCTTTAGAACCAAAAATTGACCTACAAGAGAGGAGCAAGAGAGACTAGCTACATGGTGTGAAAAGGACGCTCGAGCAATGTCTTACATACTCAATTAAGTTTCTAATTTCTGTTTACCTTGTATTAGGAATTTTAAGACTTCCTTGGAGAATTGGGAGGTACTATCTTCATACTTCTCATCAAATACAAGGGCCAGAAAGAACCAAGTCTGGATGGAGTTCATAAACTTGAAGAAGCAACCAAAGCAAAGTGTGGCTAACTATGTGACCAAGATCAAGGATGTAGCTGACAAACTTGTGAGTATTGGAGAAGAAACAGAAGAGGAGTGGATACTAAGGTAGGTCATAAATGGCATCAATGCTGATGACGAATGGGATTTTTTACCACAACAATGGATCAGTATATGGACATGCAAATACCTGAACTCAATATATTGATAGGGCATCTCTTCACACATGAGAAAAAATTTAACAAGAATGGAGATATTTCTAGAGCTAATCAATTTTCTACCCTTTACACAGATAAAAATAAGAATAAAGATAAAGGCAAAGGTAAAAAGAATGAAGAAGATGCAAGTGCCTCTGAAATCAATTTCACTTGTAGAGGAAGATGTACTAGAGGAAGGGGAAGAGCAGGAAAGCAAGGCATAGGGAGACCATACAATTATTCACCTTGCAACATTTGTGGCTTGACCAATCATACCATAGATGCATTCTTCAAAAATACAAAGAATCATAGAGGAAGAGGCGTCCATAGAGGAGGCTATGGAAAAATCAAGAGGAAGGTTCAATAATGGAGGGAACAACTACCATCGCAATTACAACCAAGACCACAACAACGAAAGTACATTGAACAAAATATGCATGGATGAGAAAGTTCTTGGCATCCCAAATGTGTCCAAGAAAAACATGATTCACAAATGTCAAGCATGCTAATTCGGCTCGTGTCGGAGATATTTCTCTCTCCCCAATTAGATGATGAAGAATATTTTGATGAGTTGACTTGCAATGGAATGGAGCTATGCACTCGACAATTTCTTATAACAATCCTTTGGAGTTCATAAACTAGAAAACGAAGCAGATAGTATTCATTTATGAAGAATAATTGAGAAAACCTAAGATAAAATTTCATCATTAGTGAGAATTGTGGCAAAGGCAGTTACATCAAATACTTTGAATAAGTTTTCAATGTATTTGTGTTATGTGATGTAGATACAATCATCTCTCTATATGAATTTGATCCCAAGATAGTATTGCAAAATACCTAAGTCATTTACATCAAATGTATGCTTAAGCTTTCTTTGAAATATTGAAGGTCTGAATCCTTGGGTCCTGTCACAATCATATCATCAAAATATGTGTTAATAATAATCGAAACATCTTTTTCAACTATAACATAAAACATGGGAGCTACATCTGAGTTCTTAAAACCAATAGCTAGAACATATATATGTATTCTCTCATACAAAGGTCTTGGTGCATGCTTTCGTCAATACAAAGCTCTCATAAGCTTGCACACTAAATGCTCTTTACATGTCTTTTCAAAATCTTCTAGCTTTTAAATGTAGACATTCAGGAAGATCACCATTAAGAATTGCAATTTGGATATCTAACGTGTATACTTTCCAACCAAAGTATGTAGTTAAAGAAAGCATTGACTTGACTAATGCCATTCTAGATGTAGGAGCAAACATCTCATCATCTTCAATACATTTCTTTTGTGCATAACGTTTGAAGACCAATCTTGATTAATACCTTTCTATAGTACCATCTGCTTTTCTTTTGATGTTGAAGATCCACTTGACACCAATTGCCTTTTTACCTTTAGGTAACTCATAGAGCTTCCATGTTTGATTCTTATGAATAGAATCAATCTCTTATTGCATAGGTTACTTCCATACAAGACTATGTAGTGCATCTTGAATATTAGTTGGTTCATTCTCTACTCAAGTAAGAGCTAAAGTATTATGAATCAAAAAATGTTCTACATATTTTGCCTCCTATGTTTGTTGTCTCCTTGTTTGACTTCTGGTTCTTGTAGTGTATTCCTTTATACCATTATTCTTCCAAGTTTGATATAAACACTTTTGCATATTCTTGAAAAGTGGTGGAATCCTTTTTGGTTCTTCAATATCTTTTCCTTTGGAACTCTCTAACTTCTCCAACTTCTTGAGTTGGAGCCTCAAGAGGTACAGATGATGGACTAGGTACTAATGTAGGTAATGTAACTCTCTCTTAGTATTTACCAAGTGCATCTTTTAGCGTTTGAGAAGATTCATAACCCCCCTTGTATGGCTGAATATAGGAATCTAGATTCCTTCTAAAAGATGCATAGTATTTTGCTTTTATGAAACTTTGACTCTTTTTCTTCTTATCATAAATATGAGTTTCTAGAATATATACATTGTGTGAAAGTAGGATAGTACCTATACCTAGGACATAGAATTTGTATCCTATGCTTTAAAGAAAGCTTTAATGGCTTTTACATCAAGCTTCCCAAGATCTCTTTTCTCAATGTGAACATAAGCTAGGGAACCAAAAACTTTGGCATAAGTGACATAGGACTTCTTCACATTATAAGATTTATAAGGTGTAATGGCCTTCAAAGCTTTTTGGAAGACCTATTTAGAATCTCATTAGCTATGTGTAGTACATCAAACCAACACTTGGGAGAAAGATTTTTGGATGACATCATACTATGCACAATCTCAACAAGTATCCTATTATTTCTCTCTCCAACAACATTCTGTTTTGCCATGTAAGCAATAATGAGTTGATGAGAGACACCTTTGTCTTCAATAAAATCATTAAAGTTTTTAGACATGTACTCTCCTCCTGTATCAATTCTCAAAGTCAAGATCTTTGATTGACTTTCATTTTCAATCATAGCTAAGAACATTTTAGAAGTAGGAAAAATCTCTAACTCCTTTAAGACTGTAAATCCACAAATATCTTGAGAAATCATCAATAAAAGTAACAAAGTACCTAGAATCTTGAATAGAATCTACTTTTCACTAGACCATTCACATTTGAATTTATGATCTACAACTTCCTCGATGATGTGATATATCCATGTCTATTGAAAGGTAGTTTGTGAAGACTTCCTTCAAGACATCCTTCACATGACTCTTTATCATCTAGTAAATCAAAAGTAGGCAAAATCTCCACCATTCCTTGATCTTTGATATGCTTGAGACATGTGTAAGTGATATGCGCAAATCTACCATGCCATGAATTGATGTTCTCCTTCAGTGTTGTAGACCTAGCAACATCAACATGACTTATTTTGGAAAATATCAACATTTCACTTATATTTTCACTTGAGTAGACAATGCTCCTCATTAGGTGAGAGTATCTGACATGAATCTTTCTTAAAAACACTTTTATAACTATTTGATAAGAAACTAGAGATAGAGAGAAAATTCTTCCTCATGTCTTGAACATTGGAAATTGTGAATTTTCCTCCTACTCTTGGATTTAGGTTCACTTCTCTAACAGCAACAACATCCAAATCATAGCAATGGTCACTCTAATTGAAGAGTAACAAAGGGAAGAAAATATCTTTTTGCAACCTCTCATATGCTTAGTAGATTGAGAATAAGAAATTGAAGGATTATCTAAGATTTAATTTAATGTTGCTTGATCAAAATTCTTCAATAGTAACACATGCATAAGATTCTTCCTTTGAAGACTCAAGTTTTGGATCATCTTTAGCACTATTACTTGATGTTTTCTTCTTCTTATTAAAAGACCTTATTCTCCATTCTGCTATGAAATGACCTAGTTTCTTATTGTAATGGCATACTCCTTTCCTTGAATAAAATCTAGTCAAAGACTTTTCTTTGGGTGTAGAGAAAGCATTAGGAGAAGGAATAGATGTTGGAGCTTGAGGTCTATGAAAGCACCTAAACAACAAAAGGAAGAAGAAGAAGAAGCTTGGAGCATAATGCATAATACTGAATGTATTACCACTAGAATGTACAAAGATAAATGAAAACTCTTAGGATTATAGGCATAGATGTAGAGAGTACGCATGCGAAAGCAAAATGAAAAGTAAAGTACTCTCACAAAACAAAGAATGTGTGAGACACAAAATGAGTAGACCATGAAATGGGTAAACTCATGTGGATTAGAAATGAACTTGCCAAGAGCATGGAGTAGGCTCCTCAAGCTTCTAACGAAGTACAAATGAGGGGAGAGGCCATCCTTATATACATTTGGGAGGGGCTCTCAAAAGTAAGTCATATGTGGATAAGTCTCCTGAAAGGAGAATGAATACAAGTGGTAGAAGCACATGGCAAGGTACCCAAATACAAAGGAACTACAATATAAAATGGAAATATACTAGAAATGGAGTGCCTCCTGGATACAAAATGGAGATGCACTCATGCGGATACAAATGTAGATGATTTAGGAGCAATCATGTCATCAAAGCCCCCTCTGCAGCTCCATCTTGGAGCGGCTGAATGTTGTAGAGGTCCACCAAGTGCTGAAACAAAATCGGAGGTAGAGCCTTCGTGAACATGTCCGCCAGGTTCTCGTAAGAAGTACACTGCTCTAGAGCAATCTCTTGAGATATGAGATTCTCGCGGATGAATTGGTACTTGATCTCGATGTGCTTCGTCTGAGCATGGAACATTGGATTCTTGGCGATGGCAAGGCTGACTCACTATCCATGCAAAGACATGTCGGAGTATCCTACAAAACACAAATGTCAGATAATAAACGACGAAGCTAGATGGCCTCACATGCTGCAAAGCTCCATGCTTGGTACTCAGCCTTTGTGGATGATAGAGCATTTGTAGGATGTTTCTTACTTGCCTAAAAGATAGGTCCTGAGCCAAGCAACAATATATACCCAAAAGTAGACCATCAAGAATCAGGATCACTAGCCCAATCTGAATCTAAAGATCTTGCGAGTTCGATGCCCCCTCTATACCAAAGACCATGATGTCGAGTGAGGGCAAGGTAGTGAAGTAGTCTCTGAGGAGCATCCCAATGAGTCTGACGAGGCCGATGTACAAACTGATTGAGTATACCAAGTGCATTAGCAATATCTAGTCTAGTGTTGGCAAGATAGAGTAATGAGCCAACAAGTTGTCGATAAGTATGCACATCCATAAGTGATGATGAGTCCTCTAGTGTAAGATTGATGTTTGGATCAAGTGGTGTGGAAACTAAGCGTCACTGGTCCATGTTATATCTGGAAAGTTGATCAAAGCAGTACTTCTTTTGTGATAGGAATATACCTTCTTTTGTTTGCCAAACTTCCATACCTAAGTAGTGAAGAAATCCACGATTTGTCATAGAGTACTCACGATGAAGCTGTGTGATGATAAACTGGATGCATTCTTTGGCTGAGCCTGTCAAGATCAAGTCATCTACATAGAGAATGATGATGGCTACTAAAGAATCCTTTTGATAGATATAGAGATTAGCATTAGCATTGCTTCTGTGAAATCCCTTGTCTTCAAAGAACTTGTGAATCTTTTCATACCATGCCCTGGGAGCTTGCTTGAGTCCGTAAAGTGCCTTTTGAAGCTTGTAGACTTGATCTTCTTTGCCTTTGATCTTTTCCTTATACCTTGGTGGAAGAACAACCATTTCATAGTCTTACAGGTACTTTCCAAGCATTGCATGCAGTTGTTGAGTCGATAGTCTTTCCACAAGCCCGTCCTATTCAGCTACTACGTGAGAGAGTTTTCTTTTACACACATACATATGTTGTACCCTCTTCATCAAATGATTTTGGCAGGTTAGAGATGAATTTTCCATAGAAATTAGAGGTGAACTTCTTCGATGAAGTATGCGATCCTTGATAAGATCCATAGCTAGCGTGATGACTTTTGGTTTTGCCCTTATTGAATGGGCATTTGGCCTTCATTGTTGACTCTTATGAGGAAGTCAATTTGGCTCACGAGTCATGAAGGAGCAATAGTTGACGAACCTCTCCCCAAGATAAGACTTGGCCGTGATTATACAAAGTCGTGAAAAAAGTCTCGTATGACTTAGGTAACTTGTTAAGAAGCCTAACGGCCATGTCTTCACTAGAGATCTGCCTACCACATAGTTTTAATTTACGCTGGTAGTCCTAAAATTGGGCTATGGCCTTGGTAATTGGGTCGTGTGGCCTAATGATCAAATTAGGAAACTTGTCCTCTAATGCATATATCTTCGAAGAAGTTTTGTGTTCATACAAAGTGGCTAATGTATCCCAAGCATCTTTGGACATTTTGCAGGCTGTGATATTTCCTTTTGTCAGTTCGTCGCAAGCAAGTAACAACTGTCCAAAAGCTCTTTTGTCCTTGACATATCACACATGCCAATTGTCTAAGTTGGTATCCCTATTGGGTTCGGGTTCAGACCCGTCTACTACCTCATGCAAGAGATTCATGTAGAGATATGCACGCATGACCTCTTTCCATAGATTGTAATTTTTTCCATTGATGCGTTCATCCATAGGCATAAAAATAGGGGTGAAAGGGGGTAAGAATTTAGCCATAGATGATGAGCTACCTTCACTTTTGGTCATTACAAAGCTTTGAGGATAAAGTGTTCAAAAACACTATCAAAGATACCTGCCAAAAACACCACTTTGAAATAATTGCAAAGCTTGAAATGAAAAACTGGACACCACACCGAAAATTTGGGGGGGGGAGGGGGCTTAGAGTAGCCCTTCTCTTGCAAAACACCAAGATGAGTTGACATGAGGGGAGGGCTTAAAGTAGCTCGTTGCACGCACAAAAAACAACCACACTTGGGGGATTAGAGTAGCCTCCCAAGACACGTGCACAAGATCCTTTTCTTATAGTTTGAAATTACAAGAAGGGCACTTAGTGCCAAGGTATGCCAACTTATGTGCTTGATAGAGCGGGTTATGATCCTTGGTAAGATAGACAAAGGGGTGCCAAATGATGTGTCAAAGTTGGGTATGGTACCCTAAAAAAAATGCTTGCTAAGGAAATACAATCTGACCCCTAGAATATGAATTTCAATGTACCCTTGAGTTTTGTTTAGTGCGAAGGGAGATGGCCAAAAAATTTATGTGTGCACCAATAAATTTTCCACCTCAATAAAAGGATTTTAGAAAAAAACGAGTTTATAGCGAAGACATTCATTCCCAACATGGGGTGATGAAATGATTTCATGTGCATTTGTGACTACAGGCACAATTGCACGTGGATTCCCCTCTCTCTCACCTGACAAAGTTCAACATAGATTTGGTTGTGTTATCCAAAATTAGCATGCTAATATGACAGCATAGCTGTGAGTGGATGCCAGCAGAGCTAGTTCTAAAGAGATGGCAGAACGCTCTGAGAGCGTTAGTTGGCAGATTCTGTATTGCTTCATCAAAATGGCGTAGAACGTTCTGGCACCTCCAGATAGCTAATCATGTGCTTGACTAGAGATGGTGCGACTGTTCAGCAAGGGGTGTCAGACTTGAGATAAGGGAGGATGAATCAAGAGTGTCCGTCAGCTTGTAGAAGAAATGGCTGCTCTGTGGATTTGCTCCCTCCTGTTCGTGTCGTTGCTAGAGATCATTGAAGCCAACAGACATGCCTTGCACTTGAAGATCAGTGTGGTTACTATTGAACTAGGCTTCGATTAGGAGGAACGCGTCGCCATCTCGTACAATGTTAGTAGAGCAATGAAACAATTTGGTACAATCTTTCACATGGAGCTGAAGATGTGCAACGGAAATGAACGTTTTGTGGTAGGAAGTCATCACATAGGTTATGTTCTTGCACTCTCTGTGAAGTTTCGATTGGAGAGAACTACTCCAATGTTCTAGATGCACAAGTCTCTCTGAGATGCCGAATTCTCAGTTGTTATCAAGAGACAATTATGTTCTCCAATATTTCTCGCTTAGCCTACTTCACACAAAGCAGCACCTGGGCCTTCGTGGCTTCTACGCAATTGTCACTCTCGATGGCAGGTCCTATAGCATGATGCAAGAGAATTTACCAAGGATCTTGAGTGTCCGTCTTGAAGCTTTAGCATAGAGGAACTCTCTCTCGCTCGCTCTCTCTCTCTCTATCTCTCTTATACAGAGATGGTGGACTCTTTTCTCATGCTGTCTCACTCTTGACAGAGAGCAAAGTGATAGGTTCTTTTGCTTGATTTTTCCACAGTCCGCCTCCTCTGTTGGAGCCAACACTGCACATCAAGCCAATGCCCTTCTGTGATCCTTCTAAGGCAACCATGTGTAGCCTGTCATAGACTCCTTCCCCAATGCCTAATACTTACAAGTGCCACTGAATCTTCTTCTCCTTCGTTCTCTTGTTCATATATATGCATTTACTCAGAGAAAGGTCGCTAAGTCTGAAGCTTCACGTTTCACACAGATGGAAGCTTCGAGCTCCACACAAGTTGATGTAAGAGATCCAAACATATCGATGGCTTACAGTAATACGATGATCAAGTTTCAAACAAACCAATTGAAATTATGGATGTAGTTATCGAACTAGATCCTTAGTAGAAGTACAAAACCATTTTGAAGACATTACACTGAAGTACAAAGAGCCGCAAATTGTGGTTATAACCACTCTACAAATGGAGATACATTTCAAATGCAATCAAAGCACTTAGGAGCACTATAAAATACATCAAAATATGTCGTAACCAAGGGTGGGAGGGTGGGCAGGCCAAAAAGAGCAAAACTGATGGCAAAAACCTCTCTCAACGAGGAGGAAGCAAAACCATCACTAGTCGAGCACCACCACCACCAAAATGACCGCATGCGAAAGCAAAATGAAAAGTAAAGTACTCTCACAAAACAAAGAATGTGTGAGACACAAAATGAGTAGACCATGAAATGGGCAAACTCATGTGGATTAGAAATGAGCTTGCCAAGAGCATGGAGTAGGCTCCTCAAGCCCCTAACCAAGTACAAATGAGGGGAGATGCCCTCCTTATATAGATTTGGGAGGGGTTCTCAAAAGTACATCATAGGTGGGATAAGTCTCGTGAAAGGAGAATGAATACAACTGGTAGAAGCACATGGCAAGGTACCCAAATACAAAGGAAGTACAATATAAAATGGAAATAGACTAGAAATGGAGTGCCTCTTGGATACAAAATGGAGATGCACTCATGCGGATACAAATGTAGATGAGGTAGGAGCAATCATGTCATCAACAATATATACAAGACATGGCAAACAAGCCTCCTAAAGAGGGAAAAAAATGACCCGATGGTCCTAATGTATTCACACACATCACTACCTAAATATATCAAGAAATCCTCCTTCGAAGTGATGCAGTGAACAAGCAGCTAATACTTATGTATCAGGAGTGCTAAGCTATGTGGAATGAATCCACAAAAGGAAGTAAGCCCCAAAGCTTTTCAGAAAGCTTCAAACTACTCCCTAGGTAGAGCCTTTGTGAAAAGTTTTCTAGTGTTCTCCTATGTGGGTACATATGAAAAATTGATCGCTCCAACAGAGCACATCTCCCTGACATAATGATAGTGCACCTCAAGATGCTTAGTGAGAGCATGGAACAAAGAGTTCTCCTAAGTGCCAATGATCTCTAACCCTCAGTGAAGATGTTGGTGGCAAAAGAATGAACAACACCCAAATCAGCCATAAGGCATCTAAGCCACACACACACTCAATACTCATTGTGAAATCTACCCTACACTTAGCCTCACAACTAGAAGTGGCCACCGTAGGCTTCTTTTTGCTGAACCAAGATATACATGTGCTACCAAGCATGAAGCAGAAACCACTAGTGGATATACAAGTGTCATAGCAGCGAGACCTGTTAGAGTAAGAAGAAGCATGTAAATCTGGCGGTAATGATCCCCTCTTGGGATAAAACAATCCAAGTAACTAGGTACCACTCAGCTAGAGAAAGATGTGCTTAACCACTTCTGAATGCTTGACACCTAGGAAATGCATAAACCTACTCGTGTATGAGATTAAAAAAATTGAATATATAGCCGATTAGTGCATAGGTAAATCAAGCATCCATAGCCTATTGATAGAGAACAACATCAAATGCATCTCCAGCATCATGAAGACTCAACTCTAACCTTTCTCCATAGGAGTGGCAATACGTTTGCAGTCTTCAAGGCCAAAAGTCTTCAATAATGTGTCAATATATTTGGATTGACACAACTCTATTCTACCACCAACTTGCATAAATTGAATGCCCAAATAATGATGCAAATGCCCCAAATCTGACATCTCAAATAAGGCATGAAAATCAGCCTTGAAATCAGAAATATGCTCCTCATGAGGACCACTGAGTAGCATGTCATCAACATAGACAACAATGATGAGAAGCACATCATTTGCATGCTTAACATATAAGGTGCTCTCAGTTGGACTATTATAAAAACCTTGTGCAATCAGATAGGCATGTATCTTTCCATACCAAGCATATGGTGTTTGTTTCAAACTATATAATTTCATTTTCAATGTGCATACTTTGTTTTCATGCCCTTTTTGCACAGAGCCACACGGCTAAGAAACATACACTTCTTCATGCAAGTCACCATTCAGAATTGCACTTTTAATGTCCAACTAATGTACATTCCAACCATGATGAGTTGCAAGTGCATAGATTCTATGAACAGTAGTCATTCAATAATTAGGAGCAAAGGTCTCATGAAAATCAATGCCTCTTTCCTGAGCATAACCCTTTGCAACAAGCCTAGCCTTATAACTGTCAACTCTTCCATTAGGCTTAGACTTCAACTTGTATACCCACATAGTCCCAATGGCCTTCTTGCTAGGAGGCAAGTCACATAAAGACCAGGTAACATTCTTCATTATATCATCATATTCAAATTGCATACTAGCCATCCATTTTTTGTACGTTTGTGCTTCATCAAATGAACCAGGCTCATTCTCATCACAGAGAATAGAGGAAAACATAGCATAGCAATTAGATGCAAAAGAAGCACTATGAGAGATAGAATGAGTAAAATATGATAGATGTGCATTTAATTTTCTATCATGCAAAGTTTGCACCATCCATTTTGGCATAGTTTTTGCCCCCTTAATACCACCTCTCTCATCAACAAGTGCATCATGTAGATCTACATCAGAAATGGAATGATATGCATCAACACATGAAACCTGTAAAGGCTTAGAAGTTGCCTCATTAGGACCAACACTAGACTATCCACCTATAAAAAGACGGAGCAAAGTGTCATACATGTCTTTGGAGCTAACTGATATCTCCTTAATAAATGAAAGTAATGGCTGAATAGAAACTTCCACAAAAACAACATCATGGCTAACCAAAATGTATTTAGTTTGTGGATGATATAGATGATCGCCTTTGCTTTCAGAACTATACCCAACAAAAATACATTTCACTTCTTTATCATCCAATTTCTTGCATTGTTGTTCAAGCACTAATGCAAATGTGGAACAACCAAAAACACACAAATGAGAAAAAGATGTCTTACGAACATGTCAAGCCTCATATGGAGTGGTACCCTCTAATGCCTTAGTGGCACACCTATTAAGTACATATGTTGCACACATAACAGCCTCAAGCCAAAAATAGTGTGGTAAAGCCTGACACTTGACCATACATCTTGCCATCTCCATGAGTTACCTATTCTTCCTTTCAACAATTCAATTGTGTTGAGGTGTATATAGCATTATACACTAATGTTTTATCCCATCTTTAGCCAAAAATGCATTAAATTTTGAAGACATATGTTCTCCCCCTTGATAAGAATGGAGGGTGCCCATTTTACATGTTGACATATTTTCAACCAAAACAAGAAATTCTTTGAAGTACATAAACATTACAAGCTTCAAAAAGCACTTTACATACTTAAACAGCCTCCCATGGGTAGGTTTGAAAGCATCAACAAGTTTTTGAAAGCTAATATATTTCAAAGGACTAGAGTTGATGCTAAGTTACACATATACTAGAATGAATCCTTAGTTAATCATCATCCTCCATTTTAGATGAGTTGATTTTGAGAGGTTAAGATAAGGAAAACATTCAATTCATCATCCCATAGGTTCATCTTGAGTATTCCATGATAGATCTTGGCAATTTTGGGCGCCAATGGAGACCCTTGCATGGATTAGTTCTGAATTTCTTTGGGTCCCACTATGTGACTACATGTGGGGTGTTGAATGTCTCGCTTTAGGATGTGTGACATGGAAACAATGTTGCGTGAAGTGTTTGCATATATAGTAGTTGCCTATTGACTACATATGGTAAAAGCATTTTATCTACATGCACGAAATAAACAAACTTGAAGTTGTGCAATAGGAAATAAAGTTTCAAAAATGGCACAGTCAATCGTTTTTCTTCTACTAGCATTCCATTGTCTAATATTTCTTCATCTTTGGGATTATTTACAAGCATAGACAACAAGTAAGTAGAGATAAAAATATAAATTGACGATTGGTCTATAGGTATGTCATTGGGTCATGTTAGACATGGACTAGGTAATACTTTTTTCTTTGATGATGTGGTAACATCGATGAATGTAAAGATGAAATGAAAACTAATATGGACAAGAAAACCTCTACAGGTTATATGAACATAAGTAGGATCTTTAACACAACTTTAAGTTCCAACTGATGAAATGTATTTCATCCAGAAGAGAAATATGGATGAAAAGAGTGGAGTGTATGTAGCTCTAGTCAGCAAACAGACTATCTCTCAACCTTCCCGTCTATAATGTTCTTCAAGATCGTAAGTGCTCAAAAGTGTCCATCAATATCATCAATGCTCTGAAAGAAACATTAGGAAAAAACTAACAAAAGTACATTCATGCGAACTAAAATACACTAACTTCTTCACTAGTTACTTTCAATTCCTATCACATGCATAAAGCTTACGTACATGCATATATACACTTATGCATATGCTCATGCACACACATATTTACTCATGCACTTCCACTCTCATACATGCATGTATACATTCTCACTTATGCACATGCACTCTCTCTCTCATGCATGCACACTCTCAACTCATACACATACATGCATTCACACTCATGCACATGCATGATCTCTCTCTCTCATTCGCTCGCTCTCTCTCTCTCTCATAATAGCAGTAGGAAAAATGCCTTTGATTCCATAGCGGCACATGTAATTCGTATCCAATGACATTGCACCAATCCATGAACGGAACATCACTTATGTAAATAATGCTAAATACAACAATATCCTTGCATGCTAAACTCATGCTATGTCTAGTCATGCTATGTCTAGTTCTACTTATAAATTGATAGGTTCTCCCATATGAAACTATACGCACTTTCGATTCTCCAAGAAACTCTAAAGAGATAATTCTCTCTTATATGACAAAAGATCACTTTTTGAGCTTTCTCGTTGAACTCATAACCTGCCTCTGTGTATCGTATTCATGAAGCTATTCACGTTAAGAACCTCTAGTTGAACTCGTTTGAATTCTTGTGGTAATCCTCAAAAACTTCACAACACATAACATCTTTTGTGGTGTTTTTTCTTTCTAATGATGCATGAAAAACTCTGTGCTACAATAAACTTATGCGACAGACATTGAATCTTCAGCCTTATCTTGTAGAATTTAGAAATAGCGCATCCCAAATCAATGATTAATACAAAACAACTTTTCATGTTATGTTAGCAAAGTAAACAATCTGCTTTCCTATTCGTCCTCAATCTGTGAACACTTTTTGTTGATGAGCATGCAGACGTGGACTAATTGTTTCTTCTACTTATTCTCAATGATCTCTGAGTTCTCAGTGTGCACGATGCAGATAATTCCAAAGCTCGAAAGAAAAACGTATGTGCATATATTACTATTTGTCGTTGTCTCGGAAAAATCAGAGCTTATATAATGTCGCGCATCCACTATTACACTCTAATGCGGAAGGAGTTCAATAAAACACTTCAACTTATCCGATAAAAAACAATGTATTGATTTAAATACATCTTTTTGAAGGAGATATCTGATAAAGCCGAGATAGATCACTCCTCAAACTTTGATTTATTTCTGTGATTGATGGCTTGCTCCAATTGAACTTTGTTAATATAGCATTAGAAAACTACTCTAAAATATGGAGAACTCATTGAAAATATACCATCTGAGCTCCTCCTCTTAGAGGATGCAAACTAAACTCTCCACTTGGTCTGTGCAAACAAAAACTCAGCCCCCGTTCATGCAATTCTCCCCTCTCTCTCTCTCTCGGCATAAATGAATAACTATTTCATCATATGCCTTGAAGATTTCAAAGCTTAAACTTAGAGTTTACCTCAATCAAAGCTTAAAGTGAAGGATGGACAAATTCACATGATTTAATGGGAGCCAAAATCCATGTCTTTTTGTAAATTGAATTCAAATCATCTCCTAAGAATGAGGATTAATTTTAGGTTCAATCTCCAACCAACTTGAAGTTAAAAAAAGGATTATATATACACCATCATTTGAGTCCCGAGTAATGAGAGTGAGTAGAATTTATGATTGCACTCATATTGATAGGAAATTTTAGTATATGGAAGTGAGAGAAGCCCTCCAAATATCTTTTGTATCATATGTGCATTAGTAGCACATATTTGGATTCTTTATACTGAGTTGTCAATCTCTCTCTACTATTAGAGTACCTTCTACAACTTTTTCAACGTCTTAAAGAAATTTCTATGTGTATAGGATGCATTGTCAAATATAGTGCATGGATCACTTAGCTAAGACTATGATAAGAAAGCCTATAGAGCTTCATCAACCTTGGATGCTCAGATATGAAGATACGACTGTTTCTATGTGATAGGGTTTTTGTTTCGGCTTGTTCCCGAAAAGTCAAATTTACCCCTGAATCTTTCGATATTCATTGCTCTTTGTATGGTGTGTCTAAACTCATGAAATAACTTGCTTAAGTTATCGTAACACTTCAGTTGAGGGCATGCAAAAGCTCTCTATAATCTATGCTAGGTTGTGAGCACTCAACAGAATTTGTAGACCTTGTCTTCCATAAATAGAAAGTTTCTTAGGATTCTTGAAGTCCCACGTTATTTGTTTTGCCTCAGACATTTGTGAATGATGCTCCAAGGTACTCAAGTGGTTTAAGTGCATAGTTTGAAAGATTAGGTAGTGTATAGTGTCCTGAAAGCTATAAACATCTACTATTGAGCAAGTTTTGCCAAGACAATCTCATCTCTACAAACTACATCCATGATTTCTTCAAATTCTTTTGTATAGTCCTGTAGAGGATCATCACGATTCTAGGTATTTGTGGTTTTATCGTCATTAGCATGGATGTTTGTAGAAGTGCCCCCATAAGTTTTCTCTTTACTAGTGTATAACTTTCTAGCAGTCTTCTTGGTGGTGTCCATGATCTACAAACAAAAGGAAAGAGAGGAGGGTCTTTAACCTTATAAATATGAAAGCACAAAAGCAAGACAAAGGAAGGATTAGAGACATCAAAAATTCAAGAGATAAGGGAAATCTGAAGTTGTCTTATTGCACATATCACTTAAATTGGTCATGCCAAGAAATGCAAGCCATTGATTGATTTCTGGTTTATTTCCTACAAGAACTTCATAATGACAACCTAGTGTTCAAGCAATTAGGGCCATCCAAACTTCTCATATTGCCCTTATGACTTGAATCGGTCATGTGGAATGACATAACCTCTCATGTTCTTTCATGTTTATTTCATGACATCAATCAATGGTTAGCCACTTATTATTATCAAAAAAATCAGACATATATAAAATAGTTATAAAAATCCTTTTTTATCCCCTCCATTTTTGGGTCCACGAGCACAAACTTTGAGGTCTAACTCAACATACTCAAATTTTGTAAAGTTCATGGAGATTCGCTCATCAAATGTACTAGCTAGCCACATACTCCCTCATGTCAGTTCCCTCTCTCTCCATACTAAGAGAGTCACCATATGGCTTCACAAATGGGTGTCACATGGCACTTATGGGTGAGACCTTCTAAAACTCTAAGTGGTGGTTCACCTCTACGTTCCTAGATGAATCTAATATAACATTCCCTTCCCCCTTAATTCCATTTTTTGTCTCAAAAATGATATTGGAAGGTCCTAAAGTAAGAGAGACTAGATGGAATAGTACTCCCACTATATCCCCATGTATTTGGTGTACATGATCATATCTCAATGTTCTTTCCTTGTATCCTTCCCCTTAAGAAGACTCGTGGGAAGCTAATAAAAAATTGGGAACCTCTCTCAAGGGTGCTAACCTGCTCCCATGTAGCAATACCTTGTGAACTACCTTTCCTCTTTATTAGAGACTCTTTATATAAGTAACTCCTCCTCCCTTTCTCTCGAGTGTGTAGTATGCCCTTAGCCTCATGTGGAACAGTCTTAATGAAATTAGGCTCTACTACCTCACTATCTGGAATGTTGTTGTCAAGTTCACCTAGCCTCTTCTTAAGCCAGCTAATATCAAATATTGGATGAATCCGGATATTCTTACAAAGTAAGAGCTGGTAAGCCATCTTTACTATTTGCTTAAGTATCACGAAGGGTCCACAATACCTATGAGATAGTTTTGGATAGGGTCCCATCTTCATGGTGTTATCTCTAATTTTTGTACCAAATTAAAAATAAACAGTATGTACTACTTCAATGGGTCAAAAATCTAACTCTATGCGTAGAAATCATACAAAAAACCATAATTATAGAAGCCCTTGGGAAAGAATTAACCACCATGCAATGTAGAGTAGAGTTAGGGCACATAATTCCATCATCTGCTTTGTCAATTATTGCAACTCCCTCAATGATGTTTATCACTTTCAATTGTTCAAGCCAAAAGATTGCCTTATTCAGGCATTCATATGTTCAATAACCATGATCCCTCCAATGAAAACACAAACAAAGTTTTTTTTCACTCAATAAGTTTGCAGTCTTTTTACCAATGTATGGGTTGATGCCTTCTTTGGTTTTCCACCTAAGCAATATTTCTTACTTTGATTATTAAAATTGGATGTCATCTTTGAATTTTTCATCTTTGTTATGGAAGATCTCTATGGCCTATGTCATCTAGAAATGAGTGTATTTCTATTCACGTTTTGCATATTGAAGTTCTCCATCTTCTTAAAATTATCGACCATTGCAATAGCATCCAAGAAATTAATAATCTCTTCTCCTTGATCTTGTATGTGTGTTTGATGCATGAAATGTGTGCCAAGAGGTGTTATCTATCCCTTCTCTTTGTCATTCCACCTTTGTAGTGTACCTGTGAAGCTTTGTGAGTGTTGGAGTGAGAGTTGGTGTTTCCTGCCATAATATTTTGGCGATAACTTGAAGTAGGCACATGAGATTGAAACTACCATTGGATATCTTGAAAACAAATCAGCTCTTGACTATATTCTGGTATTAGAGCTGAAAGATATGTTATCACTACAGAAAGTATCACAATACACATTTTCAGTGAGAGAGGTGTTGTGAGAGATAGACTTCCCTAATTTCCATGTATTAATTGAACATCCATTTCATTTACTTTCACATCTACACATGTATTCATACACTTGAGCATGTCTAAGTCCTTGGATTAATAGTTTAACGAGTGTATCCAATCCATCACTATACACACTTGTTGATGATTGAGGTATATTCTCCTCCATTGCAAGTCACTAAGACATTGTGAGCTTAGTACACACGTTTTCCACCCCGTTGTCGAGGACATTCCGATCAAGGTGGCTTTGTGATGGTTAAAGTAATGATGTGAACGTAATGAGCTTGAAGAAGTGATCTTAGATTTTTAGCAAACCAAAATTTATTGCACTTGTTACTTCATACACTTTTCGTGTGTGTGTGTGTGACAAGTTTTGAGCTTTAGGTTAGAGAATGAAGAAGCTAGGGTTATGAAGTAAGAAGTTGTGTCTGGTAATACAAAAGATCTTTCATTTCTAGAAAAATAAAAAAAATCATTTTTTTTTCTTGGAGTATCTTGTTCTATCCAGAGGTCAAACCCAAGAATTACCATATTCACCTCACTTGTTTTTGCAAGTATTGTGAAGAGCGAGAGGTGATAAATATTGCAAGGGTGGTATTTCCTGGAAATCTGTGCAAAGTGGGAGTTAAGCGCTAAAACCTGAGCAGAATATCCTTTGATGTGAGAACTTCATTGTGTGTAACTCCAAACATTGTTTGATCACTCATACAGGGTTAAATGACACAAGACTTGTATCATTATTATTGTATCGAGAAATAGAGGAGAGACTTTTTAGTTACATGCACATAGGGGTGAAAAGTACAACACAAGGAGCACTTAGCCAAAAAAATTATGGAAATCAAAAAGTCCATGTATCATGGCCGGTTGAGTTTGGTATCACGAGAGGAAATTCCAATGTGTCATGATACTTGGAAAGTATCGTGGTTTGTTGATACCTCATACTCCCCATATATCACAATAACTAGGTGTCATGTATCATTGGTTGAATATCGTGATCACCCAAGATCCTATATGATCAATAGTGTGAAGTATTGTGCGTGAAGACCTAGAGTTTTTATTGTGTATCGTGCATCACCACTGATATTGTATTGTGTGCTCTTAGTATTGTGTATTGTAGGCCTCATCAATAGCATGTATTGTCTGCATTGAAGTATCACATATCATTCAATGTTGTATCATGCATTATTGATACCCTATTGTACACTGTATCGTGTATCATGGAAAGTGCAAGTATCATATCGTCTATTCTAAGTATCATCGATCGTGTTCAATTAAGGTATCGTATCATGAAATCCGATTATTTTGTATCCATGTAAATTGGCGTACTCTGTATCATCTCAGTTGAAATACCATGTATCATGGAAAAATAGAAACCTTTTTTATTGGAATCAGAAGTGAAAACTAAGAGATTCCAATGCTTTGTTTGAGGTCTGTGGAAGCACGCAAACAACACAAGGAAAAAGAAGAAGTTTGAAGCACAACACACAATATTGAAAGTATACCAAAAGAATGTACAAAGATAAGCGATCTTTTAGGTCTATAGGATGCAATGAACAAGGAGCTAGCACTCATGTATAAGGAAGTGCCAAGCTCTCTCTAAACAATTCACAAAAGGAAGTAAGTTGAAACCTTTGCGGAAAGCTTCAAACTTCTCCACACAAAGCCTTTGCGAAAAGATCTACAACGTTCTCTTGTGTGGGTACTTATGGGAGACTAATCTCTCGAGCATAGAACCTCTCCTTGACATAATGATAGTGCACCTCAATGTTCTTAGTATGAGCATAGAACACAAGGTTCCTCACAGCTGTCAATGCACTCTCATTGTTAGTAAGGCCTATTCAGGAAATTTGGGAATTATTCAAGTCCCATTTTTGTTACTTAATATGTTAAATTTTTAAGTTTGAGCCCAATCAAGAGATAATAATATGTTGTAATGTGTGAATGAGTCAAGAAGTAAAACATTTGGATAGAAAGAAGTGTCTCAAAATCTTGTGTAGTTCCCATTTTTCCTGAATAGGCCTTTAGTGAAGATAGTGGTGGCATAAGGCTGACCAACACCCAAATTAACCATAAGGCATCTGAGCCACACACACTCAATAGTCGTTCTAAAAGTTGCCCTATACTTAGCCTCACAACTAGAAGTGGCCATAGTGGGCTACTCCTTGCTCAACCAAGATATGCATGAGCTACCAAGCATGAATCAAAAACAATTTGGTGGACACATGAGTTTCATAGCAACTAGCCTAATGAAAGACAAAAAAGCATGTAAATTTGGTGTTAGTGATCCCTACTTGGGATAAAACAATCCAAGAAGTCGGGTACCAGTCAAGTAGCACAATATGCTTGTAATCACTTGCTAATGCTTGACACCTAGGAAATTCATAAACCTAATCATTTGTGGGATGAAAACTAAGTATTTGGTAGAGTAATGCATAGTAAATCAAGCATTCCACAACGTGCTTATAGAGAACAACATCAAATGCATCTTCAGCATCATGAAGACTCAATGATAAACCTATTTCCATAGGAGTGGTGATAGGTTTGTAGTCGTCAAGGCCAAAATACTGCAATAATGATTCAATATATTTTTTGACACAAAGTGGTTCCACCATCAACTTGCATAAACTGAATGCCCAAATAATGATGCAAAGGCCCCAAATCTGACATCTCAAATGAGGGATGCAAATCAGCCTTAAAATGAGCAATATGCTTCTGATGAGGACCAATGAAGAGCATGTCATCAACAAAGACATGGCTCGCAATAATCATTGGAAGATCACAATTTAATTCTATGTAACTAAAGAAGTTTACAGTTTCAGGTTTGAAACCATCATCAAATGGAGGAAAAGGAATGATTTATCCTTTCTAGAGGATTCATATGATAGTCACGCTAGACAATGCCATGTTCTTGCTAGACATTGGCCTTTTGGCAATGGATAATCACGACTCCAAGTTCACACAAAAGGTCTATATTGATTATAGAAAAGGAAGCACAACAGAATAGTAGGGGAGGAAACAATGGATAAGAAGGATCGGGCTAGCAGGTATTAATGATATATGGAGGGTAGAGGCAAGGACAACATAGGGGGAGGCACAGCTTCTAGAGGCTCTTGGCGACTTAAGAAATGAATAGAGGGGAAGAAAGCATAAACGGGGGGGGGGGGAGGGCCTCGGAGATAAGGCTCTCTCAAACGGGTGAGAGAAGAAGGAAAGGGAGAGGAGATTTGGTGTAATGAGGGTATTGGCTAACTACATGGAGTTTATTTGGGAGGCTCATAACACGTTTCATTTAGACCTCATGTGCACTCTTTCATCTTATCTCTATTAATACTATTCACCCATTTGGGACGCATGAAAGCTTCAGGTAAGCATCAAAACGTGAAATTCTTTTCTCCCCCCTATTTTTGAATGATTTGCATGATCATCTTTTCAAGAGAGTATCATGTGGTGTGCATTTCAGACTTGTACACCTTCTAGAAGTTTTAGTTTTGGAGTCATAGGAGCTTCAAAACTATTATGGGGTACAACGCTCTCTTAGATATTGTCAAAGTAAACAATCTGAGGAATCCCTTGTACAACAAAGATGTGTAATTTTGAAGTGATTAGTGTGAACCTTTCCTCAAGTAGCAGTTTCTTGACGCATCAGAAGGAGATCGGGGAATGATATGAAGAGAGTTCTTCATCTGCATAATTGAGGTGAGGGTGTATGATGGGCATCCAGTACGGGATCATCAGAGGGAGACTCATAGATGATTAGACTCAGACGAAGAAGATTTAGAACGGATCATCAGAGGGAGGATCATCAGAGAAAGAGACACCAGGGAAAGCAGTTATCGAGAACTTGAAAGAGTTCTAAGTTTGGATTGCGTCGGTCTCATCTGCTCACGGCTATCTTTTGAGACTGCAGTGCTCATATTGAAAGGGAGGAGATATATGCTAAAAGGTTTTAATATCACAGAAAGGGAGAGCGAAAGGCAGATCGTTGTCAAATATAATATTGATGTCCACGTTGCTTTAGAAGGATAAGAAGAGGCAACACTCAGAAGGTCTGGAAGGTCGAGACCAGAAATGAGTTAAAGGAAGATTTAGCATATTAAGTAATACTCGGGTGCAGAATCCATCAGGGACGATTGAACAAGAGAGAGTGTCAAGATAACACAGACGACGACCATTCAGGCATTGAATTACCATGAACGGAGGAATAAGTATCGAACGCTGAGCTGAAGGGGGGCAAATTATTATCCTTTGTAAGTTCGTAAGTTTTATCAGGTAACTGATCATCAACATATTTTTTCATCCAGATATACAATGATTTTCATTGAATCCAGAATCTGATAACTATGTGTGTGAAGAGTGAGATGCTGTTATACTCAATGTTTTGAGAAAGGCAACTCCGCGCTTATTTCATTTTTGCGCAGGTGTTATGCAATGCATTGAAGCATTTCTATTTAAATAGTGATTAACACTTTTGTTATCTAAACCAATAAAACAATACTGTAAACTTGGATGTCAAGTCGCGACTGCCTCTGAATAGGGGTGAAGATTTTAAATTCTCGTATGTTTGATGTGCAAAGACTTTAACGATCAAACTACGCATTCTTGGTTGATTTGATATTCTTTACTACTGGGATTCATTAAACAATATCCAAATACCTATAGCATCATGAAGAGCACACTCCGCATGTCTTCTTGACATCTAGAGTTTGATTCCAACTAATAACAGTTCCAAAATTTCTTCATGGTTTTGTACAAAAGAGTTTTCCACCTGAAATGTTATGATTCATAATGCTTGGCATAATCTCTTGTGAGAATTAAGGAGTTTATGTTTTCTCATCAATAAACTTTCTCGAAGGTCTTATGACATTATCTTATTTCAAATTCAAAGGAATAATTATGTAAGCAAAGTTCATTTGATTTACTCATTGCAAGTGAGGATATTCCCAAAAACATACATGATAAGTTTTTTGCCATTGATCTCCTAGTCCTCTCTTTCTTCTAATTTATCTTTGTAAGTTTCCATTTCATCATTTGATTTTCCCCTAAGCATCTAGAATAGGCCATCACCTTGAGTTTGCCTAAAGAGAAATCTACTTGGGACATTTTACAGCCAGACGACCTAATTCATCAATTGAGCCCTTTCACACTGACATTGTTGAACCAGATGTGAAACTGTACGGCCTTTGATGGCTCAAGCAATAACTTGGATATAAAGGATGATAAGGTATTCATTTTTATCTATATGTATATTTTATGTTCACATATAGGAAGATAGAACTAAATTATGCAGAAGTTCTTTATGATATTGAATTATGCATTATTTCATTTATCAATGAAGAGTTTGCATCAGAGTTTGATCCATTGACATCAAAAATAAGTCAAATAATGATGCAATTTACTGATACTATTAGACCTTTGCACATGTGCATTATCAATGAATTAGCATCTTCAGGAGAAACAATGAGATCTATATTGGCACACATTCATGAAAGGTTAGATACTTTGAACACTCACATAAATGAGACACAAGTCCAATGCATGTCTATACATTTGATAGATGCTCCTATACTTGATCATAGGCCAAGACATGCCTGAGCAATACTGAAAAGACCATCTAGATATCAAAAGAACATTGTTTGATGTTTTTAGTGTTATGAGATCGACCATACCTATGATAATTATGTTGCATTTACACATGCATGCGAACATCAGTAGTATGTCAAATTGGAAAGAAAATATGTGATTTTCACACTAAGCCCCCTTTCTAGTTGAGCTTAGGTAGAGGTGAAATGGGAAAATATTTTGAGCAAAAGAAGTTTGATCAAGATCAAACAAATGAGTTAGGGATAATTATGATTCCAAGATCGGACAGAAGGGGAAGATTTGTACTGATTATAGAAAAATGAAGTGCAACATAGTAGTAGGAGAGGAAAACAAGGAATGACAAGGATCATCGTGGCATAGACAGTGAAGGAGTTGGCTACAGGCTTCGTGTTGTGGGGTGACAAAAGCTCTTCGACAAATCTTTCTCTCATCTTAGAGCTTCTCTTTTGTTGCATACATGCGGAAGCGCATGCATAAGCTTCTTTTTGTGTGTGTATTGGAGGTGGAGCATCCATCATTGAAACTATAATCTGATGGCAGTTAATCAATAGAAGAAATGCTTGTTTGCTAAAGATCGAGTGCTAATGATCATGAGCTTGAGGAGATCATAGGAATTGTGTCTATTGTGCTCACCGTGAGAAGTTACGGTACTCTTGCATCATGAAAAGAATATTCTAATATGACTCTGATGACGAACAATTACTAGTGAGAGTTCATTATGTAAGTATGTCATTATATGAGATAGAGCATTTGTTTTCAAAATTTGCGCAAGATAAGTTTCAAATCAATGCTTCAAGGTCCTTTTATTGAGTGTTAAGTATGCTTCCCCAAATTTTACGCATGAATCTATACATGAACTGCTTAATTATTGCTCAATGACAATCTTTACTGCAGCGGTGCATTCAGAGATAGGTGTTGTATGATTGATTGTCTTATGAAGTAAATGCAATTATCCTTAATCAGTAAATAGTTATGCTTTGTTCCTTGCTATGTTATTTTGTCATCCTTCTCGTGCTTCTTTGGAATTGTCCCACGATAGAATATATCAATTTGTATATTTAGAAAGCTGAGGAGTTATGCATTACTATGGCGCTTCTGCAACCAATTATAGTTCTTCCGCTTTGATCATTCAATTCTCTTTCCGCCTGTGCCCACCGATAAAGACGTTGATTGCTCATGAATCTTACCTTGTAAGTGATGAATCTTACCTTGTAAGTGATGTGGGAAAAATGACTAGCATACATTAACATGTGGAATGAGAATTGTGCAAACGGCTCTTGAGGAACGGATCGGAAATTATAGTGACGCTTGAGTATTATACAATTGTTTTACCTTGCAAAAGCAATTCATGGAAAGGAATGTACAATTTAAGTTTAATTTGGCACTATAATGTCAGTAGCAAAACAAAATGGATGCTTTGTGTTTATTCTTTCTGCTTCACCTCCGGTAAGGTGAGCTGCTTTGTGTTTATTCTTTCTGCTTCACCTCCGGTAAGGCGAGCTTAAGATCTGAACAATAATATACCATCTTTGTGCATATTTCTGAGTAAGAATGCTTGAAGAGGAGGTTTGGATTCTTGTTGATAGCGCTAATTCTCTTCAGGAGGGAGCATTATGTTTTCGGAGCTGAATTTCTCCTTTCAGTTTATCTAGAGAAAAGGCCATTCTGCTATTTGTATGAAAACTCAAACTCCCATCTAGAAGTTAGGTGCGCAACCATTCTTAAGGGACAAAGCAGAGAATTAAGAGGATTTATTCCTAAGGATGGTAAAAAGAAGATGGAGATGCGCTGAATCATGTTGTTTTAAGAACATTAGTTAAGCTTAATATATGTGCCAAATTTCTAATTTTCTTGGTAATCACAACATCCGTATATATTGACAAGCAAAATGCAAAGCTCTCTAATATATATTATGTAGAGAGATATTCAAAAGATTTTTGTAAGAAATCATGAATTCAAGGAGTTGAGCGTTAGTTCTTAAAACTTTAGTCTTAGGAGAGCAATTTAGCGAACCAATTGAAACCTTAGATGAATACGTGGATTTGTAAAGAATGCAACGCAGCTCTATAGAGGGAGAGATTAAGATTGAGATCAAGACGAAAGACCGTATGCTTTGCACATCATTGGTATGACAATGAGTAATGCCCATTGAATTGGTTTTGTATTTGAACACATAGTGTTAGATACATCAACGGTAGACACATTGAGAAGGAGCGGCCGAGAGTGAAACAAAACGAGTTATATTTTGTGAAGGTTTTGAAGCTCGACCTTATGTTCGTTATACAGATCTATGAGCAGAGAAATGTTTGGCGTTGCATGCTGAGTTGGTACTTGCAAATGTCTTCACAATAACAAAAGATTTCTTTACAAATTGAACTAATCCTTTCTCTTGATTTTTATTATGCACCACTTGAGTTTGTTGAAAGCACCCAATGTGCGCTGTTTTATGGGCGTTCACTTAATCCATCAATCGAGCCCTTTTGGGGTGACAAGATTTTTTAATACCTTGCACAATATTCCATGGTCCGTTTGCAACCAATACACGATGCATCATATAAGCCCATAATGGGTAATTAGTATTGTACAACTTATAGTGAATAGCCCACATACAAAATACATCATTGCTTTCAGCCATGGACACTCACCAAAATACCTTGATGCAAAAAAATGAATTTACCTCAAAACATCAATGAACAGAACTACCATGTTGAGTTCTACTAGATGTTTAGCAAACTTTGAGGTGCTTATACCGGTAAATTGAAACCTATATATACATTTGGCACAAAAAAGATGAAATTGCGTAGACAAGCACTATGATAGTGCATTTGGAGGCCGAAACTAGCTCATATCATAATTTTGACACACAAAGCAAAGTAGTTTTGAGATCCTAATCGACCAGGCTATGTTCACCAGTTTCTGTGCCATTTTGAACCTATGACGAGACTTGTTGACAATGCCCTAGATGATGGGGTGACATGCTTTGATACCGATTGTTGGACTTTGAGATCTACAAAAGCACATGAATAATAGAAGGAAGAAGAAGAAGAAGTGTGAATAACAACACATGATACTGAATGGTTTACCAAAAGAATGTACAAAGATAAGTAAACCTTTGGGGTTATAGGCATATACACAAGACAGGGAAAACACCTCTTTATCAAAGGAAAAAAATTGCACAGATAGTCCTAGTGTGTTCACACACATCGAAACCTAAATACATCAACAAATAAACTAGGGCAAATATATGTAGTGACTCATCAATTAGAGGCAATCAATTAGAGAGGAGAGGTAGAGGAACCAGGAAATCTTGGTAGGACTAATAGTGGAGAAACGTTGACCACTTCCACTTCACCCATAAGGGGGGAAGGCATCAACTCCTCCACTATCTATGAGCTACATGATCAAGAAGACTCGTCTAGAGTTATCTAGCACGACCAAAATAAAAGAGGATATTTGCCTATTGATAACCTTGATAAGTCTTGAATGAGGTGCTTAGGGCTTCCAATGTTCCCCCCCTAGAGAGGAGGTGGCCACTTCTTAGAGCACTCTAAGGAAACAATAGAGTAATGAAAATATAGCCCTCGGGAAAACCAATCAACAAAATGTGCCAGTGAGGCCACATATGAAATTCTCAATGTGAGGAACCAATATTGTAAATCATACGAGTCTACGAAGTGGAACTATGAATAGACCCACTTTCCTTAAGACTAACTCTTCACATTGTTGGAGTAGGATCCTACAATATAAAGCCAAGACCAGATGCATCAAAGCTTTTTATTACTCAAAAAATAATTTGTACATTATGGCCATAAGACAATACCTGAGAGCTATGTTGAGTATATTGTTGGAGATCTCTACATTGAATTCTCTCCACATTTTTTTGTCTTCAAGCCTTATGTCAAGCATGTAGTCCTCCTCACATGGCATTGAAATATTCACATTTCACTAGAAATGTGATTTCTCTAAGATCTTTGAGATTGCTTTTCTAAGCCTTTGAATGTCATGAATGATGAAAACCTCTTTCGACATTAAATTCTTCTTTCTCTTCTCCTCCTCAAACTCTACTGCATTTCTTGTTAAATATTCATGAGAAGGTATTTGTTGAATTTTTACTAAAGATAGCTTAGGGTTTTTTTTTTGAGAAATATTAAGAATATCAAAGAATTTCTAATCATGCTTGTGAAGAGGTAGAATGGCTTTATCGAATTTATATATTAGCTTAGAAGCAATTCGGCCCATCCTAGCCGTTTTGATGAGCCTACTCACTTGAATTGGTCATGTCCTACCTTCTTTTCAATAATTGGTTTTTGCTACTTTTTCCATATAAGAATCATTTCTACATTATCATTCAAAGGTTGTTGTTCTCCCTCTCTGATCTTTGTTTCTCATTGTTTTTGTAGTTACCTATAGAAGATGAAGACAAGTATCTTGGAAGAGGGAAGGTGTAGCATTCCTCATCAATCCCATAAGCATAAACACTCGGATATACAAAAGACATACATTAATCTCATTATCAAGATAAAAAATCACATAAAAATAATTATATATATATATATATATATATATATATATATATATATATATATATATATATATATATATATATAATTAGAGGGAAATACTATCTTGTGAATCTTAAGATGTTAGATTCCAAATACATCAATAGCTTTTGAATGAATGCTTTTCCTTCTCAATACCGTACCTTTCTAAAATTTCTTCTTGATGAAGCCTCTACCTCCCAACCACCCCCAACCTATCACAATTTCATTCACACTCACACTCTCAATCAAACTCTCAGTCACACTCTCAATCTGAGTCAAAATTATAAAAATTTTATTATACAAATCCAATCTCATTCTCATTCTCATTCTAAATCATAGTCTCAATCTCATTTACATGATCACAATCATCATATCAATCCTAGGAATACACATCATAATGATAATCTCAAACACACTCTCACTCTCAATCTCGTTCTCATTCTCATTCATCATTCTTCTAGTTGATGTTGAATGATGAGAAGGATTCCGAAAAAAACAAATATTTCCCTCAATCTCGATCTTTTCAACATTAAAATTTGGTCTTCCATGATCAATACATCATCACTATCAAAGCCCTGCAAAACATCTCATCTTTTCAGGATCATGAGCGATATCTTTCAAGCATGTAATTATCTATGTGCTTCAACGAAATGATTTTCCCTTGAATAAAGACCTATTAGAAAAAAAATATAACAAATATCGTACTTATGATAAAACATGTTAAGGGCATGATGCATTCTAAGTACAAATTATGAATATCAAAAAAGAGAACATGAAGATATGTGCAGAGGTTTTGTTATGCTTTTTAAAGAAGATGCTAATCGGTCCTTCTTTGATCGAAATCATTATATGTAAAGTTAATCTCATTCGCCCAGCCATTATTATCAATAGAAGGGAATTTATGAAAAGGAGGAGGGTAAGGTATCACATCAGCACCGTAAATGCTAGTTGTATGAATATATATTACACTCAATCATAATCTGAAATAAACGTATGCATAAAACAATTGTATCTTCCCTCACTATAGTCACTACGTGAATGTTTTTCATCTGTATTCATGACTTGGAGAATATGAATGTTTAATGGGATACATTCTTATCCTATCTCTCCACTGAACAATGACATTCGAAACATAAAGAATTCTTCAACGTGCTATTTATTACATTCCATAGCATTAGTATTTAAGTATGCGTCTCTGATTTATATGCCCATTATGATCTATTCATCCTACCTTAAAACTACTTAAGAAACTTTGTAGAAGTTTATGAACTTTTACCTTTTTCTCCATCTCCACACTATATAGTACACAATTACTATTATTCAACTCCTTCAGTATGACAAACCGCGACATGCATGAACATCATAATAAACACATGGGCTCCTTGTAAAAAGGAATAGAAAAGCGGCCTATAAAATTGGAAAGTCAGATGGAAAAACTACTAAACTTTAAAGTTCACACCGTGGCTTTTCATGATCGCTTTTTCATGTGTATATTTGGATATATCAATATCCCCTACTCTACGCAAAAGGCTATCTTATCTGGATGGCCATTCTAAGCATCTCTGTGCATGCATCTATTTCTGTACGACATGGGAAAATGACTTTACGTGCACTCGCTTATATAGGGTAGATGACCAGCTATGTGGAGTCTTTATTTATCCCTTGTACTCCATCCTCCGCATACGTGGGCATTCTGCCATGACACACATTGCATCTTCCTCATTTTCTGAGGTGGGGAAAACCAACATTAGGTATTATTTCATCGTTCTTCAATTGCAGTCCAGCACTCATACATTGATCAAGGGCCAACTTTCAAAGCTACACACAATTTCTCACGTGAAAGTAATCTGTTATATTGCATTCAAACACAGTTGCTTGTTTATCTCCACTACTTTAAGCCATTCGTGGGCACGAAAGACTTCTCGGTTCATGGGCGCGAAAGACTTCTCACATGGAGAATTTCGTTCATTGTCCGCCATAATAGTCAAATCTTTTGATCTACTACTTCTTCATTTTCTCTGTCGTGGCGTCAATGTACTATTCGACTCCTGTAAGTTTTCCACACATGGGAAACTCTTGCTCACAACCATCTGTTCTGCATTGATAACAACACAGATAGCAGCCACCTTTGTCAATTCTTTAATCCTTCAAATCCTTCAATGGTAACTAACATGCTCTCAAAAATCATCCAGATATCCTCGTCTCTTGATCGGTCTCCTTCTTAGGCTTCAAAACGCGATGTAATATTGCTTTTGTTTTTCCTTTCTCTATTTTTAATGCGTTTCCTTTTTATGTGTGTATGGGTTTTTTAATAGAGTTTACGTTTAGTTTTTCTTTACATAGCGCTTCTTTTATTTTTGAATTCATTATTCTGTATAGCGAATGACTTTTATTATTTTAGTAAAGGTTTCACACTATGAGACCTATGCTCCTTAGGTTCACATGCACACACTCGTTTTTGTATGATTAATCCATCACCATAACATGATAACATATCCACACAATCTCATGCTAAATTACATATAAACACTTTCAAGAAAGGAAGTACGTAATGTTTCTCTTTGCATTTAAGTAGTTATTTTTCATCCCAACTTCCCAAAAAAAATTACTCGAGATATGTAGATAGGGATCACAGAGAAAGTGTGCGATGAGTTATCAATGTTCATCAGATAACTTCGATAGTCGATACGCTACCATAAGTTGTCTACATCCTTATGCTAGGTATATTACATTCTTCCCCTTTTTGAGGAACTCTCTCCTAAGAGTTGGGAAACAATGGATGCTATCCAAATCAATGCTAACTTTCAATGAAACATTGATGTCAAAAAAACAAAATTGGAATACTTTTATATACATTAAGGATGTGTTATTAATTGGTACATGAATCTAGAACTATTTGACCTTGTACCTTTAATCGAGATCATCTTTCTCAAATGAATTATACTAAACAAAATTCATGCACATGAAAAAAAAAATGGAAGAAAGTGGTTATCTTGCTAAGCTTGCACTAAAGTCCTCTGGTTAATCACACTCTCAATCTCATTTACATAATCACAATCAACATATCAATCATGGGAATAAACATTCATAATCATAATTTCAATCACACTCTCACTCTCAAACTTGTTTTCATTCTCATCCATCATTCTTCTAGATGATGTTAAATGATGAGAAGGATTCCGGTAAAAAAAACGATTTCCCTCAATCTCAATCTTTTCATCTTCATCTTCATCATTAGACTTTGGTCTTCCATGATCAATTAATCATCACTATCAAAGCCCTCCAAAACGTCTCATCTTCACAAGATCATGAGCCATATCTTTCAAGCATGTAATTTATCTATGCGCATCAACCAAATGATTTTCCCTTGATTAAAGATCTATTAGAAAAGAAAAATAACAATGATCCTATTTATGAAAAAACATGTTCAAGGCCATGATGCATTCTAAATACAAATTATGAATATCAGAGAAGGAAACATAAAAATATATGAAGTGGTTTTGTTATGCTTTTCAAACATAAAAATATGTGAAGAGGTTTTGTTATGCTTTTCAAACATAAAAATATGTGAAGAGGTTTTGTTATGCTTTTCACAGAAGATGCTAATCGGTCCTCATTTGATCGAACTCATTATCTGTTAATCTTATTTCCCAAACCATTATCATCAATAGAACAGAGTATAGAAAGCGGAGGACGGTGCGGTATCACATCAGCACCGTAAGAGCTAGTTGTATGAATATATATTACCTTCAATCATAATCTCACACAAACTTATGCATAAAACAGATGTATGTTACCTCGCTATAGTCAATATGTGAACGTTTTTCATCTGTATTCATGGGTTGTAGAGTATGAACGTTCAATGGGATACATTCTAATCCCATCTTTGCACTGAACAATGACAACATTCACAACATAAATAATTATTCAACATGTTGATTATTACATTCCATAGCATGAATATTTATGTATGCGACTCTAATTTATATGCCCATTATGATCTATTCATCCTACCTTAAAACTACTTCAGAAACTTTGTAGACGGTCATGAACTTTTATCTTTTTCTCCATCTTCTCAACAGAACATAGTACATACTTATTATTCTTCAAATCCGTCCGTATGAAAAACCAAGACACGCATGAACACCATCACAAACACATGGGCTTCATGTAAGTATGAATAAAACAGCAGCCTATAAAATCGAAAAGTCGGATTAAAAAACTGGTAAAGTTTAAAGTTCACACCGGGCTTTTTCATGATCATATTTTCATGATCACTTTTTCATGTGTATATTTGGATATATCCATATCCCCTACTCTGCGCAAAAGCCTATCTTATTTGGATGGCCAATCTAAGCATCTCTATGCATGGATCGACTTATGTATGACGTGGGAAATTGACTTTACCTGCACTCGCTTGCATATATAGGGAAGATGGCCACCTTGACCTTGAATCGCCTCTTAAGTGACTACCTTTGTGGAGTCTGTATATTTCAGTTATCCGTTCTATTGCATCCTCTGCGTACGTGGGCATTCCGCCATGACACACAATGCATCTTCCTCATTTTCTGAGGTGAGGAAAAGAACATTAGGTATCATTCCATCGTTCTGTAATTGCGCTCCAACACTCTTACGTTGATCAATTGCCAACTTTTAAAGCTACACACAATTCGTCAAGTGAAAGTAATCTGCTACACACAATTCCTGAACTTTTAAAGCTACACAATTCTTTTTTATGTGCGCATGGTTTTCTTAATAGAGTTTACGTTTTGGTTTGCTTTACATAGCGAATTCATGGGTTTTTTTCTTGACATTGTTTTTTAAATGAGTTTACGTTTTGCTTTACATAACGTTTCTTTTATTTTTGAATTCAATATTCTGTTTAGCGAATGACTTTTGTTATTTTATTATTATTAGACCTATACAATGTCTGTTTAGGAAATTTTGCATTTTTTTATTCTACTCTCTATAGTATATATGCTTGTATCTTCCTCATAATTCTATACACTCTCCTTATGGAGAAACTCAATCAGAAAGTTCCATTAAAATTTAATCTAGTGAAACTCTATGTCATATGTTCCATGTCAGGGGAGCACTAGATTGTGCTCTTTGACTACACTAGATAAGATTTCAGAAATATACTTCTGATTACAAGAACACCCACATAGGGAAAACGATACACGAATATGTGATTGATACAAGATGTCCCATAACCCAGTATTGATAGGTATGAATAACTCAACTAGAGATGATATACAAGGTCCCACAATCCAGGATCGTAAGTATGAAACAAGATATTAGGATTACAAAATTTCCCTTATGGGAGATGAACTAGATACAAGAGAAACTCGATAAGATCTTGTACTATAAGATTACACGAGGAATAGACAAGATGTCCAATAACTAGACTAGGAAAGACTGAAACAAATGAATAATTCAAGAAGTGGAACTGGAACAAGGAACAAGACAAGAACTTGAACTAGAACTTGGAGAGTACTTACTTGGCGGTCACGTATCCAAAGGCAACATTCAGAAGAATTATTGAATATTAACCATTGTGCAAGCTTTAAAATTGAGTGGCATTTGAGTAGAGACTTAATTACTAAAAATGCATGTTTGGTATAAGCAGGGGTACTAATTATAAGTACCCTCATTTGTAGTCCATGCAAAGTCTAGGGACAAGTAGGTGGATTGCTACACTTAAGGCTAAGGAATCTCCTTTCATAAAAAATGTTAATCTACATAACTACTCATCTTGTGACATGATTTGGGATCCCATACTTCAAATAGAATTGACTAATGTACACATATGTACATTGCATGCAGAGTTTAGGATCATTGACAAGTTGGTTCATCTTCACTTGGATTATGCATATTCCGTCAAGCCTACAACTCTTGCAAATGAATGCATAAATAGATCTCAAGCTCTACTTTTAGAAGTTGGATTTCATGGTGGTGATGTTAATCTAATAAAAGATCCAAAGCTTTGACAAAATACAAGTGATGTACTACATGATGTGTCAATGGGATGTGCAAAAGCAAAGAGAATCTTTAGTAAGAGCAATGGAGAACAACTAAATGCAATGTCGAATTATTAGAAAAAACTGTGTGAGCTTATGACAAGTGTTAAAAGCAATCCAAAAAAAGAAAAAAAAGGGAATCAAAGTGTGGGTTAGACAAGATAAACTTGTGAAGATCGTGAGGCAACAAGTAACTTCTGATGCCTATGTGATTAAATTTAGAAGGGCAACCATAGACCTTGTAGAAGCCATCATAGAGGCTTGGAGTGAAAAAGACATAACTTATTACTTGGTGAGTTTCAAAGAAATTATTTCCTCCACCATTAGTTTTTGAAATAAACATCTCATGATATTTACCTTTATGTTTCTACAACATATTATTCTTTTGCATGGTCCATTCTGTGCAGAAAAGAAAACACTTTCCACATGGAACACTCACGGCATGAAAAAATCTCATTACCAAGAAAGAACAAGCTTCTTCATATGCACAAGAAAAACAGGAGGAGGAGACAGAAAAAGTAGTGCATTCAAAGAGATTTTTTATTGGTTCTTTAGAAGACAATTACAAAGGAGCACATGGAATAGAATCACGAGATAAACTATTTAGATCATGTCATTAAGAACCTTCACCAAATATCATCTCATTTTAGGAAAGATGAATTAAATACAAAAATATTGAAGATTCACTCCAATGTGATGCTATAGTATTTTCAAATATCTTTTAGTATACATATGGATGTATATACAATTTTTGAATACATGAGATTTGTGAAATGAAATGTCATAACTGTTCATTCAGTCTTTTGAATGAACTTGACTCTCGTAAATCTCGTTTATATCTTAGGTGTTATTTCTTTCTCTCACTAGCAATACTTTGTACGTATGAGACCTTTGCAGCCAATGCATAGGTTGAATAACAGAGGAAATAACCAGCTCTAGAAGCATTGAGTCCTAGGGCATAGCCAAATATACTAATGCTATTGTTTTCTCAAGAAGTAACACCCTATATGAGATAAAAGGCAGTGAAGAAAAGCCAATATAGTAAGATCTATTCTTTAGAGTGAACAATGCCAAATTAGGATCCTCATTATATTGCATATGTACAACGCAAAACATTAGTAACTCATCACGCTCTTTTGCTATGATCGCTCTCTACTTATCTCCGGTAATTTTGTTTGGAGTTGAGATGAAGAATAATTACTTATATGCAAAGAGAAACATGACGTACTTCCTTTCTTGCAAGGGTTTATGATAGCCATAGATTGTGCCGATATATTATCATATTGTGGTGATGGTTTAATCATAGAAAAAAGAGTGTGCACATGTGAACCTAAGGAGCAGGTACTTCCTCTCTCTTTGATAACTAATTTATTGGCATAAGATACTTCTTAATCAAACCTACATGGAAGTTTTTAAAACGCTTTGACAACATTAATCTAGATTAAGCACAAGGAATTGAAATCCTTACATGGCTTTTTTTTGCCATTTTTTATCATAATGATCTTGACCTTCTCACTTGAATCGTCTCCCCTATTTGGATAGCTCTAACAGGGTCTCACTTGGTTTTCTCTTTGATGAATAGCTAGAATACAATGAAACTCTACATTAAGATGAATGAGGACTCGGTTTGTGTAGCTTGGATCAGAATAAATGACTCTATGTAGTTTCATATAAGGGGAATCAAAGGACTCTATCTAATTTCATATAAGGGGAATCAAAGAAAGTGATTGTTGACCATCAAAGAGCAAAAAGGATATGGAATAACAGATTTTGTGTTTGGAAACATCTTTGGAATCAAGAAAGAATATGCTAGTTTAGGATCAAGGATATCTTATCGAACCCTAGAACTAACCATGAGGAGTGGGGCCTATTAAGGCATAGAATCATCTCCTAGGTGATCTCAAAATTGTTCCTCATGCTTGGTCATGATCTCCCTTGTATTGACGGACTTAGATGGATCAACGAAAAACTATATAAAGGAGCAAGAATCACGAATCACGTGGACTCACATAGTGCTCTCAATATGTGTTGTTCATATGTGCATCTATGTTTGTGGTTGTTACTATGTATGTGTGGAATATAAGTATGTGTATATGTATGTATGTGTGTAAATGATGTGTGTGTATATATTTCTGTGTGTATGCATGTATATGCATGTAGTATGTGCATGTTTATATGTATGTTTATGCATGTGCATGTATGTAAATTCTACTGGACTCTATGTGTGTGCACCTTGTATGTATACATCCATGTAGGCACGTGCATGTACAATAGGTATTAACATAGATGATAAACGATTAGAAGGAAGTTTGGGATCAATTAAACCTTCACCATGAACTGATGGAATTCAAACATTAGCATGGCTTCTATTGGTCCACCTCTAATGAGTATCATTGTTACCTAAAGGTAAACTTGATAGATGCTATGTATAATAGAGTATCACTTAAATGTGGGAAAGTATTAGCTAAAGTTTAATGTTCTATTGAAGTTTAGCCTAAAAAATCTAAGGTCCATATGGAAGTGCGTCTCTATGTTGACCTAAACTGAGGCATTTAACTCTAGGGATTCTTGAACACAATGTAGGAAAATTTTCATCAAGAGGTCTCAGTACCTTCTCTATGGGGCTCACAAGAAGATCCAAGATATTAAGTGGATTAGCAGGTAAAATCCTTACCATATATGCCTTGAGGGGGAGGTTAAGAAAGGGAGATTGCAACTCTAGAATAGCCTCAAGAAAATTTTAAGTAATCTTAGATTAGAAGAGGAAATTCATAGAAATGAGCTTCAAATATATTTAAAAAATTGGTTGGAATGTAAAGCTGATAAACTAGCAAAAGAAATGTTTAAACTCCTAAATAAAAGGAGGAGCTTCAATCCATGTGAACCAATAAGTCGTGGAGTGCACCACAAACAATGAGAACTTGAAATTGATCATCAAGAAGTTCACTAAACTCCTCAATGTCTCCACTCATTTTCGCTTGCAAAGGCGTGCAGGCATGACCACCATTTTAAGACTAAGAAGAAAGTAGTCCCGAATGATATAATGAATCTTATGGAAGCCCCCATTTTAGAGATGGAAATTGTTGTGGTCATGGACTCACTTCTTGTAAGCAAGAGCCCTGATATAATAGAAAATCTTAGTAATGAGTTCTTCAAGACATTCAAGGGCGTTTTGGTGAACCTCCATCTCTTTTGGAAAGAAGCTCTGAAATTTTGTGATTTTCCAAATAGCTTAAATGAAGGGGTTCTAAGGTGACTCACACAAAGGATAGGAAAATTAATATTGAAAATTGTCAACCTATAACTATGTTGCACATGGGATATATAATCTTTATTAAGGTCCTCACTAATCATATACCTCCCACCTTTAGTCTTGGATCACTGAGGACCAAAAAGGGCTTATCAAGGGTAGAAATATTCTTCGGGCATGAATTATATGTGGGAAGGCATCGAATATACTAAAGAATCTTACCGAGACATTATCTTTCTTAAGAACGATTTTGATAAAGCATATGATTGCCTTGAATGTCACTTCATTCTTCAATCACTAAAGGATTTGGGTTGTGGCCCTAAATTCATCAAGGTGGTGGAAACCGTGAGAAGTAGTGCCATGGCTCATACTAATGTTACTTTTCAACTCTATGAGGCAAACAAATAAAGACACTCTATTAGAGAGGGTTGTCCCCTTGCTCTGCTCCTCTTTGCCATTCCTACTAATGGATTGAGCAGCCTAGGAAATCATGACGTTGAGAATAAGAAAATCAAGGGTTTTCGTCTCCCTAACTATCAACAAAACATGATTATGAGACTATGAGGTCACGATAGGAATGCTCTTGTTCACAATAATTTTAATGGTATTCCCAAATTCTAGCTCGAGTTGAACATCTTCTGCATTGCTTTTGGCTTCGAAATAAATAAATCTTAAATGGCTTTCAAGCATCTTTTTGGAAAGTTGACTGAGTTTTTTGTTAGCAGAGTTGTGAAGAACTTGCTAATGATGAAAATTTCCATCTCCTTGGTATTTTGATAGTTTTTGAAGTGTTAATGTGTAAATGCTGGAATTGGGTTCTCCCCAAGTTCAACATTAAATTAGCTTACTCGAAGGGCATGCACCGTAACTTGGCTGGTGGGGCTATGGTAATAAACACCTTTCTTTCTTCTTTTCGTTATTTACATCTTGCCATGTTGGAGACCGAATGACAAAGAATTGAAAAGGTTGCGAAGCACCTCTTAAGTTTCTTCATGATACGGTAGCCCGATAGGAGGGGTATGCCCAAGATCAAATGGACCACTTTTACAATCTAGAAAGATGACGTAGCTTTTGGAAATTTCGGACATTAGGGAGATGGCCGATAAGATGGTGACCAAGTGGATGATGAATCTCGGTGCAACTACGATGAGTCTTGGTGTAAGATGCCACATTGATTTTCCACCCGGAAAAAAAAAAGATGTGTAGGTAATAATGAAATTTTATGTTTAGGATATTCTGATCATATCTGCAAAATTTTGTAGCAATAATTTTTTACATTCTCTCTAAAAAGTTGTCGCATAAAATTTGTATGTTAATTTCGAGCATGAAAATGAAGGAATCTGAAAAAGTGTTGTATGAGAGAAAGGTAGAGTACTCTTAGTAGAAAAACTTTACCTGATTGAATTTTTTGTAGTTCCTATGTTTTATGTCTCATTTGGTTCCATGAAGATAGGTTAATGAAGAGATTTTTCATGTTTTTTCATCTCTCTCTAGAATTTTTTATTTTGTAGGGCCCAAAAGTGATATCTGGAAGCAGATTTGGACCTGAGGCATCTCTAACATTATTGTACATATTTAAGAACTGAACATTTTTGTCTCTCACAAGCTCAAGCTGATTCCTCACTTTTTTTGAGTTACAGGGTATCGAAAAGTGCCATTTTCCAACACTTCAAAAAAAAAAAAGAGAAGCCTTCATTCATTCATCTTATTCATGTTCGCAGATTTAGAGACCGCACATGGGTATATGGGTTATTTTTGGGTGATTGACGTGTGTGTGAGTGCGTTGCAGGGACCACCTCTATTTTTGCAAATACGATTCTTGATGGTGGACATGAGAAGTAGATGCATAGGTGGTCTGGAAGTCTTGCATGAGACATGCGAAAAGACGCTATCTTGGAGCATGTAGATTCTAAAAGTGCGGGTCTAGGAAGGTGTGATTGGTCGTGCGCTGGCGAAAGACGGAGATCCCAAAAAGACGAAGACTGAGAGATAGAAAAGGATGATGGTCGTACAGTCATGATGATCGTTTTTTGGCTTCTAGAATTGTGATTGAGATTGAGCTTGAGATTGAGATTAAGATTGTGATTGTGATTGAGATTGGGATTGAGATTGTGATTGTGATTGAGATTGGGATTGAGATCAGCTCGGGGGTGG
Source organism: Ceratopteris richardii (assembly GCA_020310875.1). Classification (NCBI taxonomy): domain Eukaryota; kingdom Viridiplantae; phylum Streptophyta; class Polypodiopsida; order Polypodiales; family Pteridaceae; genus Ceratopteris; species Ceratopteris richardii. Next base: position 156,830,321 of record CM035414.1, read on the forward strand.
CCGGGTGGATGAGGCTTCACATTGAAGCAATCTGATAGATTTTGTAATGCAAATCAGAACTACTTGCAAATCTGCACAGATAATAAAATTCTCTCTCTTCTTGTCCTGCGTATACTCTGTTTTCCTTCTTTATATCTTATGGTGTCGAAACCTATTATTCTGTGTGAAATTGTGATTCAAGTTTAGGAGACTTGTTACAATTGGTATCAGAGCAGAATTGGATTCTCGGACAAGATGCAGGATTTGAAGAAGAAGATAGAAGAACAAGAGGAGCTTATCCGTAGATTGAATGCAGAATTACATAAAGAAAGATCCAACAAACAAAAAGAGGCTACTGCAAATGCTTTTATGGACCTCAATGCTGAAGGTGGTAATGGTGCGGGCACATCAAACGCACGTAGAGCTAGACAACAATGTGAACCTGAAGAGGACGATGATGCAGGTGAATCTGCACTCAAGCAATTGTTCAAAAGAGCAAAATTAAATGAATCTGATGGTGAGAAGAAAACTAGAGAGGATCTGGAAAGCATGGATCGAGGAACTTCAAGATTTCTTTGACCTTCGCGTATTTAGTGAGGAATCAAAAGCAAAGGTGGCAATTCTGCATCTGCGAGGAGTTGCAAAACTATGGTGGAAATCTTACATACAAACAAGAACATGTGAAAGTCCGATCCTCTGGAAAGAATTTCGAGAGCAAGCAGAGAATCCTTATTGTTCTCCACATTATCGGATGGAAAAGAAAATGGAATTATACTCTTTCAAGTAGCATGAGGATGATAGATATAACTTGTCTCTTGAAGAATATAAGGAGAAATTTTTGCATTTATATAAGTATGCACTAGAAGTTTCTCGAGATGCACTGAAAAGGATGCACTAGAAGTTTTTGCCCCCTTAATACCACCTCTCTCATCAACAAGTGCATCATGTAAATCTACATCAGAAATGGAATGATATGCATCAACACATGAAACCTGTAAAGGCTTAGAAGTTGCCTCATTAGGACCAGCACTAGACTATCCACCTATAAAAAGACGGAGCAAAGTGTCATACATGTCTTTGGAGCTAACTGATATCTCCTTAATAAATGAAAGTAATGGCTGAATAGCAACTTCCACAAAAACAACATCATGGCTAACCAAAATGTATTTAGTTTGTGGATGATATAGATGATTGCCTTTGCTTTCAGAACTATACCCAACAAAAATACATTTCACTTCTTTATCATCCAATTTCTTGCATTGTTGTTCAAGCACTAATGCAAATGTGGAACAACCAAAAACACACAAATGAGAAAAAGATGTCTTACGAACATGTCAAGCCTCATATGGAGTGGTAGCCTCTAATGCCTTAGTGGCACACCTATTAAGTACATATGTTGCACACATAACACCCTCAAGCCAAAAATAGTGTGGTAAAGCCTGACACTTGACCATACATCTTGCCATCTCCATGAGTTACCTGTTCTTCCTTTCAACAATTCAATTGTGTTGAGGTGTATATAGCATTATACACTAATGTTTTATCCCATCTTTAGCCAAAAATGCATTAAATTTTGAAGACATATGTTCTCCCCCTTGATAAGAATGGAGGGTGCCCATTTTACATGCTGACATATTTTCAACCAAAACAAGAAATTCTTTGAAGTACATAAACATTACAAGCTTCAAAAAGCACTTTACATACTTAAGCAGCCTCCCATGGGTAGGTTTGAAAGGATCAACAAGTTTTTCAAAGCTAATATATTTCAAAGGACTAGAGTTGATGCTAAGTTACACATATACTAGAATGAATCCTTAGTTAATCATCATCCTCCATTTTAGATGAGTTTATTTTGAGAGGTTAAGATAAGGAAAGCATTCAATTCATCATCCCATAGGTTCATCTTGAGTATTCCATGATAGATCTTGGCAATTTTGGGCGCCAATGGAGACCCCTGCATGGATTAGTTCTGAATTTCTTTGGGTCCCACTATGTGACTACATGTGGGGTGTTGAATGTCTCGCTTTAGGATGTGTGACGTGGAAACAATGTTGCGTGAAGTGTTTGCATATATAGTAGTTGCCTATTGACTACATATGGTAAAAGCATTTTATCTACATGCACGAAATAAACAAACTTGAAGTTGTGCAATAGGAAATAAAGTTTCAAAAATGGCACAGTCAATCGTTTTTCTTCTAGTAGCATTCCATTGTCTAATATTTCTTCATCTTTGGGATTATTTACAAGCATAGACAACAAGTAAGTAGAGATAAAAATATAAATTGACGATTGGTCTATAGGTATGTCATTGGGTCTTATTAGACATGGACTAGGTAATACTTTTCTCTTTGATGACGTGGTAACATCGATGAATGTAAAGATGAAATGAAAACTAATATGGACAAGAAAACCTATACAGGTTATATGAACATAAGTAGGATCTTTAACACAACTTCAAGTTCCAACTGATGAAATTTATTTCATCCAGAAGAGAAATATGGATGAAAAGAGTGGAGTGTATGTAGCTCTAGTCAGCAAACAGAGTGTCTCTCAACCTTCCCGTCTATAATGTTCTGCAAGATCGTAAGTGCTCAAAAGTGTCCATCAATATCATCAATGCTCTGAAAGAAACATTAGGAAAAAACTAACAAAAGTACATTCATGCGAAATAAAATACACTAACTTCTTCACTAGTTACTTTCAATTCCTATCACATGCATAAAGCTTACGTACATGGATATATACACTTATGCATATGCTCATGCACACACATATTTACTCATGCACTTCCACTCTCACATGCATGTATACATTCTCACTTATGCACATGCACTCTCTCTCTCATGCATGCACACTCTCAACTCATACACATACATGCATTCACACTCATGCACATGCATGATCTCTCTCTCTGTTTATCTCTCTCTCTCTCATTCGCTCTCTCTCTCTCTCTCTCATAATAACAGTAGGAAAAATGCCTTTGATTCCATAGCGGCACATGTAATTCGTATCCAATGACATTGCACCAATCCATGAACGGAACATCACTTATCTAAATAATGCTAAATACAACAATATCCTTGCATGCTAAACTCATGCTATGTCTAGTTCTACTTATAAACTGATAGGTTCTCCCATATGATACTATACGCACTTTCGATTCTCCAAGAAACTCTAAAGAGATAATTCTCTCTTATATGACAAAAGATCACTTTTTCAGCTTTCTCGTTGAACTCATAACCTGCCTCTGTGTATCGTATTCATGAAGCTATTCACGTTAAGAACCTCTAGTTGAACACGTTTGAATTCTTGTGGTAATCCTCAAAAACTTCACAACACATAACATCTTTTGTGGTGTTTTTTCTTTCTAATGATGCATGAAAAACTCTGTGCTACAATAAACTTATGCGACAGACATTGAATCTTCAGCCTTATCTTGTAGAATTAAGAAATAGCGCATCCCAAATCAATGATTAATACAAAACAACTTTTCATGTTATGTTAGCAAAGTAAACAATCTGCTTTCCTATTCGTCCTCAATCTGTGAACACTTTTTGTTGATGAGCATGCAGACGTGAACTAATTGTTTCTTCTACTTATTCTCAATGATCTCTGAGTTCTCAGTGTGCACGATGCAGATAATTCCAAAGCTCGAAAGAAAAACGTATGTGCATATATTACTATTTGTCGTTGTCTCGGAAAAATTAGAGCTTATATAATGTCGCGCATCCACTACTAAACTCTAATGCGGAAGGAGTTCAATAAAACACTTCAACTTATCCGATGAAAAACAATGTATTGATTTAAATACATCTTTTTGAAGGAGATATCTGATAAAGCGGAGATAGATCACTCCTCAAACTTTGATTTATTTCTGTGATTGATGGCATGCTCCAATTGAACTTTGTTAATATAGCATTAGAAAACTACTCTAAAATATGGAGAACTCATTGAAAATATACCATCTGAGCTCCTCCTCTTAGAGGATGCAAACTAAACTCTCCACTTAGTCTGCGCAAACAAAAACTCAGCCCCCGTTCATGCAATTCTCCTCTCTCTCTCTCTCTCTCTCTCTCTCTCTCTCTCTCTCTCTCTCTCTCTCTCTCTCTCTCTCTCTCTCTCTCTCTCTCTCTCTCTCTCTCTCTCTCTCTCTCTCTCTCTCTCTCTCTCTCTCTCTCTCTCTCTCTCTCTCTCTCTCTCTCTCTCTCTCTCTCTCTCGGCATAAATGAATAACTATTTCATCATATGCCTTGAAGATTTCAAAGCTTAAACTTAGAGTTTACCTCAATCAAAGCTTGAAGTGAAGGATGGACAAATTCACATGATTTAATGGGAGCCAAAATCCGTCTTTTTGTAAATTGAATTCAAATCATCTCCTAAGAATGAGGATTAATTTTAGGTTCAATCTCCAACCAACTTGAAGTTAAAAAAAGGTTTATATATACACCATCATTTGAGTCTCGAGTAATGAGAGTGAGTAGAATTTATGATAGCACTCATATTGATAGGAAATTTTACTATATGGAAGTGAGAGAAGCCCTCCAAACATCTTTTGTATCATATGTGCATTAGTAGCACATATTTGGATTCTTTATACTGAGTTGTCAATCTCTCTCTACTATTAGAGTACCTTCTACAACTTTTTCAACGTCTTAAAGAAATTTCTATGTGTATAGGATGCATTGTCAAATATAGTGCATGGATCACTTAGCTAAGACTATGATAAGAAAGCCTATAGAGCTTCATCAACCTTGGATGCTCAGATATGAAGATACGACTGTTTCTATGTGATAGGGTTTTTGTTTCGGCTTGTTCCCGAAAACTCAGATTTACCCCTAAATCTTTCGATATTCATTGCTCTGTGTATGGTGTGTCTAAACTCATGAAATAACTTGCTTAAGTTATCCTAACACTTCAGTTGAAGGCATGCAAAAGCTCTCTATAATCTATGCTAGGTTGTGAGCACTCAACAAAATTTGTAGATCTTGTCTTCCATAAATAGAAAGTTTCTTAGGATTCTTGAAGTCCCACGTTATTTGTTTTGCCTTAGACATTTGTGAATGATGCTCCAAGGTACTCAAGTGGTTTAAGTGCATAGTTTGAAAGATTAGGTAGTGTATAGTGTCTTGAAAGCTATAAACATCTACTATTGAGCAAGTTTTGCCAAGACAATTTCATCTCTACAAACTACATCCATAATTTCTTCAAATTCTTTTGTATAGTCCTGTAGAGGATCATCAAGATTCTAGGTATTTGTTGTTTTATCGTCATTAGCATGGATGTTTGTAGAAGTGCCCCCATAAGTTTTCTCTTTACTAGTGTATAACTTTTTAGCAATCTTCTTTGTGGTGTCCATGATCTACAAACAAAAGGAAAGAGAGGAGGGTCTTTAACCTTATAAATATGAAAGCACAAAAGCAAGACAAAGGAAGGATTAGAGACATCAAAAATTCAAGAGATAAGGGAAATCTGAAGTTGTCTTATTGCACATATCACTTAAATTGGTCATGCCAAGAAATGCAAGCCATTGATTGATTTCTGGTTTATTTCCTACAAGAACTTCATAATGACAACCTAGTGTTCAAGCAATTAGGGCCATCCAAACTTCTCATATTGCCCTTATGACTTGAATCGGTCATGTGGAATGACATAACCTCTCATGTTCTTTCATGTGTATTTCATGACATCAATCAATGGTTAGCCACTTATTATTATCAAAAAAATCAGACATATATAAAATAGTTATAAAAATCCTTTTTTATCCCCTCCATTTTTGGGTCCACGAGCACAAACTTTGAGGTCTAACTCAACATACTCAAATTTTGTAAAGTTCATGGAGATTCGCTCATCAAATGTACTAGCTAGCCACATACTCCCTCATGTCAGTTCCCTCTCTCTCCATACTAAGAGAGTCACCATATGGCTTCACAAATGGGTGTCACATGGCACTTATGGGTGAGACCTTCTAAATCTCTAAGTGGTGGTTCACCTCTACGTTCCTAGATGAATCTAATATAACATTCCCTTCCCCCTTAATTCCATTTTTTGTCTCAAAAATGATATTGGAAGGTCCTAAAGTAAGAGAGACTAGATGGAATAGTACTCCCACTATATCCCCATGTATTTGGTGTACATGATCATATCTCAATGTTCTTTCCTTGTATCCTTCCCCTTAAGAAGACTCGTGGGAAGCTAATAAAAAATTGGGAAACTCTCTCAAGGGTGCTAACCTGCTCCCATGTAGCAATACCTTGTGAACTACCTTTCCTCTTTATTAGAGACTCTTTATATAAGTAACTCCTCCTCCCTTTCTCTCGAGTGTGTAGTATGCCCTTAGCCTCATGTGGAACAGTCTTAATGAAATTAGGCTCTACTACCTCACTATCTGGAATGTTGTTGTCAAGTTCACCTAGCCTCTTCTTAAGCCAGCTAATATCAAATATTGGATGAATCCGGATATTCTTACAAAGTAAGAGCTGGTAAGCCATCTTTACTATTTGCTTAAGTATCACGAAGGGTCCACAATACCTATGAGATAGTTTTGGATAGGGTCCCATCTTCATGGTGTTATCTCTAATTTTTGTACCAAATAAAAAAAAACAGTATGTACTACTTCAATGGGTCAAAAATCTAACTCTATGCGTAGAAATCATACAAAAAACCATAATTATAGAAGCCCTTGGGAAAGAATTAACCACCATGCAATGTAGAGTAGAGTTAGGGCACATAATTCCATCATCTGCTTTGTCAATTATTGCAACTCCCTCAATGATGTTTATCACTTTCAATTGTTCAAGCCAAAAGATTGCCTTATTCAGGCATTCATATGTTCAATAACCATGATCCCTCCAATGAAAACACAAACAGAGTTTTTTTTCACTCAATAAGTTTGCAGTCTTTTTACCAATGTATGGGTTGATGCCTTCTTTGGTTTTCCACCTAAGCAATATTTCTTACTTTGATTATTAAAATTGGATGTCATCTTTGAATTTTTCATCTTTGTTATGGAAGATCTCTATGGCCTATGTCATCTAGAAATGAGTGTATTTCTATTCACGTTTTGCATATTGAAGTTCTCCATCTTCTTAAAATTATCGACCATTGCAATAGCATCCAAGGAATTAATAATCTCTTCTCCTTGATCTTGTATGTGTGTTTGATGCATGAAATGTGTGCCAAGAGGTGTTATCTATCCCTTCTCTTTGTCATTCCACCTTTGTAGTGTACCTGTGAAGCTTTGTGAGTGTTGGAGTGAGAGTTGGTGTTTCCTGCCATAATATTTTGGCGATAACTTGAAGTAGGCACATGAGATTGAAACTACCATTGGATATCTTGAAAACAAATCAGCTCTTGACTATATTCTGGTATTAGAGCTGAAAGATATGTTATCACTACAGAAAGTATCACAATACACATTTTCAGTGAGAGAGGTGTTGTGAGAGATAGACTTCCCTAATTTCCATGTATTAATTGAACATCCATTTCATTTACTTTCACATCTACACATGTATTCATACACTTGAGCATGTCTAAGTCCTTGGATTAATAGTTTAACGAGTGTATCCAATCCATCACTATACACACTTGTTGATGATTGAGGTATATTCTCCTCCATTGCAAGTCACTAAGACATTGTGAGCTTAGTACACACGTTTTCCACCCCGTTGTCGAGGACATTCCGATCAAGGTGGCTTTGTGATGGTTAAAGTAATGATGTGAACGTAATGAGCTTGAAGAAGTGATCTTAGATTTTTAGCAAACCAAAATTTATTGCACTTGTTACTTCATACACTTTTCGTGTGTGTGTGTGTGACAAGTTTTGAGCTTTAGGTTAGAGAATGAAGAAGCTAGGGTTATGAAGTAAGAAGTTGTGTCTGGTAATACAAAAGATCTTTCATTTCTAGAAAAATAAAAAAAATCATTTTTTTTTCTTGGAGTATCTTGTTCTATCCAGAGGTCAAACCCAAGAATTACCATATTCACCTCACTTGTTTTTGCAAGTATTGTGAAGAGCGAGAGGTGATAAATATTGCAAGGGTGGTATTTCCTGGAAATCTGTGCAAAGTGGGAGTTAAGCGCTAAAACCTGAGCAGAATATCCTTTGATGTGAGAACTTCATTGTGTGTAACTCCAGACATTGTTTGATCACTCATACAGGGTTAAATGACACAAGACTTGTATCATTATTATTGTATCGAGAAATAGAGGAGAGACTTTTTAGTTACATGCACATAGGGGTGAAAAGTACAACACAAGGAGCACTTAGCCAAAAAAATTATGGAAATCAAAAAGTCCATGTATCATGGCCGGTTGAGTTTGGTATCACGAGAGGAAATTCCAATGTGTCATGATACTTGGAAAGTATCGTGGTTTGTTGATACCTCATACTCCCCATATATCACAATAACTAGGTGTCATGTATCATTGGTTGAATATCGTGATCACCCAAGATCCTATATGATCAATAGTGTGAAGTATTGTGCGTGAAGACCTAGGGTTTTTATTGTGTATCATGCATCACCACTGATATTGTATTGTGTGCTCTTAGTATTGTGTATTGTAGGCCTCATCAATAGCATGTATTGTCTGCATTGAAGTATCACATATCATTCAATGTTGTATCATGCATTATTGATACCCTAGTGTACACTGTATCGTGTATCATGGAAAGTGCAAGTATCATATCGTCTATTCTAAGTATCATCGATCGTGTTCAATTAAGGTATCGTATCATGAAATCCGATTATTTTGTATCCATGTAAATTGGCGTACTATGTATCATCTCAGTTGAAATACCATGTATCATGGAAAAATAGAAACCTTTTTTATTGGAATCAGAAGTGAAAACTAAGAGATTCCAATGCTTTGTTTGAGGTCTGTGGAAGCACGCAAACAACACAAGGAAAAAGAAGAAGTTTGAAGCACAACACACAATATTGAAAGTATACCAAAAGAATGTACAAAGATAAGCGATCTTTTAGGTCTATAGGATGCAATGAACAAGGAGCTAGCACTCATGTATAAGGAAGTGCCAAGCTCTCTCTAAACAATTCACAAAAGGAAGTAAGTTGAAACCTTTGCGGAAAGCTTCAAACTTCTCCACACAAAGCCTTTGCGAAAAGATCTACAACGTTCTCTTGTGTGGGTACTTATGGGAGACTAATCTCTCGAGCATAGAACATCTCCTTGACATAATGATAGTGCACCTCAATGTTCTTAGTATGAGCATAGAACACAAGGTTCCTCACAGCTGTCAATGCACTCTCATTGTTAGACTAAGTGAAGATGGTGGTGGCATAAGGCTGACCAACACCCAAATTAACCATAAGGCATCTGAGCCACACACACTCAATAGTCGTTCTAAAAGTTGCCCTATACTTAGCCTCACAACTAGAAGTGGCCATAGTGGGCTACTCCTTGCTCAACCAAGATATGCATGAGCTACCAAGCATGAATCAAAAACAATTTGGTGGACACATGAGTTTCATAGCAACTAGCCTAATGAAAGACAAAAAAGCATGTAAATTTGGTGTTAGTGATCCCTACTTGGGATAAAACAATCCAAGAAGTCGGGTACCAGTCAAGTAGCACAATATGCTTGTAATCACTTGCTAATGCTTGACACCTAGGAAATTCATAAACCTAATCATTTGTGGGATGAAAACTAAGTATTTGGTAGAGTAATGCATAGTAAATCAAGCATTCCACAACGTGCTTATAGAGAACAACATCAAATGCATCTTCAGCATCATGAAGACTCAATGATAAACCTATTTCCATAGGAGTGGTGATAGGTTTGTAGTCGTCAAGGCCAAAATACTGCAATAATGATTCAATATATTTTTTGACACAAAGTGGTTCCACCATCAACTTGCATAATTTGAATGCCCAAATAATGATGCAAAGGCCCCAAATCTGACATCTCAAATGAGGGATGCAAATCAGCCTTAAAATGAGCAATATGCTTCTGATGAGGACCAATGAAGAGCATGTCATCAACAAAGACATGGCTCGCAATAATCATTGGAAGATCACAATTTAATTCTATGTAACTAAAGAAGTTTACAGTTTCAGGTTTGAAACCATCATCAAATGGAGGAAAAGGAATGATTTATCCTTTCTAGAGGATTCATATGATAGTCACGCTAGACAATGCCATGTTCTTGCTAGACATTGGCCTTTTGGCAATGGATAATCACGACTCCAGATTCACACAAAAGGTCTATATTGATTATAGAAAAGGAAGCACAACAGAATAGTAGGGGAGGAAACAATGGATAAGAAGGATCGGGCTAGCAGGTATTAATGATATATGGAGGGTAGAGGCAAGGACAACATAGGGGGAGGCACAGCTTCTAGAGGCTCTTGGCGACTTAAGAAATGAATAGAGGGGAAGAAAGCATAAACGGGGGGGGGGGGGGGGGGGGGGGGGGGAGGGCCTCGGAGATAAGGCTCTCTCAAACGGGTGAGAGAAGAAGGAAAGGGAGAGGAGATTTGGTGTAATGAGGGTATTGGCTAACTACATGGAGTTTATTTGGGAGGCTCATAACACGTTTCATTTAGACCTCATGTGCACTCTTTCATCTTATCTCTGTTAATACTATTCACCCATTTGGGACGCATGAAAGCTTCAGGTAAGCATCAAAACGTGAAATTCTTTTCTCCCCCCTATTTTTGAATGATTTGCATGATCATCTTTTCAAGAGAGTATCATGTGGTGTGCATTTCAGACTTGTACACCTTCTAGAAGTTTTAGTTTTGGAGTCATAGGAGCTTCAAAACTATTATGGGGTACAACGCTCTCTTAGACATATATAAAATAGTTATAAAAATCCTTTCTGATCCCCTCCATTTTTGGGTCCACGAGCACAAACTTTGAGGTCCAACTCAACATACTCAAATTTTGTAAAGCTCATGGAGATTCGCTCATCAAATGTACTAGCTAGCCACATACTCCCTCATGTCAGTTCCCTCTCTCTCCATACTAAGAGAGTCACCATATGGCTTCACAAATGGGTGTCACATGGCACTTATGGGTGAGACCTTCTAAAACTCTAAGAGGTGGTTCACCTCTACGTTCCTAGATTAATCTAATATAACATTCCCTTCCCCCTTAATTCCATTTTTTGTCTCAAAAATGATATTGGAGGGTCCTAAAGTAAGAGAGACTAGATGGAATAGTACTCCCACTATATCCCCATGTATTTGGTGTACATGATCATATCTCAATGTTCTTTCCTTGTATCCTTCCCCTTAAGAAGATTCGTGGGAAGCTAATAAAAAATTGGGAAACTCTCTCAAGGGTGCTAACCTGCTCCCATGTAGCAGTACCTTGTGAACTACATTTCCTCTTTATTAGAGACTCTTTATATAAGTAACTCCTCCTCCCTTTCTCTCGAGTGTGTAGTATGCCCTTAGCCTCATGTGGAACAGTCTTAATGAAATTAGGCTCTACTACCTCACTATCTGGAATGTTGTTGTCAAGTTCACCTAGCCTCTTCTTAAGCCAGCTAATATCAAATATTGGATGGATCCGGATATTCTTACAAAGTAAGAGCTAGTAAGCCATCTTTACTATTTGCTTAAGTATCACGAAGGGTCCACAATACATAGGAGATAGTTTTGGATAGGGTCCCATCTTCATGGTGTTATCTCTAATTTTTGTACCAAATCAAAAAAAAAACATTATGTACTACTTCAATGGGTCAAAAATCTAACTCTATGTGTAGAAATCATACAAAAAACCATAATTATAGAAGCCCTTGGGAAAGAATTAACCACCATGCAATGTAGAGTAGAGTTAGGGCACATAATTCCATCATCTGCTTTGTCAATTATTGCAACTTCCTCAATGATGTTTATCACTTTCAATTGTTCAAGCCAAAAGATTGCCTTATTCAGGCATTCATATGTTCAATAACCATGATCCCTCCAATGAAAACACAAACAGAGTTTTTTTTCACTCAATAAGTTCGCAGTCTTTTTACCAATGTATGGGTTGATGCCTTCTTTGGTTTTCCACCTAAGCAATATTTCTTACTTTGATTATTAAAATTGGATGTCATCTTTGAATTTTTCATCTTTGTTATGGCAGATCTCTATGGCCTATGTCATCTAGAAATGAGTGTATTTCTATTCACGTTTTGCATATTGAAGTTCTCCATCTTCTTAAAATTATCGACCATTGCAATAGCATCCAAGAAATTAATAATCTCCAATGGTTATTTGTGAAGACATAGGAGCTGTTCTTTGTACTCGTCAACACACAAGCTATGCTTATCATGCTGGTGTTGTCAAATTTTGTAGAGATTTATCCTCTTCTTCATATGGTACTATGGAGAATAGTCATGTTTTATTTTTTTTGCTCTCCAAATTCCTTTCATAGAACTAGACCAGAATGTGTTTGGGTCTGCATATAGGGCTTCCATTATAGCTTTGCTATGTGACCTAGGCATAGGATCCCAATCTTCACCTTGGACTCCTCAATGAATTGTTGAAGATCAAATACGTCATCTAGCTCTTCAATCCATGCCTCTAGATTTAAGCCACTCTTCTTCTCACCATCAAAATCATGTGATTTTTTTTTCTTGAAGACCTCATTGAGAGAAAACTCACCTACCTTGTATGTTCATAATTGCATTTTTTTTCTTCCTCTAGGCACACTAAATGTTCTTCTACCTTCATCTACTTCACCATTCAACTCCAAAAAAATATTTGTTGCACCTTCTAGTTGCTTTCTGCCTCGTTCTTTATGTAATTCTCCAAGAATCTTTTGAATAAGCTCCTCTTGTCATAGAACCTTTGTGTCAAACTTCCATCATTTCTGAGGATGGATTCTACTCTAGTATCACTTGTAGCACTTCCTAAGTCATAAGTGATCCCCAATCAGAAGATTTTTATCACCCAAGAATAGTAGAAGAGAGAAAAAAAGAACTTGCACAAGATAAGAGAAAATCCAATATAGAGGAGTAGATAAGATATGACTTAAAGAAATAAAATTTCTTGTATTATATACTTCCATCAATTGATACAATAGCTTTGGAAAATATCTTTTTGATGAAGCCTCAACCTCCCAACCATCCCAAAGCTATCACAATCCCATTCACACCCGCATTCTTAATCACACTCTCAGTCTCTGTCACAACATAAATCTCTGATTTTCTATTGTGTCCTACATGACGGAGCAAGAATCTCCTAAAAAACGTTGTTCATCCCCCCCCCAAAAAAAACGTGCAATCCACCAAATTCAGCAAAACTTGGATCTCCCCATGTTGCATGCAAAACTTTCACAAAAGCTTGTATTTTTAGTATCCAAGAACTTTCTTTAGTGGTATTTGTCAATATTCGAACAAAATCAACAAAAAGATATATCCAATGGTATCTTGTAAGTGTGCATGACAACATCTATGCATCAAAATTACAGATTCAAATAGCAATATAAAAAGAGAAGCCCACTTTTTTTAAGTAACAAAAAATGGCACTTTTCAAATCCATGTAACTAAAAAATAGTGAGGAATCAACTTAAGCTTTTGGGAGGAAAAATGTGTAGCTCTTCAATTTGCACAATAGTGTTAGAGATGCCCTAGGTCCAAATCTACCTCCAAATACCACTTTTGAGTCCTACAAGTTTAGAAATTCTAGAGAAAGAGTACAATGAAGGCATTATCTTATAGTGAACTAAATGTAGAGCCCAAAATGAGGTACTTAAAACATGATTCAAAAATTTTTCATAGAGACACTTTTATTCTCTTATGCTTGCACTACCTTTCTCTCACACAATATTTCTCTTAATTCATCTGAAGAAACTACAAAGAAGTTTATAATTGATAAGGAAGAAATTAAAGAGGAATTTGTAAGGCTTGACTTGAGATTTTCAAATGGTGCATTTAGAGATTCATCCAAAGCTCTTTCAATCAGTTGTGAGAGATTATTTGAACAAGTGATAGAAAAAACTTGGAATTTACTCATTTGGATGAGCATAGACATTTATGGAAATTGATGAGGACAAAGGAATAATAGGAATTGATTTAAGATGAGGATGAGATTAGGGTATGTCCAAAATCACTCCCTTGCAATTATGACTCATGTTTGTGACATGAACAATGCACACGAGTAGGCCCATCCAAGGTTTTTTTATGAGCTTATATGTTGGAATTGTTTGTGTTCTAGATTCATTCAAAGAAGCTTTTTCTTTCTTGATAATGAGACTTTTCCATCCCCCGAGTGTTCCATGTGACAAGTATCCCCTTTTCTAGAAATATTGGGCCATGCAAAAAAAAACAATAATGTTGTAAAAAGATAAAGATCAAGATTATGATGTTTATTTGAAAAAATAATGATGGATTAAATAATCTTTTGAAACTCACCAAGTATTAAGTTATGTATTTGACACTCCATGCCTCTATGATGGTTTCTATAACCTCCATGATTGCCCTTTTGAAATCAATCACATCCATATCAAAAATCACATGTTTCCTCATGATCTTCAAAAACTTCTCTAGTTTAAGACACACCTCTATTCTTTTGTTTCCTATTTTTGGATTTTTTTATACATTTTTTGTAACCAAGAAGATTTGTTTTTAACAATTCCACATTGCATTCTGATGTTTTCCATCATTGTTTCTAAAAAATCTTCTTTGTTTTTCACCTTCCATTGACACATCGTATAGTATGTCAACTGTATTTTGTGAAGGCTTTGGATCTTCTCTAAGATGAATATCACCACCATGAAATTGCATTGTTGAAATTAAATCATTATAACTTTTTACTCATTCATCTCCAAGAGCTGTATGCTTGAGGGATTATGCATAATGCAAGTGAAGGTGAGACAACTTGTCAATGACCCTTAACTCTGAATGCAATGTACATATGTGTACATTTTTCAAATCTATTGGCATTATGGGATCCTAACTCATGGTAGAAGATAAGGAATTATGAAGACTAACATTTTCTCGAGGAGGCTCTTTGTCAACCTAAATTATAGATATCCACTCCCTTGTACTTGGTTTTCGCATGAACTATAAACAAGGGTACTTACAATTTTCACCTTGCTTATACCAAGCATCAATTTAAGAGTCTCTAAGTCTCCACTCCAATCCCGCTCAATTTTAAAATTTTGATAGTGGTTAACAGTCAAAAATTGTCGTAGATGTTGCCTTTGCATAACAAGCCATTAAGTGTTTTATGATTTTTAGGTGGAACTTGAGCACACACAACCCATCATAACTCCACTTCTAATTGTACTTTGAGAGATGTAGTATTAAATTTACCAATGCTATAGTCCACACCTCTCTTCATTAGTAGAATACTGACTCTCCCCATGTTTTGATGTGTTTTAATTTCAACTTCATCATGTTTTATTACAAATTTTAGAAGGTCTGAAAATTCAATTTCCTTTATATCATAGGACTCAACCATATGTATCTGAGGTCTCCTAATATGTATCCATATATTGTTAAACACATTGTAAGTGACATGTAAATTTTGTGTTTCTACCTTGTTGCAAAAAAAATTGAAGACAAGGGTAACAAGAAGAATTTCAAATTTACTTCTTCTTCAATATATATCTTCTTCTCCTTGATCTTATATGTGTGTTTGATGCATGAAATGTGTTCCAAGAGGTGTTATCTATCCCTTATCTTTGTCAGTCTACCTTTGTAGTGTACCTGTGAAGCTTTGTGAGTGTTGGAGTGAGAGTTGGTGTTTCTTGCCACAATATTTTGGCGATAACTTGAAGCAGGCACATGAGATTGAAACTACCATTGGATTTCTTGAAAACAAATCAGCTCTTGACTATATTCTGGTATTAGAGCTGAAAGATATGTTATCACTACAGAAAGTATCCCAATACACATTTTCAGTGAGAGAGGTGTTGTGAGAGATAGACTTCCCTAATTTCCATGTATTAATTGAACATCCATTTCATTTACTTTCACATCTACACATGTATTCATACACTTGAGCATGTCTAAGTCCTTGGATTAATAGTTTAACAAGTGTATCCAATCCATCACTATACACACTTGTTGATGATTGAGGTATATTCTCCTCCATTGCAAGTCACTAAGACATTGTGAGCTTAGGTACACACGTTTTTCACCCCGTTGTCGAGGACATTCCGATCAAGGTGGCTTTGTGATGGTTAAAGTAATGATGTGAACGTAATGAGCTTGAAGAAGTGATCTTAGATTTTTGGCAAACCAAAATTTATTGCACTTGTTACTTCATACACTTTTCGTGTGTGTGTGACAATTTTTGAGCTTTAGGTTAGAGAATGAAGAAGCTAGGGTTATGAAGTAAGAAGTTGTGTCTGGTAATACAAAAGATCTTTCATTTCTAGAAAAATAAAAAAAATCATTTTTTTTTCTTGGAGTATCTTGTTCTATCCAGAGGTCAAACCCAAGAATTACCATATTCACCTCACTTGTTTTTGCAAGTATTGTGAAGAGCGAGAGGTGATCAATATTGCAAGGGTGGTATTTCCTGGAAATCTGTGCAAAGTGGGAGTTAAGTGCTAAAACCTGAGCAGAATATCCTTTGATGTGAGAACTTCATTGTGTGTAACTCCAAACATTGTTTGATGACTCATACAGGGTTAAATGACACAAGACTTGTATCATTATTATTGTATCGAGAAATAGAGGAGAGACTTTTTAGTTACATGCACATAGGGGTGAAAAGTACAACACAAGGAGCACTTAGCCAAAAAAATTATGGAAATCAAAAAGTCCATGTATCATGGCCGGTTGAGTTTGGTATCACGATAGCAAATTCCAATGTGTCATGATACTTGGAAAGTATCGTGATTTGTTGATACCTCATACTCCCCATATATCACAATAACTAGGTATCATGTATCATTGGTTGAATATCGTGATCACCCAAGATCCTATATGATCAATAGTGTGAAGTATTGTGCATGAAGACCTAGGGTTTTTATTGTGTATCGTGGATCACTATTGATATTGTATTGTGTGCTCTTAGTATTGTGTACTTTTGTAGGCCTCATCAATAGCATGTATTGTCTGCATTGAAGTATCACATATCATTCAATGTTGTATCATGCATTATTGATACCCTAGTGTATCTTGTATCGTGTATCATGGAAAGTGCAAGTATCATATCGTCTATTCTAAGTATCATCGATCGTGTTCAATTAAGGTATCGTATCATGAAAATCTGATTATTTTGTATCCATGTAAATTGGCGTACTCTGTATCATCTCAGTAGAAATACCATGTATCATGGAAAAATAGAAACCTTTTTTATTGGAATCAGAAGTGAAAACTAAGAGATTCCAATGCTTTGTTTGAGGTCTGTGGAAGCACGCAAACAACACAAGGAAAAAGAAGAAGTTTGAAGCACAACACACAATATTGAATGTATACCAAAAGAATGTACAAAGATAAGTGATCTTTTAGGGCTATAGGATGCAATGAACAAGGAGCTAGCACTCATGTATAAGGAAGTGCCAAGCTCTCTGGAAACAATTCACAAAAGGAAGTAAGTTGAAACCTTTGCGGAAAGCTTCAAACTTCTCCACACAAAGCCTTTCCGAAAAGATCTACAACGTTCTCTTGTGTGGGTACTTATGGGAGACTAATCTCTCCAGCATAGAACCTCTCATTGACATAATGATAGTGCACCTCAATGTTCTTAGTATGAGCATAGAACACAAGGTTCCTCACAGCTGTCAATGCACTCTCATTGTTAGTGAAGATGGTGGTGGCATAAGGCTGACCAACACCCAAATTAACCATAAGGCATCTGAGCCACACACACTCAATAGTCGTTCTAAAAGTTGCCCTATACTTAGCCTCACAACTAGAAGTGGCCATAGTGGGCTAGTCCTTGCTCAACCAAGATATGCATGAGCTACCAAGCATGAATCAAAAACAATTTGGTGGACACATGAGTTTCATAGAAACTAGCCTAATGAAAGACAAAAAAAGCATGTAAATTTGGTGTTAGTGATCCCTACTTGGGATAAAACAATCCAAGAAGTCGAGTACCAGTCAAGTAGCACAATATGCTTGTAATCACTTGCTAATGCTTGACACCTAGGAAATTCATAAACCTAATCATTTGTGGGATGAAAACTAAGTATTTGGTAGAGTAATGCATAGTAAATCAAGCATTCCACAACGTGCTTATAGAGAACACCATCAAATGCATCTTCAGCATCATGAAGACTCAATCATTCTTAGATATTGTCAAAGTAAACAATCTGAGGAATCCCTTGTACAACAAAGATTTGTAATTTTGAAGTGATTATTGTGAACCTTTCCTCAAGTAGCAGTTTCTTGACGCATCAGAAGGAGATCGGGGAATGATATGAAGAGAGTTCTTCATCTGCATAATTGAGGTGAGGGTGTATGATGGGCATCCAGTACGGGATCATCAGAGGGAGACTCATAGATGATTAGACTCAGACGAAGAAGATTTAGAACGGATCATCAGAGAAAGAGACACCAGGGAAAGCAGTTATCGAGAACTTGAAAGAGTTCTAAGTTTGGATTGCGTCGGTCTCATCTGCTCACGGCTATCTTTTGAGTCTGCAGTGCTCATATTGAAAGGGAGGAGATATATGCTAAAAGGTTTTAATATCACAGAAAGGGAGAGCGAAAGGCAGATCGTTGTCAAATATAATATTGATGTCCACGTTGCTTTAGAAGGATAAGAAGAGGCAACACTCAGAAGGTCTGGAAGGTCGAGACCAGAAATGAGTTAAAGGAAGATTTAGCATATTAAGTAATACTCGGGTGCAGAATCCATCAGGGACGATTGAACAAGAGAGAGTGTCAAGATAACACAGACGACGACCATTCAGGCATTGAATTACCATGAACGGAGGAATAAGTATCGAACGCTGAGCTGAAGGGGGGCAAATTATTATCCTTTGTAAGTTCGTAAGTTTTATCAGGTAACTGATCATCGACATATTTTCTCATCCAGATATACAATGATTTTCATTGAATCCAGAATCTGATAACTATGTGTGTGAAGAGTGAGATGCTGTTATACTCAATGTTTTGAGAAAGGCAACTCCGCGCTTATTTCATTTTTGCGCAGGTGTTATGCAATGCATTGAAGCATTTCTATTTAAATAGTGATTAACACTTTTGTTATCTAAACCAATAAAACAATACTGTAAACTTGGATGTCAAGTCGCGACTGCCTCTGAATAGGGGTGAAGATTCTAAATTCTCGTATGTTTGATGTGCAAAGACTTTAACGATCAAACTACGCATTCTTGGTTGATTTGATATTCTTTACTACTGGGATTCATTAAACAATATCCAAATACCTATAGCATCATGAAGAGCACACTCCGCATGTCTTCTTGACATCTAGAGTTTGATTCCAACTAATAACAGCTCCAAAATTTCTTCATGGTTTTGTACAAAAGAGTTTTCCACCTGAAATGTTATGATTCATAATGCTTGGCATAATCTCTTGTGAGAATTAAGGAGTTTATGTTTTCTCATCAATAAACTTGCTCGAAGGTCTTATGACATTATCTTATTTCAAATTCAAAGGAATAATTATGTAAGCAAAGTTCATTTGATTTACTCATTGAAAGTGAGGATATTCCCAAAAACATCTTGAAGACATGATAAGTTTTTTGCCATTGATCTCCTAGTCCTCTCTTTCTTCTAATTTATCTTTGCAAGTTTCCATTTCATCATTTGATTTTCCCCTAAGCATCTAGAATAGGCCATCACCTTGAGTTTGCCTAAAGAGAACTCTACGTGGGACATTTTACGGCCAGACGACCTAATTCATCAATCGAGCCCTTTCACACTGACATTGTTGAACCAGATGTGAAACTGTATGGCCTTTGATGGCTCAAGCAATAACTTGGATATAAAGGATGATAAGGTATTCATTTTTATCTATATGTATATTTTATGTTCACATATAGGAAGATAGAACTAAATTATGCAGAAGTTCTTTATGATATTGAATTATGCATTATTTCATTTATCAATGAAGAGTTTGCATCAAAGTTTGATCCATTGACATCAAAAATAAGTCAAATAATGATGCAATTTACTGATACTATTAGACCTTTGCACATGTGCATTATCAATGAATTAGCATCTTTAGGAGAAACAATGCGATCTACATTGGCACACATTCATGAAAGGTTAGATACTTTGGACACTCACATAAATGAGACACAAGTCCAATGCATGTCTATACATTTGATAGATGCTCCTATACTTGATCATAGGCCAAGACATGCCTGAGCAATACTGAAAAGACCATCTAGATATCAAAAGCACATTGTTTGATGTTTTTCGTGTGATGAGATCGACCATACCTATGATAATTATGTTGCATTTACACATGCATGCGAACATCAGTAGTATGTCAAATTGGAAAGAAAATATGTGATTTTCACACTAAGCCCCCTTTCTAGTTGAGCTTAGGTAGAGGTGGAATGGGAAATTATTTTGAGCAAAAGAAGTTTGATCAAGATCAAACAAATGAGTTAGGGATAATTATGATTCCAAGATCGGACAAAAGGGGAAGATTTGTAATGATTATAGAAAAATGAAGTGCAACATAGTAGTAGGAGAGGAAAACAAGGAATGACAAGGATCATCGTGGCATAGACAGTGAAGGAGTTGGCTACAGGCTTCGTGTTGTGGGGTGACAAAAGCCATTCAACAGATCTTTCTCTCATCTTAGAGCTTCTATTTTGCTGCATACATGCAGAAGCGCATGCATAAGCTTCTTTTTGTGTGTGTATTGGAGGTGGAGCATCCATCATTGAAACTATAATCTGATGGCAGTTAATCAATAGAAGAAATGCTTGTTTGCTAAAGATCGAGTGCTAATGATCATGAGCTTGAGAAGATCATAGGAATTGTGTCTATTGTGCTCACCGTGAGAAGTTACGGTACTCTTGCATCATGAAAAGAATATTCTAATATGACTCTGATGACGAACAATTGCCAGTGAGTGTTCATTATGTAAGTTTGTCAATATATGAGATAGAGCATTTGTTTTGAAAATTTGCGCAAGATAAGTTTCAAATCAATGCTTCAAGGTCCTTTTATTGAGTGGTAACTCCTTAAGTATGCTTCCCCAAATTTTACGCATGAACCTATACATGAACTCCTTAATTATTGCTCAATGACAATCTTTACTACAGCGGTGCATTCAGAGATAGGTGTTGTATGATTTGATTGTCTTATGAAGTAAATGCAATTATCCTTAATCAGTAAATAGTTATGCTTTGTTCCTTGCTATGTTATTTTGTCATCCTTCTCGTGCTTCTTTGGAATTGTCCCACGATAGAGTAAATCAATTTGTATATTTAGAAAGCTGAGGAGTTATGCATTACTATGGCGCTTCTGCAACCAATTATAGTTCTTCCGCTTTAATCGTTCAATTCTCTTTCCGCCTGTGCCCACCGATAAAGACGTTGATTGCTGATGAATCTTACCTTGTAAGTGATGAATCTTACCTTGTAAGTGATGTGGGAAAAATGACTAGCATACATTAACATGTGGAATGAGAGTTGTGCAAACGGCTCTTGAGGAACGGATCGGAAATTATAGTGACGCTTGAGTATTATACAATTGTTTTACCTTGCAAAAGCAATTCATGGAAAGGAATGTACAATTTAAATTTAATTTGGCACTATAATGTCAGTAGCAAAACAAAATGGATGCTTTGTGTTTATTCTTTCTGCTTCACCTCCGGTAAGGCGAGCTTAAGATCTGAACAATAATATACCATCTTTGTGCATATTTCTGAGTAAGAATGCTTGAAGAGGAGGTTTGGATTCTCGTTGATAGCGCTAATTCTCTTGAGGAGGGAGCATTATGTTTTCGGAGCTGAATTTCTCCTTTCAGTTTATCTAGAGAAAAGGCCATTCTGCTATTTGTATGAAAACTCAAACTCCCATCTAGAAGTTAGGTGCGCAACCATTCTTAAGGGACAAAGCAGAGAATTAAGAGGATTTATTCCTAAGGATGGTAAAAAGAAGATGGAGATGCGCTGAATCATGTTGTTTTAAGAACATTAGTTAAGCTTATTATATGTGCCAAATTTCTAATTTTCTTGGTAATCACAACATCCGTATATATTGACAAGCAAAATGCAAAGCTCTCTAATATATATTATGTAGAGAGATATTCAAAAGATTTTTGTAAGAAATCATGAATTCAATGAGTTGAGCGTTAGTTCTTAAAACTTGGGTCTCAGGAGAGCAATTTAGCGAACCAATTGAAACCTTAGATGAATACGTGGATTTGTAAAGAATGCAACGCAGCTCTATAGAGGGAGAGATTAAGATTGAGATCAAGACGAAAGACCGTATGCTTTGCACATCATTGGTATGACAATGAGTAATGCCCATTGAATTGGTTTTGTATTTGAACACATAGTGTTAGATACATCAACGGTAGACACATTGAGAAGGAGCGGCCGAAAGTGAAACAAAACGAGTTATATTTTGTGAAGGTTTTGAAGCTCGACCTTATGTTCGTTATACAGATCTATGAGGAGAAAAATGTTTGGCGTTGCATGCTGAGTTGGTACTTGCAAATGTCTTCACAATAACAAAAGATTTCTTTACAAATTGAACTAATCCTTTCTCTTGATTTTTATTATGCACCACTTGAGTTTGTTGAAAGCACCCAATGTGCGCTGTTTTATGGGCGTTGACTTAATCCATCAACCGAGCCCTTTTGGGGTGACAAGATTTTTCAATACCTTGCACAATATTCCATGGTCCTTTTGCAACCAATACACGATGCATCATATAAGCCCATAATGGGTAATTAGTATTGTACAACTTATAGTGAATAGCCCACATACAAAATACATCATTGCTTTCAGCCATGGACTCTCAATACCTTGATGCAAAAAAATGACTTTACCTCAAAACATTGAACAGAACTACCATGTTGAGTTCTACTAGATGTTTAGCAAACTTTGAGGTGCTTATACTGGTAAATTGAAACCTATATATATATATATATATATATTTGGCACAAAAAAGATGAAATTGCGTAGACAAGCACTATGATAATGCATTTGGAGGCCAAAACTAGCTCATATCATGATTTTGACACACAAAGCAAAGTAGTTTTGAGATCCTAATCGACCGGGCTATGTTCACCACTTTTTGTGCCATTTTGAACCTATGACCGGACTTGTTCACAATGCACTAGATGATGCGGTGACATGCTTTGATACCGATTGTTGGACTTTGAGATCTACAAAAGCACACGAATAGTAGAAGGAAGAAGAAGAAGAAGTGTGAATCACAACACATGATACTGAATGGTTTACCAAAAGAATGTACAGAGATAAGTAAACCTTTGGGGTTATAGGCAGATAGGGAAAACACCTCTTTATCATGGGAAAAAAATTGCACAGATAGTCCTAGAGTGTTCACGCAGATCGAAACCTAAATACATCAACAAATAAACTAGGGCAAATATATGTAGTGACTCATCAATTAGAGGCAATCAATTAGAGAGGAGAGGTAGAGGAACCAGGAAATCTTGGTAGGACTAATAGTGGAGAAACGTTGACCACTTCCACTTCACCCATAAGGGGGGAAGGCATCAACTCCTCCACTATCTATGAGCTACATGATCAAGAAGACTCGTCTAGAGTTATCTAGCACGACCAAAATAAAAGAGGATATTTGCCTATTGATAACCTTGATAAGTCTTGAATGAGGTGCTTAGGGCTTCCAATGTTCCCCCCCTAGAGAGGAGGTGGCCACTTCTTAGAGCACTCTAAGGAAACAATAGAGTAATGAAAATATAGCCTTTGGGAAAACCAATCAACAAAATGTGCCAGTGAGGCCACATATGAAATTCTCAATGTGAGGAACCAATATTGTAAATCATACGAGTCTACGAAGTGGAACTATGAATAGACCCACTTTCCTTAAGACTAACTCTTCACATTGTTGGAGTAGGATCCTACAATATAAAGCCAAGACCAGATGCATCAAAGCTTTTTATTACTCAAAAAATAATTTGTACATTATGGCCAT
This sequence comes from Ceratopteris richardii, assembly GCA_020310875.1. Classification (NCBI taxonomy): domain Eukaryota; kingdom Viridiplantae; phylum Streptophyta; class Polypodiopsida; order Polypodiales; family Pteridaceae; genus Ceratopteris; species Ceratopteris richardii. The sequence goes on from CM035414.1 coordinate 156,854,331, forward strand.
AAGACAATACCTGAGAGCTATGTTGAGTATATTGTTGGAGATCTCTACATTGAATTCTCTCCACATTTTCTTGTCTTCAAGCCTTATGTCAAGCATGTAGTCCTCCTCACATGGCATTGAAATATTCACATTTCACTGGAAATGTGATTTCTCTAAGATCTTTGAGATTGTTTTTCTAAGCCTTTGAATGTCATGAATGATGAAAACCTCTTTCGACATTAAATTCTTCTTTCTCTTCTCCTCCTCAAACTCTACTACATTTCTTGTTAAATATTCATGAGAAGGGATTTGTTGAATTTTTACTAAAGATAGCTTAGGATTTTTTTTTTGAGAAATATTAAGAATATCAAAGAATTTCTAATCATGCTTGTGAAGAGGTAGAATGGCTTTATCGAATTTATATATTAGCTTAGAAGCAATTCGGCCCATCCTAGCCTTTTTATGAGCCTACTCACTTGAATTGGTCATGTCCTACCTTCTTTTCAATAATTGGTTTTTGCTACTTTTTCCATATAAGAATCATTTCTACATTATCATTCAAAGGTTGTTGTTCTCCCTCTCTGATCTTTGTTTCTCATTGTTTTTGTAGTTACCTATAGAAGATGAAGACAAGTATCTTGGAAGAGGGAAGGTGTAGCATTCCTCATCAATCCCATAAGCATAAACACTCGGATATACAAAAGACATACATTAATCTCATTATCAAGATAAAAAATCACATAAAAATGTTTAAATCTATATATATATATATATATATATATATATATATATATATATATAATTAGAGGGAAATACTATCTTGTGAATCTTAAGATGTTAGATTCCAAATACATCAATAGCTTTTGAATGAATGCTTTTCCTTCTCGATACCGTACCTTTCTAAAATTTCTTCTTGATGAAGCCTCTACCTCCCAACTACCCCCAACCTATCACAATTTCATTCACACTCACACTCTCAATCAAACTCTCACTCACACTCTCAATCTGAGTCAAAATTATAAAAATTTTATTATACAAATCCAATCTCATTCTCATTCTCATTCTAAATCATAGTCTCAATCTCATTTACATGATTACAATCATCATATCAATCCTAGGAATACACATCATAATGATAATCTCAAACACACTCTCACTCTCAATCTCGTTCTCATTCTCATTCATCATTCTTCTAGTTGATGTTGAATGATGAGAAGGATTCCGAAAAAAACAAATATTTCCCTCAATCTCGATCTTTTCAACATTAAAATTTGGTCTTCCATGATCAATACATCATCACTATCAAAGCCCTGCAAAACATCTCATCTTTTCAGGATCATGAGCGATATCTTTCAAGCATGCAATTATCTATGTGCTTCAACGAAATGATTTTCCCTTGAATAAAGACCTATTAGAAAAAAAATATAATAATTATCCCACTTATGATAAAACATGTTAAGGGCATGATGCATTCTAAGTACAAATTATGAATATCAAAAAAGAGAACATGAAAATATGTGCAGAGGTTTTGTTATGCTTTTTAAAGAAGATGCTAATCGGTCCTTCTTTGATCGAAATCATTATATGTAAAGTTAATCTCATTCGCCCAGCCATTATTATCAATAGAAGGGAATTTATGAAAAGGAGGAGGGTAAGGTATCACATCAGCACCGTAAATGCTAGTTGTATGAATATATATTACACTCAATCATAATCTGAAATAAACGTATGCATAAAACAATTGTATCTTCCCTCACTATAGTCACTACGTGAATGTTTTTCATCTGTATTCATGACTTGGAGAATATGAATGTTTAATGGGATACATTCTTATCCTATCTCTCCACTGAACAATGACATTCGAAACATAAAGAATTCTTCAACGTGCTATTTATTACATTCCATAGCATTAATATTTAAGTATGCGTCTCTGATTTATATGCCCATTATGATCTATTCATCCTACCTTAAAACTACTTAAGAAACTTTGTAGAAGTTTATGAACTTTTACCTTTTTCTCCATCTCCTCAACAAAACACTATATAGTACACAATTACTATTATTCAACTCCTTCAGTATGACAAACCGCGACATGCATGAACATCATAATAAACACATGGGCTCCTTGTAAAAAGGAATAGAAAAGCGGCCTATAAAATTGGAAAGTCAGATGGAAAAACTACTAAACTTTAAAGTTCACACCGTGGCTTTTCATGATCGCTTTTTCATGTGTATATTTGGATATATCAATATCCCCTACTCTACGCAAAAGGCTATCTTATCTGGATGGCCATTCTAAGCATCTCTGTGCATGCATCTATTTCTGTACGACATGGGAAAATGACTTTACGTGCACTCGCTTATATAGGGTAGATGACCAGCTATGTGGAGTCTTTATTTATCCCTTGTACTCCATCCTCCGCATACGTGGGCATTCTGCCATGACACACATTGCATCTTCCTCATTTTCTGAGGTGGGGAAAACCAACATTAGGTATTATTTCATCGTTCTTCAATTGCAGTCCAGCACTCATACATTGATCAAGGGCCAACTTTCAAAGCTACACACAATTTCTCACGTGAAAGTAATCTGTTATATTGCATTCAAACACAGTTGCTTGTTTATCTCCACTACTTTAAGCCATTCGTGGACACGAAAGACTTCTCGGTTCATGGGCACGAAAGACTTCTCACATGGAGAATTTCGTTCATTGTCCGCCATAATAGTCAAATCTTTTGATCTACTACTTCTTCATTTTCTCTGTCGTGGCGTCAATGTACTATTCGACTCCTGTAAGTTTTCCACACATGGGAAACTCTTTCTCACAACCATCTGTTCTGCATTGATAACAACACAGGATAGCAGCCACCTTTGTCAATTCTTTAATCCTTCAAAGTCTTTGAGACAAAACCCCTACTGCATATGATAAATCAGGTCTAGTTAAAGTAGCATAGATAAGACTACCAACCAAACTCTGATATTGTCTCATGTCCTTGAATTCTTCACCTCCAAACTTACTCAATTTATGATTCACCTCCATTGGTGTAGGTGCTACCCTGCAATCATCCATTTTAAACTTGATTAACAAGTTCTTCAAATACCTTTCTTGGGTCACAAATACTCCATGTTAAGTATATGTAATCTCCATGCCCAAGAAGTATGACAAGTCTCCCAAGTCACTTATTTTGAACTCCTTTTCCATTTGCTTCTTGAGTCTTTGTATTCCTTCTTCATCTGTACCTGTAAGGATTATATCATCAACATATATGCACATGTATATGAAACCATTATCACTTGCTTTGACAAGCAAGCTACTATCTGCTTTAGACACCTGAAATCCAAGTTCTTTCAAGAACTTTACAAGTCTATAGTTCCATGCCCTTGGGGCCTGCTTCAAGCCATACAAAGCTCTCTTGAGCTTACACACATGTTCTGGATACCTTTTATCTTTGAACCCTTGAGGTTGCTCCATGAACACATCATCTGAAATATAACCATTCAAAAAAGCATTTTTCACATCAAGTTGACATAACTTCCAACCTTTACATGCAGCAATAGCTATAAGTGTCCTAATGGTTGTCATCTTTGCCACAGGACTATAAGTCTCATCATAATCAACACCATATGTTTGAGCAAACCCTTTGACAACAAGTCTAGCTTTATATCTAGACACACTTCCATCTGCAAACCTCTTGGTCTTGTAAACCCACTTGCATCCAATGATTTTCTGACTATTTGGCTTTGTAACCAATTCCCATGTTTGATTCTCCAATAGTGCATCATATTCTTCCTGCATAGCTTTCTCCCATTTTTCCTTACCTTTTGCCTCTTCATATGTAGAAGGGTCTTCATCTGTTTTCATCATATAAGCATAATGTTTTGTGGCCAAAAATGAAGTATCATAGCTATACCTTGTAGGTTGCCATTTGTTCCTTGTAGACCTCCTAAGTTCTCCACTTCTTGAGGTTTCTGGTTCTTCATATTCAGGATCAAATCTTGGTGTTTCTTCCACTTCAACCTGCACTTCATTATTCTCTTGTTCATCAAATATCTGAACCTTTGATTTACCTTTCCTTTGGCTCATTTCTTCTTCATCACCTGTATTGATATTGATTGTACCTGCATACCAAGTGCTTTGCTCATCAAAAGTAACATCTTTAGAAACCATGAATTGTTTTGTAGATGGACTCCACAATCTATAACCCATCTGCTTATCATCATAACCAATGAAAACATATTTTTCAGCTTTAGGCTCCAACTTGTGCCTTAATTGTGATGGCACATATGCATATGCCACACATCCAAAAACTCTGCAATGATCCAAGGTAGGTCTCTTACCCCACCAAGCCTCATATGGTGTCATACCCTGCAAGGCTTTACATGGTAACCTATTGACCAAATAAGTGGCTGTATTTATAGCCTCATCCCACATATAATTAGGGCAATTTTTCTCCTTCATCATGGATCTTGCAAACTCAACAAGTGTTCTATTTCTCCTTTCTGCTACACCATTTTGTTGAGGAGAGTACCTGCAAGTAACTTCCCTTTTTATCCCTGCATTCCACAAGTAATCACTGAACTCATTAGAAAAATACTCTCCCCCTCCATCTGACCTTAGTCTCTTCAACTTATGTCCTGTAATTCTTTCTGCATATGCATGATAGTGTTTGAATGTATTAAACACTTCTGACTTATCTTTGATCACATAGATAGTGATCCATCTAGTAGCATCATCAACATAAATCACATAATACCTTGACCCATTTATACTAAAATCCTTTGATGGTCCCCACACATCTGTGTGTACCAATTCAAGCTTCTATGAGTACATAAAACCATGCTTGGAGTAGGAAAGCTTATGAGCCTTAGCTAATTGACATGCCTCACATCTGTATGTCATATGTTGACCTGCAACATTAGGCAATCCAAGCACTGAACCATTGTTAATCATGTCTTTAATACCTCTTTCATTGAAATGTCCAAGCCTCTTGTGCCAAAGATCTAACTCAGAGATCTTATGTCCTCCATATGTGAACATAGCATGACCAATATTGCCTTGAATCTTCAATGTAAATAATCTTCCTTCTTTCTTCCCTGAAACAATCTGTTTATACCCTTGGCTAGGGTCTTCCACATATACTCCATCATTAGTGAACCTTACTTCATATCCCTTTTCAATAATTTTTCCTACACTTATCAAATTCTTAGGAATTGTAGGAACATACAAGACCTTACTCAATAAGGTACTACCATCCTTGGCCTTCACTGATCCAATTGACTTCACATTGTGCTTTGTGTTGTCACCTGTTTGAACAACATGATTAAAAACCTTACTCTCCAAATCAGTCATCAAAGATATATTACCACTCAGGTTATTGCTACACCCTGAGTCAATGTAGAAGACTCTCTGATCTTCACTCTAGCTTTCACAAGTTGCATTCATTATCAATGTTGAATCCTCCTTTTGATCTGAAGCATAATTGTAGTAGGTGTTGTTGTATTGTTGACTTTGGAATCCTCTACCTGCATTTCTTCCAAAGTAACTCCTACCACCTCTGCCTCTGAAATTACCTCTTTGATTTCTACCTCCTCTTCCTCTTGCATTATAGTTCTGATTATATCCACCATTATTCTGATTATTATGCCAACAATCATTAGCTAAATGATTTGTCTTACCACAAATCTAGCAAGCTTTGCCTCCATCTTTGTTGTTCCTGCCTCTTCCTCTACCTTTGCCACCTCCTCTTCCTCTTAGGAAGTTGGCTTGACTACTTGTACCTTCATCTTCACCTGCTTGTTGCTTTCCTTTGCTATTCTTCTTCTTGTCCTTTGAGTACATTGCATGACCTACACTCTTGTCACCATCTCCTTTAACATCCTGGTCAAATGTTAGCATATGACCTAGCAACTGATTTAAATCAGGAGTGAAATGATCAAGTGATAACTCTGTAGACAAAATGAATGGCTTCCATTTGTCATCACCTCTCAAACCTGTAAGGATTTGCCTTACCAATTTATTCTCCTCAATGTCTTCATCAACAGCTCCTAATGCATCTGCAATGTCTTTCATCCTTGTTACATAGTCTGAAATAGATTGAGAGGCCTTCTTCTTGAAGGTTTTAAATTCTGCCCATAAGGATGCCTTCCTTGACTTTGTAGTATTCTGGAAATGCTCCTCCAAAGCATTCCAAATATCAGTTGCACTTTCAAGACCTCGAATGTGAGGTAACAAGTAATCATTGACTGCCATATATATAATGCTCCTAGCTTGAGCATCTTTCTTCATCCAATTTTTCAAATCTGCTAACTCTTCCCTAGTTGGAACACTAGGATCTCTGAATTCTGGCTTCTCTTCTTCTCCTGTGATGTAGGCTATTAAATCTTTGCTCATAAGATGAGCTTCCATCCTCATTGACCATGCAGGATAGTTTTCCCTATCCAATTTCTCTATCTGTAGAGAATCTCCCATCTTGTGTCCACCTGTGTATTGAAATCTTCAAGCTTTATAAACAATATATGTACCTTTACTTCGAATTAGACTCCTTTTGTCTTTCTTGATGTCGTATGGTCTCCTCCTCAAGCTTTGCCTTCAAACTTTCACCTTTTAGTTCTTCAATTGTTGAATTTCTTGAATCTGCAGCAGTCGGGATCCTCCTTTCCTTGATTTGATGTCTCCGGCTCTTGAGAGACTCTACTAGATAGAACAAGAATGGGCTGTCGTGTAGGGTGGGGTAAGATGGGTCGTTGGTTAGATCTATTACAGATCGTACATGGGCAATAGTTGGAGTCGGCAGCTGGAGAGTGTTAATCTCCAAATGAACAACCTACTCTTGAATTTAGAACACCTCTATATCAAGAGTAAGTCAAAACTTTCACCAAATTATAAGTTCAATCTCTAAATTATCAAAAGTTGAAGAATTCTGTGAAGAAGATAAAACACAGAAAGTCTGCTGCACAATTTCTTCTCATTGACTTATCAAACCTGTAAAGTTTTCTATGAAATTTTGTCTGGAGTGTCGCCTAGAAGTTGCGCACCTCCTTCAAGTTAAAGTTCTTCAAAAGGTTTAGTATAACTTGAGAAATCAACTTCACAAGTTACCTATGTCTAAATCGGCACTTCTGAGAAGTCGATTTGACACCCCTAACTTCTTAAATTTGGTTCTCACAATGTCGAACCCGTTTTACCAAATCCTTTTGGCTGTAGATAGCTTATCTCTCAACTTAGATTTTGAGCTATCATATGTGTAAAACTTTACACTGTGCACTGAGCACTACTCAATTCATTGGACTCAAAATCTGCGCCTGTTTCAGAGAACTGTGAACACTCATCACATATGAATGTTCCTACACACAATTCTCCTAGCCTGTTTACAATTAAACTCTCTTAAGTCATAGACTCATTAACTATGAACTTAGATATCCTCAAAAGGATTTCACAAATGATCTAACACAGACGGAGCAGACACAGAAAGATCGAGCGCAATATTTCCTCAATTACTCAGAAGTTTACAGTTGAGTGATGAGAGGAAAACTCAACTAACATTTCACATGTCTCATGACATCTAACTTCTCCTTTCTTGACATCTATGCTCACTCATCTATTCTTTCATATGCTCTCATATCACGCCTCGACATTTTCAAGGTATTTATAGAGAAATTTGTACAAGTCTATGACTATAACTATACTAATGTACATATGTGTACATTCCTCATATCCTCTGAATGTATCTTTCCTCCAAGCTTCAATTGGTGATTGATCTCCACCAAGAATTAATTGGTACATGAATCTAGAACTATTTGACCTTGTACCTTTAATCGAGATCATCTTTCTCAAATGAATTATACTAAACAAAATTCATGCACATGAAAAAAATAATGGAAGAAAGTGGTTATCTTGCTAAGCTTGCACTAAAGTCCTCTGGTTAATCAAACTCTCAATCTCATTTACATAATCACAATCAACATATCAATCATGGGAATACACATTCATAATCATAATTTCAGTCACACTCTCACTCTCAAACTTGTTTTCATTCTCATCCATCATTCTTCTAGATGATGTTAAATGATGAGAAGGATTCCGGTAAAAAAACGATTTCCCTCAATCTCAATCTTTTCATCTTCATCTTCATCATTAGACTTTGGTCTTCCATGATCAATTAATCATCACTATCAAAGCCCTCCAAAATGTCTCATCTTCACAAGATCATGAGCCATATCTTTCAAGCATGTAATTTATCTATGCGCATCAACCAAATGATTTTCCCTTGATTAAAGATCTATTAGAAAAGAAAAATAACAATGATCCTATTTATGAAAAAACATGTTCAAGGCCATGATGCATTCTAAATACAAATTATGAATATCAGAGAAGAAAACATAAAAATATATGAAGTGGTTCTGTTATGCTTTTCAAACATAAAAATATGTGAAGAGGTTTTGTTATGCTTTTCACAGAAGATGCTAATCGGTCCTCATTTGATCGAACTCATTATCTGTTAATCTTATTTCCCAAACCATTATCATCAATAGAACAGAGTATAGAAAGCGGAGGACGGTGCGGTATCACATCAGCCCGTAAGAGCTAGTTGTATGAATATATATTACCTTCAATCATAATCTCACACAAACTTATGCATAAAACAGATGTATGTTACCTCGCTATAGTCAATATGTGAACGTTTTTCATCTGTATTCATGGGTTGTAGAGTATGAACCTTCAATGGGATACATTCTAATCCCATCTTTGCACTGAACAATGACAACATTCACAACATAAATAATTATTCAGCATGTTGATTATTACATTCCATAGCATGAATATTTATGTATGCGACTCTAATTTATATGCCCATTATGATCTATTCATCCTACCTTAAAACTACTTCAGAAACTTTGTAGACGGTCATGAACTTTTATCTTTTTCTCCATCTTCTCAACAGAACATAGTACATACTTATTATTCTTCAAATCCGTCCGTATGAAAAACCAAGACACGCATGAACACCATCACAAACACATGGGCTTCATGTAAGTATGAATAAAACAGCAGCCTATAAAATCGAAAAGTCGGATTAAAAAACTGGTAAAGTTTAAAGTTCACACCGTGCTTTTTCATGATCATATTTTCATGATCACTTTTTCATGTGTATATTTGGATATATCCATATCCCCTACTCTGCGCAAAAGCCTATCTTATTTGGATGGCCAATCTAAGCATCTCTATGCATGGATCTACTTATGTATGACGTGGGGAATTGACTTTACCTGCACTCGCTTGCATATATAGGGAAGATGGCCACCTTGACCTTGAATCGCCTCTTAAGTGACTACCTTTGTGGAGTCTGTATATTTCAGTTATCCGTTCTATTGCATCCTCTGCGTACGTGGGCATTCCGCCATGACACACAATGCATCTTCCTCATTTCTGAGGTGATGAAAAGAACATTAGGTATCATTCCATCGTTCTGTAATTGCGCTCCAACACTCTTACGTTGATCAATTGCCAACTTTTAAAGCTACACACAATTCGTCAAGTGAAAGTAATCTGCTACACACAATTCCTGAACTTTTAAAGCTACACAATTCTTTTTTATGTGCGCATGGTTTTCTTAATAGAGTTTACGTTTTGGTTTGCTTTACATAGCGAATTCATGGTTTTTTTTCTTGACATTGTTTTTTAAATGAGTTTACGTTTTGCTTTACATAACGTTTCTTTTATTTTTGAATTCAATATTCTGTTTAGCGAATGACTTTTATTATTTTATTAATGATTTCACACTATGAAACCTGCTCCTTAGGTTCACATGTGCACACTCTTTTTTCTATGATTAAACAATCACCACAATATGATAATATATCGGCACAATCTATGGCTATCATAAACCCTTGCAAGAAAGGAAGTACGTAATGTTTCTCTTTGCATATAAGTAATTATTCTTCATCTCAACTCCAAACAAAATTACCGGAGATAAGTAGAGAGCGATCATAGCAAAAGAGCGTGATGAGTTACTAATGTTCATCAAATGACTTGGACAATCAATATGCTAGCATAAGTTATGTATATCCCTATGATGGGTATATTATAGAAGGGTACAAGAAAAGATTTACAGAATAAAGAAAATGCAAAAGTGGATATACATTTAGTTAATCAATATCTTCCAAAGTTGAATGTACATTTGTTTTGCGTTGTACATATGCAATATAATGAGGATCCTAATTTGGCATTGTTACTCTAAAGAATAGATCTTACTATATTGGCTTTTCTTCACTGCCTTTTATCTCATATAGGGTGTTACTTCTTGAGAAAACAATAGTATTTAGTATATTTGGCTATGCCCTAGGACTCAATGCTTCTAGAGCTGGTTATTTCCTCTGTTATTCAACCTATGCATTGGCTGCAAAGGTCTCATACGTACAAAGTATTGCTAGTGAGAGAAAGAAATAACACCTAAGATATAAACGAGATTTACCAGAGTCAAGTTCATTCAAAAGACTGAAAGAACAGTTATGACATTTCTTCTGAATGTTGACTTTGGATAAGATTTGGAATGTCTATCTATAAGAACAACCACTTAAGTGTTTTATGATTCTCCAATCAAAGTTGAGCACACCCAACTCACCATAACTCCATTTCTTATTGTACTTTGTGAGAGTATCCAGTTTCCAATGACTATAGTCCAAAGATCTATTCATTAGTGCAATACTTATTCTGTCCATATTTTGATGTCTTTTTAATGTCAACTTCATTAAGTTTTATTACAAAATTCAAAAGGTTGGAACATTCATGTTTTTTTATATCAGAAAACTGAACCACGCATGTCTAAAGTCTTATAATATCTATCCATATATTGTTAAACACATTGTAAGTGAAATTTAAAGTTTGTTTTCTTACCTCATAATGTCATGTTACTATGAATGTGTTTATAATCACCAAATATGGATATGATTTTCTTATTCAAGTAGAGTTGATATTTTCCTACATGATGAGGTCTAGGAAATCCCAAGCATTTTACTATATTAAATTTAATAACTTCACACAATTTTTATGAAATTTCTTTATAACCCTTTTTATTCACTACAACTCCATCCCAAACATCTTGATATGGAGATGGTTCTAGCAAAAGAAATCATTTCTCACATGATTTTTTAAAAAAATAAACTCTTTCAAGTATACATTTTCATTGAGTTTCAACAATTTTAAAACATCTTTCTAACTCATTCTTTCATTCAATAAATTTACATGCTCAAAGCTTCCCAATATGTTTAAACATAACACATTTGTTACATGATCTCTTAAAAGTTACATTCTTTTTTTTTTCTTGCTAGATCTTTCAATCAAATCTATAAAACGCTTTACTCATTTTGAACCCATTCTCAATCCTATAGGAGTTTCTTTCATTTCTTTGAAAGATTCTAATTGAGAAGACAAATGTGATAATGTTTTTTGTAGATCCCTATGATGTAAGTCTCTCTTATGTAGTACATTTTGGAGATAGTTTATGTATTGCATATAGCTCTTTAAGAACTCTAAGAGCCATGAAAAACATCCATGTAGGCCATCATCCCCATCTCCTACAATCCTAATTAAATCATGAAGATTATAAAAAGGTGGATGCCTTCCAGTTTTCAGACCAATTGGATAAACAGATCCATCCGTCCATATGTCAATATGATTTTTCCTTCTTTATGCTATCGATCAACTTCATAAGATTGTAGAGCTCTTTGGTATACCTTTCTTGTTGTTGCATGATCAGGATTGATTGCAATGTTGATATGGAATATCAGGGGAGCACTGGAATGTGCTCTCTAACTATACTAGACAAGATTTCGGAAATATACTTCTGATTACAAGAACACCCACGTAGGGAAATGATACAAGAATATTTAATTGTTACAAGATGTCCCACAATGTGGGACTCATAGGTATAAATAAACCGACTAGAGATGATATACAAGAACCCACAACCCAGGATCATAAGTATGAAACAAGATATCAGGATTACAAAATTTCCCTTCTAGGACATGAACTAGATAGAAGAAAGAACTTGATAAGATGTCGTACTATCAGATTACAAGAGGACAAGACAGGATGTCCAAGAACTAGACTAGACAAGACTAGAACAAGGAACAAGACAAGAACTAGAACTAGAGCAAGGAACAAGACAAGAATTGGAAATGGAACTTGGAGAGTACTTACTTGGCGCTCATGGCTCCTTGAGCTCCCAAGACTTGTATTGGCAAGATTGGCTATGTATGTGGACAAGGCTTCCTTATATAAGATTTCAAGGGCGATTCCCAAGGGTGGTTGTGACCTGATGTTATCATCAATGATGTCAACAAACTGAATAGGACCTCTAGATGTCATAATTTAGCAAATAGGAAGTTGATCTTAGGGTTTTGGCACGTTTTGGATGCAATGGAATCATTACTTTCTCCTAATTCTGAACCAATCATGAGATATAGAAGTCACATGGAATCTGAGGTTTGGGATGGTTTCTTTGACCATGACATCACCTCTCAACATATTCCTTCACCACCTATCAAGATTGATGATCATGAAAAATTTGAAGTTGAACATGTCCTAGAGGAAGATTGGAGTACCTTATTCATTAGAAAGGGTATGACATCAGTGATCATACTTGGGAACGTGTAAAAAATCTTTAGAGAGCACCAATCAAGGTTCAAGAACTCCATAAGAAAAATCCAATGAAGGGGAGACCAAAGATCGTGAACGCTCCTTGTGAAACTCATCGCTTGAGGGAAATTGATGTCATGGACAAACAAACCATCTTGAACCTTAGATTCGATGTGATTTCTATATCTCATGATTGACATAATTAGAAGAAACCAATGCTTCCATTGCATGTGGAACCAAATCCCTAAGATCATCTCTCTATTTTCTAAATTCTAATATCTAGAGGTCTTGTTTAATTTGGTGACATCATTGATGACATCATGAACTCAAAATTGCCCTTGAAATCCTATATAAGGAGGCCATAGCCACATACATACCCACTCTTGCCAATACCAATGTTGGGAGCTCAAGGAGTCGTGACCGCCAAGTAAGTACTCTCCAAGTTCTAGTTCAAGTTCTTGTCTTGTTCCTTGCTCCAGTTCCACTTCTTGAATTATTCATTGTTTCAGTCTTTCCTAGTCTAGTTCTTGGACATCTTGTCTATTCCTCGTGTAATCTTATAGTAGAGATCTTATCGAGTTTTTTCTTGTATCTAGTTCATCTCCCATAAGGGAAATTTTGTAATCCTAATATCTTGTTTCATACTTACGATCCTGGATTGTGGGATCTTGTATATCATCTCTAGTTGAGTTATCCATACCTATCAATACTGGGTTATGGGACATCTTGTATCAATCACATATTCTTGTATCATTTTCCCTATGTCGGTGTTCTTGTAATCAGAAGTATATTTCTGAAATCTTATCTAGTGTAGTCAAAGAGCACAATCTAATGCTCCCCTGACATGGAACATATGACATAGAGTTTCACTATATTAAATTTTAGTGGAACTTTCTGATTGAGTTTCTCCATAAGGAGAGTGTATAGAATTATGAGGAAGATACAAGCATGTATACTATAGAGAGTAGAATAAAAAAATGCAAAATTTCCTAAACACACATTATATAGGTCTAATAACAAGAGGGAAAAATTCAAATTTCGCGAAAGCATGAGAGGCACAAACTTTGAGGCATATTAGTTTTCAAGATTTTCACACAAACTTCCTCTCTCTTTGATAACTAATTTATTTTCATAAGATACGTCTTAATCAAACCTACATGGAAGTTTTTAAAATGCTTTGACAACATTAATCTAGATTAAGCACAACGAATTGAAATCCTTACATGGCCTTTTTTTGCCATTTTTTATCATAATGATCTTGACCTTCTCACTTGAATCGTCTCCCCTATTTGGATAGCTCTAAGAGGGTCTCACTTGGTTTTCTCTTTGATGAAGAGTTGGAATAGAATGAAACTCTACATTAAGATGAATGAGGACTCAGTTTCTGTAGCTTGGATCAGAATAAATGACTCTATCTAGTTTCATATAAGGGGAATCAAAGGACTCTATCTAGTTTCATATAAGGGGAATCAAAGAAAGTGATTGTTGACCATCAAAGAGCAAAAAGGATATGGAATAACAGATTTTGTGTTTGGAAACATCTTTGGAATCAAGAAAGAATATGCTAGTTTAGGATCAAGGATATCTTATCGAACCCTAGAACTGACCATGAGGAGTGGGGCCTATTAAGGCATAGAATCATCTCCTAGGTGATCTCAAAATTGTTCCTCATGCTTGGTCATGATCTCCCTTGTATTGAGGGACTTAGATGGATCAACGGAAAACTATATAAAGGAGCAAGAATCAAGAATCACGTGGACTCACATAGTGCTCTCAATATGTGTTGTTCATATGTGCATCTATGTATGTGGTTGTTACTATGTATGGAATATAAGTATGTGTATATGTATGTATGTGTGTAAATGATGTGTGTGTATATATTTCTGTGTGTATGTATGTATATGCATGTAGTATGTGCATGTTTATATCTATGTTTATGCATGTGCATGTATGTAAATTCTACTGGACTCTATGTGTGTGCACCTTGTATGTATACATCCATGTAGGCACGTGCATGTACAATAGGTATTAACATAGATGATAAAGCCCCCTGAAAGGACGTCAAGCAAGCAGAGGACCCTCGAATAAAAGAAAAAGAGATGCATACAAAAAAAAAATGAGGGACAAGTCCTAGGTGGTCAAAGATTTCAAATGTTGAAAATAATTGATGTGTCCTTCAACACATTTGGGTCATTAGAACCTGCTAGAGTGATGGTGATTGGCCAATGGCTTTGAGATGAGAATATCAACTTAGACTTCATATGTCTAGAAGAGGTCAAAATGGATGGTAATGAACTACAAAAGAGACTAAAGAGAATTTTTTCTCGTCATGTGTGGTTTATCTCTCATCACATGAGGGGTAGTGGTGGTTTGGCTCTTGGGTACAAGGTATTTTGCAACGATTGTTTCATTGAATCTATGGAGGATGAGAGTCATATGTGGATTTCCACCTCTATTAGGGGCTTTCTCTTATTCATGATTGCTTTGATGCATGCCCGAAATTTTCATGTGGATCTAGTTTCTACATGGAGCACTTTGGAATCCCTACCCTCTAAAGTTATGTTGTGTAGGGACTTTAATATGATGGAAGGTATAACTAATCAATGGGGTCGAACGGGGGTGTAGATAATGATTAGAAGGAAGTTTGGGATCAATTAAACCTTCACCATGAACTGATGGAATTCAAACATTAGCATGGCTTCTATTGGTCCACCTCTAATGAGTATCATTGTTACCTAAAGGTAAACTTGATAGATGCTATGTATAATAGAGTATCACTTAAATGTGGGAAAGTATTAGCTAAAGTTTAATGTTCTATTGAAGTTTAGCCTAAAAAATCTAAGGTCCATATGGAAGTGCGTCTCTATGTTGACCTAAACTGAGGCATTTAACTCTAGGGATTCTTGAACACAATGTAGGAAAATTTTCATCAAGAGGTCTCAGTACCTTCTCTATGGGGTTCACAAGAAGATCCAAGATATTAAATGGATTAGCAGGGAAAATCCTTACCATAGATGCCTTGAGGGGGAGGTTAAGAAAGGGAGATTGCAACTCTAGAATAGCCTCAAGAAAATTTTAAGTAATCTTAGATTAGAAGAGGAAATTCATAGAAATGAGCTTCAAATATATTTAAAAAATTGGTTGGAATGTAAAGCTGATAAACTAGCAAAAGAAATGTTTAAACTCCTAAATAAAAGGAGGAGCTTCAATCCATGTGAACCAATAAGTCGTGGAGTGCACCACAAACAATGAGAACTTGAAACTGATCATCGAGAACTTCACTAAACTCCTCAATGTCTCCACTCATTTTCGCTTGCAAAGGCGTGCAGGCATGACCACCATTTTAAGACTAAGAAAAAAGTAGTCCCGAATGATATAATGAATCTTATGGAAGCCCCCATTTTAGAGATGGAAATTGTTGTGGCCATGGACTCACTTCTTGTAAGCAAGAGCCCTGATATAATAGAAAATCTTAGTAATGAGTTCTTCAAGACATTCAAGGGCGTTTTGGTGAACCTCGATCTCTTTTGGAAAGAAGCTCTGAAATTTTGTGCTTTTCCAAATAGCTTAAATGAAGGGGTGCTAAGGTGACTCACACAAAGAATAGGAAAATTAATATTGAAAATTGTCAACCTATAACTATGTTGCACATGGGATATAAAATCTTTATAAAGGTCCTCACTAATCATATACCTCCCACCTTTAGTCTTGGATCACTGAGGACCAAAAAGGGCTTATCAAGGGTAGAAATATTCTTCGGGCATGAATTATATGTGGGAAGGCATCGAATATACTAAAGAATCTTACCGAGACATTATCTTTCTTAAGAACGATTTTGATAAAGCATATGATTGCCTTGAATGTCACTTCATTCTTCAATCACTAAAGGATTTGGGTTGTGGCCCTAAATTCATCAAGGTGGTGGAAACCGTGAGAAGTAGTGCCATGGCTCATACTAATGTTACTTGTCAACTCTATGAGGCAAACAAATAAAGACACTCTATTAGAGAGGGTTGTCCCCTTGCTCTGCTCCTCTTTGCCATTCCTACTAATGGATTGAGCAGCCTAGGAAATCATGACGTTGAGAATAAGAAAATCAAGGGTTTTCGTCTCCCTAACTATCAACAAAACATGATTATGAGACTATGAGGTCACGATAGAATGCTCTTGTTCACAATAATTTTAATGGTATTCCCAAATTCTAGCTCGAGTTGAACATCTTCTGCATTGCTTTTGGCATCGAAATGAATAAATCTTAAATGGATTTCAAGCATCTTTTTGGAAAGTTGACTGAGTTTTTTGTTAGCAGAGTTGTGAAGAACTTGCTAATGATGAAAATTCCATCTCCTTGGATTTTGATAGTTTTTGAAGTGTTAATGTGTGAATGCTGGAATCGGGTTCTCCCCAAGTTCAACATTAAATTAGGTTACTCGAAGGGCATGCACCGTAACTTGGCTGGTGGGGCTATGGTAATAAACACCTTTCTTTCTTCTTTTCGTTATTTACATCTTGCCATGTTGGAGACCGAATGACAAAGAATTGAAAAGGTTGGGAAGCACCTCTTAAGTTTCTTCATGATACGGTAGCCCGATAGGAGGGGTATGCCCAAGATCAAATGGACCACTTTTACAATCTAGAAAGATGACGTAGCTTTTGGACATTTCGGACATTAGGGAGATGGATGATAAAATGGTGACCAAGTGGATGATGAATCTCGGTGCAACTACGATGAGTCTTGGTGTAAGATGCCACATTGATTTTCCACCCGGAAAAAAAAAAGATGTGTAGGTAATAATGAAATTTTATGTTTAGGATATTCTGATCATATCTGCAAAATTTTGTAGCAATAATTTTTTACATTCTCTCTAGAAAGTTGTAGCATAAAATCTGTATGTTAATTTCGAGCATGAAAATGAAGGAATCTAAAAAAGTGTTGTATGAGAGAAAGGTAGAGTACTCTTAGTAGAAAAACTTTACCTGATTGAATTTTCTGTAGTTCCTATGTTTTATGTCTCATTTGGTTCCATGAAGATAGGTTAATGAAGAGATTTTTCATGTTTTTTCATCTCTCTCTAGAATTTTCAATTTTGCAGGGCCCAAAAGTGATATCTGGAAGCAGATTTGGACCTGACGCATCTCTAACATTATTGTACATATTTGAGAACTGAACATTTTTTTCTCTCACAAGCTCAAGCTGATTCCTCACTTTTTTTGAGTTACAGGGTATCGAAAAGTGCCGTTTTCCAACACTTCAAAAAAAAAAAAAGAGAAGCGTTCATTCATTCATCTTATTCATGTTCGTGGATTTAGAAAACGCACATGGGTATATGGGTTATTTTTGGGTGATTGACGTGTGTGTGAGTGCGTTGTAGGGATCACCTCTATTTGTATGATTCTTGATGGTGGACATGAAAAGTAGATGCATAGGTGGTCTGGAAGTCTTGCATGAGACATGCAAAAAGACGCTATCTTGGAGCATGCAGATTCTAAAAGTGCGGGTCTAGGAAGGTGTGATTGGTCGTGCGCTGGCGAAAGGCGGAGATCCCAAAAAGACGAAGACTGAGAGATAGAAAAGCATGATGGTCGTACAGTCATGATGATTGTTTTTTGGCTTCTAAAATTGTGATTGAGAATGAGATTGAGATTGAGATTGAGATTGTGATTGTGATTGAGATTGGGATTGAGATTGTGATTGTGATTGAGATTGGGATTGAGATCAGCTCGGGGGTGGTCGGGTGGATGAGGCTTCACATTGAAGCAATCTGATAGATTTTGTAATGCAGATCAGAACTACTTGCAAATCTACACAGATAATAAAATTCTCTCTCTTCTTGTTCTGCGTATACTATGTTTTCCTTCTTTATATCTTGTGGTGTCGAAAGCTATTATTCTGTGTGAGATTGTGATTCAAGTTTAGGAGACTTGTTACAATTGGTATCAGAGCAGAATTGGATTCCCGGACAAGATGCAGGCTTTGAAGAAGAAGATAGAAGAACAAGAGGAGCTTATCCGTAGATTGAATGCAGAATTACATAAAAAAAGATCCAACAAACAAAAAGAGGCTACTGCAAATGCTTTTATGGACCTCAATGTTGAAGGTGGTAATGGTGCGGGCACATCAAACGCACGTAGAGCTAGACGACAACGTGAACCTAAAGAGGACGATGATGTAGGTGAATCTGCACTCAAGCAATTGTTCAAAAGAGCAAAATTAAATGAATTTGATGGTGAGAAGAAAACTAGAGAGGATCTTGAAGCATGGATTGAGGAACTTGAAGATTTCTTTGACCTGCGCGTATTTAGTGAGGAATCAAAAGCAAAGGTGGAAATTCTGCATCTACGAGGAGTCGTAAAACTGTGGTGGAAATCTTACATACAAACAAGAACATGTGAAGGTCCGATCCTCTGGAAAGAATTTCGAGAGCAAGCAGAGAATCGTTATTGTTCTCCACATTATCAGATGGAAAAGAAAATGGAATTATACTCTTTCAAGCAGCATGAGGATGATAGATATAACTTGTCTCTTGAAGAATATAAGGAGAAATTTTTGCATTTATATAAGTATGCACTAGAAGTTTCTGGAGATGCACTGAAAAGCAAGTTCATTGAGGGTTTGCGGGAAGAGCTTCGCTATCAAGTAAAGGGGTTCGGATGTGTAGATTTTCTTGATGCAGTTACAAAAGTAGAAAATTTTGAGAAGATGGAGAAGTTTACCATGAAAAAGGCATTCAAATCAAGGTTTATCTCAATAGGACATCGTCCCCCAAGACCTATTTCAATAAATCAAAATGGACAGAGATCGACTAACTCTATTAACAGTCAAGGAGGAAAACCAAAGCCGAAGCAAACGGATACACCTAAGAAGCAAGAAGTTGTTCACTAGCAACATGATTCTGATTTCTTGGAGCGGGCTAAGAGGCTAGGACTTTGTTTTCGATGTGGATAACAAGGACATCGCACTTTTGAATGTCCAAACAAGGCCATCAACCGTTCTATGCAAGCAAAGGTAGCTCATCTACAAGAAGAAAAGATGACAATTGAGGAGGCGGATGATCAAGGTAAGTGTTCTAGCCCTAGACTTCAATGCATGAAAACTTCTTCTCATTCAAGGGCATCGGTGATTAGGATTATGGGGGACATATCCGCACGTAAGGTTAGTTTCATGATTGATTTGGGTAGTACAAATTGTTTCCTTTCACTTAAGATGGCAGAAGCTTTAGGGTTGCATATCGAGATGCAGACTAAAAGACCTGTACAGATGGCTAATGGTAGGATACACTATACTCGAGGTTGTATTGAGAATCTTGATTTTATGTTAGGAGAGCATAAGTTCTTGGGTACCTTCCATGTAATTGAAATGAGAGAATGTGATGTAATCATCGGAATGGATTGGCTAGTTCATAACAGTGTCGTGATTGATTGTGAAAGTGGGATCCTTACTTTGAAAATAGAAGGGAAGGAAAATCGGCTTGCAGGCAAGTGTAATTCAAGTTTTTCCGCTATTTCTGCAATAAAGTTGATTAGGGGTATTCAACAAGGTTGTGAGACATATTTGATTTATGTGCATGACCTTCAGGAGAAGAAGAAAGAAGAGGAAATACCGGAATATGTTAAAAAACTTTTAGATGAGTACGCATATGTATTTCCCAATGATCTACCAGGCATGCCTCCTCCTAGGAAAATTGACCATGCTATAGACCTTTATCCAGGAAGTGTTCCTTATTCTAGAGCACCTTATAGGTTCAATATTGATGAATTGAAAGAGTTGAAGCTCCAATTGGATGATCTATTGAAGAAGGAGTTGATAAGACCTAGTGTTTCACCTTGGGGAGCACCTGTTTTGTTTCAGAAAAAGAAAGATGGTTCATACAGACTTTGTATTGACTATAGGGGATTGAACAAGAAAACCATTAAGAACAAGTATCCACTGCCACACATAGATGAACTGCTAAGTCAATTGAGTGGTGCCACAGTATTCACTAAAATTGACTTAAGGTTGGGATATCATCAAATTAGAGTAAAGTCTGAGGACATACCCAAAACTGCTTTTAGAACACAATATGGTCATTATGAGTTCACAGTTTTGCCTTTTGGATTGACAAATGCTCTTGCAACATTTATGTGTTTGATGAATAATGTGTTTCATGAATATCTCGATGAATTTATATTAGTTTTCCTTGACGATATTTTTGTGTATTCTAAGGATGATGATGAACATGCATTGCATCTCAGGAAGACTTTACAAAAACTAAGAGAGCATAAACTATATGGTAAGATGAGTAAATGTTTTTTTTGCAAAAGGGGAAGTGACTTATTTGGGGAGAGTTGTTTCTAAGGAAGGGATTCATATAGATCCTGAGAGAGTTAAAAGCATAGTTGACTCGCCTACACCCAAATGTATGAGGGATGTGAGAAGCTTCCTTGGTTTGGCACAATATGAGAGGGCACACATTAGGGAGTTTTCTCGAATTGCAAATCCTCTTACAGAATTGACAAAGAAAAATAGAGAGTTCACATGGAACAATGAGTGTCAAAAGGCATTTGACGAATTAAAACAGAAAGTTATCGAAAATTATGTGCTAAAGATACCTGAGTTAGGGAAGCCTTTTATTGTTGCATGTGATGCTAGTGGAAGCCAAATCTGATGCGTACTTGCACAAGAAGGGAGGGTAGTGGCTTATGAGTCAAGGAAATTAAGGAAACATGAATTAAATTATACAACACATGACTTAGAAATGCTTGCAGTTGTTCATGCACTTAAACATTGGAGACACTTATTGCTAGGAGTAAAGTTTGAATTAAGAACAGATCATCAGAGCCTTAAATACATATTTAGTCAACCTTTACTTAACAATAGACAAAAACGAAGGATCCAATTGCTAAGTGAATATGATTTTGATATTAAATACTTAGCAAGAAAAGAAAACAAGGTGGCCGATGCTTTGAGTCGTAAACCTTTATGCAGTTCAATTTCTATTTTATCCTCTGATTTTGATATTGGAAAAGAATTAAAAGAAGATTTATTTTATGCAGCAATCTCGAACTTTTTGAGTATGAATCCAAGTTCTATGTTTCAAGGAAAATTTCATTTGAGAAATAATGATTTGTATTGTAATTCTCGTTTATGTATTTCTTTAGAATCTGTTTTGAAAGAAAAGATCCTGCATGTCTGTCATGATGCACCTTTCTCTACACACCCTGGTTTTTCTAGAACTTATGCGAAAGTGAAAGCTTCATATTATTGGCCACGTATGAAATATGATATTAAGAGGTATGTAAGAATGTCTGAAATGTCAACAGGTTAAGCCTGAATTTAAAAGGAGTCCTAGCATGTTACAACCATTAGATGTGCCTGATCAAAAATGGGAATCCATCTCTATGGATTTCATAACAAAGTTGCTTGTGACCAGAAGTAGGCATGATACCATCTTTGTTGTCGTGGACCGTCTTACAAAGATGGCACATTTTCTTCCCATGAGGAAAATTGATACAGCTTTGCATGTTGCTAAAAAGAAATTTTTAGGTTACATGGTATACCTAGAAGTATAATTTCTGATAGGGATGCAAGATTCACATCTAATTTTTGCTTTTTAGACACAAAGTTGATCCTTGGGAGGGATCTAATGTGCACCTCTTGATAGGACAAGATCCCCCTAGGATATAAGGATTAAGATTGATCAATGGTAACAAATTGGATAAGATTTCTAGGATCAAGAACCATCTAGAATTAAATTCTCCCC